>OZ038498.1:5004777-5124777 GCA_964036315.1 Acanthosepion esculentum | reverse complement strand
GGTGGCAACTGGTCTACCGCAGAAAGAAAAGGCAACCTACTGCGGGGAAAAATCTGCCTTGTCATTCATGTATTGAAAGATACATGATCGCCTAAGTGTGTATCACGCATGGCACATAACTGACGTAAGTGAACTTTATAAAATGTTTGAGGGTGTTAGTGATTAAATAGGTCAGACCAGGCTGTCCAGCCTTGGGTGGCAACCAGTCTAGGAGAAGGGCAACTCTGAATTGAAAACTGTATGTAGTCCTAGCGAAGCACGTACTATGCAGCTAATAAAAGGATCTTGGGGGATTTACAATGACTGATCTCGACTGCAACTGGCCTTGACTGACTGATATATGTAGGAATTAAAGTAAATTAAGTTTGATATATCCTACCCGTGATATCATAAGTTAGACAAATAACTAGTATAAAAAGATTAGTATTACTTCTAACTGATTACATACAATACAAATATAAACAAAGATATTAACCTTAAACTGCTGAATCCCAATTAGGGTAGCATAATTGGTGCTTAAAATAGATAATGTCTTTATCAGATAAATCAGAGAGAACCTGTCATCAGAGATAAGCTAACAAGTAAAACATAGCAAGTAAAAAGTAGTAATAGTTTTACCAGCAAAATAGCATCTGCTTTTCAGTTTTACCAACAGAAGAACTACAACACACAAAAAACATGGTTTACATTAAAAACAAAAATTGAGCATACTTGACCCAATTATTTCAACTTTATGTTCTTGTAACAGATTTTCTAGGTCATAATGAATGATTGAATTTCATACAATATATAAGATAGAAATAACAGTATACAATATACTTCTAAAGAATTAATGGATCTATTTTTAATCTGACTGTTGTTGTTGTTATAATGGATACTCTGAATTTGAAATAGACAACCCATTTTTATCTATTAAAATGAATGAATGTGTCTATTGGACTGTGGATTCAATGAAATCTTATTGAAAAAAAAATCTCAGAAAAATGCATTTCCCAGTAGAGAGTGAACGTGCATTCCTCTTTTATAGAGGAAAGACACACACACAAATAAATAATCAAAAAGCTTTTTCACTTAACTAATGTTTACTTTGAAGTTTCATGGTTACATAGATAAAACAGGGACTGCTGATATTTCTCGATTCTTTTGTGCTTTATTGTGGTATGAGTGTGTTATTTTTCTTTTAGCTTGATGAGTGTTGATTAATTGTTGACTTCTCTTCCTCATCTACCTTTTCCTTTTTTATCTTTTTCTTTTATTCTTTCCTTACCTTCCCTATTGATCTCTGGTTTATTGCTATTGTTTTAACTATTTAATTTAGGTTATGGTTGGATTTTCATGTGTACATGTATGTTTGTGCAGATGTGTGCCTATGTATGCATACACCCATACATGCATGTGTGTGTTTGTATTAACTGTATGTATAGTTTTAGTAGTTTGTATTATTTAACTTTACTTAGCATGTGCTTGTTATTTTGTACTTTTACTGTGGTATGATTGGGTTATTTTCCTTTACACTTGTAAAGTCTTATGTTTAGTTGTAGGAAAGAACATTTTTTGCGTTGTGATAATGTTAAACCTATTGTTTATTGTTCCAATGGTCTATATTTAATGTGCTTCTTAACTTTGTGCTTCTCCGTTGGTCGCTGGTTTATTGATATTGTTTTCATGATTAGGTTATGGTTGAATTTTTGTACATGTATGTATATTCGTGCATGCGTGTGTGTGTTTATGTATGTGCCTGTGCATGCCTACATACAAATATGCCCGCATACACATACCTGTCAGGAAAAAAATTTGGATTTTTGTAAAGGAAAAATTAACAATCGCATTTAAGAATCAAAACAGCTTATTGAACAAGAGGAATGAAATAATGGGGAAATGCAGACATTAAAACAAGCATCTACTTTACTACCTAAAGACTGATATAAAAAGAAAAGAAAGAAATACAACACAAATCATCATACCTAACATCTGATCTATACCAATCCCAAACACAATCCACCCAGAAAAGAGTAACCAAAATAACAAATAATAACCAACAATACACAACCATAGAAAAGACACACAAAACCCAACATCCAAATTATCACAATTACACCTCTTAGAAAACGCAAAACACACTTCACAATATTAACAAAATAAAACCCAACTACACAAAAGACAAGCAAATTACCACAACTACACTTTACAAAAGATATCAGCAGTTCAACTGATCTGTGGTCACATCTATGTAACCATGAAACTTTGAAGTAATCTAACACTTTCGCCCCAGCCCCTCAACCTCCGACTCTAGGTTGAAGTGTCTACTCAGTCTTAACCGAACTTAAGGGAGTGACCGTAGGTCCCCTGAGCATCCGTAGATCATTCGACCGGTACACTGGTTTAATCCTGCTTCCTGCCAACATTGTGTTTGGTTTGATCCAGAAAGCAAAAGTGATGTTCATCTATTCACGGTTGACTGAAGATGTAGACATGGCTGGAGAGTCTGTGCTAAGAAATTTAGAATGCACCGAAAAAATATATATCTGCAGAAAGCCAGACAAACAACTATTCCATGGTTGAATTGTTAATGTCTTTCATATAGCAGAAAAGAATAGTATAGAAAAGAAACGGGTTACAGAAAAAAATAATTGACATAAAAACTCATACACTGGATTCTAGACAGAGAGAGAGAGAGAGTGGGTTGTGATTAGCTTGTTGTGAAATCGTCTCAGAACGATATACGACTCTTGCGATGGAGAGATAAAGATTTCTGTGTGCGGCTTAAAGTTTATATTGCGTTCCTCCTCAGCGGTAGTAACAGTAGTAGTAGTAATCTTCGTGGTAGCAGAAGTATCGGTACTTTATTAACAGTACATGTTAGCGAGGGTTTTGTTCCAATCCCTGACTTCACTGCCAGTCTCCGATATATCTCCACCCAGCTCGACTGCACTCAATGACAGATGAGCCCAAAAACAACCTTTTGATTATTGTAGCTTGTTCAACGTTTCCGTTTCCACTGGTAGTAATAATAATAGCAATAGTAGATTGTTGGAGGAGTAATTCACTTCTTCGTACAAAATATGTTAGCGGGCGTTTGGTACCAATCTCTGACGTCACTTCCAGTCTCCGACCTCTCTCTACCCAGCTCGACTGCAGACGAGCCAACCACTCTGTCAACAGATTTCTGTGCGCGTTTATATAAACTTGGCTGATCATAAATCGACCTTTGGCCCGCTCACGATTATCATGCCTTCAAACCAAAATCATGTGAATTTCAAAGTTCCTCACAGCCTTAGTATGCTCTATTTCAAATTTTAACCGATAAAAATTATCTTGATCATCTTCCATAATGACCCTATTCCAAATGGGCTAGATCAGATTCCCATCAGTAAACAAAATTGTTCTGATCTAATTTCGATGTTCAAATCTACTCCAATTTCAATAAAAAAAAAAAGAATGTGTGTGTGTGTGGTTCCCAAACTCTGTTACAGTAAACATAAGCGAAAAAAAACTTTTTCATATTAATTCTATTAATGCTCAATCGATATTGAGCACTCCCCAACAAAGCCTGCTTGACACAAATGCCTCCTTATCAGCAAACCAAGGAAAAACTGACAATTTCAAATTAGCACGAGATAAATATATATATATATATATATATATATGAAAACTTATTTATATAATTAGTACTCCTAACCAATCAAGAAGGCTTTCAGCTAATATAAAGCTATTAATCATAGAAAACTATTGACGGATTATAAAAAATGCCTCCCATATAAAGGATATTCTGCTTTAAAATCCTTTGTCCAACAATTTCAGTATTTGCAATATGTTTAGGTCAGAGATCTTTTCAAAGATGAAGCATGCTAAATTTACATAAAATTATCAACATATAATTGATAAAAATGGTCTAAAATTATCAACATTTTGATTGTAAGCAACACGAATTTTGAACTTCAGTGAAATGGTTTTACCTCAGAAAAAAAAAAAAAAAAAAAAAAAGCATTTTACCATACTTATTGATTCCTTTTTAACACTGCCACTGAAAGAATTGTATTAGAGTTTATTCATAATGGAAAATATTTTAATATGGGTTTTAAATTATTCAAAATAATGTTTTGTTAATTTGTCTTGGCCTGCAAATAAAATATACATTGCCAATCTGGTAGATACTTAAAACAATTTGTATTTGAGGGTCTATAAGTGTTATTACAGTATCTTAGTTTATCGATATGCACATAAATAGGTTTCAGTATAAAGTGGTACACTACTAATAACAAAGAATATCATTTGATATTTATCTAGAAACTATACAATATACCAATTAGTAATATATTGTCTAGTCACCAATATAAAGGGGTATGCAGAAAATTTCTTGGCTTGACCCACTTTGCAAAGTCTGATTTAAAATGACCAAATGTTAGATTTTGAATTTTTTTTTTTTTTAGTCAAGCTGAGAATTTTTTGGTATCTTCTCATATTGTATGTTTCTTTTAAAAAAAAAAAAAAAGAAAAAAAAAAGCTATATGTCTAAATAATTTTCTTTTGTAATCTAAACCACCAATAAGTATAGAAACAATCTATGTGTATCTGACCATTTATGAGAGACTCAATGGTCAATTATGATTAGACCAATCTGCTTGTATTTAAATATCTTACGGCTTATTTGGTTTTAATGCTCACTAAATAAGAAAAAAAAAAAAAAAAAAAAAAAAAAAAAAAAAATCACTGAAATAAGAATTTTTAGTTTAAAAAATAATTTAAATAAAAAAAGTAGCAGTCTGCAATTGATAGTTGCAAGTGAATGAGTAAAGATGTAAGAGGAAATAACAAATGCTTTAAGTATAACAAACAGGAGCTAAACCAATTTTGTTTTTGTTTTTTGCCTTTTCTTTTAAATTTTGTAAATACGTTGCAAGTATTAAAAGAGTAAGACGATCGTTTTTGTCATAATCCCCAACTTTTAATGCCTTATGAGTATAGAATTGCAGAGACTAGAATATAGAGAATTTGTAAAGAAAGTTTTAATAATAATAATTCCAATAATGCTATTACATATGTAAGCTGGAAAAATAGTTTTTCCTTGCCGTTTTAAATTGCAGTGATAAAATTTTAAACAAATCACAAAAAAAAAAAAATCAGAACATGACTAAAATTTATAAAATAAATAATTTTATATCTGATGAATTAGCTATTACTTTAAGAAGTCAATTTTGAGTGAGAATCAAGAAGGTAAGTAATATACTGCTGCCTCACATTTGCTTGATATCAGCATTAGAGACCATTTCAAAAACTTACACAACTCAGACATTTAATATCTCTGACCCTAACATTTATAAAAAAAACAATAATTATAAGATCATTAAACATGATAATCATTTAGACAGAAAAGATTTTTTCTTTTTAATCATTTCACCAAAAGCAAAGTATCAATGCCACTAGTACACAGGGAGTTAGATGGAGTGAAAGTGAGAGAGAAGACTAAGTATAAGATATGAAAAGGATTCAAGAACATAGAAGATGCCAATTTACATTGCATTTAAATTTTTGAAGGTTAACAGCTACCAGTAACAGTTTGGTAACAGCTACCAGGGAAGCAGTGAAATCAAAGAGTATTCCACAGGTGAGACGTGCAAGAAAAGAAACTACTGGAGTAAATTGGCAGTTGCATTTAGCTATTTCAACAAATGGGACCTAGTTGCCAATGTAGTAACACACTTAAATTCATATATTTGGAGAACCAAGCAAAAAAAAAGCAGCTCATCAGAGCAGTTAATATGAAAATATTTGTAGAAAAGACAGAGGGAAGCCATATTACATTCTTGAGAAATTGACTGAAGTTGAAATGCCATTCTTTGGATCTTGTCAAGAAGATCAAAATGTACAGCAGGAGCACCAGAATGGATAGAGAGACAGTATTCAATGCACAGATAAATGGGAGATTTGTAAATGAGCAAGATGAATTCTGACAAGAATAATTTTCTGGCATGACACAGTGACCCAATTTTCCTTGCAATAGATGCAGCTATTAATTCAATGTAGTCACTCCACTTCATGTCAGAGGAAAACGTGAAGCCAAGAAGGTGCAGTGTGTTGCTCTCCTAGAGTCTAGCGTCAGCCATACTCATTGCAGACAGAAAAGGTCCCCTGTGGTGGTTAAATAAAAGCAAAATAAAATATACAGAAACAACTGTGGGTCGCTACCATTAACACTTAAATACTGGCTTAATTACAAGCTAGAAGTTCATAATCTGAAATTGATTTTGAGCAAAAGTTTTCTTCATCCTTTCATTGAAAGAAGGAACTTAATTACCTGGATGTCTGTCATCAAAAGGATCAGGATCCATTTTGAAATACGCCTCTGTTTCTTTCTCTATCAATTCTGCCATCCTGAAAAAAGAAATACAGGTATATAATTTCTAAAAATGTACTACTGTAGATATGTTTTTGTTTTTTTTTTCTAATGTATTGCTGCTCATTAAGAAATGGTTATCTTAAGTGGTTTTTGTCTGAACATTGTTAAAACACCCATTTTTTTTTTTTTTCAAAATCATATGGTATCAGTAATTTCAGATACCATATTTGCTACAATTATAAATTTAGAAAATAGAAATTAAAATAATGGTCAAGTATTGTTTAAAATACATTTAAAGAAATTAAGTGTCAAAAAGTGAAAAAGAAATACAAAAGTTTTTAATCAAATTTGTCTGTGGCTGCATCAGGGCTCAAAATTAATGTCTGCCTAGAAATTAGAAACATTAGTTTGAGACAATTGCTTAGGTTTTTTGGAACAATCCCAGGAGTGTTCAAAATTTTAAATTAAAATTCCATTATAAAGAAAGCAATTTCTTAAAATTAAAAATATCCCTATTCCTCTAATAAATCATGTAGACACAAAAAGAATTAAGCAAAACTTAAATGCTTCTTTTCAAACTGGTGAATGAAACCCAAGTGAACAATGAAGGCTAAAGGACTTAAATTTAGATAATTTAGGTACCTCCACGAAATGTAAACAAAAAGAGCATAGCATGATGAAAAAGATGCCAAACTTGACGAAAACAAAATTTTATCGTCTAAATGTTTATGTTATTATTAAGAGGAAAGATCAAAGTATTTTTGTGGTATTTTTTTACATTTTTTAATCATTCCTAACACGTCCAAAAATTTCGTTAAATGTCTTGTTTTTTTTTTGAGTCAGTAAAATTGACCATTTTTTTTCCATTTTATAGAATCAATGAAAATCTCAGTTTGAAATTCTTTTAAATATCAATTATCATTTTTTCAAAACTTATTTTAAGAAAATCAGAAATTATGTTTATTTAAAATTTTTTGAACCAAGCTTAACTTAGCTTTTGCGGCGAAAAGATGTAATTTGAAAATAAAACAAAGCCGGTCATAAACTTTCGCGTCATTTGACAGGTGTTGAATGACCTATTGATGGATTCCGTGAGGATAATTTGTTCTACGGAAGGAGAAAAGTGAAATATTTTACATTTAAGTGAACAAATTATTTACCTCGTTATTTTTAAGGAAAACTTTCAGCGGTCTAATTTTTTTTGTACTTAGCTTTCACCTTTACGTTTATGATGCTTTATGGAAAATATATTATAAAGAAATTAAAAAAGACTGTTACGAATGAGATTAAATTTCATAAGAAAGGTATCTAATTAATTTATAGGTACCTTTCTCATGAAATTTTATCAGAAGTGTATATAAAATACTATAATTTTATGTACATTTACTACATTTTACTGTGTTATCTGTATTTCCATTCATTTTATTATTAATTTTGATATTTCATTTATGGAAAAATGCCATAACTGAGATTAATATAAAAATAAGATCATATAAATTTCATAAGATGATACTGATACTTTTAGGTACCCTTCTCAGTTGAAATAGAAAAATCAAATAAACTTCTCCACACGTGTTTCGCAAAATTAAAGGCCTTAACAGCGGAGAACAATGCTTAACTCAAATAACGCAACTTAACTGTATTCTGGTTGGTCTGCCATACTTTATAATTAGAGCCCGATTATAAACGCAAAATTATATTCTTAATTACTTCCTGTCTTCTGATTAGTCAAAACGATACAATTTACAAAGCGTTAAAAAAAGATCTATCTCATAAGGACACTTAGGAAACCAGACGCGACTTTTAACTAATTTTAGAATATTTTAACAACTTAAATATAAAAATCTATTATAATTAAATAAATAACAAATAACTATTAAAAATTCATTTTTCACCGAAAAAATTTTTTGCTTTCAGAAAATATTGTCCATATTCATAAAAGCAAATAAAAGCATTTGAAATTAAATAATATATTTGTTTTATTGAGTTTTGTATGTTACAATTCGGAGCTGATTTTCAGGTTCAGGCAGTCCAATTAAAAAAAAAAAAAAAAAAAAAAAAAAAAAAACATGATTTGCATTCTTCAAAGCCTTGTGCTTTTAACTATTGTAATCACTAAACCCGACGCGAGCGAATTTCTGGAGTTTTCATAAAATTAGTTTGGGGGGGGGGGTAATAAATATAAAAAAAAATATTTCTGCCATGACTTTAATAAAAAAAAACATATTTATAATAATTTCGATCATCTGTGAATACTTTCTGAAAGTTTCATTAACATCCGACAATTATTTTTATTTTTGCAAGATTTCCCAAAATAATGGGTGTCATACAAAAAAAAAAAAAACGTGCTAAAAATTGTATTAATTTACTAGAGCCGGTGATACAAAGATAAACAATGTTTTTTTAATCAAAATTTAGAATGTTCTAAAAAGGAAATTTTTTTAAAAATAATGAAAAAAAAACTTTGGTCTTTCCTCTTCATGATAACATAAGTATTTAGACGATAAAATTTTGTTTTAGTCAAGTTTGGCGTCTTTTTCATCATGCTATGCCATTTTTTTTTTAGCGATTTCGTGGAGGTACCTAAGATAATTGTATTATTATTTCTAAATGTGAAAAACATTAGGAGATAAAAGTAAGAACAAATTTTGCTTTAATGAACGAAAGATTATATTTTTTTTCTGTAAATTTTTGCTAAAAAAAAAAAAAAAAAAAAAAAGAAAAAAAATCTTGAATGAACATTAACTTTTGTATTATGTTTTCTTTTTATCATAAGCTAAATTTTGATAATACAAAGGAGAATTTCAAAATGATAAACATGGAAAATTTAATTAAGTGAGGCAGATAATTGTAAATTAAAAAAAAAAAATAAAAATGAGAATAATTGGAATGTTCTAACATTCTTTATATTGAAAATGAATACACAGGAGAATTCTTGAGATAAAAGTTACTCTGAACATGGAAATGGCCTTGTTAATAAATTTTCATGTAAAGTTATTTAAGGTGATATAATCAAAATGTTTAAATAACAACAAAGTTGTGATCGTTATAAAAATTCCAGTAAAACTTAACTAATTTGTTGTATTTATATTTAAAACTAATTTTTTTTTTTTTAATTTCCTACATATTTTTAATGCTTTTATTATGCCACTAATAATTACGACAAAAAAAAAAAAAAAAAAAAAAAAAAAAAAAAAAAAAAAAAAATCAGGAAATCTTTTCAGTATAGTTCCAGAACATGGGAGTAAAATTAAATCTGGAATCATGAATGTGTGTGTTCATACTACAAGTTAAATGTAACTTAAGAAATATTTTGAAATGCTTTCTCTATGAAATTCTAGCAACTAACAATTCTTGTCCTAACATATACTCTAGTGACCAATCCCTAACCCTTTTTATTAAATCTACTGTATCAACAGAATTTATGATTTTTATTTTAAATTAGTTGTTTTTTGTTCCTTTTTTTGTCATTTCTTTCAATCATCTAGTATTTCACTAGAGAATATAATTTATATATAACCTCTCATCATATATTATTGTTAATACCATAATGTATCATAGTACAATGGTTACCAAATTTTATGAGGAGAAAAGAGAAAACTTGTTGCACTGAAACTTATGAGCAAATACCTATCTGTATTTATGTATATACATTTCTAACAGAATAACTACAGTAAGTCGTTTACCTAAAGTTAGTGCTTAGTGCACTGATTTAAAACAAACTATTGGTGAGTGAATACTTCCAAATTGTTGCACATTTACCGAAAAGGAAAAATAACCTATAAGTGAAGTATATAAGTTCATGAAACTAGGTTCTTTAGAAGCAAGTTACAGCAAGTATAGAAGGAAAACTAAATTTAAACTGATGCCATAAAACATGTGAAGAGTATTTATTTATTTTTTTTACTGCAGTTTGTTCTACCCATTCAGATCTGGCAGATCCTAGAGGGGAAGTTGAAAAAAAAAAAAAAATCCACTTGTGTGACACATGAGAAAATAATTTATCCTGGTTTCACAAAAAGAATAGTAAAATTCTAACCAAATTAAATGAACATTATTATTTTTCAATCGTAATGATTTCTCAATAGTTTCTATTCCTCAAATTGTTGCAGAGTACAATTATCTTGGTTTTGGTTTGTCTTTACTGTTTCCCTTCACATTTTTAAAATGCTGAAAAATACTGGAATTAAAGATCAGTTAAGGTACCAATTTTAAACAATCTACTGTGTGTGTGTGTATATATATTATATAAAAAGTCTGTTTCATGCTAGATGCAATCGTCAGGCCACCTGACGATTGCATCTAACATGAAACAGACTGTTGCCTCTAAGTGTTGACTTCTATGTTCACACACACACACACACACATATATATATATGATGACATAAGGAACAAATAGAAAACATCTATAAATTACTATACTATAAATTACATTTATAATGTTTTGCTTTTATTAAAGCTTCATCAGAGAATGAAATATGAAAGCGAAAAAAAATTTTTTATTAAGTTTTGTGTTTGTTTTTCATTAAGCAAATCTCACATGTTAAGCACTGTTTGGGAAATGCTGCCCTAATTAAAAAAAGAGCATAATTCTTTACACAAGAAATACTTTGAGGGAGTTCTGATAAATATTTGACCATATATAAACACACGTCACACACGTATCCCCAACTTTTATAAAATCCATACTTAAAGAATCTAGAATGTCTACCTGCTACCATAATCAGTATAAAAAATTCTTTCACCCTCACACAAAAGCAACACCCAAACAACCACCAAATATGAATAAAAATACCTACTACATGCACACAAACAAATGAATATACATTATTATTCGAATCCAACATAAACTAGAATTATGATACAGATGAATTATACACACAAATACTTAACAAGGCAAATGCACATGCTGTCTGCTTAACCAATGAAATACAAACACAAAAATTAAAAATAGAATTTTCTTTTTGTCTTTCATATTTCATTGAGATGAAACTTTAATAAAAAGTGTACCATATTAGATTTACAAAGGTTTCCTATTTGTTCTTTATCCTATAATCCTGTTAGATTCCAATCCATATAATCTATTAACAAAATAATACCACGGAAACAAAGTTTTGATCACAATGTCATAAAAATGTTAAATGATTGGTGGGAACTAATTATATTTTGAGATTTTGTGATTTAATAATTATCTTTGCTGAGTGTAGTAGAGTCTTTGTAATTTGTGTGCAAAGTTTTGTCCATTCTCATGTACAGATTGTGTCCAAAAATGGACAAAGGTTATCTTTGCTTTCTATTTTTGAAAAAGTGTTCATGAAAAAAAGATCACTAAGGAAGGGGATTTTCATAACAAACACTTTCTATAATAAAGCTTGAGAAAGAGTCTCCTTCAAGTTTTATGAAACCAGTATTTACAAGAAAATGATTTTATGTTAATATATCCCTGAACATAAAAAAAAAATCACTCAATTTTGATGCACAAATGCTCAGATAGATGCAATTAATAAACTAATGTAAATACAGATATCTTGATTTTTTAGGGCCCTTAAAATCAAAACTGAAGAGTTTAAAATCAGGCTAGACAACCTTTTACAAGCAGTGTGCCACAGAAGATATGGCTCATAAGGCAGGCCACACTAAAGATTTCAAGGTATTTTTTTGTTGTTGTACATACCTCAGCTATTTTCATTACAGAAGACCATAGATATAAGCATCTGCCATAGAAATGGGGAAAATTGGTGTGAGGAGCAGGGGGGCGTTTATGGGGGTAAAAAATTTTTTCTATAAATAAACAAACCAAAGTCATAGTAAAATATTATCACTGATGACAGTGATTAACACCAACTGCCACATGTGACTCTTTTCTAATTTAATCATTTGACTATACAAAAATTTTTTTTTTAGAAGAAAAAAATTTCTCAAGAAAAAAAAAATTATTTCCTGTTTCTAAAGAAAAGCGTTTTTACAGGAATGATTTTTGTGAAGTGAAAATCACCTATGATTTAAAATGCTGATATTATCATCAATGAAAGGTTACAAAATATTCAAGAAACATTGTACTTAATCCTTGTTTATATAGGTGCTTATGTATGAGAGTGTGTGAGTGAACAAGTTAGAACAAAAACAAAGTTTTATTAAATATTATTTTCTTTATGAAATTAGTTATGCTATTCAGAAAAACAAATGAGCCACAGTTTGACCAGGATTGGTTTAAATATTTTTACACCAAATCTAAAAATATTTCATATTTTACAGTTAAACACAGTTACCTAAATAAGAGGGCCAGGTAGCATTTTGTTCAGATAAGTGATTGTCATGTACTTGACCCAATCATATTTAAAAAAAAGAACAAAAAAAAAAAAAACAAAGCCATACTGAACAAATAAAAAATAAAAAAATCAGATTTAAGGAATTTGCTTTCATTTCATCAATAAAATGAGTGAAGATATTGTTGAAAAATGTTATATTTTACATTATCTGTCATTTAATAAAAACATGGGTCTGAAATTGAAGCCATCATGATATAATTATATAAAATTACATTTATACGTGTGTGCAGAAAGTGTACTAGGCTCATCAAAAAGATCAAGTTCATTTAAGACAAGTTCACAGTTCAATTATTGTTTGAGAGGAAAATGCTCAGGTCATAGTTGCTTGAGATTCTTTGTTTTTGCCAGCATTTTTGATGAAAAGATGTATCAACTTTATCTTATGCTTGACAAAGTCAAAAACTGTCAATAGTTTCATTAATGGAAATTGCAAAGGGAATCAGTAACTGACTTTATGTGTTAAAGTTATTTCAAAACTGTTTAAAGTGCCTGAGCATCATCAAGTCCACCAACCCATGTCTTTTCACAAAGGAACAGCAATAGACCAATAAATCCATCCACTTGTAATAGATTTGTATTCAGAACAAAGTTCCAAAATTAAATATTCATGGCACCTTGAAATTTTATCAGATAATCCAAAATTTGGTTAATAGCTCTTCAAATAACTGGCATTTCATTGTGCCCTGAATTCAAATGATGCACATGTATACAAATTTAAAAATATAAACATTCTAATTTATTTCATCTTGTATACATAACGCATCATAAAACCTTGTCTGTTTTGTCATATCAGTTTCTTTTTATTTGCACTAACAACACAAAGAGAAGTTTTTGTTTTTTAAGTTTCTATTGCTTAATATTTATCACTTTTACAGTTTCAACATCTCATCAAATTGAAGATTTTCACCCAGATGCACCAGGTAACAACAATGTCAGTTCTAGAATTGATAGCAAAATGTACAGTCATTTGAAATTGATGTCGGTTTCAATGTTTATAATTTCATCAGTAAAAATAAACCATTCTGAAGAAAGAAAAAAATAAGCTTATTTAGCTACCTATTTTTCAAATAAACTAAAACAACTGAGACAATGACAAGTCAATTTAATGCTATTATTAACTTCAATAGCTACCAAATACTTAATTGTACTCAATTTTTAATAATGGCAACTTATGTTTAAAGAAGCTTTTGAGTAAAGTAAATCATTTTGCTTACATCATGATGTGAATATTTTCAATGTCAAATAAAAAGGAATCAAATTAAGATTAAGTGTAATTCATCCTATTTTAAGACAAGTGAAAACAATAAGTTGCATTTACTTGAAAATGATTTTGCTTATATACATGCAATTTGCTAAAATAAATTTAAAATTTACTGAGCATAAAAAAGAAACATGAAATTAAATCTTAAAATATTGTTTCAAAAGGTTTAAATTCAGAACTTTAGATATGCTTCTAGTTTTGGCCTTAGATATAAGTTCAGATATAAAAAGAATCTATACAAATTTAATATTAATTTTTTTTAAATTTCTAATCAGTAAATTTCAAAATAAAATATAGACTTGTTATATTTTGATATAAGTATAGAAAGAACAAAGATTCAAGGTTTCATTTGTAAGTTTTTAAAACACTAAAATATATTTATCATAAAACATATCTCCAATTTTAAGGAATGTTTTTTAATCTTTTAGAAATACAAGTCTCCTCTGAGTTTAAATACAGTCAGGAAGATCTGATCACAGGAAAACTACATTTATATAATAATGATCCTATTTCTTCAGGTATGCATATGCCTGTATGACCCTAAGACAGCTAAAATGGCACATTATCATTAACCTTTTGTTAGAATATTTTAACAGCATTGCACTAACTTCAAGAATAAAGTAATTTCCAGTCCAATAAAACCATTGGTTTCAAAGTAATTAAGTACAAATTGACAAAAAAAGAAAAAAAAACTGTCAAAAGGAAGTAACTTAAGATCTATTAACTGCTAATTACGAAATTATTTCCTTTTTAAAAAAAGAAAGAAAATAAGCAAGAAAGAATCACAAGCTGAAAATAATCAGCATTTAAAAATTATAATTCTATAAATAGAATGTAACTTGACAGAGTTAATTAGCAATTAAACAAGTTTTACAGAAATACTTTTCATATTTACCTAATATTTTCAATGAAGCTTTAGACATTAAATGTCTGAAATATCATAGGACACTTTAATAAATTTACAGGTTTTATAATTCAAATAAATGAAAATTACTACCTAAACCAGTTTGTTATGCAAATGGTGACAACACTTTTCAGCTACATAAATACTCTCACCAAGTATTAAAGACTTTGTTTGTAAGTTCTATCTATGTTGGTTCCAGTCCATTATGGAATGAATATTTATTGTATATAAATACAAATGTGACACAAGGCCAAAAAGGGGAATGAGGTTGGCTGGTCATCACTGGTCTAACTTTAACTAGTCACATTCACTGATCCAAGTATACAATGTAATAAATGCTTCCACCACAATACTATATATATATATATATATAAGTGAACATAGAAGTCAACACTTAGAGGCGACAGTGTTTCATGCTAGATGCAATCGGCAGGCCACAATTGCATCTAGCATGAAACAGACTGTCGCCTCTAAGTGTTGACTTCTATATTTACACACGCTCTATCTCTGATATTGAGCACTTTAAGACTATATTTCTTCATATATATATATATTATATATATATATATATACACACACACACACACAAAATACTACCCCCTCCCCAAATTTATAGACAAAAAACACAAATGCATGCTGGGATTTTTCCTTAACCAATCAGATAAGGAACTTCTCAGTCTAATCAGATTTAAGTCTCTGCATTCTTGTCTTTAGGTATAATAAGTAAGCTACGATTACTTGTCTGTATCCTCTTTTGTTTAACGCCATTCTTAATTTGTAAACTTTTTGCCTTATTACTGTTGCTTTGCCTTGCATATATTGTTTGTTTTGTTTTTTCTCTTTCTCTTGTTCATTGCAAACTTTGTCAGTTGTTTGTTAGGTATTTCTGCCAACTACATTTAACCATGTCCAATTACTCTATAAAGATTTTAATGAAATAATTTTAGCAAAAATCTTTTCCAGTTCTTCATGACATATCTATAATTATGAATTTAAAAAAAACAAAAAAACAATCAGTAAAATTTGGAATTTTAAAACTCAGTATGACCAACAGTTAAATATGATAGCCACATAAAAGTTAGTTTGTAAAATAGCTGTCAAATTATATACACAACTCTATAAAAAATATATAAATAATTACAGCAAGAAATATCATAAGTTATATGATCTTAAAATTAGGCTTGAACCCAGCGCAAATTTCAAAGTCTACAGAGAGAGAAAAGAAAACAATAGGGAACATTAGTTTCTAACCAGATAAGCAATCAGGAATTCAGGATACATTGGGGAAGGGGGCAATTATTTACAAAGTTTAGCTTAGTTTTGGCACAAGGATTGAACTCATTACTCTGTTGTAATGATCTATTATGACACCAGTTTGCTAATTTAATGATTCATTCTACACCAACAAACTAGGTGAATTTTTTAATAAATTTAAATCAATTTTCTGAAAATAACCTTTTTTTTATATACAAATAAAAAAATAAATAAATAGTAATAAAACAAAAGGCTCAGACATGAATGTTATGAAAAATCTGGTTTAGTCAGTTTTAACGTTTCAAATGAATTTTAACACTCGTTTTTTTTTATTTAAGTACACTACACTACACAGGTAGCTGCAACTTTTTTATTTTAGTTATTTTAATTTTTCAATTATGAAACTTATCCGTTACAAATATTAAATTTCACTTTTTATTGAAAAATAGTTTCTGTTTGTATAGTAGTTTCTTCTGATACAAGGGAAACAATCTGGTGTGCAAAAATTGTTTGAAACGTTAAAACCAACTATACCGGAGTGACCAAAGATATTTCCATAATTTAAAAACTGACGGTAAACTCTATTCATTTTTAAAGAATGAGGAGTGTATATGCACACACACACACACACACACACACAAATTGACTAAAAATTATATAAAATTGCAAATTTCTAATTAAAAAAAAATTATCTTTCTTTACCATTCTTATAGTAAATTTTTCGAAATATTTTATTTTTTAAATTATGAGGACTTTTTGTTTCTCCTTGCATTAGGGACAGTTCACAAAAAAAAAATCCGTATTGTTGGGAGTAAAAAATGAACCTTTTTAACAGTTAATGATGCTACGGTTGTTGGGGGGTCACAGGTTTTTTTTTCGTGTTGTTTGTTTTTACTTTTTAGGGTTATTTTTATAATTTTTTTTAAACCCGTTTTAGAAAGCGCCCTTTCTTGTATAACGATTTTTGATGAATCTTGAATATTATTAATTAATGATTACCAAAATAATTTAGAAAATATTCAAGTATAATAAATAAATAAAAGGACAATCAGCAATTAAAAACATTTAACTCAGAACATTTTTGATGAAGATTTTGTGTTGAATGGAATTCCGTTTTCTTCAGAGACACCTGCAGATTTAGAATGCCGCCTTATGCCTTTGTATGAAGGTCTACAAATAGATTGCAACAAAGTAAGAATAAAAAGAGTAGATCTTCTTACCTTTTTAGGATTGAAACAGGGTCCATAGAACTGTCTTCGTATGTTCGATTCCATTCTTCTAAAATTCCATTGAGGGCACTGAGGGAGTCCAATGTGGCCATTTGGTCGTGCATGTGAGTTCAGAAGCCGGGTTGCTTAGAAGAGGAAGATTTGTTGATCTTTTTTAATGGAGATTATTATCACCCAAATTTCTATTGTATTTCCAAACAGATTCAAACAAAACGGTATAACATTTTTTTTTGTTTTTTTGAAACACAGTACAAATGAACCGATAAAAAAAATAACCGCCTTAATATAATAATGGAAGAAAGCGACAAAAACTTAATGAGAAAATATTAACAAATGAATGAAATCTGTAAATTACGTCTACTAAAGTTGGAATATGCAAGTTAAAATCAGAGGTAACGTTTTTTCTACTCTTTCCTTTGAAATCAGTGAAAAAATAAACCAAGTGATTTGGATTTTTTCTTAAAGTTGATCATTCATAAGCTTTTTAAGCGGGGAGGAAAAGTATTCAAAAACGTTTAAAATAAAATATGAAAAACAAGTTCCTATTGAATCTACGGCTTAGATATCTATTACTTCATGGTCTTACAAAAAAAAAAAAAAATAATGGCTAAAGCTCATATTATCACAAATAAAAATAGTTATTCTTTACTGAGTTAATAAGAACTTCCTTTTTTCCTTAAAAAAAAAAAAACAACAAAAAAAAATGACCAAAACAATAAGTCGACCCAGACCGCCACGCAAACGGATTCCGTAATCAGTACGGCGTATTGGCTGTCCGGGAGACTACAAAAATCACCTTTTCTTCTCCTCCTGACTCTCTTCTTGATTTGTTAATTTCTGTTTGTGACGGGGCTACAATTTATAAAATTAAAAAAAAAAATTAAAATATCCAGCCCCGTCTTAAAAGAGGAACACGCATTCGAGTGGAGACTGTTTTTGGTACTCTTCTTTCGTCATTACTAATGGCACACCGACTTCCGGTGGAAACGCATTCGTTTTTTAATCCGCCATTCGTAGCAATAGCGCTCTTCAGGATATTCCATTTTTTGTCAAACTCTCAAAACAATAAATTAACTAAATATCAGTTCTTTATATTTAAAAACTCACATTTTTCACAACTCTTTTAAATCCTCATATCTGAAACCGCTCATTCATTTACGAATGTTAACTCTAGTCTACCACTTCGTTTCTACTTAGAATAAACTATTCGATTATTCCCGAATAAAGGTGTTTTTATTTCGTTTCTGTATAAGAATAAGAGTAAGACGAATAAAATTATTAAAATATAGACTTGATGGTTGATTCTTATTATATATTTATTGTTACGAAATTGTATGTGCTTAGTTTTTTAGCATATACATAAAATGCGGAGAGAGTTACGTTCATCAATCCTTAAGAATAAGTGTATTTAAAAGGAGAGTTAGCCCCCAACATGGCCACGTGGGTGAGAAGCGTGTGTTACCACGTGCATAACACTTATTGCACAGTGCCTTAGTACCTTTGGTAAACAGTACAAGATATATTTTTAAATAATAAATTGCCGTTATTCTACATAAAAAGTCATTTTTACACAGCAGCACTAATGTATTAAATCAAAAATATTTCGATTTATTTTAAAAGGGTGAAGAAATTCAAATAATAAAATAAAAATAAAATGATAAAAAGAAATGAATTCATAAAAAAATAAATACACAAGTCAACTTTTATTTTTCAAGATTAATTCTTCATTTGAATTTTAAAATCAATGAACAGTTCTTATCAAACCTAGCCACTATTTTTTTTTCTTGGAGAAAAATTATTCTGAAAGCAAATTTTTATTTTGTTTTTAAATCTTTGCAAAGAAAATTGGTTGTCTGATTTATTAAGCTCACAATTTTAATAAAAATTCAATGAAAAATTTTTCTAATTACATTTTTAATATGATTTCGATGTAATTTCTTTATTTTTATTTTTTACTGTTTGAAATTCCGACAATCATATTTTTAATATAAAAAACCTGGATAGCTGAATTTCCTACAGTTTACATTTTATGAAGGATTTATAACTTCAGATTTTGAATTATTGTTACATTTTTCTATTATTTTTCTTTTTGTTGTTTTTAACATGTTTCAGTTGATGTGTTCTTTGACTTTCCTTGAGCATATGTTGATGGTGATCTTCAGAAGTCATTTAATAGTTTTTTATTCTTATCTTCTCAACAAAATCTCACTAAAATTTTGATAAGGTCTGTTCAGCAATCCTTCAAAAGGCACACATTTTTAGGATTCGTCTACCCAGGTTTTTGTTGCTATCTAAGTGTTGGGATTCCAAGCATTTAACATCACATCTTTTAAATGACACATAAAAAAGGTTTATTTCTGGAGGAAAAGTGGAAGCAGAACATCAGTTGAAATAACATTTATACAGTGTAACCCGGATATAAGAGAAACCCGGATATAAGGGACTTCGTCTCCGGTCCCGACAACTCTCTTATATCCGGGTTACACTGTATATTCTTTTTAGAAATATACAATGACAATGAAATGTTCCATTTTCCTTGCAGTGAAGTTTGTTTATAAAGTAATTAAGTGTTCTTAGGTTGGTGTGAAATGAGTGTACAGATTTACTTCATGATGGTCAGCCTGTCAGAGTTAACCCTCCTTAATTGTCCAAATTGTTCACTATGGGACACTCTCCTTACACTATAAATTATAAATACTAGGTGATTTCTTGCTTTGTGCTCTTTTTCATTTCTTTATTTTCAGCGAGCACATCTACAATGTAAGCTCTCACAGAGGATTGCGTCTTCCCAGTTGTGGGAGACGCTATGAACATTATACACACATACACATACATACGAACATTCACCAAAATACAAATTCTTTACGTTCACACACAAATGTTAATGTCTATGTCCATTGTAAAATTGTGTTGTTTAATACATATATTTGTTGATATATATATATATATATATATATATATATTGGTCTTGTTTGTTTTCTTTAAAGTGTAAAGAAAACAAACAAGACCAATATATAACAAACAAACAAGACTAATATATACATCCATATATATATATATATATATATATATATATATATTGGTCTTGTTTGTTTTCTTTTTTATGATGGATTCAATCTCTGAGTCCACCATGTTCTTGTAGTGGACATCTTAATATTCTAGCAGGAATAAACACACGTGTTCGTAATTTAACAACACGTAAACCCACGGTCCACTACAAGCCTAATGTGTTTGTGAGTTCATAGACAAAACAACTGCTGGCTGTTATCTCTTCATTGTGTGTGGGTGCATGTATGTGTACACATGCAAATCAAACTGGATTCCAAGATTGTTTAAATCCCCAAGATGCAGTAGGCTTATATTGTTATATTTGTAAGGGGGATCAAAAATCTAATTTCACATAGAAGTGTGAACTTTTTGAATACAAGGTTTTCATTAGTTAGAAAATAATTTCAACTGTCTCACGAAAATCTTTTTCTTAAATTTGTGGAAGTGATACAGGGAGTTATTATTGTTATTTTCTAAATGGTTCAAAAATAACATATGGTAGGTCCACGATTACGTCCACAAATATTTTGGCAGTATTTGCCTAAATAATTATTGTTAATCAAATAAATCTTCTAATTGGATTTTATTGTTTGAAAAATATATAGAGAATTTAATTCCTATGCACTCAACCTTTAAGCAACAGGAAAAGGTTGCACAAACATGCATGTCAAAAAGTAAAAGAAAAAACGAGAAAATTTTAAGAGTAGCTTTTATGCTTATTTTTGCTTTAATTGTAGACAAACCCATGATATTTTAACTCTTTTAAATTATAAAATAAAGAAAAAAAGATAAATAAAATGTTTTGTTCTTAAATTTCGCAAACTCAGACCTTCGTATCCATAAAGAAATGACACCATTATTATTTTAATTACCTTCACTCCTTGGCAATGTTTATTGTTTTAAAAATTGATGATTAATATTGTAATAAAGCCATGACATATGAAAGTAAATTTATACATTTTCTTTGTTTTTAAGAAATGACAACAAAAATAACAAGTACTATTTATTTATTTATTTATTAGATTGTATATTTGCACAATTTATATTATTTATTTGAACAGTTGGCAAACCATTGGCTAAGTGCCAATTGATTTGAACTTTATAAAATGGTAAATAATAATGATTTCTTTATAGTTGGCTCACATATTTTAATAATTTAATAATGTTTATATAAATTTAGAATTAAAAAATTGTTTTCATATTTCTTTGTTTATAAATTGGTAAATGATAAATATTGCTTTGCACTATTTTTAATGCAATAGTATTAATTTTTAGAATGTTGTAAATATAAAATTATTCTTGTAAATGAACAATCTAATAAATAAATAGTGATTAATATTTTTTTAAATTTTCAAGAACAAAAAAAAGTATGAATCCACTTTCATCGTGTTTAAGTTTAATTAAAATTCTAATCATTGCTTTTTATAAACAATGAACATTGCTGAAGAATGAAGGTGCATTAAAATTCTAATCATTGCTTTTTATAAAAAATGAACATTGCTGAAGAATGAAGGTGTATTAAAATTCTAATTGCTTTTTATAAACAATGAACATTGCTGAAGAATGAAGGTGCATTAAAATTCTAATCATTGCTTTTTATAAACAATGAACATTGCTGAAGAATGAAGGTGCATTAAAATTCTAATCATTGCTTTTTATAAACAATGAACATTGCTGAAGAATGAAGGTGCATTAAAATTCTAATCATTGCTTTTTATAAACAATGAACATTGCTGAAGAATGAAGGTGCATTAAAATTCTAATCATTGCTTTTTATAAACAATGAACATTGCTGAAGAATGAAGGTGTATTAAAATTCTAATTGCTTTTTATAAACAATGAACATTGCTGAAGAATGAAGGTGCATTAAAATTCTAATCATTGCTTTTTATAAACAATGAACATTGCTGAAGAATGAAGGTGCATTAAAATTCTAATCATTGCTTTTTATAAACAATGAACATTGCTGAAGAATGAAGGTGCATTAAAATTCTAATCATTGCTTTTTATAAACAATGAACATTGCTGAAGAATGAAGGTGTATTAAAATTCTAATTGCTTTTTATAAACAATGAACATTGCTGAAGAATGAAGGTGCATTAAAATTCTAATCATTGCTTTTTATAAACAATGAACATTGCTGAAGAATGAAGGTGCATTAAAATTCTAATCATTGCTTTTTATAAACAATGAACATTGCTGAAGAATGAAGGTGCATTAAAATTCTAATCATTGCTTTTTATAAACAATGAACATTGCTGAAGAATGAAGGTGCATTAAAATTCTGATCATTGCTTTTTATAAAGAATGAACATTGCTGAAGAATGAAGGTGCATTAAAATTCTGATCATTGCTTTTTATAAACAATGAACATTGCTGAAGAATGAAGGTGCATTAAAATTCTAATCATTGCTTTTTATAAACAATGAACATTGCTGAAGAATGAAGGTGCATTAAAATTCTAATCATTGCTTTTTATAAACAATG
Source organism: Acanthosepion esculentum (assembly GCA_964036315.1). Classification (NCBI taxonomy): domain Eukaryota; kingdom Metazoa; phylum Mollusca; class Cephalopoda; order Sepiida; family Sepiidae; genus Acanthosepion; species Acanthosepion esculentum. Next base: position 5,101,928 of record OZ038498.1, on the reverse strand, counting down.
AACATTGCTGAAGAATGAAGGTGCATTAAAATTCTAATCATTGCTTTTTATAAACAATGAACATTGCTGAAGAATGAAGGTGCATTAAAATTCTAATCATTGCTTTTTATAAACAATGAACATTGCTGAAGAATGAAGGTGCATTAAAATTCTAATCATTGCTTTTTATAAACAATGAACATTGCTGAAGAATGAAGGTGCATTAAAATTCTAATCATTGCTTTTTATAAACAATGAACATTGCTGAAGAATGAAGGTGCATTAAAATTCTAATCATTGCTTTTTATAAAGAATGAACATTGCTGAAGAATGAAGGTGCATTAACATTCTAATCATTGCTTTTTATAAACAATGAACATTGCTGAAGAATGAAGGTGCATTAAAATTCTAATCATTGCTTTTTATAAACAATGAACATTGCTGAAGAATGAAGGTGCATTAAAATTCTAATCATTGTTTTTTATAAACAATGAACATTGCTGAAGAATGAAGGTGCATTAAAATTCTAATCATTGCTTTTTATAAACAATGAACATTGCTGAAGAATGAAGGTGCATTAAAATTCTAATCATTGCTTTTTATAAACAATGAACATTGCTGAAGAATGAAGGTGCATTAAAATTCTAATCATTGCTTTTTATAAACAATGAACATTGCTGAAGAATGAAGGTGCATTAAAATTCTAATCATTGCTTTTTATAAACAATGAACATTGCTGAAGAATGAAGGTGCATTAAAATTCTAATCATTGCTTTTTATAAACAATGAACATTGCTGAAGAATGAAGGTGCATTAAAATTCTAATCATTGCTTTTTATAAACAATGAACATTGCTGAAGAATGAAGGTGCATTAAAATTCTAATCATTGCTTTTTATAAACAATGAACATTGCTGAAGAATGAAGGTGCATTAAAATTCTAATCATTGCTTTTTATAAACAATGAACATTGCTGAAGAATGAAGGTGCATTAAAATTCTAATCATTGCTTCTTATAAACAATGAACATTGCTGAAGAATGAAGGTGCATTAAAATTCTAATCATTGCTTTTTATAAACAATGAACATTGCTGAAGAATGAAGGTGCATTAAAATTCTAATCATTGCTTTTTATAAACAATGAACATTGCTGAAGAATGAAGGTGCATTAAAATTCTAATCATTGCTTTTTATAAACAATGAACATTGCTGAAGAATGAATGTGCATTAAAATTCTAATCATTGCTTTTTATAAACAATGAACATTGCTGAAGAATGAAGGTGTATTAAAATTCTAATTGCTTTTTATAAACAATGAACATTGCTGAAGAATGAAGGTGCATTAAAATTCTAATCATTGCTTTTTATAAACAATGAACATTGCTGAAGAATGAAGGTGCATTAAAATTCTAATCATTGCTTTTTATAAACAATGAACATTGCTGAAGAATGAAGGTGCATTAAAATTCTAATCATTGCTTTTTATAAAGAATGAACATTGCTGAAGAATGAAGGTGCATTAAAATTCTAATCATTGCTTTTTATAAACAATGAACATTGCTGAAGAATGAAGGTGCATTAAAATTCTAATCATTGCTTTTTATAAACAATGAACATTGCTGAAGAATGAAGGTGCATTAAAATTCTAATCATTGCTTTTTATAAACAATGAACATTGCTGAAGAATGAAGGTGCATTAAAATTCTAATCATTGCTTTTTATAAACAATGAACATTGCTGAAGAATGAAGGTGCATTAAAATTCTAATCATTGCTTTTTATAAACAATGAACATTGCTGAAGAATGAAGGTGCATTAAAATTCTAATCATTGCTTTTTATAAACAATGAACATTGCTGAAGAATGAAGGTGCATTAAAATTCTAATCATTGCTTTTTATAAACAAAGAACATTGCTGAAGAATGAAGGTGCATTAAAATTCTAATCATTGCTTTTTATAAACAATGAACATTGCTGAAGAATGAAGGTGCATTAAAATTCTAATCATTGCTTTTTATAAACAATGAACATTGCTGAAGAATGAAGGTGTATTAAAATTCTAATTGCTTTTTATAAACAATGAACATTGCTGAAGAATGAAGGTGCATTAAAATTCTAATCATTCCTTTTTATAAACAATGAACATTGCTGAAGAATGAAGGTGCATTAAAATTCTAATCATTGCTTTTTATAAACAATGAACATTGCTGAAGAATGAAGGTGCATTAAAATTCTAATCATTGCTTTTTATAAACAATGAACATTGCTGAAGAATGAAGGTGCATTAAAATTCTAATCATTGCTTTTTATAAACAATGAACATTGCTGAAGAATGAAGGTGCATTAAAATTCTAATCATTGCTTTTTATAAACAATGAACATTGCTGAAGAATGAAGGTGCATTAAAATTCTAATCATTGCTTTTTATAAACAATGAACATTGCTGAAGAATGAAGGTGCATTAAAATTCTAATCATTGCTTTTTATTAACAATGAACATTGCTGAAGAATGAAGATGCATTAAAATTCTAATCATTGCTTTTTATAAACAATGAACATTGCTGAAGAATGAAGGTGTATTAAAATTCTAATTGCTTTTTATAAACAATGAACATTGCTGAAGAATGAAGGTGCATTAAAATTCTAATCATTGCTTTTTATAAACAATGAACATTGCTGAAGAATGAAGGTGCATTAAAATTCTAATCATTGCTTTTTATAAACAATGAACATTGCTGAAGAATGAAGGTGTATTAAAATTCTAATTGCTTTTTATAAACAATGAATATTGCTGAAGAATGAAGGTGCATTAAAATTCTAATCATTGCTTTTTATAAACAATGAACATTGCTGAAGAATGAAGGTGCATTAAAATTCTAATCATTGCTTTTTATAAACAATGAACATTGCTGAAGAATGAAGGTGCATTAAAATTCTAATCATTGCTTTTTATAAACAATGAACATTGCTGAAGAATGAAGGTGCATTAAAATTCTAATCATTGCTTTTTATAAACAATGAACATTGCTGAAGAATGAAGGTGCATTAAAATTCTAATCATTGCTTTTTATAAACAATGAACATTGCTGAAGAATGAAGGTGCATTAAAATTCTAATCATTGCTTTTTATAAACAATGAACATTGCTGAAGAATGAAGGTGCATTAAAATTCTAATCATTGCTTTTTATAAACAATGAACATTGCTGAAGAATGAACGTGCATTAAAATTCTAATCATTGCTTTTTATAAACAATGAACATTGCTGAAGAATGAAGGTGCATTAAAATTCTAATCATTGCTTTTTATAAACAATGAACATTGCTGAAGAATGAAGGTGCATTAAAATTCTAATCATTGCTTTTTATAAACAATGAACATTGCTGAAGAATGAAGGTGCATTAAAATTCTAATTGCTTTTTATAAACAATGAACATTGCTGAAGAATGAAGGTGCATTAAAATTCTAATCATTGCTTTTTATAAACAATGAACATTGCTGAAGAATGAAGGTGCATTAAAATTCTAATCATTGCTTTTTATAAACAATGAACATTGCTGAAGAATGAAGGTGCATTAAAATTCTAATCATTGCTTTTTATAAACAATGAACATTGCTGAAGAATGAAGGTGCATTAAAATTCTAATCATTGCTTTTTATAAACAATGAACATTGCTGAAGAATGAAGGTGCATTAAAATTCTAATCATTGCTTTTTATAAACAATGAACATTGCTGAAGAATGAAGGTGCATTAAAATTCTAATCATTGCTTTTTATAAACAATGAACATTGCTGAAGAATGAAGGTGCATTAAAATTCTAATCATTGCTTTTTATAAACAATGAACATTGCTGAAGAATGAAGGTGCATTAAAATTCTAATCATTGCTTTTTATAAACAATGAACATTGCTGAAGAATGAAGGTGCATTAAAATTCTAATCATTGCTTTTTATAAACAATGAACATTGCTGAAGAATGAAGGTGCATTAAAATTCTAATTGCTTTTTATAAACAATGAACATTGCTGAAGAATGAAGGTGTATTAAAATTCTAATCATTGCTTTTTATAAACAATGAACATTGCTGAAGAATGAAGGTGTATTAAAATTCTAATCATTGCTTTTTATAAACAATGAACATTGCTGAAGAATGAAGGTGCATTAAAATTCTAATCATTGCATTTTATAAACAATGAACATTGCTGAAGAATGAAGGTGCATTAAAATTCTAATCATTGCTTTTTATAAACAATGAACATTGCTGAAGAATGAAGGTGTATTAAAATTCTAATTGCTTTTTATAAACAATGAATATTGCTGAAGAATGAAGGTGCATTAAAATTCTAATCATTGCTTTTTATAAACAATGAACATTGCTGAAGAATGAAGGTGCATTAAAATTCTAATCATTGCTTTTTATAAACAATGAACATTGCTGAAGAATGAAGGCGCATTAAAATTCTAATCATTGCTTTTTATAAACAATGAACATTGCTGAAGAATGAAGGTGTATTAAAATTCTAATTGCTTTTTATAAACAATGAACATTGCTGAAGAATGAAGGTGCATTAAAATTCTAATCATTGCTTTTTATAAACAATAAACATTGCTGAAGAATGAAGGTGCATTAAAATTCTAATCATTGCTTTTTATAAACAATGAACATTGCTGAAGAATAAAGGTGCATTAAAATTCTAATCATTGCTTTTTATAAACAATGAACATTGCTGAAGAATGAAGGTGCATTAAAATTCTAATCATTGCTTATTATAAACAATGAACATTGCTGAAGAATGAAGGTGCATTAAAATTCTAATCATTGCTTTTTATAAACAATGAACATTGCTGAAGAATGAAGGTGCATTAAAATTCTAATCATTGCTTTTTATAAACAATGAACATTGCTGAAGAATGAAGGTGCATTAAAATTCTAATCATTGCTTTTTATAAACAATGAACATTGCTGAAGAATGAAGGTGCATTAAAATTCTAATCATTGCTTTTTATAAACAATGAACATTGCTGAAGAATGAAGGTGCATTAAAATTCTAATCATTGCTTTTTATAAACAATGAACATTGCTGAAGAATGAAGGTGCATTAAAATTCTAATCATTGCTTTTTATAAACAATGAACATTGCTGAAGAATGAAGGTGCATTAAAATTCTAATCATTGCTTTTTATAAACAATGAACATTGCTGAAGAATGAAGGTGCATTAAAATTCTAATCATTGCTTTTTATAAACAATGAACATTGCTGAAGAATGAAGGTGCATTAAAATTCTAATTGCTTTTTATAAACAATGAACATTGCTGAAGAATGAAGGTGTATTAAAATTCTAATCATTGCTTTTTATAAACAATGAACATTGCTGAAGAATGAAGGTGCATTAAAATTCTAATCATTGCTTTTTATAAACAATGAATATTGCTGAAGAATGAAGGTGCATTAAAATTCTAATCATTGCTTTTTATAAACAATGAACATTGCTGAAGAATGAAGGTGCATTAAAATTCTAATCATTGCTTTTTATAAACAATGAACATTGCTGAAGAATGAAGGTGCATTAAAATTCTAATCATTGCTTTTTATAAACAATGAACATTACTGAAGAATGAAGGTGCATTAAAATTCTAATCATTGCTTTTTATAAACAATGAACATTGCTGAAGAATGAAGGTGCATTAAAATTCTAATCATTGCTTTTTATAAACAATGAACATTGCTGAAGAATGAAGGTGCATTAAAATTCTAATCATTGCTTTTTATAAACAATGAACATTGCTGAAGAATGAAGGTGCATTAAAATTCTAATCATTGCTTTTTATAAACAATGAACATTGCTGAAGAATGAAGGTGCATTAAAATTCTAATCATTGCTTTTTATAAACAATGAACATTGCTGAAGAATGAAGGTGCATTAAAATTCTAATCATTGCTTTTTATAAACAATGAACATTGCTGAAGAATGAAGGTGCATTAAAATTCTAATCATTGCTTTTTATAAACAATGAACATTGCTGAAGAATGAAGGTGCATTAAAATTCTAATCATTGCTTTTTATAAACAATGAACATTGCTGAAGAATGAAGGTGTATTAAAATTCTAATTGCTTTTTATAAACAATGAACATTGCTGAAGAATGAAGGTGCATTAAAATTCTAATCATTGCTTTTTATAAACAATGAACATTGCTGAAGAATGAAGGTGCATTAAAATTCTAATCATTGCTTTTTATAAACAATGAACATTGCTGAAGAATGAAGGTGCATTAAAATTCTAATCATTGCTTTTTATAAACAATGAACATTGCTGAAGAATGAAGGTGCATTAAAATTCTAATCATTGCTTATTATAAACAATGAACATTGCTGAAGAATGAAGGTGCATTAAAATTCTAATCATTGCTTTTTATAAACAATGAACATTGCTGAAGAATGAAGGTGCATTAAAATTCTAATCATTGCTTTTTATAAACAATGAACATTGCTGAAGAATGAAGGTGTACTAAAAATAACAATGGTATCAATGAAAAAACTGTTTTTTTGACATTTCATTTTTTTGAGGTCATCAAGGTTCAAATTTGCCTAAAATTTATTATTTTTAACATTATAATACTCTTTGAAGCATTTCATGCACAATTCCATTGTGCATTCTTTACAAGTTATCATTTTTCACCCCTTTTCTCTTTGAACAGCATGCATTCAAATATAGTACTGTCTTTGCATTGTTCTTTAAACTTTATATGCAGACAAACAGATAACCTTATGAATCATAGCAAATAGTAAACTCATGAATCGTAGAGTTGCCAATTTATCATTTAGACTCGAATCATGGATGAATGATACCTGTATGACTGGAAAAAGTTTAAATCACCAATTAACGATATCCATTGATCTCTAATGAAATATTAGTGGATGATACCTGTCATTTAAAGATTAATAAACATATTTCTGAGCTTAATTTAGAATAAGGCCTCAGCTAGTGCATAAAGTGTGTATTGAATTCACTATAAGGGTTATAATGGTAACCATATCATTAACAAGAAAAAAAAAATGTGTGATATGAGGATAAAACATGGCTGAGATAAGAGTTTTTATTTCCCATGATTCCTATGAGGGTTGATTGTTTGCTCATTCCAGGGACACAGAGTTTGTTTGGGGTAAAGCACACAGTAGTAATCAAGATAGACACATGGAGATAACCAACACACATACGTAATCAAGTGAGATAGACATGTGGGAGAAAATAAACATGCATACATAGCTGAGTGAGATAGACATGTGGGAGAAATATTCCATGAATTATCATACTGTAGTAGTCTCTGTGAGTGCTGGATTCATTGCTGGTCAAAGGCATCGCTGTTGTTTCTTGGTATCACTAATGATGGCCTGCTTAGTCTTGCAGTCTGCCACACTCACTTAAACTTGCCTATAGGGATCTGTTGCCAATGCCAGCCAGGTTAGATCTGTCTTCATGAGGTGGGGGGAATCTTTGTTGGCTTTATAGTCAGTGAGTGGTTCAGAGAAACATCTGCTGTGAAAACTGCATGGGTTGTTTTCTTATTAGTCAGAAAAGATGTTTATAACCCTGGTGATTTTGGGTCGTATTCTGGAAGTGGATGCATGGAGCTGGATGAAATTAAGGTCTGTTTTTGTCATATCAGCTGTGGATGTTGAAGTGAGCACTACTGTTTCAGTGAAAGTATTAGAGTTCTGACAGGTTACAACATAGTAAATGACTAATCATACCAGCTTGTTAGCCATCACTGTGTGATATAAACCCAGAAGCTAACTAAGTATCGAGTTAATGCCATATGGATACCAGGGCTTAGGATTATCAATAGTGAATAAGAAAAATCCCCAGACGAAGAAGTGAACACAAAATCAATTCCTTAATAAGTGTTTCTTTCTGAATTTCTAGGATGAGGAGCTATTATTATTTACGCTATTAACGTTCAGACTATTGACAATATGAGATTTGCTAATAAAGAAAGACAACTGTCAGCAAATCTTCAACAAAAGAAAAAAAAAGAGAAAAGCCTAGAAGCATGAAAAACAGTAGCAGCAGAACTCATCAGCAGGCAGGTTAGATCTAAGGCTCCAAATAGATTCATGGTTAGTGAGGAGGTAGATTAATCATTAGAGGGAAAAGTAGAATTATAAGTGGGCTACACATACATATCAAAATATTTTGTTCATGCCTTCAGTGGCATAAATTTCAAAACAGCGTTTCACTGAATCTGTTCCATGTGGACAAAGTAGAAAAACCTTACCACATGACAAGCAGTAAGAATAATAAATAAATCTGATCATTTTATTTTAGTTTTCAAGAGTTTTAAGCTTAGAGCATCTGAAAGAAAATAAATAGTAATGATAATATTACTTCCTTATAAAGAAACATTCAGCATTCATCGACTGAACTGCCAGTGCTACTTACAGTAGGTTTTGCTTCACTCTCTAGCCATCAGATTGGGATCAATGGGTAGTATCTGTTCTCTTCATCTCTAATGATAATATTAACCATTTCCTTATAAGGAAACATTCAGCATTCATTGACCAGGCAGACATTGCTGCTTTCAGTTGAAATTTATCAAATCTTTCTCTTAAAACAATTTTTCAGGAAAATAGATTTCTCAAGTTCAGTAGCTGTTATCATTCTTTTCAGTTCTGATGGGAGTTTCCTTTCTTGCCTTTTGTTTGAAACCGTGTGGAATGTCAGCATCTTGATGATGTCATTATTCTTTCTTTGAGTTATATGCACTATCCATTTTAGTTGTTGCTGCTGTTGAAAGTCATCAAGTGATGTGGTTTCTGTTATTTGGTACAGTTCTTTGTTTGCAATTCTGTAGCACCAGTCCATAAGGTTTGATAAAGAATGGTCCTTGTTGAGCCTTAAATTCTTCAATGACTTGAAGCCATTTTTAACCATCAATTTGGGAAAGCATTTTTACACAGCTGAGTTTGGTGCTATCCATATCAAAGTCTCAATCTAAGAAGTCTACAAGACAAGATCTCAAATTTTTAGTTTAATGTTCTGGTTTTGTAGCAATTTGTGGTGTTGGCAGAAACTAAACCTATCATAGCCTATTTTATATTCCTATACTAAATTTTGTTTTGACTTATCCATGTATCAATCTATTTTAAATGTTTGGTATTTACTAATTCCACAGGGTACATACAATTACTGCTTTCATTCCAATTCCAGATCACAGGTTCTGTTTTAGAAAGATTTATCTTGAGTCTTATTTCTTGGAACACTTGGTAGAGGATGTTGATTTTAGAAGTACTCACTTAGGAAGTATCTGCTTACTACCAGTAACTCCAAAGGGATCACAGCCAACTGCTTATTCACTTTTGCTGATTCCAAGGACACCTGCTTAGAGATTATCTGACTCCTCCTGTCTATGTGTGTAAACTCTAACCTCTCATAGGGTCATTTTATTTTGAACTCTAACAGTTCAAAAGAACATTTATTTCTTTCAAAACTTTTCTCTGTTTTAATAGGTTTTAAATGACAGCAAATCGCGTTGCTGGGTTTTGTATCTTGAATTGTCAAGTTTACATTCTTTCCTGGTGTTTTAAACAGGAGCAGAGATTTATCCCTTGCTTCCTGTTTAGGATTGAGCTTCCAGTTCATTCTAAAGTCTACTTCAGCTCTATATACTCCTAATGCTTGTCCTTTCCTATGCAAATATAACACCACACAGTAATGCTCTACCTTGAGTAGCTATTGGGCCTTGTATTGGCTGGATAGTAGTAAAAATAAAATCTATCTATCTATCTATCTATCTACCCATTCATATTTATCTTAGTCACTTTATATCTATCTATCTATCTATCTATCTATCTTCAGTCTGTTTATTATCTATCTATCTATCTAAAGTTTCTTCATTATCTATCTATCTATCTCTCCATCTTCAGTCTGTTTATTATCTATCTATCTTCAATCTGTTTATTATCTATCTATCTTCAGTCTGTTTATTATCTATCTATCTATCTATCTGTCTTCAGTCTTTTTATTATCTATCTATCTTCAGTCTTTTTATTATCTATCAATCTATCTTCAGTCTGCTTATTATCTATCTTCAGTCTGTTCATTATCTATCTATCTATCTTTAGTCTGTTCATTATCTATCTTTAGTCTGTTCATTATCTATCTTTAGCCTGTTCTTTATCTATCTATCTATCTATATTCATCTTAATCCCTTCATATCTATCTATCTATCTATTTTAATCTTAATCCCTTCATATCTATCTATCTATATCTTAATCCCTTCATATCTATCTATCTATCTATCTATCTTCATCTTAATCCCTTCATATCTATCTATATTCATCTTAATCTCTCCATATCTATCTATCTTCATCTTAATCTCTCCATATCTATCTATCTTCATCTTAATCCCTTCATATCTATCTATATTCATCTTAATCTGTCCATATCTCTCTATCTATCTATCTATCTATCTACCAGTCTGTTTATTATCTATCTTCAGTTTGTTTATTATCTATCTATCTATCTTCAGTCTGTTTATTATCTATCTATCTATCTTCAGTCTGTTCATTATCTATCTATTCATCTTAATCCCTTCATATCTATCTATATTCATCTTAATCCCTTCATATCTATCTATCTATATTCATCTTAATCCCTTCATATCTATCTATCTATATTCATCTTAATCCCTTCATATCTATCTATCTATATTCATCTTAATCCCTTCATATCTACCTATCTATCTATATTCATCTTAATCCCTTCATATCTACCTATCTATCTATATTCATCTTAATCCCTTCATATCTATCTATCTATATTCATCTTAATCCCTTCATATCTACCTATCTATCTATATTCATCTTAATCCCTTCATATCTATCTATCTATTCCAGTTTATTCATCTGGTCTTTTGAACAGGAGTAGAGAGTCATCCCTTGTTTGCAGTTTTCATTGGGTTTCCGGTTCCTTCCAAAGTCTACTTCAGCTCTATACTCCTAATGCTTGTCCTTTCTTTTCACTAATATAACTCCACGCAGTCATCTTCAACCTTGAGTGGCTCTTGGTCCTTGTTTTGGGTAAATATTAGCAAAAAAAAATTGTTTGACTGAACCATATATAAAATTATTGTTATTATATACTGAATTCATTTTTTCTAGGGTCTCATTCTTCTGTGTCTCTTCAGAATGTAGGCGATCATGACCCTCCACATTTTCCTGTCCCTTGTAGCTCTTAATAAATTTTGTCTTCTTGCTATTTCTCCCAAACCCTATCATCCATTTACTCAAGCCCATCAGGTACGTTACACACTGTTTTCCTCTGTCCTTCTTTCCCTCAATCTGTCCTGTGAGTATCAGATTTGCCAAGCTGTCCTTCCTCATTACATGCCCCAGAAATTTCAACTGACTCTTCCTGATGTTAAGTATAAGCTTCTTTTTTGTTTCCATAAAACCTTGTTGTTGTTCACATGTTTGATACATGGAATCCTCAGCATCTTTCTGTAAAACCACATTTCTGTTGCTTCAAGTCTCTTCTTCATCTTTGAAGAGATTGTCCAGCATTTGCTGCCATATAAGAGGACAGATGTCACATAACTGTTCAATACTCTTTTCTTTGTTTCTGACAAACTTTTCCTGTCTCTTAATACTCTGCTTAGCTTTTGGAATGCATCTTTGGCCATCCCAATATGTCTTTGGATTTCAGTGTCGGACTTTCTGTCCTCTGTTAGAACACAGATATTTAAATTTTTGTAGTTAACATAAATAGGCTATCACATCAACATTAACCTTGGTTTCTCTCTAAACAGGCCTTTATTTCTTTCTTTTTGATGAGCATTTTCCCCTAGTGCCCCAACTACATGAATTTAAGTCTGTTACTAGATTGGCAACTAGGTCTCACAATTTTACTGTTGTACTAACTAGATGCAACAGCCACTTCTACTCTAACAGGTTCTTTTTCTCAAACTTCTCACCTGTGGAAATCCCTTCCAATTTCTTGCTTCCATGATAACTATAATCTTCAAACGTTTAAATTCAACATCAATTGCCATCTTCTGTTTTCTTCCACTCTGTTCCTTTTTTTGTCCTTTCTTCTCATTCCTCCTCACTAACATTATCTTCTCATTTTCTTTCTCATCCTGGGTATGACGATAAACTACATCCACATCCTGGGTAAGATGATAAACTACATCCAACAGCAAGGCCTCTGATCAGGAGGTTTTGAGGAGTGGTAGCACCTGTTAGGGTCCCAGCCATGGGCAAATAGTTAACAACCAAAACTTATGTAAAAATAGCTTTTAATACCAGAAATACTTTGTAATAAAATAAATTATTATCAACAATACTTTTTAAAAAATACCAATAATACAGTTATACATTCTTTGAAAAATATTCAAGGAAAAATATTCCCAGAAATAGATTTTTGTAGAAAAACATTACCAGCAATAAAAATTTTGTCGGCATATAAATAACCCATAGAGGTTGATATGCCATAAAACAAAATAAACCAAACCAAACCTCATTTTCTTTCACTCCCTGTAATCCCCTGCATTCTAGTGGCATTATCACCTTGCTTGGGGTGAAATGATTTAAAAAAAAACATTATTGCTTCTGGTTATAGCTGAATTCATTACCCTGATGAATAACTACAATAAAGAAAAACAAAAACTATGGGTTTATATGAAGAAACTATTTATTTAACATAATTCTCAAAAGTCAAAATGGAATGAGTACAAAATTATATGAGATTAAATGTAACTACAGATATACTGTTTTTGTAATTGTAATGGCAGTGTTAATGTTAACAAAAAAAATGTGGAAGTGATAAAACAATAAATAGCAATAAATCATGGTTGAGATAAATAAAAGAGTTTTTATTGCCCATGATTTACAAGGCTGGATCTTTTTCTCGTTCTGGGATATCATATATCAGCCATGGGAGACTGAGAGTTCATTTGAGGTATAGCACAAGGTAGTAGTTGAGATAGACATATGGACAAAATCAAAATGCATTATCACATTTTAGCAGTCAAAAGTTAGTCTCTGCTGCTGATGTTGGTGCTGACTATTGATGGAAGCCCCTTGGTGTCTCTGCTGATAGCCTAGGCAGTCATGTAGTCTCCCATGTTGTGGGGGTCTGTTGCTAATGCCAATGCCTTTGTGGGTGAAATCAGTGTTGGCATTATACTAAGGCAGTCGCTCAGAAAAGACTGCTGTGAAAACTGTGTGGGCCTTTCTCTGATTGGTCAGAAAAGATGTTTTATGACCCAAGTATTTTGGACAGTATTCTGGAAGTGGGTTGTAGAGTCGAATGAAATTAAGGTCTGTTTTTGTCATATGAGCTATGGATGTTGCAGTGAGCACTTCTGTTTGAGTTAAAGAACTAGAATTCTGACAGTGTATGACATAGTAATTACTCCCTAACTAACCTAATGCATTTTTATAATCTAATGGGTTATACTTAACTATGTGCTAAAGGTGAGAGCTGGGAAGGTTCTTTTAACTTATGCATATGTGTCATCCTTTAGCTTTATGAGCACTGGTAAAAAAATGATGGCTAATGGCATTAGGTTTATAATACCCAGAAATACAAACACAAATGTCCTCAAGGACACATGGCACAGTGGATAAAGGTGTTAGTTAGATCCAGTGACAGGACCCAAAGAGTGTGAGTTCAATACTCAGTTAAGGCAGTGGAGAACTTGGAGAGAACTAACAGGAGATAACTGACATGGCACGTGGAACGTGCCGAAATAAAGGGTTCAGTTCGACATTCCAACCAATCTGAAAAAGGCCGGAGCGTACAATGGCCGAAACGTAATAAATATGGCGACAAAGATGAGGACAATAGTCCGAATAATGTAAATAGTTTAACTGTCATATCTGAAACTAAGTATGTTAAGGATGGGGCTTGAATAGGACAAATCAAATTCATGAATAATTATATTGGACATACCACTACATACTTATCAAGCAGACTCACAGTACATCACTCGGACCATTGCTCAGTTAGGACTTATTTAAACACCCAGTGCTTCACTGTTTATACTGTTTTATGATGAAAATATAGTTTTAGGGTATGCTATATTTGTGGGGAAAAGTGTTCTATATCAGAGATAGAGTATACGTAAATATAAATAAAATAATAATATGTAATAATATAATAAATAAATAAAAATAAATAAGTAAAATAAATGAATCCAACTCAATAAGTAAATAAATTAAGTAAATAATAAACAAATTAACAAACTACAAATGCATACCTGAAACACAAGTAAATGTAATAATAACAACAACCAAAACAAGTAATAAAATAATCAATAATAAATAATGAGCAAAAATCTTATCAAACAACACTATAAAATAGCCACAAAACTGCATTTGAATCCACAATTATTTCCACTCAATAGCTCCTAGAATAATTTCAAACATAACCATTACCATCCACCAAATAATACACTTACCTGTAATGCACCACTGACCAGCATATATAAATAGTTGAGCCAAAACACAACGCACATGGCCTGACAATTACGTTTATGCATGAAATAGACTTTCACTGCCTGGTGTTGACTTCAATGTATATTAATCATATAAATTATATATATATATATATATATATATATATATATATATATATGTATATGTATATATATATATATATATATGCAGAAATATAGTCTTAAAGTGTGCTATATTTATGGGATAAAGTGCTCAATATCAGAGATAGAGCGTGTGTAAATATAAAAGTGGACATGGAAGTCAGCACTTAGAGGCGACAGTCTGTTTCATGCTAGTGCAATCGTCAGGCGACTAGTGCTGTTATTTTTCTCGGCTATTTATATAAGGGTCAGTGGTGCATTATTGTAAAAAAACAAAAAAAAAACAAATAAAGATAACCAACCTAAATAGATAAATTAAAAACTATTCCCACCTAAATAATAGTCAGAAAAAACCACAACATCACACCCCAAAATTCAACAAACAGATTTAATCAATGACAAATAAACAAATATATAAGATAAAAAATAAAAATGAAAATAAATAAAAACAAGCAAAACAATTTGACCCAAATAAATAAGCGAACAAGCGATTTCCGGTAAATGACGGCCATTATAGACTACCAACAATAAGCTATATAAACAAATTTTTACTACGTTAACCAAAAACATCGATCAAAATAAAAGAATAAATATATAAGATAAAAAATAAAAATAAAAATAAAAAAACAAACAAAAAACAAGCAAAATAATTTGACATAAATAAATAAACAAATAAGCGACTTCCGGTAAAAGTAACCGCCAAAATAGACTACCCATAATGCACCACTGACCCTTATATAAATAGCCGAGAAAAATAACAGCACTAGTCGCCTGACAATTGCACTAGCATGAAACAGACTGTCGCCTCTAAGTACTGACTTCCATGTCCACTTTTATATTTATATATATATATATATATTTATATATATATATATATATATATATATATATATATATATATATATATATATATATATCACATTGAGTGATGTTTTTTTCGTTGTTTTTTTTTTGTAGTGAAGTTCACTTGAGGTTAGAGGGTTACAGATTTAGAGGCACATTTTATGCAGGTAGATGTGAAAGATAATGGTTAACCCTAGACTTGGACAGGTTAAGATTGTCATGATAGAAGAAACATCGTCTTGGGCATTGGTTCCACAGAGCAGTAGTGGTGCTAATAAAATAGTGCTTGATGTATAGTAACAGAGCTATAATTTATATTAATAATAAATAAATATTTTTTTTTAACTCATTGGCAGCACAACATGTACAATGCAATTCATCAGGTGGTGTTTTTAATCTGCACCTGACAATTGCATTGTGCATGAAACTCAGCATTGTAGTACTGGTGAGGAACAAAATGTGCACACACACACACCCATATATATATATATATATATATATATATATATAGGTACCAATAAACTGCTGAACTGACCGACGAAACTAGCCTGAATCCATCCAGCTCTTATCTCAAATGACAACTTAAAAGAGACTGTTTGACCAACACAAGGAATGTTAATAAACTCATGTTAAAAAGATAAAAAAACAAATGAAAACTACAGACAAAAGTTCATTTTCTCCATCAAGACATTAATTTCTGTAGTTTACTGCTACCAGCAAACAGAAACATTTTTTTCTCCCGATGATGGCCATGTTGGTTGAAACTAGTCGAGGAATCTAAATGAAATAATAATAATAAAAATATAAGAATATTAATCTACAACCCAGTGTGTCTGAAGATTTTAATTAATTTTTTTAATAATTGTTATCGTTCAAAATATATATATATAACAATATATAAATTTTATATATCAAGAAGAATATTAGGGGAAAAAGTAAATTTGTGCACTGACTCTTACATTTCACAGTGTGGTATATATATTAACAAAAGTGATGGAAACAAAAAGAAAATGAATCTAAATGAAATCAGTTAGATTATATACAAAAAAGAAAAAATTAAAATGAAAAAATTCCCAGCATCCTTACTTCATACACATGTGTAGTTGCACAAATGTAAGTTCAATCAAGTCCTAAAGGACAAAACACATCACATGAAAACTTTTTCACACTTTGTTATATATATATATATATATATATATATATATATATATATATATGTGTGTGTATAATATATATATATATATATATATATATATATATATATATAAATGAAGCAGCAGTCTCTAGGGGACTTGGTGCAGATTAAACTGGATGAGATGGAGGCTGTCCTTGCTTTTCTCCTGGCTCTCTTTGCCACCCACTGATGTTCCCTCGCGGCTTCTGCAGTCGTGACGCCGTCTCTGACTGTGGCTCTCCAAAGCTGACGATTGTCAGCCACGGCTTCCCAGGTGTCAGCCAGCTTCATGTCTTGTTTGCAGACATCCTTGAAGCGGAGCGGAGGTCTTTCAGTTGAGCAGGACCCCCCACACACACACAGCTCTCCGTACAGGATGACTTTTGGGATGCGGCCAGTACCCATGCGGCGTATGTGCCCCAGCCATCTGAAACGTCTTTGGCCAAGCAGCGAGAACAGGCTGGGGATACCAGCACCTCTGTGTTAGTGACCCAGTCTTGCCACTTAATGTGCAGGAGACATCTGAGGCAGTGGAGGTGGAAGGTGTTTAACCTCTTCTTCTGACTGGCGTAAGTTATCCAGGACTCGCTGCCATACAGGAGGGTGCTGAAGATGCAGGCCCGGTAGACCTGTAGTTTGGTGTTCTCTGTCAGCTGTCTGTTGTTCCAGACGCACTTGGCCGTGACTGTGGCGGCTTTCCCTATCCTGGAACTGATATTGGTATCCAGAGAGAGGGAGCTAGAGATGATCGACCCAAGGTAGGTGAAGGAGTCCACCACCTCGAGGTGCGTGCCATTGATGACAACGTCTGGGGAGGAGACGGTGTCTTGTGCCAGGATGTTGGTCTTTTTGAGGCCGATGGTCAAGCTGAACTCCTTGCAGGCGTGGACCAGGCAGCTGACTAATTCTTGTAGACCGTCTTCCATGTAGGACGTCATCTGGTGTGAAATAGGTATTATAAAAATGATAAACCTTGCAAAGTTTCCACCAGTCAGTTGTTCTAAGTACACTTTGACTACCAGAGTAATAAAAGTTGTCATTTTTTAATTTATCCTTTTTTAATTAAAACTTCTATTTTTTCACAAACCTGCATCATAAGAATACCAGCTTCCTTTGTGATTCTTACTAAAATTAGCTTTTTACAACAGTGGGATGAAAAATAAAAAATATTTTCTTATGGCAACAAGTGAAATCTATTTTTTTCTGAGTTTGAACACTGATCCCTAGACTCAATGGGGAATACACAACTACCTCATCTATAAGACAGGCTATACCTGATACCTTTGATCTTTGGACAAAATATCTTATATATAATACAGTAGATGCCACTAAGCTGCATAGGATATGTTACAAGATTCTTCACTAGATGCTTGAAACTTAACTCTGTCTCTCTGCTGATAGCCCCTGACTAATGGTCAGAGGGATTGCCAAAAGGTATGTCTATGAAATTCTGGAGTCAGGATGCTGAAGGTAACATCGATCAGCTGAAAAAACTTTTACTTTTAGTATTTCTCCTTCTTTCTCTCTCTCTCTCTCTCTCTCTCTCTCTCTCTCTCTCTCTGCTCCCTTTCGTAGGTTGAGCACTTTAGATGAAAGGGAATTTGTCAGCTACAGTTAAAAGCTCTTCAGTATGAATTGAGCCCTCTGGCAGTCAGTAATGCTTATATCTCGTATATAATTCATTAAAAATTTCTTTCTCCATAGCGTGCACTGATGGCCTAAGGATGAGAGTTGCAAATCAGTCAGGTTTCGATCCCATCTTGAAGCAATCACGTGTCTAGCCACACTAATGAGCTGTGATACAGCGAAACAGACAGTCTGTCTGTGGATGAGTATATATACATATATATATATATGTGTGTGTGTGTGTGTGTGTGTGTGTATAATATGAGAAAAATATAGTTTTAAGGTATGCTATATTTATGGGTTAAAGTGCTCAATATTAGGGATAGACCATATGTAAATATAAAAATGGACATTGAGGTCAACTCCCAGCTGTGACAGTCTGTTTTATGCTTAAACACAATCATATGATTCCTTTTATTCATGAAACAGAATGTCACCACTGGGTGTTGTCCTCAATGTCCACTTTTATATATATATATATATATATATATATATATATATATATATATATATATAGAATAAAGAAAGAGAGAGAGTGGACATAACAATCAACACTGCATGAAACTGTCAATTTCATGCCTTAATGCTATCTTCAGACCAAAGGTCAATGAAGGCATGAAACTGACAGTGATCATACAATTTTGATTCTTATGTCCATACTAGAATATATTTATAATGCTCTATCTCTGATATTGAACACTTTTTCCCTTATAAATTTGGCAAATATATTGCTGATAACCACGTCATCTTACAATTAATGGTTAGTCCTTTCTTTTGTCTTTCTTTTACTACCTTATCTAAGAGTTCTTTCAGTTTTCTTTCTGAGTCTACCATCAACACAATGTCACCATGTTAAGCAACATGTCCAGTGATAATAAATTTTGGCACTACCTGATGGAGGCTTTGAAGTCCAGGAAACCAGATGAGATTTGACCATCCAAGCATGTTAGGAGATTAGGCATTTTACCAAAATGTCTTTAAAGGTTACACTTTGCATGATGCAAAGCTATTGAAGGTACTCAAAAATAAATGGTTTATGGTCACATCATGTTGAAAAACTGGTTTCCATACAATCCCCAAAGTTAAGCAACACTGAGCCTGGTCAGTACCTAGATGGGTGACTGCTTAGAAAATACCAGGTGCTCTATGCTTGGATGTACAGGTGGTGTAATCGATAATGGCTTAGAATTGTTAATCAGAGAGCCCAGTTTCCATTGGGTTCATTATGTCCATTTACATGCAAATAGCCTTGGGAAAAGACTGAATCCACCTCTTCTCTCCCCATCTATGGGTTAATTAGCAAGGCTTGTATCACTAAAGAATTATTATCTCAAAAAGAAAATTCTTAAATCTAAAAATATGTTCTGGCATTAAATAACCAGCAAAGGGTTGATAAGCTGTAAAATATGAATGAATGAATGAATCAAAATAAAGATAGTTTAGTACTTGTTCACTTGCAGGTAAACGGGATAGAAGTTGCATTGCCACCAGTATGCAAGGAGAATGCAGCCTACAAAATTGAAGATGCAGAGTGGGTGAAAGCCCCACATACCATCTGAACGTCCAAATTTGGAAAGGGGATGGTGATTGGATACCACAGTCTACGCTCTAAAATGGCACGGCATCCTGTTGCCATTTTAGGGAATTTTGCCCTGTCAAGGGGGTAGATCATGACAGTGAGTCTTCAGAATGTGAGAGTACAGTAGAGTGTGAAGACAGTGAGTTATCAGAACCAGGAATCATAGTAGAATGCAAGGATTCCACACAAACCCCCAGTGGCACAATGAATGATGATGATCCGACAGACTCGGATGAAGAGATTTTCAACAGATGGTCCTCCCACATTAAATGCACAAACCTCTTTGGTTCTGCTACAGGGAAACACAAGACAGAAGTGACTGCCCACTGACTGTCACCTGTGTAATCATGAGATCAGAGCATGGCTTACATTGTATTAAATGTGTTTGAGTTGCCGCAGCTGTAGCAGGAAATCCAGTTTGAGACCTACGGGCACACATGCGCAACGACTGTCATTTTATGAAATGGACATCACGCATATACAAATGTATTCACACCTGCCGCTTAATATATAAGCACCTACATTGCTTGCTAGCAAGGAAAGGGAGCTCTGAAGACAACGCTAATACTTGAGAAAGCGGCAAAGAAGACTCTTCATATCTGTTGTCTTAAATCTTCTCTTCATCTGTGAGGAAATTGTCCAGCATTCACTGCCATATATGAAGACTGACATTATGGTGATTTTCTAAGAATAGCTTGGATGTGGCACAAGGCCAAAAGTATGGGGTGCCCAGTGAGTATCGAACTCACTGCTCAGTCGTAATTGTTCTAGCAAGACAAGCTTGCTAACCATTACACCACATCGAAGTGCCCAATGATTTTCTAAGCATAGGTTATATGTGGCACAAGGCTGATAGTGTGGAGCGCCCAATGAGGATCAAACTCACTACTCATAAGTAATTGATCTAGCGAAGACAAGTTTGCTAACCATTACACCATGTCAAAGTGATGACTGATATTATGTAGCAGTTCATAACTCTTTTCTTTGTTTCTTAATACTTTGCTCAGCTTTTGGAAGGCATCTTTCATTGTTCCAATGCACCTTTGGATTTTGGTGTTACATTTTCCATCATTTCTTAAAACATTTCCCATATGTTTTTTATCATTTTCACTCCAAGCAAGGTGATAATGCCACTAAGATGCAAGAATTTTTATTTTTCTGGTTTAAATGTTTCTGTTTTAATTCATTTGCATTTAAATTATAGTTTACATTTATCTATTATTTCCTTCAATTAAAAAAAACTTAGGGAAACTTTTTTTGTTAATTTGTTTTGAATAGTTAATTTTCTTGTCAGTCGTTTCAGTTTTTCCTCTTTGATTTTGACCAACATTTATTTTATTTCTCTAGTTTTCCCAGATTTTTGTTTAATTTTTTTATTTCTTAATGTCTATTGTTTAATCTATTTTTTCTCATCTTTTGGACAAAATTTAATTTTGCTTGTTTGCCGGACTTCATGTTTTACATTGTTTTATTCCTTTCCAATTTATTGTAAATTAGCAAAGTTTACTTACCCTTTTTTTAATTTAAGTCGAACAATTTCTTATTGTAGTAAATACTTTTATTTTGTAAATTTTTTCTCATCTTTATTTTCATGTTGTTTATTTGATTTGATTTTTATAACTTCTCTTTTTGGATTTTAAGTTTCTTTTGTTGACATTTTCTCCCACCCACAATTCAATCCAAATATAATTTATTTCAAGAAAATCTTGGCATTAATTGGAGATTAAAATTAACAATATGACCAACAAAAATCAGTCAGTCAGTAAGAAAGGACCTTTTCAAGTCTGCTTCTAAAGCAAACCCACCTGATAAAAGAAAAACAAGATTGAGTTCATGGGTGGAGTCAGTCCACAAAGGCCAAAGTAAAGAAGACAAAAGTAAGGAAAACAAAAATAATGAAGATATAAAGAATGAAGACAAGGAAGTCAGCAAGAATGTGCTCAATTCAAGCGAAGCACTGAAAAATGTGACGGCCAGGTAATCGCCGTCGTGTTGGAAGTCCCCCTCCACCAGTTATATAATTAACATCATGGAAATTTTGGAAAGGCCAAAAGTTATGAATATCTCATTAGAGAAGATGGGCTTTTGGAAGACCAAAAAAAATTACAGAGGTTTGAAAAGAAAATGGTGTTGGCCTTCAAATGATTGTGCAAAATTTGTTGCTCTACAAAAGACACAGTAATCTGATCATTCATGGATTATGGGGGTCAAACCCCAAAGTTTCATTAAAAGAACTAGTTTTTTCATGTGGGATGTACTGCTGGGTACATCTGAAGATTGAGTTGAGGTTGCCAGTCATAAGCTGATAACCAAAGACATCATCTTATGGACCGAATATGAGGGTTAGCACAGGACCAGAGCAGCAGTATAGGAAGTCCCTCATTAGGTAATAGGAGAGCACCTATCTGCCTACTTCAGCCAGTATGATCAAAAGAGGATGAAGCTTTGATATCTTGCTTGCAAACAGTTGGGGATGGAGATGAAGGTCTGTTTGACCTTCATCTCCATCCCCAACTGTTTGGACTTCTGCAGTTGGAATATGACAGTCATCGTGATCAACTCCTTGGAGTGGTGAGAGACTGATCTTCTCTCCTTTTCCTATCCAGGGAAGAAGCCCTCTGGACCTCTGGCTGCTGCTGTACCAAATGCCACTCTGGCTGATACTGGCACAGTCAAACCCTCGGTTGGATCTCGTACCACATTCCCCCCAAAACTGATGCCTTCTACAAGTGTGAATAAAGAAAAGGAAGAAGTGGAATAGCATGTAGTTGGTAGGGGCAGACAGAAGAGCCAAACAGCAATGCCTTAGTCAGCTGAGGCCACAAGTACAAAGAGCACCACGCCCTTTACCAACAGCAACAATGAATGTAATGCAAAAATTATGTGAGCACTGTTGGAAAAAGATTCAGCACTTGCAGAAATTAAAAAAGGAATTGGGAACGCAAGTGAAGAAACCAAAGCCAGTGAGGGTGCCGGGGCCATCATTTAATAGAATCACAGTCCCCACCTCCAATGACACAATTATATATCCCCCACCACCACATCAAAAATGACTACACTAAAAGATTCAGCAGTTGCAAAAATTAAAAAGGGAATTAGATGCAAAGCGAGTGAAGAAACCAAAGCCATTGCGGATGCCGGGCCCCTCATTTAATAGAATCATAGTCCCCACCTCTAATGAGACAATTACAAAATCCCCGACCACCACAACAAAAATGACTACACTAAAAGTTTCAGCAGTTGTAGAAATTTAAAAAGGAATTAGATGCAAAGCGAGTGAAGAAACCAAAACGAGTGAGGGTGCCTGGCCCCTCATTTAATAGAATCATAGTCCCCACCTCTAATGAGACAATTACAAAATCCCCCACCACCACAACAAAAATGACTACACTAAAAGTTTCAGCAGTTGTAGAAATTTAAAAAGGAATTAGATGCAAAGCGAGTGAAGAAACCAAAACGAGTGAGGGTGCCAGGCCCCTCATTTAATAGAATCATAGTCCCCACCTCTAATGAGACAATTACAAAATCCCCCACCACCACAACAAAAATGACTACACTAAAAGTTTCAGCAGTTGTAGAAATTTAAAAAGGAATTAGATGCAAAGCGAGTGAAGAAACCAAAGCCAGTGAGGGTGCTGGGGCCATCATTTAAAAGAATCATGGCCCCCACCTCCAATGTCACAATCATAAATCCTCCCACCACCACATCAATAATGACTACACTAAAACAGAAAGGAATTGCATCTCCTTCTCCTACCCATTTGCAGTCTCCACAAAAACAAAACTCATCCAAAAGGCAAAAATGCCATGAAAACGCTGACAAAGCAGATAAAAGAAAAAAAAAATCATACCACCTTGTAGCCTGTGGGAAGACATCTGCCACATATCTGAGGTACAATGTGAAAAGTCTTTGGACCATTCAAAAAAATACCTACGAAATGTAAAGACTGTAGCCCCTAGATGGAGAAGATGCCAAAAATCCCTGAAATGTCCCAAAAGTCAAGAGGATTTTAACAGTTTTGTGATCAGGCTCCAGTGCACGGCAGATATGGGGCATGATAGAGGAGGCCAATGATACCATCTCAACATGTTCCACCAATGGCTTGTTTCAATAGTGAAAATGTAAACAGACTACAACTATATTGTGTTGGGAGGCTCCTATATTTTGTTCATCTCTTACTGTATAGATCTCTAAAATTAACTTTTCCCCTAGACATTGGTGGCCTGTCTCGTGATGGCATCATAAAAAGTGAAATGGGTCTAAGCTCAATGGAATAGGCCTTCAGTGTTCTCACTTTGGCCAGGCAAAAGAGCAACCCTAATTAGTCCGAAAATGTCTCTCTTGGTGGCTAGCGTAAATGCCTAGGACCTGAGATCAGAGTCTTGCAGGGCGAGGCTTACACCCGATATTAAGTGCCTCCGGATGAACTTATGTTGTGTACAGAATACCTGGTTTTCAACTCGCGACCATCAAAGCTTTCTATCTCGGGGATTTTCCTACTATTCAGCATATTTTGATGGATGCTCGAAAAGAGTTTCCTGGTTGGTGAACAATTCTTTGGATGTGGTGTGTGCTCTTGTCTTCACAGATCTGCTTTGCATGCTGGATGTTACTATAAAGGATAAGGCTCTTCATTTCATTGGGGTTTATGGGGACAATGACCAGGTTGAGTGGCCTGATTTGTTTTGGTGGATTGAGCCATTTTTTGACATTTCATCAGGTAGTTTTAGCTGGGGAATGGAATGCAGTCCTTGACTCTGATATAGATCGTATAGGTGCAAGATTGTGTACTAACAACCAGGATGTGAAACCATTTTGAGACTTTATCAGTAAGTTTTATGTTGCTGATAAGTATTGTAATGGGCACCCTTGGGAGTCGGGGGGTAGTGTGGACTTGTATGAATAGGGGCAGTTAGGCTACAGCAGTGCCTTCTAGCTACCTTCACCAAGTCCTAGTTAAGTTAATGGTAGGCTCTTAGTTTGTCCAAGTTTTCATTCGATAGTTTACTTGGATCATAGGCTCATCAGGGTTTGTGTAAACTTAGATAAGCCTAAGCTTCAGATGACTAGTGACTGGAAATTGAATACATCATTATTTGGTGAGCAAGATTTCCAAGACCAGCTGCTACCATTGCTTTAGCGGGAATTCTCGGGGACTGTGATTGGGAATATGTGGTGGATTAAATTAAAATCCAAAATTAGGTTGTTTGCTGCTGCTGATAGTCATTGACTCAATCTAGTTAGATGAGCAGCACAAATGGTGTGTAAGGAAAAGTTGATTGGGTGATTAAATCCCTTGGTAGTGGGGATGTAGCCTTAGCTAGAGTAAAATTGGCCTCTTTGCATATCAACAAGAATCAAGTTCCGGTAGTTAGGACTAGGTTAAAAAGAATGTCTTTCGACATGATGAATATGGCTACTGAATTTCATGCAGAGAAAGTTAGAAATGTGCTCCAGCAACATCATGTGTGCGTCATGTGTTTGTTTGGCCAAGACAAATCTCCAGGATTAAATTGTCTACCCTACAAACTGTACTTGAGGCAGTTGCCTGTCCTCATTCCTTTGCTGGAACTGATTTACAACAACTGGATGATCTAGTTGCTATGCAAGGACAAGAACAGTGAGGATGGGATAGGTAACTTTCGGCCTTTAACGATGTTAAATACAGAGTTAATGCTTTTAGCCAAGATCTTAGCCAGGCATTTTCAGGCTGTCCTCTCTAGTCTGATTGTCTCTGAACAGACATGCTGTGAAGGACAGGACTATTCAGGACAATCTTCATATGGTATGCTTGATCATCGAGCAAGTCAACAGTGTAGATTAGTCCAAAGGATTCGATATGGTTGACCATCAATTTTCTGGCCAACTTTGATCTTCAAAAATTTAAATGCAATGTCAATCGTTATCTACTGTCTACCTGATTACTCTTCTATTGTTCTTGCTCCTTCATAATGTTTCTGTTTTTTAATTCTTTCATACCCACTAACCTTTAGTGGCTTTACTGCCTTGCTTGGGGTAAATTCAGTTAAAAAGTCAGTTTTTTTTTTCTATTTGTGACAAAATTGTCCAGTTTTCATTTCATTAATAAATAACGGATAATACACAGCAGACTAGCACTCTTTTCTTTATTTTTGATATCTTCTTATCTTTCTCAGTTTCTGAAAATCATCTTTCACTATTTGTGTGCACCTTTGAATTTCTGAATCACACTTTACATTGAAAGTTATTACACCGCCCAGATAGTTGAATCTTCACACTCATTTAATTTTGATATCCCCAATGTGTAATCCACATTTTGCACCAGCCCTTTTGTTCACTACCAGTCATTTTATCTTTATACAATTAAGGGTCAATCCATTTTTGCTTTCCAATTGGAATTATTTTGATAATAATGTATTTCAAATATTTTTATGTTTACTATCAAAATATTATTAACATTTCCTTTTATTGGTTTTAGTAATTTAGTTTTTCTAAGATACTTTAGTTTAGAGATGCTGTATTTGAAAATTAATGGGAAGTTTGCTTAAATTTTTTCTAATACACAATGGATTATTGTTATCACAAATAAGGTTTATATTTTTTCTCCAGTAATACTCCAAGATACTAAAATATTCTAAAATAATTTTTCAAGTTGAATATTGCTAATGCAGAAGACATTCAAAATTTTCTGTAACAGAAAGTCACACTAGCTTCCATTCCTTAAAAAATAGCTAGTTTATCAAGAAACTGAAATTATGTTTCCTGAGAGATTCTTTAAATTTAAAAAGTAAGATACTGCTACTATAAAAATTCAGTTTTTGAAAATGTATCAAGGGCTTTATACATACAATTGTAAAAAAAAAATTGTTTAAAATAAGTGCTTCAATTTTTTCCTAGTTCCTTTTTTTTATTAAGTGTTAAATACTTTAAATTTTTTATTTAAAATATATATGCAAAGCATCTCATTTAAAATGATTTTGTTTGCAAGCTTTTAAAAATTATGTTATTGCATGCATAATTAAGTTATAAAAGGCCTTTATTGTCACTAGTCGTAAAAGAGTGCATCAACATTTAAATTAAGTCACATATATTTTAGATAGGATAAAGAAAATGGTTTTAGTTTAGGGCAGTGATAAATAAACAAGTACGGTTATTAATGTTAAAAACTAATTTAAAAAACATAATTGCTCAAATAAATAAAGAAACTGCACAAAAGAAGAAACAGAAATCTATATTAAATTGAAAGAAATAACATAATTCGAAACAATTTTGTTTAGTGTCAAATAAAAAAGTGTACGCAGCAACGGATTAGTAAAAGGCGCTACAATTTCAAGTTGGATATCTTAGACATAACTAATTGATCAGCACTTAGGTAATTTGTAAAGCCTTTTTACTGATAAAAACGGCGTATCTTGTTAAACTAAAATTGGGTATACGTATAAAGCTAAATTTCAGTCGCAACCAATTTTGTAGTTGCTTATCTTAAACTCCAGTCTTTTGTTTGGGTGTTTTGGATTAGTCATGTTTATCAACCAGGCTTCGAATACATCAGGCTGCCATATTGAAATGGAGGTTTGAAGTTTGAAAGACAGTAAGAGAGATAATTCTGTTTTGCTCTGCTTATAGCCCCTTTAGCAATCATTTCTGTGATTTTTTGAAAAGGGAAAAAAGAAGCAAAAATGGGGCGATCAAGAAGTCGAAGCAGGTCCACGAGTCGTACGAGGCACCGTGCAAAACACAAGAAAAGGCGCACAAGGTCGCGGTCTCGGTCTGCGTCTAGAGATCGCGTGCATGGCACAAGTCGACATCACAGCAGAGCGCAAAGATCCAGGTCGAAAGATAGAAAAAGAGCCGCCAGGTCTGTTTATTTTAATTACTCGCAATAAATATATGCAACATTTAAAAGATTTTAAAAATCTATCTGCTTTGCTTATATATATATATTTCTTCTTTAACTTTGATCATGAAATTAATAATAATAATAATGCGAAAAAGCTATCATTCGGCTTTCCGCTTTAGTATCACTTTCTTGAGTAAAAATCACATACCACCATGTTTCCCCATTATTTTTCTTTTTAGATCCATTCTTTGCTTAAAAACCGTTTTGTTATATTTTCGTGATTATTTTCGATTGGTCTTTATGGAAAAATATATAAAAATAAAAGTCAGGCTTAAAAAAAAAATAACTTAAACTAAATCAATTAAACGTGTTACACTACTACACACATGAAACATTGTATTCTTCTAATTTTTATCATGAAATTAAAAATTAGTTTTGAAAATCGTTTGGTGATAAAATAAACTTTGGATTAAATCAAAGAATCAATGTTCTTCGACGAGGTAGACATCCCCTCCGTATTTAAAAAAAAAAAAAAAAAAAAAAAAAAAAATATGAAAATTGAAAATGAAATGGATGCTACTCTATGTCGATTTTATTTTTTAAAATAAATCAAATAAAAATAAATTTGTAGCGGAAAATTAATAGTTTATGGAATTTCAAATAGATTAATAATCCGAAAAACCACCGTAAATAGGCGTATCCAGAAAACGAGCCAAGTAAGTAATAAATGGCTTTAATTTTTTTTTGGGGGGGGGAGGTTAAAGATGTTTTAAAAACTGAATTTAAGATAAAGGAAGAAAGGTAATTAAATTTAAATGCCTGTACTTTTTACTATAAATAAATTGGCTTTGAACAGTAAACATTTTTTTTTATCTTTATTTTTTTCTTAAAAAAAAATGTTAGCTTTTATGTTCTTATGTAGTTTATTTCACAGCAATATGCTCGATTAGGGGGGAAATAAAAATAAAATGATACATGTGTTTATTCGTGACATTCCAACTTTACTATGAAAGGCATAAAAAAGTTAGTCTTTTAAAGGTTTTTCTTTAAGGAAAAGTAAAAAGAAAAAATATACATGCCTTTGCAGCCCAAACTTTGTTTTGAAAACCTAATCGAAGTATGTGATATTCAATAATAATCATAATAAATGATTGATATTAAAGAAAATCAAACATTACTTGTATTTGATAAATTGGTAAACTAAACATACTTA
Organism: Acanthosepion esculentum; assembly: GCA_964036315.1. Lineage (NCBI taxonomy): Eukaryota > Metazoa > Mollusca > Cephalopoda > Sepiida > Sepiidae > Acanthosepion > Acanthosepion esculentum. The sequence continues at coordinate 5,073,096 of OZ038498.1, read as the reverse complement.
TTCTTCTTGTACTTTATAAATTTAAAATATCTTTTGAAAATGATTACTTGAAATTTAAAAAAATAATCTTCATAAAGTAAAAAAGTGATTTATGATTTATTTTTTTCTGTTATTTGAAATCTGTCTACTAAAATACTTATTTACATTTGTGTATTGACTTACGAAGGTTAGTGTTTGTAAAATAATGTAAACTTTAACATATTTTACTGCATAAAATAATTATCCTGGTAAAAAGAAATGATTCAATAATGAATTGTATAATTTGATACGACTAACCTTGTTGCTTGTTTCACTTGTGAGGCAAAAAAAAGAGACGATGTTGTTCGTGACAACACAACCATCATCATCTCCAGTGCCCCTCCATGTCTAATGCACATATATGTAAGAAGAATTGTTGCTAATTCATTTCTAATGCTTATGAAGCTACCCAAAGATTGTCGATGTTTTAGAAACATAAGGGAGGAAAATAAATTGAATGTAAAATGATTGCATTCGTAAGAAAAGACTATTAAAACAAAATACCGTACATTATTGTGAGACTTTGCCACTGTTATGTCATTATTATAATTTGTATTGGTCAACGAGTTGTCAATAATAAATGAAATAAAAGCTTAATTAAACAGTCTAAGTAAAGTTTTATCGTCAAACAAAATGTTTGAGACAGTATTTTTTTTTTTTTGTATTATTTAAAAATTTTAATCCTTTTTTCTAGTATGTTCGAAATTTTGTTTAGAAATTCTTGTTTTTCTTGCATCAGCGAAGAAGATTATTGGAAATTTTAGCGTCTTATTTTATTTTATTGCGTTAAAAACACATTTGGGAAATTTTATTTATATTTCTTTCTTTCTTTTTCAACAATCAAACTGGAAAAATATCCATCATTATGAATATTCTAATAAAATTCATTGTGTCAAGAGATTTCTCTAACTTTACAAATAAAAAGTAGGAGACTCTTTTTGTCAATAACTTAGAAGACATTAAGTAGCTGATGATGATGCATAGAGACTAATCTGCTGATGCTTTTTCAATAATAATAATAATAATACACATTACATTAGGCTACCTAACAATTTTATTATACCTAAATAAAATACATTTTTAAAGATGATTAGATTTTTTAACACACTTTTCATCTATTGCAGAATTTGTGACTTTGTTTTCTCATTACTATTGTAAATTATTTGCAATATTTTGTATTATGATATATACTGATTGATGATTATTCTATTATGTAAGTTTATTAACATTTACAAAATCTACACCAATTTTAAACACACTCAGTTTTAAATTATACTTCCTGTTTGTACTGAGAAAAATCCTTTTATGCTCAACCTTACTTTCATGAAACGTCAACTATTTGAAAAGAAAAAAGAAATGTATAAATTTCTCACCAATTGGTTTTAATGGAAGTTTTTGTAATCTTAATATGTATAACAAATTAGATCATGTGATAAGTAGGCACTGCCATGCACTTGAAAACAAGATCACATGTATCATTAAAAAGGTACAACATTTGTAATGTGTTTATTATAATAATCTATGTACTATTTGAAAGAACATTGGTTGGAAAAAAAAATCTCATAAAAGAAAAATTGTATTCAATGTATAGAAATGGAGAGTTTTGTCTATGAAGAGTTGTTTACATTTTAAATGCCATTTACCTGAAGAAATAACAGTGGAATATTTTAGGTTATATATATATATATATATATATATATATATAATTTTTTTTTCTAAAAAAAAAGACAAAATATGCTAATTATTGAATTTCAATAAAAATGTTATATATTTTATGCAGAGGGAATTTTTGTAAAATCTTTCTGAAAATTATTTCTTAAGCCAATTCCACATTATTTAAATTTTATAAAATTTCAATCAACATGAAAAACATTTATATTTTTATAAAGATATTTTCCCAGAGAAATTAAATGAATTGAAATTTTATTTAAAACTTTAGCAAAAGATATAGAAAATATATCCTGAATTGGAAAATAAAAACTAGAATAAAATTAAAATATTTAGTTTGGAAAGTTTTTAGCATTTAAAAAAAATAATATCTGCTGTAGATGTTTACATTGTGAAAGGAAAAATATCTACTGAAAAATTATTTAAAAAAAAATTATAATTCATTTAATTAAATTAATAAATATTTTTAACATTAATACTGATATTTTGATTTTAATCTATGGCAGGAACACTGAAATATTTATTTTATTTTCTTGATTTTCTCCGTCACCCCATGTATGCATATGATTCTTATCTTTCATTGAGTGAAGACCTTTTAATCTTCTTTACAAGCAAGCTTGTTGTTGATAAGACTTTGTTGCACAAAGAAAACAGGTTTCTGTATGTGTTTTTGTCATTTTTTTTGTCCATATTTCAAGGACAATATATAAATTATTGCAATACTCTTTAAAAAATGTTTGAAACCTTATAGCAGTCCCTGCACACACAAAGTTTCTTCAGCTTAAGTAAAAATAAGAGCAATTTTTAAAAATTATGACGTAGGTTCATTGAGCAACATATTTCTTGTCTTGCTCTATCTTTCAGACAATTTCATTATTTATTTCTCCTTAGAAGTTTATCTTTCTTGGCCAAAAATTACTCTAGGTGCCTTTTGTGATCTTTTAGGGATTTGAGCTGTCTTTTTTATTAAGACAGAGTGAAATAATTAATTTAAGGGTGCAATATCAGTTGGTTGAGTGAAATGATAACTTTCTAGCCTGGTCATCAAAGAAATATGTGGATTAGTTTATTCTGATGAAATATTATGCTTGTCTTTCTGTTTCACCAAATTAATTTAATTAATTTAATTTGGAGCAGTATGTTCAAATGAATTGTTTAGAGCTTATAATTGAAAACTTTCTTCCAATCCAACCAGCAGCAGCAACTTGTTTTGGATGAAGACTGGCCTTTGGTATGATTAGTGATGCTTCATTTGCACACAATCTTTTGAATTTCCACGTTGTTGTAAAGGGGACCCTATCTTTAATTCCTGTCACAATTTATTTTTGAAAAGGGACATTTAACTGTTTAAGTGATAAAGTCTACAAAGAAATATGGGACTATTTTTTTCTCCAATTATTTGCAGATTACACATCGAAATAAACAATTCTGGAAATCATTTTATAATGGTTTATAAATCATTATAAAATGATTTTTAACACTTAATTTGGATATCTTTCCCACTGTATAATGTTCCTTATTCTCAGGTAAAATATCTTTATTTAATTATTTATCAACTTCAACTGGTCTTCTTGTTCATAAAGCAAAATATTTAGTGAGGAATCTCCAGCATGAAGCTTTGCAAACTACTTCTGATACTACCTTTTTCATAAACTGCACAAATTTGATTTTATCCCCCCTCCCTATTTTTTCTTTTTTGTTAGAGTAAAAACAATCATATTATATTGAACATCTTGGTTCTTTCATATTCAAATTTACAATCAATAAACAACAAAAACTTGTCAATTATGAAGAAAGCTTTTTAAAAATGCACACAAATACAAAAGTTATCACAATGCATTCAAAAGTGATTTTTTTTTTTTTTTTTTTTTTAATGAAAAAATACATTTAATGTCATCTTATGGCAAAGCAAATAAACATTTTTGAACAATAGCTGCAATGCCATTAGTTCCAAAATAATGTTTATTGAAGGGGCCAGATTTTTCATTGAAACTCTGATTGACAGCAGTAATGGTCAATCACTGCTGGTAACTTGTATTTCATGCATATGTATTATCTTTATAAATCCCTTGCATAACAGAAGGACTTAGCAGTCTAGGAATGATTTTCATGTTTATGCCAAGTCAGTGGTGTTTTTTTTGTTGTTTTTTTTTTTTCAATACATCGTGATTCTTTTTTCTTTCTTTCTTTTACTGCTTTTATATTTATTAAAGGTTTTGTACATAAAATTGCTGAAAAAATAACATTTCTATGAAGATCTGAAAATTTTGTATTTGAAAAATATATATTGAGATAATGTTAGTTTTTGTTGAGCTTATCATTTTAGCATATCTAAGATATGCATTCTCTTGTGTCCTGAAATCTTTTGCATATGTTTCATTTTAACAGACTTCATTTGCAATTATTTATTTGTCAAATTATTAAGTGCAAGTTAATGCTGACATGTTTCTATTTCCAAGAATGATCTTTCATTTGTATCATCTTTGAGATAATCTGATGTTGAATAACCAATTAATTGCAGATTATGGAAACTTCTCTCATTGCTATTCTAGGCTTCAATTGAGAATGAGTTTTTTCTCAGTGTAAAGCAAAAAAAAGCAAAATGGTAGCAAACATTTTAAATTTCATTGAAGCAATAAGTTATAATATCAGCTACTCTGTTATTTTTCAAATATATGTGCAGTTTGCTCCAATATTTCATGTGGGAATATTTTCAAATTCTTTAAATTCTCTAAAATGTATCCATGGTTATACAAGTTTTATTGGATCATGTGAACTCATTTAAATTTACTGTATAATTCACAATAGAGACTGAATCTTATAATTAGAAAAAAAAGAAAAAAAAGTTACATATTTTTGTCTGTTGGTTTTCTCATCTTAAAACAAATAAAGTTACGTGAACTCCATCCTGTTTTGAACCTCAGACCTAGAGTATAGCAGTCAAGTAATATATTAATATGTCAGCATAGTGTTACTGGAGTACTTGGGTAGCATTAACTTTCGAATGCTAATTTAGGTTTTTTACATTTTGTTTCTTGGAATTTGCAATTATTTCAATGAGTTATATTTATTTTTTAAAAAATAATATTGCTGTTAATCTCATTTCAAATAATATAAATTTAGCATCCCTTGAATTTTGATTACATTTTTACAAGCCAGCTATTAAAAACTTATCAGTTTTGATTGTTTATATTACAGTTTTAAAAAAAAACTGTTTTTTCCTACCAAATAATATTGGAATGTTTTTAAAATGATCACCATTTTGATTACTTTTAAAGAAATGTTTTATATTTAATTTTTTTATAATATCTGCTGATTTATTTAAAAAAACATTTTCAAAGTTGCTCTTAATTTTTCTCACTTGTACATAAAATTATCCCCATTTTTTTTTTTTTAAATTGGTTTTCAGCTGTGTAGTTTTACAAAAGACGTGCACTGGGAATTTTTGCACATTGAATTAATTATTTTTATCACATTTGTAAATGTTTGTTTTATATTCAAATAAGGAATGATGTTGTCTTGTCAAGTTATCTTTCTTTCATCTATTCTATTTTCAACATTGGAATTGGCTTTTAAGAATATCAATTTACTGTAGAAGTGATTTCTTTTTTTTTTCTTTCCACGGCATCTATATGAAGTGTTATTGGTTTGGTTTTATTGTTTAGTGCCACTATCTCAAGCAGCTGCCTATTAATTGGCAATACACTTACAACTAGTAGTGCAGCTTGCATAACAAGCTGATTTAACAAATTTTTGTTGAACTACAATTTTCCAGAAGTGAAATTAAACTTACTCTAAATTATGGTATTTACAAAGCAAAGTGATCATAACATTGACTTGTGACTTTTTCCAGAGCTATTGTTTTGAGATTAATTACCATTTATTTTTATAGCTATTCTTTTTTATGTTAATCTAATTTGTCTTTGTTCTTTCTTTCTTTTTTTCTCTTCTTTCTTAATAGGCGACGTTCATATTCTTCTAGTAGTTCAAGTAGTGATGAAGACCTTATTATTCGTGCCAAAAGAAGAGAAGAAGAAGAAAAAAAAGCAGAGATGGAACGGCAACGAATATTGTAAGTATTCCAATCTTTATATCAGTGTCTAATAGTGAAAATAGGTGACTGGATGTTTCCAGTAAAATCATTTTCCAAAATTGCATGTTTTTTATTTATTTTTTATTCACTTATTTTTTTACTTGCTACTGGTAGCTTCTTTTGAAGTGCTTGCTTTTCTACTTTGATGAAAGACTGATGTGTTTGTAGTCTTATCTGGCCAGTTTCTAAAAGACTAAAATCCCAAAGCAAATGTATTCTACTACTACATGACATCCATTTTAATACTTTGATTTTCTACAGTTTGCTAAATATTTATATATTACTACAAATAATTTCTTTTCTTTTCTTTTTTTTCTTTTGTTGAATATCATTTACTTTTACTCTCTATATTAATCATTTAGCTTCATCTTTATTTTGAAATTGAACCCTATTTATATTATATAAGATATTTGCTGTTAATAATTACTTTCTTTGAACTAATATCCTTATCTTTTTTTTTAATCTCTTTTCAAACAGATTTGATTACTTTTATGTGTGATGCTTTATATTCCTAGAATTTCTTGAATTCACTTCTATGTGATCGCACAAAATCATTAACAAAAGTGTAATGTTCTCAATTATGAGACCATTGACCACATCATTAAAATGTAATTGGTTAGGTGACAATATAAGATAAAGTTGTACATATGTAGTTCTTACTTTCTTTTGTTGTGAGAATATTTTCTAATTTACACTAAAACAAAATCCATAGTTTTTAAATCATATCTATAATTTATTTTGGTTCTAAATTATCTGACAGTTAAATAGTCATTTCACTTTTCAGCTTAATTATGTTGGGGGGGGGGTACAATTTCGATTTTCAGTGAAATTGGTAGGTAAGTTGAAGTAGGGCCTATGCCAGGATGGTAGAAAGAAATGCCAACATTTTATTATGAAGCATAACATCTGTTAATTCTAGGAGATATTGTGTAACCATATTGAATAATTCTAATTGTTTGGACAATAATATCAAACCTAAAGTAACTTACTTTTTAGGTGTTATAAATCTTGATTGGAGTGATTCATGAAACTAGCAAATAAATAAAATGTGAATCTGTTTTTATTTCATAGCCATGATAAATGTTGTTTCCTAACCCCCCTCCCCTCCCATCCCCTTTCAACTGTACTATAAAGAATCAAATGAATTCGTTTTAAGTAAAATATTTTCTTGGCCTATCCTTTGTTTAATTTTTTTCTTACTTCAGGTAGATTTTTTTATCAAGTCTTTAAATGAAATCTTTACCCCCCCTTTTAATGAAACAGTATTTTATTGACATGCTTAGATATAGTTTAAGAAATAAAAATCATTAAAAATTATTAATAGATCAGATTTCTTAATTATCACTTTACAAAAAACCAACAACCTGTTCATATATGCTAACTCTTGATTGGGACCCACTAAAGAAAAAAAATTTGATCTTACAATAATTACTTGATGGGACTCAGTGAAACTTGGTAAAAGGGAAAGGTCTAAGTACTGTAAGATATTGTATTTTTATGAAATTTTTTAGCTAAAACCCCAATTATTGTCCATTTGCCACTGAACAGAACAAATAACTAATTTTCATTATTCATGACTCTAACTTTACATGTGTGAAGTTTCCATATTAACTAACCTTTTTTGGAATGATGATGATATTGAAACGACATAGACTATTTCAAGTAAATGAAAGATTACTCCATCCCTGATTAGTCTTCTCTATGAATTAAAGACTCTAATATTATTAGCATTATAGTCTGGATTTTAAGGACCTCACTGTTTTTAATACAAATCAGATTGTTACGGCATTAATCGGTTTTCATGTTAAAGCACTTGTTCTTTATGTTACTTCTCTTAGAAATCCGTTATGTTGAACTCGCATTAAATAAGCTTTTATTTTCTTCTCTTTAATAAAGTCAATCAAACACTGACACAGCTATATCATACATTATACTTTGCTTCAGTTTTTAACTGTTAGTATCACCCATTTCTTAGCATACTAGACAAAAACTGGACATTTTACTATCAAAATGATATCTTTAACATTTTGATTAGTTTTTTGTTTATAAACTAATATTTTTTCAGAATTGAAAGATACTTTTTTGCATATGTGGGTGGAGTTTTTTAAAGGCTGCAAATACAGTATTTGTAAGTACAAAACTAATCAGAACTGGCTATAAATTTTAATAAATTTTTGAATTGATTGTTGACTACAAATATAGAAACCAATTTTGTAATGCATAAATTAGATATAAAATCTTATTTAATAAAATTAATCAAAAAATAATTTCAAAGTTTAATACCAGTTTTAAAGTTTTGATAGTAAATCTTTTTATGCTTATTTTTAATTGAATTGATGAAATAAGATTTTAAGTCTTTCAAAAATGCTGTTTTGAATATATAAAAGGAAAAGAATTGGTTATTGGCTTGGGTTTCAAAATTTTGTGTCATTGATAAACATATAATATTTTAACTTCATACTACTGCTACTACTACTCCATTTCTGTTCTCTTTTTTAATGAACTATTAAAAATGCAAGATGTTTTAAGTTTTAATACTTCCACCCGGTATAGCATTGGTATGATTAGATAAGGTGAGTTTGATAATGTCTTTTTCTAATATATTGAGTCAAAGTGGAGTGCATGAAACCATAACATTAGATTTAGAATAGATTTTAGAATAGATTCTAATTTTTTATTCATGAAGTTTACTCCTCTTTATATAAACTATTCAGTTTGCTTATGTACTTGTCAAAAAAATAAAATCATATTTATACTTTGTATTCTTTAAGGTAAATTAATGTGAAGTCTTGTAACTTGAAGTATAATGGATGAATTAACAACCTAAAGAATATTAGCAAAATGTATTTTAGAAATGTTTCCTATTGTATCAAATATATTCACAAACTGAATATACAAAAAGAAAATAAGTATAGTAAACATACACTAGCATATCCACTCCTCCTTCTCACCATTTATCATGCCTTTGTCTTTGAATTGTATACCATAATCAGTTATAATACTTAGGCTGGCTGGGAGCATTTCATTCATATTGATTTTGAGTTTTCTCAAAAGGTAAGTGTTTTTTTTTGTTTTGTTTTTTTTCTTCTTTTTCTTTTCTTTAATGCAGATCTTGCAGAAAACCAGTGCCTTGGAACCTGTGACAAAATTTGAAGCAACCTGGTAAAGAACTCAAAATGAAAAATCTTAATACTTTCACAAATAAATGTGCTGAAAAGATTTGATATTAAAAAAAAATAAAATAAATTGTTATATAAAATACTCTTGTACAAGGTATGCCATGAAATAAATTTATATGGCACCCAAACATCATTATTTCCAGGAATGTGATTATTTTTCAGGTTTTCAGTTTATTTTGATTTTGCAATTAATTTTGATCATTTTTTTTTTTTTTTTTTTTAATTCAAAAATTACAAATGTATTAATTTTATGTAGGCAAATCACTATTCATTTTTTTAATTTATTTATCTTATGCTGTTAAATGTTTTTTATCGATAGCACTTTATATTAATAATAATAATAAAGTTAATTTGAAAAAAAATAGTATTTTTTAGTCTCTAAGAGTAAACTTTTTAATCTATATTATTAATTTGAACTCTATTTAAATTAGAGAAATAAACATTTTTATTTGCATTTATGTACATGAAAGAAGTTTTTTTTAATTTTCTTTTCTAGCTTAATGCAAGAATTATTTAACCATTTTCCATCTTCACTTATCATTCAACAACTCATTTTAGGAATATTTACTATAATCATGTCTTGTTGATTGGATGCTGGCATGAAAAGTTTCCAACACACCTCCTAATCTATATTATAAAAGAAGAGCCGATTCTCTGTCCAGTGCACTTTGCGTGTGACTTTGCATGTGTGTATATCTGCGTTGTGCATGAGTGACTAACATGTGCTTGTGCCATTTAATATACACACAAGCATGCGTACACACATACACTGTGTTGATTGAATTTGATATAAGATATTGGAATAATACATTCCCCCTTCTTACTCATTATGGACAAATCCCTACACTGGGGAACAAAAAAATCAAAGTTCAAGACAAGGATAAAATAAATGTTAATTTATTTTAAACTCAAAAAATCAGATAATTATTAGATTTTATTGAATTTTTCAGAAATTATTTAATAATAAATAAAATTATTTAAAAAAAATTTTTTTTTCCCTAATTTTCTAGAAATATTTTTAGGTCTGTTATTGAATTAAAATAGAAATGCACACATGTAAACGTATGTACATACATACACATGGTCGTGAGGATTAGTTTTCCTTTCTGTCTGGCAACAATTCCTGGGTAACAGGAGAAGAGTATAAACCAAAATGTTTGGCCCTTTGAAGTCATTTTTATGATTTCTCCTGTATTTAAACTGAATATATTTTCTAATAAATGTAGTATTTTAAATGGACAAAGAATTTAGATTTGAAATTGGATCACACCTTGCCCATCAGCAAAGTGACAAGGTTTGAACTAATTTTATTTATTTTAATATAGTGTTGGCATAATTAAACATGAGCATTGTCAAATTAATTCTAAAAAATATTCAAATAATTAACAAAGAAAATATATCAAGTGCATCAGAACTTCCGTTAAACAGGGTAGCTGGATATCCAACAGTAATCTAATGCATTTTTATAAAGATATTTTTAATATATCAAAAAATATTGAGTTCCTTCTAAAATCTACATCAATTTATTAGAGAAAATGTCCAAAGAAATCTTGTTAACTTATTGTAAAAATCAGTTGTTTCGAGTATTGTTGCTTTAAAAAGGTTTAATAATGCAAACGGTTGCATATGCAAAACTCGTTTGTTTGATTTGTGCGAATTAAAGCTAAATCATTAGTTGATTTAAAGATTATTATCTAATAGAAAATTGCAATTATTTTTATATGTAAGCTAATTGATTCCCTTTACTGTGGATTTGTTTGATATCATGATATTGGCCTATGACTAGAGTTGTATGCTACTTTACTCTCTCATTATTGATTATATATATATATATAGAGAGAGAGAGAGAGAATATAACTTTAAAAAATGTTAGTAACTGATGAATCAACTATATTTGATAGTTTTGATTTATGCATTAAAGAAAAATGTGGTAATCTCTTTGTATACAGATATACAATTTTTATTTAGAAAAATAAATGTTTTAAGAAAATATCTTATTTTAGTTTTAAAACTTGTTTTCATTACTTACAAATAATCTGTTTGAACCATAAAACTTCATTAAATCCCTGCTTCAAACTTTTTTGATAATAATCAGGCAGTCACAATATAAAAAATTTTTTTTTAGCTATATTGTAGGCTCTAATGATAAAATTACAATGTTTCTTGTCTATTACTGACTACCAATGACCATGCTTCAAAGCAAATTGTGAACAATCCACAATAAATATGGCTGTGTTACTGGCCAGGTGAGGAAAACAAAAAGTTTAGTAACAACTCCTTTCTTATAGTCTTATAAGTAGTAAATTATCTTCAACAATTTTCTGATTTATTCAAATAATTGGTAAAAAATATACAAATTTTTATTTTAAATACAGTCATTGGCTTTCTTGAAATACATAAAATATTTTTATTTGGTTAAAGTTAATGAGATAATTAGAATGAAAATTATCTTGAAAACTAAACAACTTAAAATTTGCATAACTCTTAGTTGACTTTAGCTTAATGTTTTTATTGGTCACTCAGTTCTTAGCAGTTTTAGCTCAATTATATTTGGGGGGAGGAGTTGTTATTCCTGCTCAACATTAAGTTTTATAACAGTAATGTTTTATTATTTTATTTGTATCAGAGAGACAGTTCTTCATATAGAAATTAATGTATTTACAGTCACAATAATGAGTTTTGAGTTTATTTAAACTGGTAAGAAATAAAATAAATTAATATAACTGACTGCGAATATTGTTTATGCATTCACTTTATGGTATTTTGTACAAAACTTTCAGTAGTAAATGTCTACTCTGTTACTTCCAGAACGTAACATGTAAAATGCAGGTCAAGTTTATTTCAATATTTATAATTCTCTTATTGTACCAAGTGTCTGTTTCATCATTAATATCTTAGCAAAATAATGTCTAAACTGATTTGTACTATGCTCTGTATTGGTTCAGGATTCTTTCTAATATGAGCTTACATTTATATGTTACATCTGAAAGAGACCTTTTCTATCATTTTGATTTGAGTTTTAATGGCAAATTGCAACAAACTGATTTTTTTCTTTCTTTTTAAATCAACATGATGAAAACGAATGTGAATATTAGTCCACACAAATTGTGGAATTAATGTAATCTCAATTTTCAGTTAATATTTACAGATTTAAATTTTTGCTAACATTGAGAATATTTTATTTTTGTATTTTTTTGGTTTCAAAATCATTTATATTTTACAAAAAATTAAACAGTAATTATGTGTTTTCTATCAAATGCTGAAACTTGTTTAATATTTGAAATATACTTGATGGATGCGAATATAGGTTAATGGGAACAAAGTGCTTAAGTGAAAAAAAAATATTATTTAAATTTTTGTTAGAAATCAAGATTTATTAACTCCTGAACATAAACATGGTGCGATAGATAAGCTGTCATCTAAATTATGCAAGTGAAAATAACACTGACATTTCATTTTACCAGATATATTTACCAAAATTACACAAAAATATTTTGAAATACTAAAGAGTAAATTTATTCAATAAAAACGCTATTGGCTTCAACCACGACCTCCAGACTTTTAAATCTCCTGTAACTCTTCTGGATGGTCTCCTTGTTTAAGTTAATGAATGTTGCTATAATCTTTGCCTTCAGTTCATCTTTGGTGTTACAAGGAGTTTTGTTGGTTTCTCACTCAAATGCACCCCACACATAATAATCAAGGGGGTTGCAGTCTGGGGAATTAAGTGGCCAGATGTAAGGGGTGATGCAGTCACAGAAATTGTCTGACAGCCATGACTGGGTTCTCCTGCTTGTGTGGCTTGTTGCTGGACATAGGGTCTTCCAGTAGCCACCCTCTTGACCCAGGGCAGCACTTCCTTCTCAAGGCACTTTGTGTAGGCCTCCGTGTTGAGTTTGGGGCTCTGTGGCAATATGAATGGAGGCATAACGTCATCGTTACTAGTGATTACTCCAACCACCTTGGTAATCACCATTAGACTCATCCAACTATTTCCGAATACTTTGCAATGTCTTCAGATTGACATCCAAACACTCTGAAATGTTCATATTGGAGCTTCCAGTGAAAATAGCAAGCAGTACAGCATACTGTTTCCAAATTTCTGGCTGAGTGAATTGTGTCATGGTGTTCTTTTTTCTCGCAGATGGTGCCCAACTGACCCTATTACTATACTGTGCAGTTGGCAAAATCATAAACAAACAACATGCATGCACAAAGTTAAAAATATAAAATGGCGACAATTTATCGATCGCACCCTGGAATTTGTGGGTTTTTTTTTTTTTTTTTAATTATTTTGAACTTCCAAGAATAACCTTTATCTAACTATATTTGTGAAGGTAGTAAAAGTATATTTGATGTATTTTAATTTGATAAATTCATGCTCTAAAATGCTGACACCAGTTTGTTTTCCTCTTTCACAACAGTAAATAAATGTATAAAGTTGTAGTATAATGTAATTAAATATTTGTTCATTTTAATAATTTCTTTATCACTTCAAATAAAATTGATTGAAATTAAACCTGATTTTAAATGTTGAAATAATTTTCAGTGACATATATTGATCAATTTTAGGAAATATTTTTATATTCTATTTTTTTTTCCTAAATATTGGATACTGAACTGTCAGTAAAGGCTTCTGAATTGTTCGACCCCCCCCCCTTATTTCTCTGATTTGAATTAAATCTTTCATCTAGGATGATATATTAATATTCTTTTCTTTTCTTTTTTTTTCATTGCCAGAAAACAAAAAGAACTTGAAGAAAAATTAATAGAAGAGGAAGTTGCTCGAAGAGTAGAAGAACTGGTTGCTAAGAGAGTAGAGGAGGAGTTAGAAAAGCGTAAAGATGAGATAGAAGCTGAGGTCATGCGTCGAGTGGAGGAGGCTAAACGAATAATGGAAAAACAAATGCTTGAGGAACTGGAAAGACAACGTCAAGCGGAACTAGAGGCACAACGCCAAAAGGAGGTATTGTAAAGTTTCATCTTTTGTAATTTTATTTTACCTTTCCTCTTGTCTTATTTCACTACCACAATCCATGGCAGATATGAAAGTGCACCATCTCTTGTGATCTTGACACTTTGTCAATGATAAGAATAAGTTTCTTCTCTTCCCGCTCTTTTTTTTTTTGGCTTATCTTCTATCTGGAGCACATCTTGGGTTTAGAGTTGCTGTCTCTTGCAATTGCTGGATCTTGTCTCTGTTATGAAATCTCCAAAGGCTATACGATTGAGATTTAAAGAAAATGATTTTCTGATAAGGATTATTAGTGTTACTTTTATTTTTTAATCCCTTTCACTTAAAGAGATTAATGACAATCTTTTAATATTTGTTTGTAGCTATTCTGAAGTTTTGTTATACTACACTAAATCTTCCCCCCCCCCCATTTCACACTAATTATTTTAAAATTTTATTGACTAATTTCCAAATGATATGAAACCTATTAAATTAGTTCTTTTTATTTCATGTAATCCTATTATTCAAAGTATAATTGTCTATGATAATGATTTTGGCAAAGTAAGATTTTCTTTTGAAGCCCTTTGGAATTTCTGACTCTGATGACATGGTATCAGTGAGAGGTTGATGTAACTGCTCTCTAACTTGTCTCTAGTTAGAAGATAACATTTACTTTAATATTCAACCAATATACTCCTCTCTTAATGTATTTTGTGTGTCATCCAGCCATTTTCTTGACAGACAAGAAAACTAAATCCCATCTTAGAAAACCATTTTTAAGAGTACACATAAAATTATAACATGGGTCAGCTTATGGACCAAATTGCAGATCCTTTGTGTTATTGCTGTTATCTTTATTCCTTGTGGGAACATAAAACTTTCTATTCTTTTCTTTTATTCACTACATACATTTATTTCTTTATAAATAATCTTTTTGAAAAATAGCATTACAGTTCTAAATGTTACAGCAAATGTTATTTATTAAAATAATTTATAAGAACAGCAAATACCTTGGTTAAGAGACATTTTTAATGATTGAGATTATATTTTGGCTATGTCGTGTGTCCATCTGGAATTTCTATCAGCTATTCTGAAAAATAGAAACTATAATAACTAATCCCCAGTTTTTCTTCTTGCCTTGATGTACTGATCTGTTTTTTTTTATTATTGCTACTATAGATAGAATTGCCTTTAGCAACAATGTAACTTTGTTTATTGGGGAAATGGCTGGATCAAATGTGTAAATGTCTGAACTTTGACAATCTTATCTTCTCTCCTTGACATTACTGACGACATGTGAGGTGAGAAGTATTTGGATTGAAAAATGTAGGTAAAAATAAACATGGAACCCTTTTCTATGTTATAGTAAATATATCAAGTGTAATCTTGTTTATTTAGTAGGGGAAGTGCATATTGCAGTTAACATTCTACTGTGTGTGTCTCTCTCTCTCTCTCTCTCTCTCTCCTTGCACATAGTGTGCTGTATGCTTAAGAAGTTTCTTTCCCTCTGATTTTATTAAGGGACCAGTGATTGAACTGATTCATCTTATTGATATATTTAACATTTTCATTTGTTACATATCCATGTGAACCATCGTTCTCTGCTTGTTAGACCAGTGAAACTTATCTGTGAATTCTTATCACAAAGCTTTTGTTTTCAGTTCCTTTGTTTGCCTTTGGAATTACTCTGTATGTAAACATTTTCGAGGCAATGAAGTGGATTATTTGTAAAATTAGACTGCCTAACTGGAATGAGAGCAACATGTTGAGATTTTCTAATATTTAATATATTTTATAGAAACTTGTTACAAATGAGTATGCTGAGATAGCAGAGGTTGTTTGTGTGTCCAGCTCCTGTTTTCAGCTTCATCAGGAGTATTTTGTGAATGTCAGTTTACATTAAAAAAAATACCATATTTTGTGAATGTCAGTTTACATTTTAAAAAAAAAAAAAAAAAAAATCACTGCAAATTTGATTTATTTTAAATTTTACTGAAGGATTTATGGTCAAGTTTCTGATTTTATTCAAAGAACATTAAAATATTTCAATGGCAATTTGTCTTTTTGCTTGAAACCAAAGCCTTGTTTAATATTTAAAGATGGAAATTACACAAGAAATGAACTTTGATGTAAGATTCTGTGGACATTTTGTAGGTTACAATTATTATCATTGTTGTTTACAAATTTTGAGTGAGTGAAAGCATGATCCATTTTTTCTCCTGCTTTGTATAGCTTTAGTTTATCATTAAGCAGTAATAGATTTGTATCACTTTTCAAATATTATATTTGAATTTACATTATTATTTTATTTTATTTTTTTAAAACATTTATGCAATTTTTATCCAAATTTATTTCATTAAAATAAAACAGAACCAATGACATTATTACAATTTATTACAATACCTTTAGAAAAATTGTAGCCTTGATCCAGTGAAATTTACACAATCTGATGGTTACTGCATTTCCTCCACATAATGTGCACTTTCCCTCCCAAAATTTTGCTTAAAAATAAATCTGTGCCTTATAGTGAGATGAAGGTATACCATTAACTTCTGATTAGCAAGTTACAAGTGATATTCATTTCTTGTATAAATATTCCCTAGTTCATTGTTTTACTATTTAGAATAAAACTATATTCTATCAACAATTGCTCAAACATTTTTGGCATCTTTACAAATTACAAGGAACTTTTAAAAAGAATAATTTAGTGTATATTTGGTAGAAAATGTTATTTAGTAAGAGCATTAAATGCCATATAAGGTGATACTGAAAAGTTGTCAGCCCATCCCTCTTCCCAATATCTGACCAAACATCAGAATTCATTTTGGAAGCTTTTCTCAATTTGGTTTTGAAAACATTCATATATAATAACCACTTTAACAATTGTTAAAAAACTAGATCTAAAAAACTAAAATGTAGATCAGATGGATGAAATTAGACCAGTTTTTCATTGTCTGTTTTAAACTCATTTTAGTCATAAATCTTTGCTTGTAGCAGAATTTGGCCAAGCAACAAAAATTTATTTTCAGCTATAAATAATATAATTTTAATAAAATATCAGAACATCTGTCGAATATTAAATAATTTATTAATGCTTTGTAGACTTTCAGTACATTCCTTCTGCCATGAGCTTGCTTCTTAATGTTTGCTGAAACAATCACAATTCCCATTTAGTGAAAACATGAGGGCTACATTACACAGCATATGGATATGGGATTGTGATAAGGACCAATAGAATGTAATGTTTTATGTAGAAGCTCTTTTTCTGTCATA
Organism: Acanthosepion esculentum; assembly: GCA_964036315.1. Classification (NCBI taxonomy): domain Eukaryota; kingdom Metazoa; phylum Mollusca; class Cephalopoda; order Sepiida; family Sepiidae; genus Acanthosepion; species Acanthosepion esculentum. Next base: position 5,055,911 of record OZ038498.1, on the reverse strand, counting down.
ACTTTCCTAACAAAAAACAACAATATAATGGCAGATATATTTTGCATTTTCCTTTAAATACATCTAAACCTAATCACATATGTGGCAAAGTGTGCACATTTGCATACTATAAATGGATTGGAAAAATATTTTTAAAAAATTGTAATTTCATGTTGTTTTATCTTGCATTTTTCAAATCCAATCTCCCTCAGTTAAATAGAATTGATACAGAGAGTTTATGCATTTTTTTTTTATTTTCCTTTTTATTTTCTTCTTAATTTGCACCTTTTTATCTCGTTAATTTTTGTAGCAGAAATGGTGCACTGGAAGTTGCTCTATTACAATTTCTTTGTATGTCTGTGTGTGTGTGTGTGTGTTTGTTTGTTTGTTTGCGGGAGTGTCTGTTTAGTAAATACAATTTAGATGTGTTAAATTGAGATAGTGTAAATAATTTTAAAAAGTTAGAATCTGCATCAGTTGATACCATCTGTGAAAATGATCCCAATATTGACTTGATATTGTTTTGATTAAATACTTTGCTGGCCTGGCTATATTTGTTAGCTTGTTATCCTTGTCATTTTTGTTGGCATGCTCAAACTTTTTTTGGATATGATTTGTAAAATATTTATATTGGGAGTCCGGTTACAGTTTTTCAGGGTTTTATTTTATTAATTAATTTTTTTAAAATAATTGTATAAGCCCTTTTTAAACATTTTAAATTAAGGTCTTTTGCAATGGTTATGATACAGATTCTATCTTATCTATTTTATTTCTATTTTCTCTTCTCCCGTGGTCATCCTGGGTCAAGAAACAGCTTTCTCAATTTAAAATTTGCCCTGCTGTAAACATTCAGTGCATTTTAAAATCTAAACTTTGCCAAAAAAAATAAAAAAAATAAAAAATAAAAATTAACCTTGGTGAAGAGAATCAGCAGACATATATAACACTGTCATAGGTATAAATCCTGTGATGTTCTCAAGAGAAGGAAGAAAAAAGAATTTATTTTTATAATGCTGATTATAGTAATTACGCTAATCTATAAAGAAATATACTTATTTTCTTCAAGTGGTTATATATTTTTCTCTTTTTATATCAACACTTGTTATAAATTTATGAACGGTTCTTTTGTCATCTGTAGTGTTTGTGTATTTTCAATTATTTCCACTTCTGTTTTTCTTTCATTATACTCTTTCATCCATGTCTTGTCTGCATGTGGAAATAGTGAGCAAACACTCAGAAGAGGAAATTATCAATCCTTAGTAGTGTACTATAGCAAGGATGGCCTGCACTGCATTGCCCTTATTCTTCTTATATCCTGTCATATAACATTTCACTGAGAGGATAACATAGGAAAATTTGTGAGAAAAATTTGAACCCATGCCTTTTTTAACAGGAGTTAATACAGTCATGACTCACGCAGTAAGCAGAATTTAAAACAATTTCATTGATTCCATTTTCTGCTCTTTATCTCTGGGATCATTTTTGCATTCTTAACATGTACAAATATGTATATATATATATATATATGTGATATTTATTAACACATGCCTGCACAGCTTAATTTGTTTTCTACTGCCCACCTCTTTATCTTAAGTACTAATTTTATTTACTGTTTATCATTCCCTGCTTATCATTTGTTGTTTTATTATCACATCTTTTCAGCATTAAGATTTAGTGCAAAAAGCAATGCACTGTTGCTCAGTATTCTTTCTTTTAACTATCAACATGTCATCATTGAAAGTTTGATGTAACCTTTTATATCAGTTTTATGCCTTTACCAGTTTAAAAACTCTTTTTTAATTTTAGTTGTGTAAAGAAACAAAACTTATTAAGATTAGTCTTTGAGAAAGAAGAAAAATCTTCAAGTGTTAAGATTGATGATGCCAAGAAATTAACCAAACATAAAATTTTGGTTATCACTACATTTTCATAATTAATTGCATTAGAGTTGGACACATGCAAATCAGGACTAAGAAGTAGGAATTACCTTGTTAAAATAAACTACAACTCTTAATTTTGTTTGTATTAGTTAAAAAATGGTGTATTTTCTCTTACCATCAAGACTAAGCAACATTTTACAAAGACTATAAAGTACTGTTAGCAAAAACTTTGTGTTTTTTTTACTTTCTTTTATGTAAGCCTTGAAAAGAAAATTGTTGAATGATAAATAATGGTGTAATTTGTATGAAAATTAAGAGGAAAAAACCTAATATAAGATGTTTTTGCTTATGAAGAACAATGCCAGAATATGTTATTTACATAAGTTAAGCTATTCACAAGAAAGCAATTGCAAACTGCTGCTGCTGTCATATGTTTACTTAAAGGCTGGGTAATTTTAGACTGTTAAAAATATTTTTGAAAAATCTGGGGCAGGGGGAGAAATAGTTCTGTTGCAACTTAAAGAACGGTGCTCTTTCTCTCTCCCTCTGCCTTTTTTTTTCTTTTAGAAATATTTTAATACCTAGATAAATTATATGTATGTATATTCTGTATTGTGACTCTAATCTCTTGGTTGATTGGAAAGCTGTTTCTTGTCTCTGGAGAGTGAATGTTGTGTGTTCTGCTGCTACTCAACTTTCTGTTGTGAAATGTTCATGTCTCTTTACTCTCAGCTACATAATGCTGGTACTGGTCACTAGGAACATAATCATTAGGTTGCTATGTGGACCGACCTAATGAGCAAATTTCTTTACAGTATTCGGTGATGAAAATTTCCAGTTACAATTAAACCACGCCAATGGATTCCTGCAGAAATTTAAAAGATTGGATTTTCACAACAGCTCAGGAAGTATGTAAAGTTTATGCAGCCTTAATTCATTCTTCCTTAAATATCAGACCAACTCTGCCCTAGCCAGGTATTCAGTTATACCCGTCTTTAACTTTTCAATACAGAGGACCACATTTGATTTAAATGTATTTTATATATATATATATAGATATATATATAGATCTATATATATATATATATATAGATTGGGTTGGATCTGAAGGAATAGGGGTTTTATTTACAAAATTGCAAAAGGTTTTGCAATCCCATCACTGCTTTGTCCTTCCCAGAAAGTGATTTTTTTTTTTTTTTAAATAGAAAAGTTAATAAGCAAGACCTAAGAAATAACTTTTAAGTGAAGAAATACTTAAAATATAAAAAACAATAATTGAACATTTTTTTCTTTTTTTTTTTTTTTTAGGCAGTGCTTGTTTAACTCATTGTCAATTTGTTTATTAATACATATGTTTTTGAATGGACTAATTCTTAGCTGGTATTGAATTATCTTTTTTTATTGTTTCATTTCTCATAGAAATGACTTTTACAGTTAAATATTTGCTATTTATGATGTAGATTAATTTTCAGGCTTTAAAAACTTGCTATTTTCTGACAGTATTGTTATTGTCTCTTGCCCTTTCATTGTTCATTTTTAAAAGACGACTATTTTTAGTCCCACTTCCATTTGGTTATTTTTCTCTCTCTATTCAAAGGCTCTTTTTTTACTCTTGTTATTTTCCATGCTAACTTCTATTTCATTCTTACTTAAGTCTTATTTCAGTTAGATCTTTTCAAATTTTCCTAGTAATGGGGCAATTTTATTGTCAAAATGAGGCTGTAAGATTTGCTGAGATTAGTATTATTAGGCATTCTTCTAAATTGCTGGAACCATTCAGCTTGCTGCTTAAGTTTGAACTCGTACTGGCGATAAAGTCAGTACAACATTCAGTATTAATAGAATTCATTAAAATTAAGAATTGGTGTTGATATGTGACTACATTGGACATTGTAGGAAACCAATTTCCCCTCCAAATCCTCACTTTAGAGATTTGTGGGTGGCCCTGAACCAAATCAGTAAGTAGTGGTGGCTGTATTTGTTAGTCTTTTTGAGCAGGTTCTGCATGTCAGTTACCAATAATCTTTCTACTTTGCGCATTCAATTGCCTCTTCCAACATTTACTTCTTGAAGAAGAATTTCAGAATTGAACAATTTGGTTCTTTCTGATTTGTCATGCACATGTTATTGTGTCCTAAAATCCAATATAATCAAATGTTGTTTCTCAACTTGCTTAGAGGACTTCTCGTTTTTTTCTTTTCTTTTTTTTCTTTTCTTTTCTTTTTTTTTTTCTGATAATGCTTTTATGTAAGGGTTTTTCAATGGAATCATTATCTCAACTACCAAATTGTTTATCTATATATACTTTCACTTTTATCTTTCTCTCTATCTCTCTCTCCTATTCCACCTCATTTTTTTGCATCTATTCCCTCAATTTTCTATTACTGTTAGTATTATTACTACTACTACTACTACAGCCACCACTACCAACTGGCTAATAGTTAGTTTTTAACCAGTGCCTGTAGTTGGGGACTTTTATTGTTGTTTAACTTTGAGAAAACTGGCTGCCGCAGTGAAGTAAACAGTTTGAAGAGGAGGCATTCCTTCCTGGAGAGGATATAATCGTGTCATGTGCTACAGCTGTGTACCTACCTACTGTTGGGTATGTAGAAAGATACTTTTCTATCAATGACGTCACATTGTCTGTCATTTCTCCGTGCCATTTGTTTAAAATATTGTACTTTAGATTTATGTATATATGTATATATACATGCACACGACATACCTAAATGTGTGTGTGTATTTACATATATGTGCATATACATTTTTTTTTTGTTTTTTTTTTTTTTTTTTGTGTGTGTGTGTGTGCGTGTGTATATATATTGGTATATATATGCACACACACATGTATACATACATATAAACTGCCCTCCAAGTGAAAGGCTGGGCCTTTGATATATCCTTGTGTTAAAAAAGTTGAAAAATTAAAATCTTGTACAGAAATCACTAATTTTTTTATTTTTTTTTTAATTAAAAAATTAAAATCCCTATTATATATTCTAAATAACTTTCCTCAAATTCTAATCTTTGATTTTTTTTTTTAATAATTAAAGAAATTCAACTGGTATGTATGATTTTCTTATTATTTTCATGTAATATTTTTTTTATTCTTTGTCACTTTTTTTCACTTCTCAATGATCCTTCATAAATTTTAAATGTCCAAGTTTGTGCTTTTCTTTTGATGAAAGTTAACACAAGGTGGTTAAATTAATATTCAAGTATTTGTTATCCAGATTTTATTCTTGTATATTTTTGACACATAATGTTGCCAAAAGTGAATTCATTTTCATTTAACTCCCTCATGTCAGTTGAACAAATAATTAGACAAAAGTTAATTTGAATTTGATTTTCTTAATATAGTGAGAATTTTGAATTTCAAGACTTGTTTTATGCCAACATGCTCCTCAGTAATATTGACCATGTCTCTTCCGCCTCTTCCACCATATATTTTGGTGGCCAATGGTGGTGGTGGTGGTGGCGGCGGCGGAGGGTGTAGTGGTTGTGGAACTGCCACTGGTACTACTGCTGTCGCTGCTGCTACTGCTACTACTTCTGCAGTCTTGCCGGAGTGTCATTGTTTTCATCCTTTGCTTTTAAAAATTTCAATGCTTGCTGCTGCTGTCGTCGTCATATTAGACTTTTTTTTTTATCCACAGCTCACCTCTCCTTTCCAACCTCATTATCTTACCCTCTTGTTTATCACCATATGAACACTGTCACCTGTCTTTGTAGGAAGAGGAGCGGAAAAAGCGAGAAGACCTTGAACGCATAATGGAGGAAAATAATAAAAAGATTGAAGAAGCTCGGAGAAAATTAGTAAGTATATTTTTTATATATTTTTGCTATTTGTATATTAGACCTGAAATACTTTATAAAATTAGGCTCTTAGAAATTTATTAGAATATGAACAGTGACTTTTAGATGTTTATAACTTGACAAATTTCTTTTAGCAAATTAAGAATCTGTACATAGTTTAATATTTTATCTAAAAGTTTAGCTGCTCATCATAAAATATGCTGTTTTCATCAGAATTGTTTAATGTATGAATTTATACAGATTATCAAGGAAGATATATACAAATTTCTATATCAGACTAATAGCAGGTAATTGAATGACAATGGAGAAAAAACTCCTTCATTATGCATTCATCTTCAGCATTTCTTAATTGTTTATTTTATTTCTCTATCCCCACTCCCACAAAATTCATATATAAAACTCCATCAATAAAAGTATTATTAGACTGAAGAAGTAATTTTGTCATTCAATTATGCACAGATTTTGATGTAAATTCATTTTATTTAATTCTACTCAATAACCTGGAGAAGAATGGATATTTACAATGCAGTCAGTTTTATTATCACTTTTTTTTTTAAAATGAGGAAGAAATAAAAAAAGAAATTAGAATTGATCAACTCTTTTGAGCCAATACAATAAATCTGGTGTTGCTGATTTTTCTACAATATTTAGTCTTAGGTTTTCTATTTTGAGAATATAATCTCTATTTTCTAATGGAATTATTTCTTTTTTGGATATATAGATATTTAGTATTTACTGAGTTGCCCACTGAAATGCGAACAGAAATAGTTTTTGTTTTCAACTGTATAAAAATATATTCTCAGAATTTTGAAAATGTTTACTATATGACCATATAGTATCTAGTAACTATATTGCAATATAAACCCCATCGATATAACTGGGTGGCAGGATAAAAAGAAGGTATGGGTTTCTAATAGATTAATCCCATCTCCCTCTGTCTTGTTAAATTATAAATGCTCATATATCTTGCTGTGAGTAGTAGTAGTAGTAGTAATTTTTCTTTCTTAATTATCTCCCTTTATCTAGTTTGCAATAAGACTTGTCGGAATTTTTCAGAATTCTATCACATATTAACATACATAATCTCTGAATTCCTTAAGACTATATACAAGTTATTTTCAGCTTCAAAATATTAAAATAAGTTATAAATAAGAAATAAACCTTCATAGTATACTTTTATATTTTTCTCCCTTTTTAGAATAAATTGTGTATCATTATACTCAAACAAGAACTGTTTTTATAAATAGCAAATATGGAAAAAAAATTCTAATATTTTTGCAATTTCAACTTCAACTATCATTGGTTTCTTTGTTTGAAAAGGTAAATGGTGATCTCTTGCTAAAATGAATCAATTTCCATTTGACTCATAAAGTTGAAAAAATAATTTGATAAAAATTAAGTTTTTAATATAGTAGACATTCAAATAAATGGCATAGATAGAAGAGAAACTTAAATAGGAAGGTGAAATAGACTAAATTCCTACCAGGCATTAGTAGTGCAGTAGCTACTTTGTACTAATTGAACAATTGATTTGTCAGTTAATCCCACTTTGAAAGAGGATAGAGTTTGGGAGGAGAGTTAAATCCCTTAAGATCATTTAAAAGTAAAATTAAATTTTCTTTCTACTCATCTTAAAGTTTCAGTTAAAAATATTTACATGATTTTCTCCCTATTTGGTAAATGTTTTTTTTCTTCAGCCATATGAAAAAATTTAGTAAAATTTTTGAATTTATGTCTTCTACTTCATTCATTGGATTCATTCTTCAATGTTGATTTTAAGATTGATCTTTGTTCAGATTAAGCTTCCACATGAAATGCAGACATCTCTGGAATGTTTGTATCTTGTAAATTATATTTTTGTTGTAAAGACATTACACAAGATGTTTTAATAATTTCAACAAGAGCAAAACTTAATTGAAGTAATTACTAAATTTAATCTTCATTCTTATCCCATTATGTAAATAAACAACCATATTTCATTAGTAGCAAATTTATTTTGTACAATAATTTTGATAAGTATATTAAATGATTCTTTGAGAATTAAAGTCTTTTGACTTTATGCTTTTTAATTATAGAAAAATTACTCCTAATTTACTGAGCTAGTTGATTAGAAGAAGAAAATGTTCTCCCATTAATAGTGATAGAACAACATGAATTGTTTGCTTCCTAAAACAATATTAAAACATTTTTATTTCCATTTTTCTTTCTTGTTCATTTTCAAAGTTTCCAAATACTTATGGGATTTAAGTGATTAAAAATAAATTTTAATTTTCACTGTAACTGAATGATAAAGCTTTGTTCAAAACGGATATAATTAAAATGTACAAATCACTTTTGAATGATAATAAAAATTCAATCTGTTAGTTTACATTAAAATTCATATTTTACAGAAAATATTGATATTAACTTGTATTGAAAACTATATTTCAATTTTAAATGGACATAATCTAAAGTAAAATGTTTCTAAAATCCAATTGTTATTTTAAGTTAAACTTCATTGTATATATGGAATACATCAGGAAGAGATTTTGAAATATTTGTGAACTATATATCATGGACAGAACATGTGCTTAACAAGAATGTTTTGAAGAAAAGCAGGAACTCCAAGGAAACTGATACTAGGAATCAGAAAGAGATATCTGAACTTTCTGGGGCACATAATGAGGAAAGAGATTTAAAGAAATAATGTAGGATTACTTTCTACTTGAAAAATGACATTGGAATTTCATGAAATATACAACAACTTTAGCTGTAAGGAGTATATATATGATTAACCTGTGAGTTACATAATAAAGATTAACTCTTAATGAGTTCAAACCCTATTAGACTCTTTCACACTTGTGACTTTGTGCTGGAGAAGGCTAAATTTAGGTAACATTTGGCATTCTCCAGATTAAGAGTGGGTTAAGATATAAGTTTATAAAGTTGCCTTGCTTTATATTGAAGACACTAATGATTAAACCAACCATTGTTTATTCATTTAAAACCACTTTTTTCAACTTTTTAACTATTTTTAACTTTAATTGTATCAAGTTTGTAAACAGTAATTTAATCAGATAATTTCTTGACGGACATCTAATAACTTGCATACAACTCTGACATTAATTATAAATATTGTGTGGAACCATTTTTTTTTTTTTTTTTTTTTTTAGTGAATTTCAAATAATAATATTTGTACATAGATTTATTTGAACATCTGTGCCATTTTCTTCTAACTTTTACCATCTTTGAAGCAGCTTCATAATTCTATTCTCCCAAAACATTGTGTCTTTCTGGGTGATGAACTGATTATTGCAGGCTTCCAGAGAATTGAAGTTCTTCTCATTTAAGAGAATTTTGTATGGATCAAAATAAGCAGTAATCTAAAGGTGCAAGGTCATGGGGAGTGCGGAAAGGGGAGATGGATGTCCCATCCATGCTGCACCAATTTCTGCCAGGTCTGATATAGTCCTGATGGAAGATGACACCCTCCTGATTTGCCAATTCCATCTGTTTTTCATTTTGTGCTGCCTTTAATCAGTGCACTTGGGAACTGTATTTGTCTGAATTTACTGTGTCTTATTTTGTGGGAGGAGCTTTTGTAATACACAGTGCTTTCCAATCCTACCAGATACACAGCATCACTTTCTTTAAATGTCGACATGCTTTTGGAGTGGTTAATAATGACTCGTTTCACTTTCTTCACTATCTTTCAGTGATTTTGTTCTTTTCAAAAATGGTTCACAGATGGAAATTTAGTTCATTAAATCTTTTCTGTTAAAATGTGAGGCACACAGATATTGTAACAATTCATGTATCCAAGTTTTTTCAAATGCTTTACAATGCTCATATGTGAGATGGAGAATATCTGTGTAGGGTCTCATGTAAACTGGATTATTTTAAATCAGTGTTTCAGTCTGGTGGTCATCATCATTGACGGAAGCCTTGCCAAAGCATTCTTGGTTTTTAAGATCAAAATTTCCACTTACGGTGTACCCAACTATGGCACCACTTTCATAAACAGCACATATCTTTTTTTTTTTTTATTTGGAGATTGTATTTTATTTTTCCTTTCCAGAAATAATAGAGCATCAAATGATAAAGATGTATCACATTTTCTTCCTTTTCTCTCCCTTCAGAATATTTATATATGTTATAAATTTCAGTTATATGTGTAAAGAAATCACATGGTTAAAATGCTATCACCTTCTGTTTCAACCTAATATTATGAGTTGGATCTTTGTTTTCTATAGAGAATCATTTATTAACAGAAAAGGAGTTTGTTGCATAAAATAAATGCTTTTTTTTTCATCATTGGTCTACAGATATATTGATGTAGATTATTTACTTCATAGTTATGTAGCCACTCTTTGTCTAGAATGATTGAGAAAAAAATTGCATTAAATAGTTTTACTCTGGAAATTTGAACCTGGAAATTTGATTGGTGTTTCTAAAAACTTGTTTCCATAATTGATAGGTTCAAAATTAGAGAAATGAATTTAAAGTGAATGAAATGCTTAATTTGGTATGTATGTGCCTGTCTATTTCTCATAGATTTAATAGAATATCTAAAATTTAAATTTCATTATCATATGTTGATTAAGTCTCTAATAATTAATTTATTGGCATATCTCTGGTTATTACAAATGCTAACTGAAAACCCACCCTACAAGCTCATTCTTGTAAAAAAACCAAAAAACCGGAGCCTTTGATTCCAATAAGAGATGTTGGATTGGAAATATAAAGTTAGATATGAGCTTGGTGAAATTCATTAAAAATTAAGTGGAATTTCTGTTTGAATTGTTTGTCAAATTTTTTTTAGATAAGAAATTATCATTATTCTAACTCATATTCTCATCTTGAGAACAGTACAACAGCCAAAGTATTGTGAGTATAACACTCACAATACTTTGGCTGTTGTACTGTCTGATTTTCCTTAGGTATTAGTCATTGTACTTGGTAACCTTCTCAGAATTTTGAACCAAGCCCCCCTTTCTTCAATCTGTATGAGTATTTTTGTCATTCCACTTTCCATGCTTTGGGGATATTTCATATCAATTAATGCTCACCAGTCTTATTCACCTTTTGTGTGTTGCTTGTCTGTTTCTTCCACTTGTGTATATTGACACAAGAAACATGTGGTCTAGTGTATTAAAACATTGGTTAGGACATATTTGATTGGTTCCCTGGTAGTTGTAAGTTCAATCTCTAGGTCTGGTAGTACTGCAAAGTTGTATAATCTGGTTCAGTGGAAGAAACAGATAAGTTACACAAAAGTAAATAAGACTGGTGAGAATTAATTGAAATGAAATGTCCCTCTTTAACATGGAGAGAGATTATTCTCATTCCATTGAAAAGGGAGATGAGACCAAACTATCCCTGTTGATTAAATAAAGAGTTCAGTTCAAAATTCTCAGGTTACCAAGTATGATACTTGAAGTACAATGGCCAAAACATTGTCAGTGTAACGACTCAGATGTGCATGCTTGTCCAAATAATAAGGCATATAATTATTTTGAATACCTTATCATTTTCTATTTGAAAGCTTTTGGCTATAGTCATTTAGTTCCAACAAAGGCTGGGCTGCAGAGAAACAGTCAACTATTTTTGTTAGAGATTTCAGTATTGGTGTAGTAGGGAGCTGGAGATGGTAAATTTTATCCTTATTAAAAACTTGAATTTGCAGGCATACTTATTGTCAAACTATGACTTAATGAATTAATTGCTCTAAAAACAATTACTGAACTTGGCTATTTAATTCAGTCTTTTTTTTTTTTTTTTTTTTTACAATTTTAAGAAAATTGATAGATGATTTATTGTAATATGAAAACTAACTGTTAAACTTACAAGTAGAAGCTCAAAAAATATATAAAAGACAAATGAAAAACTGCACAAAAATGGGGACAACATGCAGATGACTGCTTCAACAAAAAAACTCAAAGTTGATAAATATTTGTTACTATGACAATATCATGCACACAAATCAAATCGGCCTATGAGTTTGTCATTTTCATGTACGGTGTCATAATGAGTAAAAACAAAAGGAATTAAACCAAATTGTTTCAAAATGAATTTATTACAATCTTTCTAATAAAAAAATTTAAAACAATTCACACTTTTATGCTTTCATAGTTATAGGTTAAAATCCAAATTATATACAATGTATATGTTGAATTTTCTGTACATACATTGCAATAAAACAGATAATAAACTTTACCTTATGACATTTTACTTATGAAATTTGAATTATATCCTGGTTTATAAATTCTACCAAATATGTTATTTTAGAGAAATAAAATTTTTGTTATCCATTAGAATTGAATCTGGTAAAATTATAAATTTGATAAAATATCGTGGTGAAGTTATTTCCATATTAACTATATCAAATTTTGTTAAAGTTGAATCTCCTTCAAGCACAATCTTAAGGGGTTTACAAGTTAAATTATAAAGGGTAAAAAAAAGTAATTATTAGCACATGAAGTTATAAAATTTACTAGTTTGTTATTTATATTTGGACTAATGTACTTTTCTTTGTTGTTATCATTACAACGTTTTGACTGTTGTACCCATAAAAGCCTTCTTCTGGTATCTGTCACTCTAGGTAACCGTTAGAGAATTTTGGACTGAACCTTTTATATTAATAAAGGATTCATTTCAATTCTACAGGGGCAGAATGTTCTCATTCTGCCCTCCATATCTAGGGATATCTCATCATGTCCGTTATAGTACTACTCAGTTATTGCTCACATTGTTTCCATTGTGTCTGTACTACCAGGCCTAGGGATTGTACTCACAATTACTTATATCCTCAAATTCATAAACCAAAGCTTAATCCAATTGACTATTGGAGTTTGTAATTATTTTCAAATTTTGTACTTTTTTTAAAAAAAATTGTCCCATTTTATTTATTCAGTAATTTTTCCTGAACTGTTTATGTAAGCTTTTTATTTTCATTGGGAATGTTGAATAAAAATAGGTTTCTTTTATTTTTTCTATTAAAGTATTATAGTATTGTTCAGGAACAAATAACTTCAATTATAAACAGAAAAATACATTTATATTAACATTTTTTTAATGACATAAATGAGCGGGGGAGGGGGAGATGAATAGGTAGTTGTTACTGAAAAGTTATTCTGATGCTGAAAATAAAACAAATTATGTAGTCTTTTAGGCTGATAGATTTTCTGGATGCACCATATTAATACTTCTATAACTGGGTGAGAGTCTAAAAACATTGATGATTGAACTCTATAACAAGCAAAATAGAATTGGTTGTGGGAAAAGCATGGAGACCAATGATCATGAAAGATTGGTCTTTTGTTGGTGGTCAAACTGTGCCTCACTCGGAATTGAAGCCATTTGAATTTCAAAGGAAAGTCTTGGAATTACACGGATTCTAAGAATGAACATAATTTCCTTTTTGCCTATCCCAGTCATTTAAAAAAAAACCTACTTGACAGTTCCATTGCATAATTTTGGAGAGTTGAAACTTGTGTGGAGGAATACAAAGCAGCTGAAGATGGTTGAGGAACCCAGTTGATTTCTGAACAGTCTCAGAAGTGCCCAGAATTTGCTAGAAATTACTGACCTTGACTGGAAAATGGATTACTGTGTTCTTGATGACTGATGGTAACCTTGAATAACCTCAGCCTTCTATAGCTTTGTTATTACTTGAAAGCATACAGTTATCTATACAGAAAACTAGACCCATGGAATTTTCTGTTTGATAGTGATATATGATCATACAAAGGAAAAAGAGCAAAGTGTTTTTCATCATCTTAGAAATAATATACAGATTATAATTACATACATGAAAGGTAATTCACATTCTTTTGGATGGTGATCATTTTTCAAATGGCTTTCTGGCAATGGGCATTGGCTGTGCAAAATTAATGAGTTGCACCTGCTTCTTTAAACACTATAATGACCTGAACAAGAAATTACTCTCTTTATCAGAGCATGTAATTTTCATACACAAGGTAGTTAATAAAACCTGAATTCTTGGTATTTGACTATGCTGCTTCTATTTCAAGTAAACTCTAACACCATTGACCAGTTTCTTTTGTTCTTCTAAAAGGACTTCATTAATTCTTCAGTAAACAAACTAGTATTGTTTGAGAAGTGATGCATATATGTTTTAGTCTGTCTCTTCTGTTTTGCATCTTTAAAGTACTTGTGACCATGCAAGGGAGAAGTTTTTGCTTTCGTGACACAAATAGTCTAAAATGGTATCATGATGATAGTAAATGTAGTACAATGATGTAACCTAAATTGTGTCAGAAGACCTATTCATCCAAGAGGATTGGAGATCCTACTGGGATTTATTATCTGTGGGCACAATCATTATAAGATATGTTGATAGGAGAGACAGAAAACTACAGGACCTCATAAACAAAGGTAGTAAAGGAAAGTGAGAAGAAAGGACTAACCATCAATTGTTAGAAGACGGAATGTATGAGGCCAAGATGTGAACTATGAATTGGAGATGCCAAAAGCAAACGAATACAAACGTCTAAATATCTGGAAAATGTTTTGGAAAATGTGACTGAAGCAACCCAAAGGCAAATTGGAATAGCAAAAGCTTCTTTCCAAAACTATACAAAATATATACGAAAACAGGCAAATTTTGTTAGAAACAAAGAAAAAAAGTGCTAAACTGCTATATAAGGCCTGAACAAGTTTGACACTCAAGAGGGACAGATGAAAGCAGTGATTAACCTGCCTAATGGAGCTTGGATGGCAGAACAAGGAGGTGGTGAGATACTAAAAAAAGACAATCATTGCTAAGATCTATGAAGGATAGGAAGATGTGGACAGCTATGATGACAGTACATAGGTATTTGTCCCAATATGTAGCCTATTACCAAAGAAATCACATTCAGTGGATTGTGAGATTTCCATGAAGAAAGCAGATGAAAATATTGATATCTAAGGCATACACACATGGAAATATTGGTTTACCATTCTGGCAAGTTTGTCTAACAAAACAGGAACTTAACATTTATTTTATAAAGATCAGCAGGAATAAGTAGTTTTCAATATACTTCTTCAGGAAACCAAACTAGTGACATTCCATCATTACCAAGTGGACACTGAATTTCCCCATATTGTGATGAATGAGTGTTCTCTCAGGTACCTATTGGGATTTAAACTCGGTCCATACCTCAAGTGGAACTCCTACATACAATCCATTTCCTGTAGTACTCCAGTAAGTAGCCATCTTCTATCTTTACAAGCGCCAGATTGGGCTGAAAAGGGAGTACTGCTGCCATATATGGGTAGAAGTTTCTCAGTTTCAATAGAGTCCAAAAGTCTCTTGGTGTTCTTGTGGGTGATGAATTATTTTCCACCCTACAGCCCTTTAGCCATAGATGAAACATTGCAAGCCTCTCACTGCTCTATTGCTATTTCCGTAAAAAGTGTACAGAAAAACTACTTTCCTGTGTTCCACCCTTTATTTCGCTCACTGTGCCATGTGTCCTGTTAGATCCAGTGACAGGACCCAAAGAGTATGAATTCAATAGCTGGTTAAGGTGGTGGAGAACTTGGAGAGGGGAATTAACAGGAAATAACTGATAACTGACATCCCTTAGACATGGCACATGGAACTAGAACAGTCTACCCCAGCGAGCGAAATAAAGCGTTTAGTTCAATATTCTTAACCACCTGAAGAAGGCCGGAGCGTGCAACAGCCGAAATGTTGTAATAAAGATGGGGACAATAGTGTAAAGTAAACAGCAGTAGACAAAAATCAGAAAGATCACCAATATGGCCACCAAATCTTAAAAATAGACCTCTCTGGAAGGTCTCCCCCAAATATGACCAATCAATAAATAAAAAAAATACTTGACACCCACAAAAAATAAATTCGGGGTACTAGAGAGAATGGATGGTATGCCGCCAAAAAGTTCCAAACAAAATAGAAAACATTTAAAAGTATAAAACTCAAATAAAACAATATGAAACATTGGGTATAAAATACTACACTGGAACTGACATGGACTAAAGCAAACTTTCAATTAATTACTAAACTAGATCCTGCAATTATTTGTATTCAGGAAACATTACTAAAATAACATAATGTTACTAGATAATATTTAAAAACTATAAAGAGTCTAGTCATATTCACAAATCTGATGTCAGAATCTCTCGAGGCATAACCATCTTAATAAAAAATGATTTATCCCTGAGAAAAATTGAACTAAAAACATAATTACAAGCAGCTGTTGTGAGAGATTCTTTGCACAGAGCAGTCAGTATATGCTCTTTGTATATGCCTCTGAATGACCTGATAGAACAAGGCAAGTTGGAAGATCTGATAAAACAAATACCCAAATCATCCTTCACCTAGGGTAGGTTAATAGCCACCATACCACCTGGGAAACCAAGGAAACAAACAAAACAGGGAAAATTATTGAAAAATTCCTTATGGATAATGAGACATGTCAGCTCAAACAGGGAGCAACTGGATACCTGTTAGCAATTGACCTTGCCGTGTGTGATCCATCAATTTACCTGGAGTGTTTACGATGATACATGCGATAGTGATAATGCTTTAATCCTCAAGGCCATGGTGTAATTTTGATTTTAAATCTGATGTCTCTATTCAGGTGGTGGAACTGTATGAGTGCCCAGACTGAGGTGGCAGAATTTTTTCAAGTGTCCTTTATTTCTTAATGAGAGGCTCTTGGTATCTATTTCTATGCTAGGTTTACTGAGGAGGTTGTCAGGGCCTAACATCTGCACTGATTCTTTTGGTCATCTTATCCTCCTGTGTTGGTCTATTTTGATTTCTTTCCACAGAGTTTGATGACCACCCTTTTCCCTCCATATATATATATATCTATATATATATATATATATATATATATATATATTGCCATGTCTGTTTTCAATATCTCTCCACAGAATACAGCCTTTCAGTGTTCATCCACCCTTACCTTTAGTGGGCAGCTGGTCTGATCTTTAATTTCTTTCAGATGTGCCCCCACCCCCATATCTATGATAAACAGACCGTAGCAGATTTCTTATTGTTGTCTTTGGCTCTTCTGTCCTGACTCAATCTTCTAATTTGCTAATTTACTGGGAAATGCTTTCCTCGAATTGCTTCAAGCCTATCTCTTTCTTAGTTTGCTTATTATTACCAGGAGTTGCTGAAGAGTTCTCAGCTCAGCCAGGAAGGGATTCAAAAAATGAATTTCATGTTTGGTCATATCTAGGGGATTTGGGCAAGCAGAGAACCTTTCAGAACCCCATCGTATATCTTTGTGGTACACTCCAGGAAAGCTATGTTAATTTTTTTCCCTTGCTGTTGCTATTGTCACAATCAATTTTTTTATTTTTTAACTGAAAATAACTTGTATAATATTTTATCCCAGAAGGATTATTCAATGATTTTTCACAATTGCATCAGAATGTATGAGGTACTGAGTTCCATTCTTAATGCTTTAAATAAATATTACTGATGATTATATATTTTATAGCAGAAATATTGCATAGTTTCATATTCTTGTATCTGAACTGATTCATGGTCTGGGTAGAGCATGTAAATCTTTGGTATTTTATATGTAAATGGTTTTTCTTTTCCTTTTAATTTTGTAACATTAAAACTATCCTTTTTCTTTTCTTTTCTTTTCAATATTTTAACAGTTTAGTTTTTCTTTTCAAGGATTGAAAAGGTCACTGAAATTTGTCCAATGTATAACACAATTGCTAAGTTTTGTAGAAATGCTATTTATGCTTTGAGTATAGGACTCCAGGTTGTGCTACAAATTCTCTCCAGAAAAAGAAACTAATCTCAGACCAAAGCAAAGGTTTTCCTAAAACAATCTCAGTGGTACCTTAATGATAAAACAAAACAAAAAAAAATGTTTATCAGCCTGTTTTCATGATTTTACTTTTGAAAAGTATTTTTAATTCATTGTATATCACATTTTAGCATATTTATAAAAGATATCGCAAGGATATTTATGCTGTTATACAAATATTTGGAATGTTAAAAAAATTGGTAACTGTTATTAGGACCAGATTATGGTATTTGATAAGTAGAACTTAATTTACTTACATTATTTACATTGTTCATACTGTTGTCCTCATCTTTATTACCATATTCACAATGTTTCAGCTGTTGTACGCTCCAGCCTTCGTCAGCTGATTGGAATTTTGAACTGGACTTACTGGGCAATAGATAAGTGTTGGTTGGATCCAGTGACTTGGCCCAAAAGAGTTTTGAGTTCAATACCTGGCTACTGCAGTGGTGAACAAATACTTGGAGAGTTAAATTAAAGGGACATCCGCAAGAAGCATTTCACGTTGAACTAGAACAATCTACTCTGGTGGATGAAATAAAGGGTTTAGTTCAAAATTCCAATCACCTGAAGAAGGCCAGATTGTACAACAGCCAAAATGATTTGAATATGGTAATAAACATGTAGACAAAAGTCCAAATAATGTAAATAATTACAATACCTCAACTCGGAAATATGGATGGAGCTTAATTTACATTTAAAAAAAGTGAAAGTTTGATTCCACACTGTGGGGAGGATTTACTTTTTCTGTACATTGATCAAAATGTTTTATGCCTTGTTAATTTTTCTTTATTTCCAAATCTGTAAAACTTTCATGCATTTTTATACAACATAATTACATTTAATAACATTTACAAGTATTCAAGCAAACATCTACTTGTTTAGTTTTTGTTAATGATTTTCCCAATGAAAACATCCTTTTCTCTTTTTTTTTTTTTTGTGGACATAAAATGAAACACGTTTATTACATATATTTTGGTAACTGTTGCATTACTATTATTTCCCTTAATGATCTTCTATGTGTCATGTCCCTTCAGAATGTGGACGATATGAATCTAAATGCTGCTCTTCAGCCAAAAGAAAAAGATTTATTAGATAATAAAGTATTCATTTTGTTAGTGTTAAAACATTAACAATTTTTGAATATAAATTTAAAAAATGTTAATGAAACTTAATTAGACATTAAGTAACAGGCATAATATTAAAATTATTAAGTGTGAATGATTTTGATTGACTTATCCAAATTTGTATCCTGACATTGCTATGTCTTCAAGAAATATCTGTTCACTATTTTGTCCTTAAATTAATTCTCAAGTGTCTTGTTTTTTTGTTTTGTTTTGTTTTATGTAAAGAGAAAAAGTCATGGTTACTGAATTTATACTCAGATCCCTTATGGCTGTCTTTTCTGTTTTACTATTGCATTGGGCATTTATTAGCTTTATCCATTCAATTAAAAATATACAAATTTTCCTTCATAAATAAAGGGGGTAAGATATTCTTTAGGAAGTATAATAAAGCTCATCTCTTGACACCTGTGAACTCATAATTTGCTTTCTCTTTTCCACTCACTCCCTCTCTCTAACAATTTTTACAAACTTCCAGTTTTTTTTGTTTTTTTTTTTTCAAAGTGTTATCTTCCTTGCAAAGCAAGCATTCTATTCTATGAATTTTAGCATAATTCTGACATTTTTAAAATGGGAAGTTAAGCTAATTAAACCTTTCTTGTATGGTTTGCATTTGATATATCATGGACATTATTGCAGGCATTTGTTACTTTGAGTAAAGATTTTTTTTTTAAATTTTTAAATAAAAAAAAAAAACGATCTCTGGTAATTATTCATAAAATTCAGTTTCCAGTATTTTATGCAAATCACAAATTGCGGACACTCTTAAGAGCTCGTCATTTTTTTTTTTTTTTTTTTTTTTTAAGTAGTTATATTTTTTACAAAATGCATTTCTTGATTAGTATTGTTGTTGAACATCTTATAACTTTTTGGGGGAAACTTCTACCTTATTGTATGACATGTGCTTGTTAAAATTAATATTTGCAGTTCATATGTAGTCTAATTGTTGTTAAAAAAAAAAAAATATAACAAACTTTTATCTTGATATTTTTCCCCTATCTAGACTTGCTTTGGGATAAAATTTAGCAATTTCATAAGATTAATTTCTTTTTTTTTTTTTCTTTTTTTTATGATAATAAAATTTTGAGTACACGATTTGCTAAAGACCTTAATGACTTTTGTCACATTTTCTTTTTTTCTTTTTTTTTTCATTTTTTTCATTCTATTTTGTAGTTGATTCTAAATTATCACTGCAACTGGAAATTATATATTAAAGAAGCTTTAAGCCTAGTATTTTCTTACTGCTTTTTTTATATGACTAGTAGAAATTCTTTTTATTTTCTTAATCTATTGTTTTGTAATTTAATATCTATTACTTATGGTTTTCACTCAACGGACCTCTTACCTGATTATTATAAGTTGTTTTAAGTATTTTTATATATATATATATATATATATGTCAATATTCAATGTGACTCTTGTGGATTATTTGTCTTCTAAATAATTTCATGCACCTTACATACTCAAGTACTTACTTAGTTTTACTAAGTTGTATATACACTGTGTCTCACGTTATCTACTTAATGATTTATTGATTCTATAAAATAAATACTTATTGAAAAGTAAAGATTTATTTGCTGAACAATGCCAACATCAGCAGTTAGAATGAAAATCAATGTGTTCTGTGCAGATGTAAACAAAATGCCAGCTTCTTGTATCAAATGTCCTTACTATTGAAATTTCAACTTAATGGTCACACATTGTGAGATTGAAGCATGCTCTAATGGTTTGATGAATAAAGATAAATGTTTAATAAAGATTGGCCGGTACCACTGAACTGTAACGAAGTTTGAAGATCCTGGACAACTCTGATAATGGCAAATTGATAACTTTATCTTATCAGTCTATGCCAATTATCAAGCCACAATATTTTTAGGCATTGTGGCAGCAAGGAAGTATAAAAAACACAATATAAAGTCCTAAGTGAAATAACAAAATAGGCAAGACATTTTAAAGGATGTGTTTCTTGCCTGTTTTGCCATTTTACTTAGGACTTGACATTGTGTGTGTCTCTCTCTCTCTCTCTCTCTCTCTCTCTCTCTCTCTCTCTCTCTCTCTCTCTCTCTCTCTCTCTCTCTCTCTCTCTCTCTCTCTCTCTCTCTCTCTCTCTCACTCACTCACACACACACACTTCCTTGCTGCCACAAACAAAATTGAATGAAATAGGCAACAAAAATTTTCAACTGTTCTTTTCACTGAATGGAACAAAATCTGGGTGACTATTGCTGAAAACCTCTCTCTCACAGGTTGTGACATTGACAAAGCAAAGATTATGCAATTTTTTGATCTGAGATTATGGATGGTGAGTCCTTTAGTAATTTCCAGATGGTTTTAAATTATAGTTTATATTATTTTGAAGGCACAAGTAGAGCAGAGCTTCAAGAGACCAAACACTTTTAGAAAGTGAATGATTTTTATGCACAATAATGTGCATATTTGATGAAGAAGATTAATGAGTATCTGAATAAATTGGATTTCAAAGATGCTTGTTTGATGATATAGCCTGTTTCTTTGCCAATTTGTAACCTGAATGAAAACTTTGGGGAGTGTTCTGAATAGGAAGGAAAGTAGACAGCAATTTATCACCAAAGATAAACTTTGGCATTATATACTGGTTGCTGTACAATCTGTTTTAAAATTTTAAAAAATACAACAGTTTACAAAATTCACTAGCTTTAGAATATGGCGCAGACCTTTCATATTAATATTTTGTCTTTATAGCTTATAAATCTTAAACATTTGCTAAATTTTGTGCATCTTTTGCTATTATAATTTTTAATTACAACATAAATGTTTCTTGAAATTTTAGTAATCTGACTCATAAGGTGAAAATTGAGAAATCCAATAAAATTCATAAAACTATTGCTACATTATAAAAATGCCATGTTATCTACAATAATTTGTAAAATATGTGGCACATTAACAATGCAAATATTTCCATGGATTTCTTCATTAATTTTATAAAAATTACGAGAAATTAAAAATGGTTAATGTGAGATGTAGAGTAACTATTTCCTGAAATTCCGAGATTTAGTTTTCTCTCCTCCTAATATAATTTTAATTTCTTATCTTTATATTTTTAACGCATTTCATTCTTTAGCTCTTCTCCATTGAGTTGGCAGTTCTGATGTCATATCCTCTTTTCTAGTTTGCTGCTGCCTCAATTTGTATTTACAAATAAAAGATGAGAATACAAAGTTTTTGAAATGACAATATTTTAGATATTGTTTGAAATTATTTTTGTGTTTTACTCAACAAGACCACCACAATATGGTCATAAGTGTCAAGTACAACAGCAAAGAATTAATCTTTTGACTGAGATTTATATGAGAAGCTACAACTGTCAAGTTTTGGTTTAAAATATCAGAAGTCAATTTAAGACCAAAAATGAAATTATTTGTCATTTCGATGTTTTTATTTTGATGAGAATGTAACTTTTTAAGTACCAACAGACTTAACAAACATCTGAAGAACACATTTGCTAAAATATTGTATTAAAAAAAATTGAAAATAATTTATGTAAAAATTTGTGGAATAATGAATATATTTCTTTCAAATTATTTCATTTTTTATAAATGGCTGAGTGAATGAGAATATTATTTTGTTAATTTTTTTTTACTGCAGATGTCTAAAAAAAAGTTTTATTTTTATCAAAGGGAAATTCTGGTTAATAGATCTATCCTAATCAAATGTTAGATTTTTTTTTTTAACTTGGGACAGACTTAAATATTTAACTAAAATTAAATTTACATGTAACTTCCATTAGAAACAAATTATAAAGTTTAATAAATAACTAGAAATAACTTTAAACTGAATTTTTAATAAATTACAGATGGTTTTTTAATCATATGCCTTCATCTGAATAATCCTAAGTGCATGATATTGCATGGAGTTTATTGGTTAAGTATAGCTATCCAGTCATGCTCCAGGGCTGTCTATAACTCGGTTGTGTTTGTTTAGTGTGGTTTTAAGGATTTCAGTGAGGTCTATAATATGTCTCATATGTGTTGACTGGGGATTAAGTAAGAGGCCAGTAGAATATTTGGAAGTAAGTGTTCTTGGATCAATTTAATGTCCTCCAAACATGATTGGAGGACTGCATAAATCAGAAAATGGGGCAGGTGTACAAATGATCTGCAACAAGATATATTCTGTCATTCAAGATATTCTAGTTTCACAATACTTGTGAACCTGAAGAGAACCTCACACTTACAAAGCTGCCATCAGCTTTCACAACAGTGATGGCAGGCAATTTCCTTCAATCAGAACTCAACCATCTACCTGAAAGAGCTGGAACTGACTTGTATAATCAGGTGACACAGCCTCTATTGCAATTTTTTTCTGACACAGGTGTGATGCAGTAATTGTTAATCCTTATTGCAGAAGCAGATGGATGCTGTATACTGTGGCACAAGTGTTGAATTGGGGGTGTGATTTGATGCAATAATCCTCTTGATTGTGTGGAGTTACCATCCTTGTCACTTGCTTTTGTTTTTGGATCAGCCGTGGGATAGAAGCTTACGGTGTGTGGTTGTATTAAAATACAGGAAAGAGCAAGAAGTTCTTGAGGATTGTAAATTCACCTTTCTTTCTTTAAAAGTTTTATTGTGCCTGTTACTAATAATACACACTTCAATGGTGAAATAAGATTAAATGCATTCATTAGACACCATGTAGTCCAGCTCTATATATCTTTCGCTATTTTAAGGAACATACCTATTTGGTGCTATATGACATGTAAAGTGTTGATGCCAAAAAATAAGATTTTTCAATTGCAAAATGTTTACAGGAGAGGAGATTTATTTATTTATCTAACACTATAACCATTTTGTTTTGTAATATATAACTAGGTATTTACAATTATTAACAACCTACCAGTGAAAGCAAAAGTTTTGTTCTCTCTCTTTTAACCATAAGTGTGAATTCTTTGCAGGACCAGCATTTTCTCCATTCCAAGTCATATACCACCTCCCAATATGAGCAAATATTTGTTAAATGATAATATCAATAAAATGTCTGCCTGGATGCATTCTCTTGTAAATGATTTGAATCTTGTGCCTATAAACAGTCTTTTCTGTTTTCTATTTAAGCCATTCATGAAATAATTTCAGTGTAATTACAAAGGAATCTATTCAAACCTATCAGCAATTTAAAAACAATGCAAAATTTTTAATTAGCATCCTATTATATTTATCCAACTATTTATGCAACTATTTTCTAAAAATAAAAAAAAAATCTCATTTCTCACCAACAGTTTTTAATAATTCAAAGAACCCATTTGGCATTAATAAACAAAGCAAGAAAATTACATTTTTCTTCTGTAAATTTTGGGGTTAGAAAACTCGAATTAACAACATACGTGTTATGTTTTCTGCTTATCATGAATGAAAAAATAATAAAGATGGAAAATGTAATCATCATATGAGGCAAGTAATTGTATATTTTCATTGTGAATAGTTGTAATGTTCTAATATTCGTTATGTAGAAAAATGAATGCATAAAGTAGCATTCTTAAAGTATGATAAAAGTCACTCTAAACTGAAAATTAATTAATGAGACAATTTCCATAATAAAATTATTCAGAAGGATTTTACTGAAATATTTAAATAAAAAAGTTCTAATTTGGTTTTCTATTTACCCATTTTTAAAACTTTTTTTTTTTTTTTTTTTAAATGTTGAGTTTATTTTCTAAACATTTTAATGGTATTTCTAGTGAGTTGTCCGGAAAGTTCATGCCGATTTTTAGTCATTGATGTTCCAATGTGAGAACATGTCCAATTTATCGAGAGATATAATATGCTTACATTTTTGATTAGAGCACGCTTCAAACTATCTTGAGAAAGAAATTTTAAGATTACTTAATTCGTGTCAATTGTGCATCCCTATGAAATTGCAAGATTATAGGGTGCATTTTAGACACTTGATGTTTTTGTTTTTTTTTTTTTGTTTTTTTTGTACATGCATGTGTGTGTGTCTCCACTTGGGCAGATCCACCCACCCACTCATTACAGATGGCCAAAACAAAACATTGATTGAGAATTACCTGCATTACACAATGCAATAATTGGCAGAAACACTAAATTTATCAATATCCACCATCCATGAGCACTTAGAGTGACGCTTAGGTACTCTAATTTGCTATGATGTTTGAGTACCACATAATCTGAGTGAAAAAAATCTTTTGGATGGATTGCATTTCATCTGTGATTTGGTGTATAAATGCAATGAAAATGCACCCTTTTTCAAGCAAATTATAACATGATGAGAAATGGATAATTTGCAACACTGTTCAGCTAAAAAGCTCCTGAGGTAAATGAGGTGATCCAATTTTAGCCACCTCAAAAGCAGGTCTTCATCCTAAGAAAGTCATGCTGTGCATCTGGTGGGATTGGAAAGGAATCCTGTACTCTGAGTTTCTGCCAAATAACCAGTCAATTGATCTGAAAAGTACTGCTTGCAACTGGATGAATTAAAGGCAGAAATTCAAGGGAAATGCCCAGAACTGGCAAACAGGAAAGGTGTTGTTTTCCATCAGGATGGTGCCAGACCTCACATTTATTTGGTGATCAGGCAAAAATTGTTGCAGTTTGGCTGGGATGCATTACCTCACCTGCCATCTTCACCAAACATTGCTCCTTTGGATTTTCATTTATTCAGGTCCTTGCATAATATTCTCAATGGTAAAAATTTTAATTCTTTGAATGACATAAAAAGAACTCCTTAATGTGTACTTTGCCAAGAAACCACTGAAATTCTAGGGAGATGGGATCTTTAAGTTGAAGGAAAAATGGAGAAAGGCTGTGTAATGAAAAGGTTCATATTTAGTTGAATAAATATTTAATGGCATAATTTTGTTTTGTATTTTAATTTCCCTTAAAAATTGGTAGGAACTTTCCAGGCAACCCAATCTGCTACTAACAACTACAACCTTTTAATTTTGGGTTTATGGTAAAAAAAAAGGATTTGTCTGGAGCTGCCATAAAATGTATTTTTGAGTATTAATGGTACTCTGCAATCCGGCATTTGGCTGTTGTAGACATGAAAGCTAATGAAGAGCTCTTGTTTGATCACCATATGCAGTTTGTTAATTTGAAATAATACTGTTACAAATATCCAGGACATCCCCCCCCCCGATCTATAAGCTTTAATTATTGTCATCGTTTATTGCACAACTCTACTAACATTGAGCATAATAAGCATCTGACAAAAATGAACCCTCGCCTAACAAAATACAGTCAGGCAAGGTTAGGAATAGGCCCACCTCCAAAATTGTTAGCTCTTATAACAAACTATAATAATTATACTTGGAATCATACAAATGTTATATGATTGATTTTAGCTAGCCATTAATTTTTTTTAATTAATTTTAAACAACTAGGGATTTTTTAATATTATATATATATATATATATATATATATATATATATTATAATAATTTGTATGAATATTTCAAGAAAGTCTGACTGTAGATAAGCACTAAACCTGAAACTGTTATTTAATTAGTATTATTACTGGGAATTTTATACAGCTGAAAAGAAGAATTTTCCTAAACTTTGAAATCTAATTGAAGACTAGTTTGCCTTCAGGACCACCATATTGATTCTTTTAGAGTTGAAATAATTAACATGTTTTTATTTTCTTAATGATTTGCAGGTTGGTGGTTATTTCTAATAACTGAAAGTATTTTCATAACAGATTCATATATCAGTAAAATAAAATATGTGATTTTATAACATATTTATGTTGTAATATTCAAATAAATAATTATATCTGCTCTACTCTGTATTGAGCACTCTTTAAAGAATAGTAATTGTTGGTTATTGGAATTCACTCTGTATATACCAATCCTAAACTTGGAGATATATATATATATATAGAGAGAGAGAGAGAGAGCCTGATGATTGCATCTAGCATGAAACCCTGTTGCCTCTAAGTATTGACTTCTATGTTCACTTTTATATTTACACATGCTCTATCTCTGATATTGAGCACTTTATCCCATAAATATAGCACATCTTAAGACTACATTTCTTGATATATATATATATATATATATATATATATATAAAACCATCTGAAATTTGTCATAACTGGATAATGTTTGTATTTGCCTTTAACTTCAATATTATCTCTTTGAGGGTAAAAAAATGAAAGCTTTTTTTTTTTTTTGTGTCAAATAATATTTGAAAAATTAATAAAAATCTTCTGATCTGCTAATGTTTTAGATCCTAGATATCGGAAATGTTAGTTTTAGTCTGTATAATTAAAAGGGAAGATCATAATTGAGTAATTTGTTAACTTCAAGCACATACCATAAATAATTAGAGTTGAGGCAGAGTCTCTTGATTTTTATAAAGTAAATAGTCAACAAAACCATTATCACTATATGGAAATATTTTTAAAAAAAATATTTTGCAAAGAACTTTAGGTAATACTTTGATCATGAGTGTGTGAACTTTTAAAAAAATTTACAAGAGTTTCACTTATGGCTTTTATATAAAGGGGGAAAAATTCTACTTTTATGGTTCATTATCAAATGTGACTTGTGAATCCAGATATAACATCTGAAGATTAAAAGTTCAAGAAAACTATACTGCCTAAGATGAAAACCATTTACTGAGTTAAACATTACAAATTTACGGTGAATTAGAATTTTCTTTTTCCTTTTTTATATTTAATAATTAATCTTTAGAAGCTTAGGCTTGGCACTGCCTACATTGCCTTTCCAGACATCATGTCTCTGGTTTATCTCTCCTGTTGCTTGCTTTTGTCTACTTAAGAATTTATATAATTGACACAGGACAAAATGTGGATTTGGAAAAGTACACAGTTGGATTGAGTGGGTTTCAAGTAGTCGTGTAAAAATATGAAATTATTATTAAACTTTTTTCCATTTAGTTTGGATTTCTCAAATGATTGTAGTTAGTTTATTTTTTAAAAATTCAAACAAGTTTTTGTTTTTTTTCTTAAGTGATGTTTTTTTATCAAAAAAGCCCCTACTATAAAAGCATTTTTATTTTAGCATCTAAAATGTCTGCTCTCAACAAGTTCAATGAATTTTTTATGGTGTAAATTTATTTCTTACACATTTTTATTTATTTATTTTTAATTGGTAATTTTTGTTTTTATTTCTTTTTATATCTCAGTAATATGTACTGAATGGTCTCTGTAGCTGCATCTATTTTTCTTTTTTTGTATAGATTTGCTTAAATATCTTGCCACCTTTGTAATAGTGACAAAACTAAGCCACTTTAATTTCATTTTGTTTGTTTGTCTGTTTTTTTTGTTTTTTGTTTTTTTTGTCACAATTTTCTTTCACTTTACTAAAAGATTTTTGTCCTTATTTTTTTTGTCTATTTGACTAACTTCTCTGTTCTGTAGTAGATTTACAAGTTACTCAAAAATAGTTTTATATCAGCACAAAAAGAAAATAAATGCTTAATGGTCTTTTAACCAAATATTCCTATTATTGCTCAAAATTAATATCATATTCCATCAATGATAGAACATTAGTTTGGGATGATGCAATATTTTTAATTAACATTCTATTATAATTATTCTAAAAGTAACTAATTAAAATAAAAAGAAATTACATTTCACCAATATTGGTGAGCTTTTAATAAATGGATTACATGCGTGTCTATGTGTACACAAACACACATTTTTTAAACTGATTAATGAAAAATGAAGTTTGAAGAACATGAATTTGGATATTTGTACTATCTCTAAAGGTGAAAAACTTTAGTACTAAATGGTAAGAAGTAATCTATATTATAAAAGAAGAGCTGATTCTCTGTCCATCATGCACTATCTGCATATGACTACATAATATGTATATCTGTGTTGTGTGATTTATGTTTGTTTGTACCATTTAATGTACACACACATACACTAGTCTGCACAAGCCATAACCTGGAATGAGCAATAAAATCAATGTTGGGAGTGGCGTGATTTTATTTATGCGCGCATGCACACACACACACACACCCTAAAAAATTAGATAATCATGAGATTTTTAAACTTTTCAGAAATTATCTAGTAGCTAATAGAATTATTCATTTATTAATTTATTTTTTTAAATTTTATAAAAAATATCTTTAGGCCTATGGTTGAATTAAAATATACATGCTCAAACACAAATGCAGTTACACAATTTGAATGAAATTTAAGTGAACATCTGTGTCACGGGCTAATTTCCATTTTTGTCTGGCATCAACTAGGTAACAAAAAAATTATGCCCTTTGAAGTCATTTTTATGAATTCTGTATTTAAACTGAATATATTTTCTAATAAAGGTAGTATTTTAAATGGACAAAGAATTTAGATTTGAAATTGGATCATCTTGCCATCAGTAAAGCATCAGGTACCAAGCTAGTTTTGCTTTAATAAATTCTTAAACTATGATGTAAGTTCATCTGAGCATGAAAAATGATAACATTTCTGTGTAAAATTATTCAAGGGGATTTAACTGGAAAGGTTAAAAAAAAAAAGCAGTAAAATTTAACTAATTTACTTCTGTATTTATTCAATTTTAAAACTTTAATATTTTAGCTTTTTTAATTTATTTTTTATTACATTCAGTATTAGCATGAAAACAAACAAACCTTGAATAGATCAAAATATTTCCTCAATATGAGGCTTTTATTATGCTACTGACAGCTGTAAATGATAGAGTTTTGTGTGCGTGTGTGTTTGTTTTTTTTATTATTAAGGAAACATTGATTTTGAGACAGTTCAAATATAGCTGTAAAGGTGTTTAAAGTTGTTTTTCAGGGAGCTTCTAGGAGAATGTTTAAAAAATTAATCTGGATCCATGATTTATATTTTTGCCTTGCCTTCCACTAGGCAATAATCTTGGGATATTATTATTCCTTCATAACCTAATCACAATTCTTTTTGTATAAAGTGAAAAATACTTAACAATTATTTTATTTTGATATTGATGATGTACATAGTCCATTTGAAATATTCCATAATATAACTAATATATTTGAAGAAGAATTGTTATTCACTTTCAAAAGATATTCAAATATCTTTGGCTTATGTGGCCATATCAGGCTTGAGAGTACTGGGTGGGGGTGTAATGGAAATCTGAGAGCAGAGTAATTCCAATTCACGTTGTTATATTCACTAATACTTTTGATAAGAATAAAAATCTACCTCTTCCTCCAGCTATGGGTTAATTAGTAGGACTTGTATGAATAAATCATTATTATATCCCAAAGAATTCTTATCTAAAAGGTTTTACATAACCTATAAAAGGTTTGATAAACTGTAAGAACCAATCAATTAATCAAATATCTTCATAAAGAACAAAAGTTAATAAAATTTGATATCTTTGTACAAATATCACATTAGTTTGTAATCAATTAAGATTTTGAATTTTATGAGTTCATATACATTTTCTACATGTACAGGGTGCAATGAATAAATTATCATCTAAATTAGGCAAAAATGAAAATAACGCTGACATCTCATTTTAACATTATATTTATCAAAATTGCACAAAAATATCTTGAAATACTAAAGAGCTTCAACCATGGCCTCCAGACGACTTTGGAATCTCCTGCAACTCTCCTGGATGGTACACTATTTACAATATAGACAGATTCTTCTGGATGGTCTTGTTTAAGTTGGTGAATGCTGCCACAATCCTTGTCTTCTTTTCTTCTTTGGTGTTACAAATAGTTTTGTTGGTCTCTCACTCAACTGTGCCCCACACATAATAATGAAGGGGGTTCCATTCTGGGGAATTAGGTGGCCAGATGTAAGGTGTGGTTGCAGAAATTGTCTGACAGCCGTGACTGGGTTCTCCTGCTTGTATGGCATGGTACAGAATCCTATTGCCAGACATAGGGTCTTCCAGCAGCCACCCTCTTGACCCAGGGCAGCACTATCTCCTCAAGGCATTTGATGTAGGCCTCCATGTTGAGTCTGAGACCCCGTGGCAATATGAATGGAGGCATAACAACGCCATCACTAGTGATCACTTCAAACACCGTGATGTTGACTGTATATTTGGTTTACATCACTCTCAGTACGTCTTTTGGAGATACAGCAAGTCAACGGTTGTTCTAATGGTTGTATTGAGTGTTCACCATCCTATCCTGGCAGAAGTTTTTCTCTGAGTAAGACCAAAGGATGTTCATTTGGACGGGATGCTTGGGTTTCTTCAAAAGCTTCATAGCATGGTCTTTCCTCTTGTCCTTCATGGCTTGAGATAAAAATTGGCCCTTTCTCATTTTGTATGAGAAATACCAAATGTCTTCATGCACTGCCTACCTGATAAGAAACTCAGACACTCCTGTTTCCCTGGTTATGGACCAGATTGACTTGGTGGGATCATTGTCAATCATGGTCTGTTTGTCTCACCAACATATTTTGGGAATTCTTTCCTCCTGCTTGTGTGTGAATGATTAGAGTGAGTTTTCCCAAACTGCCGTACTTTTTTAATCGCCATTACTCCTCCATCTTTTTACAAATCCTCTGCACTGTTCTCAGATTGACACCCAAATACTTTGAAATGGTCGTATTGGAGCTTCTGGTGTGAATGCCAAGCAGTACAGTATGCCATTTCCAAATTTCTGATGGAGTGAATTGCATCATGGTGTTTTTTTTTTTTCAAAGATGGTGCTCAACTGACCCTACTATACTGTGCAGGTGACCAAAAAAAAAAACGTGCATGTACGAAATGAAAAATATGTAATGGTGACAATTTGCCCATCGCACCCTGTACACAGGAAATATGAGCTCAAATGATTCAGCAACTATTTTTTTAAATTATGGCAGTTTCATTGTACTTGCATACAAAGAAGTCTTTTTTTTTTTAAATTACAAGTGTTTACAGTATTTACATTATTCGGACTATTGTCCTCATCTTTGTCGCCATATTTGTCACAACGTTTCGGCCGTTGTACGCTCCGGCCTTCTTCAGGTGGTTGGAATTTCGAACCGAACCCTTTATTTCGATCGCTGGGGTAGACTGTTATGGCGACAAAGATGAGGACAATAGTCCGAATAATGTAAATACTGTACATAATACCTCATCTCAGAAATATAGACAGACTCTACAAGTGTTTATTTTAAAATGTCTACTTACATCATTTCTTTTTTCTGGTAATGTGTTAAGATTATCAAAATCCATTTTAAATGCTTCTTATATCTTTACCCAAAATATTCATGACTATATATGTCCACATTTGCAATGAATATCAAAAGACAGTTATGATAAATGTAAAATGTTTATGGCTTTGGAAAATTTCAATTCTGAAAATTGAGGATTAATTCATTTGCATACAGCTGTATTCAAAATTTGATTTAAAAAAAAAAACGCTTACAAGATATAATTTGACACATGAGATATTATGAACTTTGTATTATACATATGTATTACTTCCCTTTCTACTGTAAATGTCATTTCCTCAATTTGCAATAGCTTAGTTTTCAATATCAATCAAGATCTTCTATCCTGATGCCATAGCAGGATATAACAACACAACTGTAAAATTTAAATTCATTAACATTTGTTGAGTGGAGTTGTCTGCAGGTGCAGGATAAACTTTTTGTACAACAAAGTTGATGACAGTACAAATGTGCAATAGACTTGTCTTAGTTTTATATAAAATGTTTTAATTGAGAGGAAATAGGAATAGTTGTAGTTGCGATTAGATTAAAGGAAAAAGCTAATGTGTGCTAAATATTTTGGTTGGCAAAAATCTTGTCTGTTTAGATGTAATTCACTTATTAGTTAATGACTAATTACAAAGTTAATAGATCCTTCATTTTCAGTTACATAATCCTAATGAGTGAGCAAGTCATGCTTTGGATATAAAATTCAGCAAAGTTTAATAAATGTATCTATTAAAAACTAAAATGTGTCAAGGTTTTTCTCTTGGCACTGCAATTACTGTATACTCTCTTGAGAATTTTTAAAAAGCTACTTTTAGAATTTTAATAAAACCCACACATATGAAAGTGGATTTATACCCTTTTTTTTTTCCCTTGAGAATTGACAACAAAAATGTTAAACATTATTAGATTGTTTATTTGCAAGATTAAATATGTTGCAGCTTAATTTTTACTCCAATAGTAAATAAAGAGGGTCACTTGTATGAGATCCAAGCTGATGATTTTTGAGTAAAAAAAATGAAATAAACCTTTTACAGATTTTTTTTTTTTCCATACATATTTATTCACTTTTTTACCATTTCTGTTCAGTCCAGGTTAACAGTGACATTTTTGGCATTAATATTGATTGGCAATTAGCCAATGTTTGGCCAACCATTCTAAAGTTCACAATTTGCCAGCTTCTGTAATTGTTTTGGTCAAGGTGTGAGTGTCCATTTTTCATTTAAGATCTCTTCATCTGTCATCACTTGGCTGATAATAGATAATCTATCTGCAGATTTTCTAGGCATGTTTTAAGAAAAATTAGCAGTGATTTTGAAAAAAACATTTTAAATTATGTTTTTCAAAGAGGAGAAAGTGTGGGGGAGGGTCATAACTAGATGAAGTTTCGGACCTTGGATTTCTATCAATTAGCTACCCTAGACAACGATTATGCAAAATGTTTCTAAAAATTTGTTTAATTTTATGAGTTGGGTTCAGTTTGGGATTTTGAAAATGTAATTTATTGCCCACTTCATGCTGAACGTATAACAATAACTAGAGAAATCCCATTGGGGAAACTAAAACAAGTAATCTGAAATATAAAGTAATGTCCAGAAAATTCATTTTTATTTTTTCTCAAGAAAATGTGTAAATCTAGTTTCATATGTTTGGGTTTTATGAAAATCTTAAAAATATATTTTTTTTAAACAATGGAATTTACCTAAAGGCATATATGATAATAGGGGTATTAAGAGATAAACCAACCTTTTGACATAGAAAACATTTAATTTTTAACCTCTTTGTAACTGGTGCATTATTTTTTGAAAAGCTAGAAAAGTTGATAATTGTAGAGAGTGAGTGAGTGAGTAAGGTGGGTGATGTAGAGCATTTATATTTTAGAGCAGAAAAATCTTTTCCTGTCTTGCATTTTGTCATTGCAAGAGTAACACATCTTTACATTTGATCAGTAAAGCTCACTTTTACAACAAAACTTGGTGTAGTGCTTCCAGTTGAGAACAGTCTCTCTCAGAGCGGACTTTCATGGTACAATTCCATACTTCATGGTAAAGACCAGCCTTTGGTAAGCGCATTACTTCACTACTTTTCAATGGGTTATAACTATTCTCTTTTTCACTGAATATGATTGTAAAGGATCCACTTTTCATCCACTTCCTTAGGAAGATCCTCTATACAAAAATATGATCCAGTAGCATGTTTCATCCTTAATGCCAAACTGATGTCAATTCTTCCAGTTGAGAACTACTTGTCATGTGGAAGTCCTTAATCAAATTTTAACACTTTACATGGATTAGGTTATGACTGCTGTATGGCTTCCCTTGAGTTGTTATCATTCCTTGTGTGTTGTCTGCTTAGGATTTTCCTCACTTAGAATTCAGAGAGATTGATTGAAGTTGATTGACTGAAATAGGAATAAAATGTTTGAAGGTAAAATTCCCTGTGACCAAAATTGGGTAAAACTATTGTTAGCATTTTCTGGCTTGATTTCCATAGGCAATAATGTAATAAATATTCCTCACAGTTTCTGAAGCTGATGAACCTTTTTGAACTTTACAAAGTATGCACTGACTGAAATGGATGTCATCTACACTCTTTTTTGTGGGTCACATCAATTCAAAAATTATTCAGCCTATCATTTAAATACTCCTGAAAAGAAAGGAAAAATTGGAACATTTAGTTACAGACAACAAGCCATATTGCATAATAGCATTTTTAAAGTTATACAAAGGAAATGATAACATCAATTAGCTAAGTGATAATTTTGTATTTGTGTTAATTATATAACTAATTGTTGTTAATTTTATTGCCTGGAAGAATTTCAATATTATCATTAGTAAAGGTTTTACTAAAGAAGGAAACTTTTAATGATTAGAGAAAGAAAAATTTCAAAAGTAATGTAAAGAAGTTGTGAGTAAATTACATTAGGGTACAATAAATGTTTATAAAAAAAAAAAGAATTATGTGACAATAGAAATTATTTTGTTTAGATAACTTATAATTCAGAATAATTTGAATTTAGTTTGGCTAATATCAGTCTTCTGTGTGTGTGTGTGTGTGTGTGTTTTGTTTTTAGCATTCTGTTCTTAAAAAAAAAAAAATTACCCACATTTTAGCTTGACATTATTTTATTCCCTTTTAAATACATTTTCTTTATTCAAATTAGTCCTCGTGATAGACATACATTAATCTCTAAAGGATGAATACCAATGGTTATGTTTGTTCACTGTAATTCCATTAGTGATTTCATATATTCTTCTATGTGCCGTGTCCTTTCATGATGTTGCCGATCATGGCTCTGCAACTTCCTATCCTTTGTATCGCTTAATAAACTTTGTATTTTTTTTGTTATCTCTTCTAAATCCTGTTCTATCATCTATTTACTCAGGATTGCTTGGTAGGTTATACGCTGTTTTCCTCTGTCCATTTTGTTTTCAATGTGTCCTGTCAATATCAAATGGTCAGTTTAAATTAAGCAGAATCTAGTCAACATTGTTTTAATAACAAATTGGCCTTCAAAACCACGTCACATGGGGAAAACAGGACACAGATTTAAGAAATAAACACATTTCTCTCTCCCCCTCTCCCTCCCCCCTTTATTAAAATTTTCTCTATTTTAATGTTTCCTCCAATTTTTTAAATTTCATTTTCAGTTCAACATATTTACTGATTTGCTTTTATTTTTTCAATGTATTGTTTTCTTTTCTACTTTTTGTTTCTCTCTTCATCTTTTTTTTTTAAATCTGATGAACAAAACAGGCAGAAATTAACTTTGTTTTCTTATTAAATCTAAAAATTCTCATGTGGTTTGTGCAAATGCTAACTGAATGCAGATTGCACTTGTAATCACCTTTTGTTATACTATTCAAACATTCACTTAGTTTCTGTTTTCTTTCTATTCTGCATGGAGAATGGATTTTTCTGCTCTTAACTGACATGAATAATGAATATAGGCTCTGCAGGTTCACATTTCTCAAACTAGTTGATGGATTTTGAAACTTGAACAAAAAATCTAAACTGATTGTAATATGCATGAGATTGACTTAAAAAGCTAAATCCAAGCATCCAATTTACATTTTGCCACTAAACCAACCAATCTTTTCAAATGATAATTGTCAAGAATCTGTTTTGCATAATCTGTTGATAATTATATAAATCAGTTATGATTGATTTCTAGTCCTTATGACATTTTGGTGACATGTGAAGAAAAATAAACTTAAAAAAGTTCTTATCAGCATTATCTTTATGCCATAATTGAAAAAAAAATTTTTTTAATTCTAAAATAAAATAGTTTTGTTTGAAAAGTTTTTTTATTGAAAAGTGTAACAATAATTTATGAAAATAATTTTTTGACGGAAGATAGTAAGATTTTAGAATCTATAGGAAATTAACTTATTGCAATCAAATAAAACTTTCAGCACTTATTTAATTGATGAAATGAAATTAGGTGAATATTTTTATTTGAATACGAACCCCCTCCCACTTTAATTTGTTGATGAAAATCATGATTTTTTTTATTTATATGAAAATTTTAAATATAAATACTGGAGAAATTGTGTACACTTTTAAAAAACATATAGAATCAATCCAGGTGCTTTACTTTAAAAATGAAAATAAAAGAAAGCATAATATTACTATTTTGGTAACTTTTTAGTTTTATATTGCTTGATTGTATATGAAAAGAAAAAAATGCCAAATTCTTTTTATTGACATTTATTTATTTGATATTTGAATGAATTCAATATCCTTGAATAATTGTTTTTCTTTCACTATGCTGACTTCATTAGTATTTTATTAAAAAATATAGAATCATTGAATATATAGTGTTGTATTTTGATAGTTTTTAAAAAAAACTTTTCTTTTTTTTTTTTTTTTCATTAAAAATGATTTCCACAAATTTCTATTAATTGAATATGATTGTCAATCTCTCTGAGTCTTCCTCTGAGAAGGAAAGCCCGCTTTTGGTAGAGTCCTTCTAAAGATCTTCATGGTTTTATACTCTTATGCATTCTTTACATAAAGGTCTTAAAACTTCAAACATTTACTAAATATTTTATTTCTGGACAAAAATAAACAAAAATATTTTAAAATTCTATATCTGAATTTCACAAATAAATTTCTTTCTCTCATTTTATTTTATTTTTTGTTTTTATTTATTTATTTTTAATAAAAAAAATAATTGTATTTTGTTTGATACAAATTTAGTTCAGTTGAGGGGAAATTGGTCATTTTCTTCTTCCTATCCTTGAAAGACAATTTTTATGATGATAGATCTGTAATATTTCAGGGTCAACATAAAAAATATAGGAAGTAAGCCCCCCCCCCCCCCAAACACTAGTTCAATCTGTTTTTGAAAATTAAGCATTAACAAGATGGCTTTTAGGCTCAATCAGAATATAACACTGAGGGTTGAGGTGGGGGGGGGGTATTAGAATGACATGTAGGTCATTTTATCTGTCAACAGTTATTCACTCAAATCACTCAATCAGTTAAACATTTTGCAAGCCACTCACAATGGCATTTAAATGATGCTGATTAACCATAAATGTTTAAAAAATATTTTTCATTATAATTTAAGTAAAAAAAAAAAGAAAAAAAAGGGACATGTCAAAATTTTGACAATTACTCATGAAATTACTATTTTCCGTTGAACCGTCATTGGAAGATTAGTTTGTTTTGGGTAGATTTTTAATTTCAACTTAAAATATTTTAAGTTGGTCAATAATTGATGGGGGGGGCTAACAAATGTAAACCTTAAAGCAGAGAGTCTCTGTTGTTATCAGTAAAATATTTTTTTTTATTTTTCTTAATGTTTTGTTTTTAAATACTGCTTATCCTCAAAGTCTGTATTCATACTGACATGGTGACACATTTGAGAAGATTGCTTTGCTTAGAAATTCTCCAAACTTAGACGAGTGCTTCAAATGACATTTTGCATACAACTGCAGCCAAATGCGCGCGTCTGTTGCTTAAAGCAGAGTAAACAATTACAAGTGTCTGTTTCACTCTTAGAACCAAATGTTTTAATCCAGATTCTTGAAGATAACGTTTTCGTGCTTTCTATTTCTTGATTTGGTGGGAAATAATAGGAAAAACTCTTTAATTCTGATTTGTAGAAAATATTTTAAGATGAGAGAATTAATCTATTTTCTCCAAACACAAATTAATGCAGCTACAGTGTCTATTTGGTGATTTTCTGTGGAAAATTCCTTTGATTAGTGGTAATTTCAAACGATTTGATACTGAAGACTGACAAACTTATTTTCTACAGCATATCTTGTGTGAAATTTTTTATTCCTATGTGATCAATAAAATATTGAAAATTCATATTAACATTTCTGCTGCTCTGCATGTGTGCTAGTACATTTACTAAACTTATATTACCTGCTGACAATATATGTTTTTATGAAATTTATATTACCTGTTGTTGATAGATATATAATCTGAAAATACGGAAATGTTGGGCACTAGCATTTGTTATAAACTAACCGGTGCTTAGTATTTTTTCCAAACCAGTGTAGACATAATAGTAGAACCCATAATAAAATGAACATCAGTGGCTTTATACTGGTTTCTTTTCAAGAAATGGCAATTTCCTATTTTTCAAAAAATGCGTCAGTACAACCATGTAACAATGCTATAAGAATTTAACAATAACAGTTTTGATCTTTACCAGAAAATATAATGAATATATTAAAAGTACATAAGTCTTCTAATTTATTTTTTTTATTTTGTAAAAAAAAAAAAAAATCTCGGAAAAATTATTAAAATCATGTAGTTATAACTAAATGTCAAATTATAATAAATAGATTAAAACTATCTGACCCGTTTCTAATATGAAAGATGAACTTGACTTTTCCTTTGTCATCTTAGCTTGGTTCCTTATGGTTGCCATACACAAATGAGGATAGATATCTATTGTGATTCTGTATTTTGTTTTAATAACATTTGAGGCTGAGAAGCTCCTTGATGAGGTATTTTGAATGAAATGTTAAAAAAGGCTTTCAAAGTAATTTCATTACACTCAGGATATTCTTTGATTCCAAAATAGAATAATCTGGTTTTTCTCGTACTTGACTGCAACACTCAGCAATTGAAGTCAGGCTCTTCAGTGTTTGTTGATATTGGCTTTTACCAACATTCACATTTCAAAGAGAAAACTTGACATCTTTAGTCTTGCATTACTTTTGTTATGCAGTCTTGGCACACCACACGGTGATAATTGCATAACACAATGTGTGGGTCTGTTTCTGAATGTACAACCTGATTTTTCATCCACATTTCTTGCTTAAAATGTTTTCTTATCTTTGGAAAATGTTAATACTTGAAGAAGTGATAGCATCAATCTATATCTTATCACAACTGTGTCCTCAGTTGGAGTGGGGCGTTTTCCTTTGAGTTTCCTCATTGTCTTGATTGCTGAATTTACCAACAAACATTTTGTAAATTCTTTTGCCTGAGGAAAAATGAAAATGTTATAAGTTTCTAACCTTGTACATTATTTAGTAGAAAATGAGTCACACCTAACTTGGTTACCACCAACAGTTTAAGGGCAATATTGTTGATTTCTCACCTAAGAAAGGCTTTAACATACAACTTGATCTTGTTGATTACTTAATTGTTAAAAAAAAAAAAATTGTATACTTAGAAATGTTTATTTTTATGCTTTCAGAAGATTGTGGTGGGCCTGTTTTAATATTCTTGTCTATATATCTTGTAGACTGGCATTTAATATTGACCTAACTTAACTGAAATTGACCTAGAGCCTAAAAAGGGGTGAAAAGACCATCTATCAGCAAAAGGTTGTTCACTAATATTGTATACAGTTAAAAACAGAAAAAACTCTTATTGGTTTTGAAAAAAATTAATAGGACTGACATTTTCTTCAGGAAATGCTCATCTTATGCAGTCTATCAAATTCCAAATAGATTTATATACTGTTTTATGTTTTGTGTCCTTACGTTATTTGATTTCCCCCTCCCCCCATTTTTTTTATTTTATAATTTCTTTTGTTCTTTTTCAGGCGGAAGAACAGTTGAAATTGGTTGAGGAGCAGCGTAAAATCCTTGAGGAGAAGCAAAGGATGGAGGAAGAGGAGAGGAAACGAGTAAAACAGGAACAAGACAGGATTTTAAACAAGAAAAATGCCCGACCAAAGTTATCATTCAGTCTGGGAAAATGAAAGTTTCAGCCGTGAGCCATTTAAATTTTTTTTTTTTTTTCCTTCTTCAGAGCTTTACTATTTGAGGAGAGACGTTTTGCAGGGAAGGCAAGAGGCAAGTAAATATGGTTAGCTTTGACTGCTGTGCTTCTAAGCTGGATAGAGACGTATTGGTTGCTCAGGTAAAAAAGAAACACCCTTCCTTAGTTTAACTGCTGTTGGGCTTAATTGGTACAACCCTCCATCAACCTCTTGTTTATATTCCCCCCCCCACCCTCTCTCAATTCTATGAAAGAATAAATAGGATAGGATTGCTAGGGTCAGTGCAAACTGGAGTGTGCATGTGTCTTGGAGCATGCTTTTTTTTCTTTTCTTTTTTTTATCTGTATTTTCTGTTGGAGGGGGGGAGGTCTCTCTCTCTCTCTCAGCCCCCTCCTTCCTCAGTGATGTTGACTCAAACGATCACCAAAATTAACACAGAATGTAGTTTATTTTCTGATTACTTGATATCAAATAAAAAGAAAAATTCTTGTGTTGTGGGAAAGGCTACCTTATTGTATATTGTACATAAGTAGATCCTATCTGTAAACTTTCCTTTTATTTCTTTTTCCTTTTTCCTCTCCATAGATTCACATACATTTTGTCACAATCTAACATTATTTTGCAAATACTGATTTTTGATTTGTTGGCTATAAATGATTCTTGTTTTCTACATGGTAACTTACACACATGCATTACTTTTGTGTGTATCATAGCTGCTGGTTTATTCTATTGCAGCAGTGGTAGCTGTAGTAGTAAAGTTGAACTTATGTCTCCTATTACAAATGCATCTTTCATGGAGTCAGTTTTATGAAATTCACTCCCCATAAAAATAAAAGAATATAGAAAGAATGTAGTTTTTAATTTGGATAAAAAAAAACATCTACAAATTACCAAGAGAATCTTTTTCTTGCTTGTCTAAAATAGATTTAGTGAAATGCTTGCTCTTTCACCAAAATATTCTTACTGCTACATTTTCTATATTGAATTTTTTTTTTTTTGCACTATCATAACTGGATCTGTCATTTTTCTTCTTTT
Organism: Acanthosepion esculentum; assembly: GCA_964036315.1. Classification (NCBI taxonomy): domain Eukaryota; kingdom Metazoa; phylum Mollusca; class Cephalopoda; order Sepiida; family Sepiidae; genus Acanthosepion; species Acanthosepion esculentum. The sequence continues at coordinate 5,014,963 of OZ038498.1, read as the reverse complement.
ATCAGAATTGATAGATTTTATTTTAAAAAATATATTCATTGCCTAAAAACAGTAGTTATTTGTATAATTACAATGGGATACATTAAAAACAAATCAAATATTTCAAAAATGCCTCTTTGTTTTATCTAACTGTAAGTACTTGTTTTATACCCAAGTCTCTCTCACTTTTTCCAGTCCTCGATATTTTCACAATGCACTACATATTGACAAACAATTGTATTTAAGGTGGTCAAAACTACTTGTATAGCAATAATTTGTTTCTTTTGCTAAGGATATTTGTGCAAATGGTCCATACTTTTATTTCACAGGTTTGATAAAAACTTTAATCTAAAGTGAGTAGAAATAGTTTTTCCAAATAATTCAGCTAATATATATATATATATATATAAACTAATAAACAATCAATTTTTTAGTTTTGTTTTGGTACAACAGTACAGATATATCTTCCTAAAGTTTGTATTTTCAAAGTGAATATTTTTATAGAGATCAAGTCTTAATTTTTTTAAATAATTTCTTGGCTTTTCTGCTGTGATACTTGGAGCAATTTTTGAAAAAAAATTATTTTCATTTAAATAGTTAACTTTTCAGTTTTTTTTTTTTTTTAATTTCTAATTTCCAATGATTTAACATGCTTAATACTGTAAAATTTTCCAAGTTAAATTTCATCCTTACCTCTAGACAAACAGGTTTTATTTTTTTCCTTTTGTGCAGTGGATGTCTAATCATAATGACAGATATACACTTTACTTTTTAAAAATCTATCCATTTTCTACTGTCTTAATATAAAATGATGACATTTTATCTTGCATTCTAACCATTGTGTGTTTTTGTAAAAATCTCATTTCACAGTAAGTTTTTGTTAAAAAAAAACAAAGGTGAGAACTTTGTGATTTGTGTGCATAAAAAGATACTGGGGTTAAGCAAAATGTACTTTATAATTTTTAGAAAAATTTGATTGTAGGATTTTAAATATTGTAGACTTGACATCTACAAGATTAATTGTAGTAAACACTAGATTTGCCTCCAATGTTGAAACTTTTCTATTCACATTCAGACTGATTAAATTTACATGAAAACCCAATTGAAATGAGAAAAAAACAGAAAACTTGCTTGATGGGAATCTACCCCCTTGGATGTCTACTGTTGCTATTCTTCTATTCCATCCCATTTCTAATGCTAGCTCAAATTTACCTCATAGAAAATTAAGCAAAGAACACTTTCTCCCTGACAAAGTTGTGCTACTTAGTTGGGGGGAAACTCTTAAAAAGCTGTGATATTTAAGCAGTGTAAATAAGTATTTGCACAGTTTCAGGTTCATTGTTTAAATTCTTGTGGAAAAATTCCAACAAGAAGAAGCAGCAGAATTTCTTCTCTTTTATTTTTATTTTATTTTTTATTTTTTTTATTGTTATAATCAGCATTGAGTAAATGGCACCAAAGATTGAAATCACTCGACTGTCACAGCAGCAGTAGTAGCAGCAGCATCCACTTGCAGGTTTGACTCTATGGGTAGGGTAGTGCATTTATTAAGGCTCTGATTATTGCCAAATGTTTGATTCTTCTAATTCCACATGAAGACACATGTTTACTTTCTCATCTGGTTTGCTATTAGTAATAAAAAAAAAAAAAAAAATTGGGGGGGGGGGTAATGTTCAAACATTAAAGCCTTTTGAGTTAAACTTTAGTGATGGACCAGCAAAACATTCTGTGAGCAAGCTTTTCATCAATCTAATTTAATATTTCAAGTCACATAAATATCTATTGCTACAAATAACATTTTATTTGGAGTCTGGATGTATTGCAGCTTTAGAAAATTCAATTATACAGGTTGAAATTAACTTTTTTAAAAATTGTTTGAGCTTTGTCTTTCCTTTCACACTTTGCGTGCGTGCGTGTGCTTCTCTTTTATGTTGAGTCTAGTCTATATGTATTTCTTTGTATGGAAACAAGGATTATTGTGTTTTATTGACTACTGTGTAGTCTGATTCTCCCACCCTATAAATGTTTCTGGCAATAAATTGGGAAGGTAGTTTACAAGTTTTATATTTTACTAAATAGAGCTTTAAAAAGACCTTATTTCTTATTTGCTTTTATCAAAATTATATAAGGTCATTTTGAAAATATCAACTTCTCAAGCAAATTGGATTTAATGCACAAAATTTAAATAAAATTTAGCGGAAGAAATGACTCGATTTCCAGTCACTCTTCTCTTTTCTATGTTGTGTTTGAATTGTGTAATGTGACCAATGTTCTGTGTATCACTAATAATGGTAAACTTTACTGCCAGAAAATAGACATTATTATTGTTCTGAAAAATTAACTTTGATTTTCAACTTCTTTCAATATGGATCAGGTTTTAAAATCATAACATTTGGAGGGAAAAAATGAAAGCCGCTTTGTTTTCTGACTAGAGTCTCTCTGCTTAGCTCCATGAAAATTTGTTTGGTTTGCTTTTCAAACCCCCCTTTCTCTTTTTGCACAGTTTTATGTAATTTCACATTTAGTAATCCTGGCTTTTGTTTCAGCTCTGGAAACAGATCTGTAGGCCTTGGGCAAGTTTTGTTCACCTTTATTAGGTCAGTGTATTAAATACACTTGCAAAATCTAACCTGCCTGAAATGGTAAATTCATTCATTGCTATTTTGTGAAGCTCTGAAGAATTAGATATTTTTTTCCCTGTGGCTCCTCCTCCATAAGCACATACTCCCTTCCCCCTTTTTTTAAGAATCTTATTCACTGGCATTTCAGTCTAGCTGCTTGAAGAAGACATTTTTGAAAACTGGGGGGGAAAAAAAAAAGAAAAAAAAAGTACCCCCCCTCCCCTGTCCACTGGCAGAACCCATCATCCTATCATCTCCTGTAAATACACATGGAATATTCATTAAAATGTTTCAATAAAACCTCTGCTTGTTGGTAATTTTTCTCTATTTTTCTTCCCTCCCTCCATTTTAAATTTTATATCCCTTCTGTTATTATTTTTATTTTCAACATGTCAAACTGTGGGTATCCCTAAAAAGTTTCCACTTTCCACTTAGGAAGAATTTTTTAGGTGCTGTGTAAAACATTGACACAGTCATCAGAATGTTTTTTGTTTTTTCTTTTCTCTCTTACTGAAAACTGAATCCATGATTATTGGATGTAAATTATTTGATTTTTCAGATATTGGGGCTGAAGAGAAAAACCTTTTATTTTTGTGTGCATGTTATTTTTTTCTTTTCTTCACTTTGAAAGATTCTCTGACTTTCACTGCCATAAAACAAAAGAAAAAAATGCAAAAGAAACTTCCATTTGTAGTACAACATGGATGACTGTCAGCTTTGTTGTTTTTTGGGTTTTTTTTTTTTTTTTTTATAGACTTTTTCTTTTTCACATTTTAATTCTGAATAAATATCAATTTACGAACATTTTCAAACTGTCTCATTTTTTTTTATCATCACCAATTCTAATGACAAACATGTGAAGGACAGAATATGTTAAACATTTGTATCAGTAAAAAAATGCATCCAAACATTGATGATCTAAAATTTACATTGTCAATGTTGTAATAAAATGATTGATTTGAAATATCTCAACATGTGTGGAAGATGGAATTGGTGAAAATTGAATGTTTGTTTGTTTATTTTTTACATATTACTCTGGACAAGCATTTTCAAAATACATATCTATCGTAAAATGAGGTTAATTTGATAAATTTTAATAAAATTAAAAAATGACTATCTGTGAACAAATCAATGGATTTGTAAGTCAGAAAAATAAAGTGCATAGATCCAAAGAAAATAGTAATCTTATTTATGTATTAAGGGTAACAATTTCTTCTCTCTCTATATATTTATTATTATTATTATATATATGTATATATTTTTATTTTATTTTTTTTCCAGTTTTGAAAATGCTTGTACAAAAAATATTTTAATTTTTATCAAATAAGATTGAATAATTTTGTAATTAACAGAATGATAGAGCAATTTATTTTGTTCTTGTTTATTGGAAGATTTTTAATTGGAGTTTCTTGATGAAACTCTGAGTAAATCCCAAGGAACAAAACAGTATCCACTACAGCTTTGACACACGAAGTAAGGATCAACCTCACTACAGCAGTAATTGTCTGTGAGACTAACATTTAGTAAGTATTGCGCAACATTGGCTTGTATCAACTGCAGGGCTTGAAATTAACATTGTTTTCTTATCCCAGGGACGATAAAACATTACTAGTTTTCGATGACTTTAATTAAAAACTGCATTGTAAAAAATAAACATCTATGCTTATTCTAAAAGAAACTACTTTCTCAAAAAAAATCTTACATCTCACTAATAGAGGCAAGCTTTTAATAAATGTATCATACACACAGACACTTGTACCAAAAAATTAAGCGCTTTTTTGAACTGGTGAACAAAGTGTGACACTGAGTTGGATATATACGCACGCGCGTGTGTGTGTGCGCCCGCACATCTGTGTGTGCGTGCGCCCGCACATCTGTGTGTGCGTGCGCGCGCACACATATGTGCGAGAAGATTAGTTAGATTTGACCTGGGTATCAAACTTCAAGACCAAATGACTAGATTAGGAATCTAGATAAAACCATGTTTTAGACATATGGCCAAAAGGATAGATGAGTGTTAAGTACTTGTCATAAATACGAAGATAGTGAACTGGTCAAAACTTAAAAGTGTCTGAATTTAATGTCCCTGAATCGGAGTCAGCTAGGCTAAGAAATATTTTTATGTCTACTTTCTTCAAAGGGAGAAATGGTCATGAAAAAGTTATGGGTTTATTCGTGGGTGTCCCTTGTCCGGAAATGATGAAAGAGGATTCTGCATATATACGGGAGCGCTTTGGGTCACGGCAGTTAGACTTAGTTTAGGTTCGAGGAAGGTTGATTTAGGCCGGAGCACGTAACATCGAAGAGCGACCCATTAGCAGCCGGACATTGTTAGTTAAGATATATATATTTTTTTTCGCCAGCCGAGAATCAGCCCAGAGTTATCATCCACAAAAAGGTCACATGCCTTCCCTCCTCTTTTCGTCCTACCCAAGTTTGTAGTTGTGTTTTTCTTTTGCCTGTGAGCCTGCCTCTCACTCGATCCGCCGCACAGAAATTCTACGACGTGGGGTCTATATCTTAACTTGATAAATGCAGAAAATTTAGTCATTAGATGTAATTGTAAATGGAACTTTTTTGACAAAGACAAACTTTTTTGATTGCAAATAATTGGAATGTGTTTTATATAAAGGATGAATGCATAGAGCTAAATTTTTAATTAAAATATATGAGTTACTTTGAACATGAAAAATAATTAACATTTCTGTGTAAAATTGTTCAAGGAAATCTAAGCAAAATTGTTTAAATAATAGTATAACGTGGCTGGCCTGGCTTGATCTAGTCTTTCCCACACTGGTCATTACTGGCACTAGTCAGCTGCTGGTTATCTGTTGACCACTTCATTCATTCATCTGCTCTGCCCACATTGTGTTCTTTGAGTGAAGGAACTTTCACCCACTGAATCGAGTTGGTGAAACCGTGTTATGAAAATGGGCAAGAACACTTCCACCAGTGAAAACAAATAATGAAGGAGGACACTGGGTTAATTTTCAAAGGGTTTATATAATCATTTATATAACAAAATTAACCCTCCCCATTCAACTATCGTGACACTGTAAATCTTGCTTCTGAAACTTGAAGTAGCTTAAACATTCACATGAGATGTTAAGCTTTTGGGACTTGTCATCAATTCTTGTCTGGCTTCATGTCAGCAATTCTCTTCAACAGCAGGTCATGTGGCTTCTTCCAGCCATTGCCAGGCTCTGTGGGCTTCTGATCACTTCTCACTCAAGCTGCAACTGCTCCAACTGTTGGCTTCAATCAATCAGTTTATATTCATTTCACCTAACTCTTACTACCCATCAAAGCTCATTACATATTCATCAATTATATTCTCCAACCCAAGAATCATAACAGCGATCCTAAAACAAAAGCAGTCTGGTATTCCAAAACAATAAACTTTGTTTTTACATTCCTCTTACCCAACAATTATGGTTTACGTTAATAAAATTTTTGTATTTAAAAAATTTTATTTCAATTCAGCAATTTCTAGTTGTCGATGTACCAAATCCTGTCCTCAACAATTGTTTTGTTCATTTCCAAAACACACCAGATTATTTACCTTCCTGCCAAACCACATTTTGGACTCCAGATTCCATCTTTTATTTAGATTTTGTTGCTTTAGCAACATTTGCTTCCCAACCTTAAATGATATTCATTTAATAAAACAGTCAACTACAAGAATATCTCTTTGTTTGCCAAATCCTAATACGACCTAAATATCTCGTTATGAAAACAAAATTCCTTTTACTGTTTCGCATTCCAGCTTTTATATTTATAAACAATCCTCGTGTGTGTGCGTTTCTGATTATCAGAAAATGAAGAAAAAAAGATTTCGTTTTTTTCTGCTTCTTCACTTCAATCTTTCCAATGCTCCAATTTTCTATGGGGTTTTTACATGAACCCTTTTTTAATTCCAACTACCAGTGACCCTTTATAGTGTTTCAATAGCTGTGATTTAAAAAAAAAAAAAAAAAAATTATTTTTTGTATTTATTCATTTGTAAAATCACTATTTTAGCTTTTAAAATTTTTAATGGTGTTTTTATTATGCTACTAAATTATAAAGTTAAGGCAGAGGGGGGAACAAATTGATTTCAGGGCAGTTTTAAATTTTTGTGAGGTGTTTGAAGTTTTTTTAGGACAATGGATTGAGTGATTGATTGAAATTTCATTTAACTATTTTTAATCAATTCACCCCAAGTAAGGTGACAATGACCCTAAGACAAGTGGCTACTGTGAGCAAAAGAGAATGAAAAGATTTTAGAAGGAATCAAGAACTCAAACCTGAACAAGGGCTAAACGTCTATTCCTGTTCAAAAGACTGGAGGAGCGTGAACTAGACGGTGGCAAACCTGATCTATTTCTTATTTACTTTACACAAGGAGGGACTGAAAAATTATTGACCTGACTTAAAAGGAACTAAAACAAAAATTGATATTTGGTCAGATTTTGGAAATTGAGTTCAGTTTTGGAATTTCTTACATCCTCTTATTGTACAGGAACCGAAAGAGTTGCTTATTTTTTCTTTTTCGTGTCTTTGCGGCTACGACAAGAACTTTTTCTGCATGAATAGTGATTTCCTTTCAGCGTAATACCCAGTCATTTCCTCCCCTTCCCATCGGACCGTTCTGGGGAGACCGATACACTGCTGTTCGGATCAAGAATTCACAATGTGGCAAATAGTGGTGGTTCCTTCAGTTCGCCGGGGGAAGATCGGGTGGATTTCATTTTCGGCCAGAACCATCGGGCAGACAGGACATAGCTGCAACAGGCAGGGTGTTTTACGTTAGAGTTTTGTTAAACTAAATCAGAACTATCATTTATTATTGATATGGATTTCATTTTTGTTTTGTTCAACTCAAAATTGTAAAGTAAAAAAATAAAAAAAATTTCAAATAAAAATTCATAAACAATAAAATTTTCTTTTTTATGTCTTTTGGTTAATATTTTGTAGCTTCATAATTGAAACAACTTTATATCCAAAATATGAAACAACAAATGTGATATGAAATGGAAAAACAAATCCCCAAGGAGGATTGACAAAAGGTTTTCCATTGAATATACCTAAGATAGGTATATATAGGAAAGTGAATTGACATGAATTCTGAATATAGTAACGGGTGAGGTCGAAAGAATTGTGAAATGCATTTAATTACAATAAAATGAATTCGCACATAAAACAGGATTTTAACTAGTAGGATTGAATGAAAGAAAGAGCACTCAACACGAGAAAAAAAAACACGACAAGTTAATCAGCTGACCCACATTAGGTTAGAATTTGGCCAAAATTCAATAATAGAATTTTGCTATTTTTGAATACTACCCTTCATTTTGTCTCAAGAATTTAGATGTGCCTGCCAGTGTATGCAACTGGGGGATGACATTAAAATGTTTCCCCTTTCTCCTGTTACTATGCAGATCAACTTGTAACATGACACACGATAGAAACCTGCTCCCCAGAGATAGAAGGAGATGTGGATGAGCCAATGAAGAAAGTCCCTCTGTGTCAAATGAGTCCTACGTTAGATCTGAAGAGATGTCTGTAACCACCACATGGTCGGATTCAGGGGATGGGGAGCTCTGGCTTTTCTTTGGGCTCTCTTCTATTTGTTTTCTGGTCCTTACAAAGGATGTTTTTTTTTTTGTGGACTGCTCTTCTCTAATTGGTTCTTGCTTCAGCTTTCATCTTCCAATTGACCAGATCGATTTCTGTCCTCAGCAACGATAGAGATGTAGTAGACATAGAAATCTGCTGCGTATCAGTCCAAAGAGTCTGTTTACTCAGCTACACCATTCTGCAGCTCTAGGGCTCAGTGATAGCTTTGTGTGATAGCTTTGTGTTATCTCTGGTAAATTACTACTCATTGATGAGAAAAGGGACTTCTGTAAAAAGCAAAGTACTTGTGGAGAACAACGGAGGAAAGTGATAAACCGATTGGTAAGACCAGTTCATTAATACTCTGTTAAGAAAACCTTTTGTCAGTTTTTTTTTTATTTTTTTAAAATCATTTCACTCCAAGCAAGGCGATAAAGCCACTAACATGCAAGAGGTTACTGAGTGTGAGAGAATACGAGAAAAAGAAAATATTAAGGAGAGAGAATAATATAAGAACAGAAATTAAGAAGACAGAAGATAGCAATTGACATTGCATTTAAATTTTTCAAGATCAAAGTTGACTGGAAAGCAAGAAACTGGAAGAGAGTTCCACAAGCGAGAGGTCTGAGAGAAGAAACTGTTAGCATAGAACTTACAGTTACATCTAGCCATTTGACTACAAAATGATGAGACGTAGACAAAAATGTGGCACAAAGCCAAAAGTGTGTGTGTGTGGGGGGATAGGGGAAAGCTGGTCTTCAATTAACTTAAACTAGCCACAATGACTGGCCCAAACATACCACAGTATTCCTTACACCAAAACAACACATTCTTACTACTGCCACCATAATACCTCAAAGTCTATGTACAGTGTAACCCGGATATAAGAGAGATTTTCTCTGGTCCCAAATTAGAGCCTGTGTTAATGTATATATAATAGACCAAACCCGGATATAAGAGACTTCTTCTCCGGCCCCGACAACTCTCTTATATCCGGGTTTCACTGTAGTTCTAACTAGTTCCTATATGTAGCATTTGTCTGGAGGATGGGGAGATGATTCGACTCGGATCAAACACGGCTCAGATTAAGAATCTTAATCTGGGTGGATAGGTGTCTCGTCAAATTTGTCACATTGCCGACTGGTATACATTTGAAAATGAATGCAAGTTGATTTTAAAGAGCAGATTTTTTTTTTGCTTTTAGTTTACACTGATGTTATGCGATTTCATCATTAAAACTCAGAGACCAAAATCCGTGTCATCGGCAAAGTGTCATTTTTGCTTTAGAGAAGGATCAGAAGTTTTAAAACCGTCTTTGCAGAAATCACTTTCAAACCAAACAGAATTAAAACATTCAACAGATTTACAAACAATCAAATTTCTCACAACAAAGTCGTCTGAAGAAGCTTCTATAAAAATCAATTTCTATAAAAGCCCATTTCCTTACTTGTTATTTTTTCTTTTTTATAATAAATAAATAAAATTAACTATAAGTACTGAACATTTTTTACTTTTAATTACAAAGTGATGAAGTTTATACAAATTCAATTCCTGAAAAATAATTTTAAAATTAAGTACAGTTTTAAAATTTAAAATTTTCAAAATTCTATAAACAAACATTTGTCAGATCTTTTCAAATAAGTTTTACATAAGTCTGTTCACAAATTGTTCTTGGCAATGGAAAACGTCATAATAATTGCAGAAATTTACAGTATACAGGGTTTCCCCGCAAAAATGTACTCACTTTTTGAATTCCTAGAACTTTTTGTTTTTTTTTAACTAATGTTCACGCAATGCAAGGCCGAAAAGCGACTGAATAAAATTCCAGAGTTCAGGGCCGGCATTAAGAGTGTAGAGCTGAATTCGACTTTAGGAGGAACCTGAAACTCAATCCTAAACAGGAAACAAGGAATAAACCTCTACTCCTGTTCAAAAGGACTGAGGTGGTGTGTGAACTGGACAATAGGTGAACCTATCTACTATCGGGA
>OZ038498.1:4804777-4999777 GCA_964036315.1 Acanthosepion esculentum | reverse complement strand
AACTTTTAAATAAATTCAAGTAAACTTATGTCATAAACTAACATCTTTTAAGAAAAACAAAATTCAAATAATTTTACACCATAATGTCTTAAAAACAAATGATATATGAAAATAAGTCAAAAATACTTTTGTTTCCAGAGTGGATTTTAGATTCTGTGAAACTCTGATAAATGAGAAGTAAACATTTTATTTTTTATTTTTATTGATGTCTCATCCCTTGCTTATAGAGAACTCTAATCACACAGACTGCTTGCCTTAAAAAAAAATAAAAAAAACAACCAATCTTGGTTTCCATAATAAAATTATTAAACCAACCAACATTGGTAAAACTTTCAGGATATATTCATACCATGTGAATTTCAGCTTATAAGATCTATTTTTATTAGAAATATTTACAATAACTTACTTGTCAGTATCTTATTTTGTTAATTTTTTAATAATTTCACCCTGAGCAAGGCAATAAAGTTAAGTAAGACGCAAAGAGTTACTGAGTGTTAGAGAATATGAGAACATGTTCGTGAGGGGAATGGACAAGAAAAGAACAGGGTTCAGGAAGACAGAAGATGGCAATTGTCATTGCATTTAAATTTTTGAAGATTGTAGTTGGCAGGGAAGCAAGAAACCTGAAGGAAGTTCAACAGGTAAGAAGTGCGAGAAAGGAAATTATTAGAATAAAACTTATGGTTGCAACTAGCCATTTCAACAGCAAAATGATGAGACCTAGTTGTCAATCTAGTTTGCTTCTCAAGGTTAACCACTGATGTATTAATGGTGATTACTGAATTTGTCTATCAGGTTTTAGATAAGAATGATGAGGCTCAGGCTGTGGCTTTAGATATCTCGAAAGCATTTGGCATACTGGTCCTCTTCACAAGCTGAAGGGCTATGGTGTTTCTGGCTGAATATTTGGATTGATCCAAACCATTTTTTTAACAAATTGTGCAATGAGAGTTTTGTTCAACAACCACTTTTCTAAATCCTTTCACATTAATGCGGAGGTGTTTTTTTAGGGGGGGGGGGTCGTGGGTCACTACCCTTGGGCCTATGTTGTTTCTTATCTTCATCAATGACCTTCCCGATGTCAACGACTTGGTATCTATGCTGATGACATAACTATTTACCTCTGTCTTAATAGTGAGTCCTGCAAAATAAGGCGGGTAGCTGATCTTGAAAATGACCTCCAATTAATAATGAAACTAAGATGCAGCCATATTCGCTAACAATCCAGTATTTGTCATAAGGCCTACAGGAAAGTCAAATGATCCGTGTCATTGAGGGTCTGGGGGTAAGAGTCTGATGCTTTAGGGGGATGCATAAAAAGTGATAGCTCAAGAAAGTTGGTTCAAATTGACAGGTGTCATTAAATAAGGCCAAATACATCAAGTTGCTGAAAGACTATTTGATACCAAACTTGGGTAAAGACAAGATCTTTCAGCATGATGGAGCTACATGCCATAGAGGAGGTCTAATGAAGGTGCTACCATATTGAAAGATTGGCTGATACCAATCCTTCACTTAAATGCCATCTTTCAAATGTGCACAAAATTAAAGAGTTTATCAGAAGTCTTGAAGGGGCCTGTCTCTAATACTTCACTGGTACAAGGACAGGTTTGGAAATCTTTTATTCATCAATGGCAGGTCTCTATTTAAGTATAGGCACTATTTCTTCTCGTGCAATGACACGTTAGCCGTATCAATACCTGTCTTCGAAAAGTATATATATATATATATATATATATATATATATATATATATATACACACACACACACACACACACACACACACACACACACCCATAATGTTAGGCATGTCTGATTGAATAAATTACAAACATTATGTCTGCTTATTTTTAGCATAATCTTTTCATATGCACAAATATTTTTTCATTTAAATTAAATATACGGTAAAACATTTGTGAATATCAAAGGAATATGATAAAAATAAGCAAACATAATGTTTGTAATTTATTCACTCAGACATTCCTAAAAATGAATTTGCTGCCTAAATACATAATATATTATATATATATATATATATATATATATATGTATATAAAAATAAATAAATTCCCAAGAGGATAGAATCCAGGTAGAACTCAATGTCCAGGAGAGAGTAAGAATATAATATAAAAGGCTTAAACACTAATATTCCATGGTTATAATTTATTACATTGGAATCGTAATCACGATCCAATTCATCAGACCTACAAATTCAAAAAGCTTTTTGAATTTGTAGGTAAGCTTGGATGTTCAGGGGGTGTAATGAATAATAGCTTGGAATTGGATAGCTGAGTTCCAATTATAGTTGGGTTTGTTATATACATGCAAATACGCTTTGGAAAGGTATGAATCCACCTCTTCTCCTCCCCACCAGGTATGGGTTAATTAGTAAAACTTGTATCGCTAAATCATTATCATCTAAAAGAAAAAAAAAGACTTTTCTTCATTGCCATTTCCATGGTTTAAAATTCATAGTTGTCGTTTTTCTAGACTGGATGCTACTCCCACCAGGCTACCCCAGCTATTTAACCCATAGCTTTAGGATGGATGAAATTGAAGTTGAAATGTGCTTGCTTATTCCACTCTCTACCCTGATGAACATTAAGCCATCTGCACGTGGCAGCTGCTCTGCTAATGCAATAATAAACAACTGATATTCTTTAAGTAATACAGCCTGTTTCAGTCTAAAACTAAATCTTAAACTAGTGCATCAGTGATAGGATAAGGTCAAGGTGATTGGTGGTCGGCTAAGATGACTTGGTATTTAAAATATTTATAGAGAAAGATATTAAGATTTTATAAAAAATAACTTATTTAAGCATAAGTGAAAATGCTAAACAATTAAAATCTCATACTAAAAGAGGTCTTTTGAAATATGACATCAAAATGAAAGACAAGGAATCTAAGACAAGGAATCTAAGACTATTAATCTAAGAGAAAAGAATTCATGTATTGTATTTTTGTTCAGTTTTCAGATAATTTTCATGGGAAAAAAAATTAGAAACTGAAAGAGAAATAAAAAAAGTTGTTGATTCCAATCCAGGCACGAAATTGAAATACAATGAATAATGGCGACAGTCTGACAAAGTAATGCAAAGATGAACAATTGAAAAAGGTTTATACTTAAGTGTTTCACCCCAAGCAAGGCGGGCAGCCACTAGCATGCAAGGGGTTACAGAGGATTTGGAGCGAGAGCAGATAGGAGTGATAGAGGAAAGGATGAAGAGAAGGATAGGGATCTGGAGATGTCGATTGACATTACATTTGAATAGTTGGAGATTATAGCTATCAGGAAAACAGAAAGAGAGGTGGGAATTCCACAGGCGAGATGTGCGAGACATGAAGCTATTGGAGTAGAAGAGACGGCTACATTTAACAGTTTTGACAGTGAAAGGGTGAGTGCGAGACGCCAGCCTAGTTGAGCGCTTAAATTCATGAAGTCTGGGAACCAGCGAAAGCAGCTCGTCGGAGCAGTTACCGTGAAAGTATTTGTAAAAATGACAGAGGGAGGCAACGGCACGTCTGTGAGAGAGCGACTGCAGACGAGATGCCAGATCAGGGCCAATTACATTGCATATCTGTCTCTGGATCTTATCAAGAACCTTGAGACAAACAGAAGGGGCTCCAGACCATATATGGCAGCAATACTCCATGCAAGGGCGAATGGTTGATTTGTAGATCTGAAGGATTGACTCTGGCGAGAAAAATTTCCTGGTGCGGCACAGGGAGCCAACTTTCCTTGTGGTGGACAAAGCTATTGACTGAATGTATTCGTTCCATCTCAGGTCAGCAGTCAATGTGAGACCGAGCAGTCGCAAAGAGATGCTCTCGTGGAGTTGAGCGTCAGACATTCTAATGGGGGGTGCAGGGATGGTTCTATGGTGAGTAATAGGGAGCAGTTAAAAAGAAATTGTTTATAAATCGCAATTTGAAAGCAAAACAGTAACACATGCATCAACATGCCAACCGCTGGTTTCATTTTGAACACTTAGAGAAGAATTTCCAAACTTTGAGAAAAGAATCAATTTCAGATAAAATATTTATGCAATTTTGGTAAAAAGAAAAAGTTATTGTTTAAACTTCAGGAGTTTTCATTTGATTTCAATATGGAAATATTAGGTGTTAAATGTTATAAAATATATAAGCAGTAAAACACTTTTTTTATACACAAGAAAATACTTGCAAAAGAATGGAGGTTATAAATGAAAATGATAAAAACATTTGGTTAAAAATGATTTTAAAAAAATATAACAATGCAGTGTTTGGGAAAAAATGTATCTGCCATATTTAGTTTGTCAGAGTGTCAGTAACACGATAACATGGAGATGACTGCTGGTAGGACAAGCCATAATGCCTTATACCTTTGTTAATTAAATCTATCAAACCACCTAAAGCTCATATTTCAAGCAGTTTTATTTTATTTTTTATTTCAGTCATAAGAGCAAAGTGAAGCATGATGGGTAAGTTTAGAAGTTAAGCCAAGGATAATAAATAGAAAAAGACTGGATTAGGAAATGACTGCGTTTTCAGTTGAAGTCAATGTTCATGTGATATTACATTGCAAAATATCTATGATAATAGCTTTGTAAAGAAAGAAAAAACTTTTTTGCATTTTTAGTAATTAAACAGTACAAGAGTTAAAATGAAAATATATTTAAAATATTTCATGCAATCAACACATGAAGGTCAAAAATAATTTGGCGGTTATATGATCGATTTTACATCTCAATCAAATATGATAAAAACTGTTCACTTGTTTATCCAAAATAAAAATGTGATTTTCAGATTAAAAAAAAAAATTATTAAATTAAATGTGCTGGTTTTCTTTCAAAAGAAACACATTCAAAATAATAATGTAAATTGTGCACCCATCCAAAAAAAAACTTTTGATGTTTATTCAATTTATCTTCTAAACAGGAAAATAAATTAAACTAAAGTACATGTAAAAGAAAAAAAAATCTAAACTTTACTAAAATATTTAAATTAATGTTTTTACTGTGAATAAAGAGAAACAAGAAAATATAGTTTAATGTCACTGATATTTATAAAAGTAAATAAAAAAAAGCACTAAGGGATTATATTTCATTAACAAATACTAATTAATGATATTATCAATAATTTTAAGAAGAGTCATTATCATTCCAACAGTTGATAGATGTGTTTTTACAGCTTATCAACCTTTTTCAGGTTATTAAAAGCCAGAAAATATTTTTAAATTGAAAGAATTTTGAGGAGATAATGATTTACTAATACAATTCCTACTAATTAACCCATAGCTGGGGGGAAGAGTAGTGGGATTCATATTTCCAAGGTTACAGCACCTGGTATTCCCTAGTGGACACCTATCTAGGTACTGATCATGCTCGATGTTGCTTAACTTTGGTGATTGTATAAATATGGAATATTTTGTGTTACACAATCATTGTGGCTAGTGTTGCTGGGAATGAGCCAAACCAATTGCTGCCATTTCTTTAGGGATTGCATAACAGAAAAACACCCAAATTATTATAGTAACAAGAAAATGCAACAGATGCCAAAAATGAGTTCCGTAATATTATCATTACGTGGATTAACAGAAACACGAAACTAAATCTATTACACATAATATTTTTGTTTATTCAATTCTAGATTTCATCAACTGCTGTTGGTGAGTGGGTGTGTGGCTTTGGGGTTTTCTTTGAACAGGGATTCTACATTCTCATAAGGATTTAAGAGACTCTTGTGTTCTCTCTTAGATGGATTATTAGATATCCTCCCGTCATTGGCTGCAGCATGTATGCACATCCCATGTGCAACTGGGTCAGCCACTGACATCTAGTGAGGTGTAAATTTGTATATGCTGGCTAGGTGGGCCTCTCTCAGATCAACCAAATGATGCTCCTGGTTTCACTGATGGCCTAGTGTGACTAGGAGTGCAAGATTTATTCCAGTATCACATACTACAAGAGAGCAAACAGTTTTTTGAATGATAATGACTCTCTATGATTATAGACAAAAGTGTATTTTTGTTTCTCTTGTTTGAATAGATTTTAAACAAGTTCTTAAGGGTTATTTAGAACCTGGATAAAAATAAGTTCAACACAAGAAAGTTATCTTCCTATTAATTTGAATAAAAAAAAAAAAAAAAAAATTTAATAATAAGAATAGGTATTTCTTTTAAATATTAGGATTATATATATATATATATATATATATATATATATATATATATAAATAAAGGTAGGTACATATGTGAAAAGGTATTTTGGTATTAATTTGAATTAAAAAAAACTTTTTTTAATGATAGAATAGGTATTTTTTTTTAAAATATATATATATATATATATATATATATGAAGAAATATAGTCTTACAGTGTGCTATATTTATGGGATAAAGTGCTCAATATCAGAGATATAGCGTGTGTAAATATAAAAGTGAACATAGAAGTCAACACTTAGAGGCGACAGTCTGTTTCATGCTAGATGCAATCGTCAGGCCACAAGTGCTGTTATTTTTCTTGGCTATTTATATATACGGGTCAGTGGTGTATTGTGGGTAGTCTATTTTGGCAGTTATTTTACTGGAAGTCATTTGTTTGTTTTTTTATTTGGATTAAATTATTTTGCTTGATATTATTTACTTTTATTTTTATTTCTTATCTTATATATTTATTTTTTTATTTTAATCGGTGTTTTTATTAACGTAGTAAAAATTTGTTTATATCGTTTATTTAATTGTTTTGTTTTGGTAAGAAAGCTATTTATTCAATTTTGATTGCTGTAGTTTATTCCAACTATTATTTTGGCAGGAGCAGTTTTTAATTTGTTTATTACTTCATTTATTTATTTATTTGGATTGATTGTCTTTATTCGTTTTTTCTAATGGTTAACTTATCAAGATTGATTTGTTAGTTTGTTTATTTATTTTGATTAATTTAGATTAATTTATTTTACTTGTTTTTATTATTTATTTATTTATTATACTGTATATTTTATATTAACTCTTTTCGGTTTTCGATTTTTAAGTAACGTAGTATTTTTTCATCGTTATATAACAGTTATAGCTATGTTTTTCGTCTGATTTTTATAGTCTAATATTTTGGTCATAATGATTTGTTAATTTGTTTATTATTTATTTGGGTTTATTGATTTTGTTTTTTATTTTTTATTTATTTATTCTATTTCGTCTATTCTAACGGGTGTGATTTGCTAATTTGTTTGGTTTAATTTATTTTGCTTATTTATTTATTTTAATTTTATTTTATTCAGTTTGCGATATATATATATATATATATACACACACACACACACTCACGGAATAATAAAGGTAGATAAATATGTGAAAAAGAAAACCGTTTCTTCAATCTGTTTTATTACTTTGTTGTATTTTGAATGGAATTTTGTTATTTCACAAAAGAGTTTGGAAATAGCAGGCTGACATAATTGGTCTATTAAAGAAATGAAGAAAAACTGTTTTTTTTTGTTTTTTTTAACAAAACTCAAGACAGGTTGACACAATCAACATTTTAGTGATTAGATTTTATTTTATACCAATGAATGTCAGTGCAATATTTGCTTTTTCATCACTTTTATAATTTTGCAAAATAGTATCATTTTAAGAACTGGCAAAGAATCAGAAACAGCCACCGCCCAACCCCCACCCACCGAGTGGTGTTAGTAGCATTGAAAGCAAAGTTTTCCATAAAGCAAAATTTGAAAGATTTTACCTATATTTAATTGATTTGGGTTTCTTTTATCCTTGCTACTTGTACTAAGTAGATTCTGCAAGATACACAAAAAACATACCATTGGACTGGTTTTTTAGAACGCCAGCATTCATATTCAGACATTTGTGCAATGGAGAATGACATCCTCAGTTTTACCATACCTTTTTTAATATTCAATAGCAAACTTGGGTGCTTATTTAACAAGGTCTTTGCTGCATATATGTTTGTATTACTATAAACCTTATATTAGTCGGTACACACATTTGAGTAGACAGCTCTGATTTGTTTAACAGTGAAATTAACGTCTATCAGTCAAGAGACTGAATGATGCCAACAGGAACTGAACCTAGTTTCATTTTTAATCAAACGTCTATTCACTAAATATAAACATTAAGGGTAATAAGAAATAATGTTGGATTAAAAAAATTAAAAAAATAACTTTAAAATTGTTTACATTTCAGGATAAAAATAAAGTTAGCAGATACAGAACATGAAAGTTTCCAATGAGATATTAATTGATTGCTTTTTTTTTATGACTTATCAACCCAGTAAATATTTTTAGATTGTAAGAAATTTTCTTTTTCTTTTGAGATAAGGATTTAGTGATAAAAGTCTTACTAATTAACCCATATTTTTGGGGGGAAAGAGGTCGATTCATACCCTTCCCAAGGGTATTTGCATGTAAATGATTATATCTAGAGATAGAAATTATATATTGGAAATTTTGAACTCTTCTCTCCAAGAATCTTCTTTGTTTATGCTGTGTATAAAATCTACAATATAAATACTTTGGTCTTTCATCTTGATAATAACAAACATTTTGATGATAAAAACTTTGTTTATATTAAGTTTGGGGCCTTTTCATTATTATATACTGTATCTTAGCGAAAAAGTAGAGTTACCTTGGCCAGTGTGATATTTCTATGTTATTTTTTTTCCAGTTAATAGCGTATACAATATGTTTTTTATTAGAAATAAACATTTGTTTTTTTTTTAATTTCTTACATTAAGCATTGTGATCCTTATTAAATTTTGACTTATTTAAATTCAGACTAATGTTTTTATGTTTTTGTCCATTGCACCCTCTGACCTTCTTCAAGGGTCTGTCAATCTAGATAACCTTCAAGGAAAGTTTGACATGAACCTTTTATTTAATCTAAAAGTGTAAATTGTTCTGGTGTCCGTATCTAGGGGAGATAACTTGTCTTGTTCTGCTCAGTTATTGCTGCTAGCACTGTTTCTGCTGAGTGCAGTTCCCAAGCCAGGGATTGAACTCACAATTACCATGCCACCAAATTCATGAATCAATGATCCCTTCCACTGGGGGGCTAGTGTGCCATTGAACAATCCCGAATTTTAACTTTTATTTCTTTCATTCTTTCTTTCTTTTTCAGTTGCAATTTTCAAATAGAATCTTTCTGGGGTCTTTTTCTTGACTGTCAATCCAGGCTGCTTACTTTGAAGTTATGAAGTAAATATAAACAGAATGGGAGAGAAAGCAGCAAAATACGACAAAAGAAATTCAAGTCAACAAAAGGAATAATAGAACAATGATTAATAATATTACATTTAACATAACAGACAAAAGAAGAAAAACAAACCTGTTGTTTGATAGTTTCTTGCCTCAGGACAGTCAATTATGCCTTCATTGTGTAAGTTGAGAATAGAATTGGCAATTATTCGAGCATTACTTTGCATATAACCACCACTTGTAAGCATGATTATTGGTATGTTTCGAGACCTCACAGCATTGAATACAATATAGTCTCGTATTTTAACTCCCTGTTAAAAAAATCAAAGTGCAAAATATAGATTCAAAAATTAGTAAAAAGAAAACGAAATACTTCATATGTAAGAAAGAAAATACTGGACTATTATAAATGTCCAGTTTTTTTTTTTTGGTTTTTAAAACAGACATTTTTACAAAAGGCGTTTTGAACCGTGACTCTAAGAAACAATTCAAACAGATGTCTAATTTTGTCGGGTTACCTCCCCTTAATTTCCGAAACCACTACTAGGGAATACTCTCAGAACTATAAATATTCTGCGATATTTTTCTCATTCTCTTCTCACTTTATCTGTTTATTCGTCATCATCTCTCGTGGAGAATCTGCTTCTTTTTGGGAAACCATGATCATACATACATACACGCATACATATGTACACACATTCACTCACTACACATACTTTGCACCCAAAAAGTTTTCACATTCATTTGTTACAATTGTTATTGTCTACGTCATGTGTAGAACTTTGTTAATATTTAATAAATGTGTGTGTGTGTGCCATGTTTGTTGTGGGTATTTCAAGAGACACGTGTGTATTTTGCAACACATACACTGGCCCGCAACAGTTTATTTTTTATAGTATATATATTTTTCTCTTTCTTAATGTGGAAACTTTCAAGAAATGTCTAGGGCATCTCAAAATTAATTTCAAATTATTACCGACTAAAATCATGCCACATAAAAAAATATTTTCTAATTTTATGGTCAGGACTAAAGTTCAATTATTTTTTGTTTGTAGAGTATTTAAATGGTTCAGTGAGTTTTTATCATGTCAAGGTATGTTTATATAACAGAGGCTACTATTGCTTGTAATGGGCGTATCATTGTGGGGTAATGGCTAACAAGCTAGCCTAGCAGACCATTACTTCTGGGTTGTTTGTGACCATCACTGATTATGTCAGACTCGTGATATTGGATCAAGTTTAGTCAATATTTGCTATTAATTGGCAAAGTAAGAAATTTATATTCTAATCTTCTATTCAGTTGATTGAGCTTAAGATGTTAGCCTGATGTAAATTTATAAATGGACTCGGATAGCATTTTGGAACAGATAGCTGGAGTAGCGATGGGTAGTCCTTTGGGTCTTCTGTTGGCTAACATTTTTGGTAGCTTTCATGAGAAACAGTTCTTTAATAAGATTAATAAAGCCTCATTGCTACTTCCACTACGTGGATGACACCTTTACATCTTTCTCATCTTTGAGTAAAGCGGAAGAGTTTTTCTCTCAGATTAATAATCTCCATCCTTTTTAAAAATATACAATGGGGATAAAAGAGAATAATCAGCTTCCTTTCTTGGATGTACTGGTGGAGAGAACACCTGTGGGCTTTCTTACCAGTGTTTATCGTAAACCCACTTTTTCTGGGTTTTACTTAACTTGGGATTCTTTTGCACCCAGATCCAGGGAAATTAATCTCATTAGGACCCTTACTCACCAGGCATTGATGGTGTGCTCTGACTGTAGACTCAACACTGAGCTAAAGGAAATTAATCAGCTTTTATTAATGAATGGTTACCCTGAATGTATTTTGACAGCTACCATTGAACAAAAGATCAAAAAGTTCAATGAGTCTAAGAGATATGGTCCCTCTAAGTGTCCTGTTTTTATTCAGGGAAACTAGTGCCTTACATACCTATTGGGTACCTGATTTCTTAATATCAGTTGTTGATAAAAATTTTTCTTATCTGCATCTTTGTTATATATTGCTGACGATTCTGTTTTTGAGGAATTGTCGGCTGAAAGGCGCCTAAAATCCTGTTCTTAAACAAGATACTTTTGTATCTATTTTAATAATAAAAAACAAATATGATCCTTGTCCTTAACGATATATATATATGTGTGTGTGTGTGTATGTGTGTATATAGGCATGTGGTTAGAACGTTGACTTTCTGACCACGAGGAGAGAGACCCAGGGTCAATTTGTTAGGAAGGTGACTTCCAGATGTTTGGTCTGGAGTAGGCAATCCCCAGCTTGCAGCACTTTTGGAAAGGTGCCTGAAAAATCATACCATGGGTTGAACCGAGCCTTGTGAGTGGTATTGGGTAGACACAGGGGGTGGCATCGGAGGTTGTGCTAGCATGAAGTCACAAGTCACTGCAACCGATGGCTTGAGCGTGCTGGACTTGTTCACACTAGATAACATGCTTGTTCCCAGAAACCATAACTAATGTCTGCTCAGCATAGTTGTAGTATAAACCACAGGACACAAATGTGCCCAAGTGAGCATTTGCAATGATGATTAGCTAGTCACCCTTGCAAACTGGTATCCTTGGATATGAGTGGCCAGCCATTATATTATATTACATTGTGTGTGTGTGTATATATATATATATATATAAAAAGGCCACCTGACGATTGCGTCCAGCATGAAACAGCCTGTCGCCTCTGAGTGTTGACTTCAATGTTCACTTTTATATTGATATTTACATCTCGCTCTATCTCTGATATTGAGCACTTTATCCCATAAATATAGCACACCTTAAAACTATATATATATATATATATATATATATATACTAATATATATTTAATATATTTTCTGTTTATACGTTATTTTAATAGATACAATTTATTCAAGTAAATGCACTGCTTTTTAATTAAGCCGTATTAATTACATTTACTTGCCTGAATGTTTGAGAAATTTTGTAGAAAATATGCGTTCTACGACAAAATAAATAACTGTGGATGAGGGAGAAAGCTAAATAGTAATTATGTATTTTTGCATTAAACTGAACTTACATTTGGAGAGACAGCAAGATTGCCTAAAGGGTCACCATCCAGTATGTCAGTGCCAGCATTATAGATAACAATGTGTGGTTGAAACTCATTCAAAGCTCCTTCAACATGTCTAGAAAGAAAACAACAACAAAAAATAAAATTAAAAAATAGATGGATTTTATTGGAATAAGCAGATCCTTCATAAATTTTGAAACATCACCTGTAAAACAACCAAATTCATATTAACAGTTTGTATAACTTTTGGAGAAAGATAAAAACACCAACAACTTATTTTAAATCCAAATTTAATTAGCAAAATTGATGAATCTGCCTTTGCAATATGAACTTGGCAAAAAATTTAAGTTTAAAAAAATAAGGAAAAGAATAAAAGTGGAAACTTTTTTTAAATTGAAGAAAGATATAAAAATAATTAATTCAATTAGAATTATTTTTCTTTTAATCTATTTTAGAAAAGAAGTTAAAATTCTAGCATTAGTGACTAGAGTGTCCTTTGGCATGTGGCCTAATAGATGAAAAAAGTGTTCCTTGAAAATTGCCATTTACATCCTTGGACTGGGCAGTGAAAAAAAAAACAAAAAAAAAAAACACACTAGCTTGGTATCATCAAGAAAAATTTTGATGGATTCTGAAGAATTTCCCCAGGAAAAAAATTTCAAATTCAACAGGTAGGGTGAAGAGAACAATTCACCCTCTGCTGATAAAATAATGGATTTTGTTTGATATTCCTGGAAGGCTACTAACAGACAGAACTGTGGCCAAAATGTAACAAAACAAAAGATGTGGAAACTAGCTTGAATTAATTTTTTTTTTTATTATTAATAATAATAATAATGATGATGATGATGATACTGCTGCTGCAGAGATTTGGATAACTTAAATCCTATAATTTATCATACCATGAAATATTTTAAATCCTATAATTTATCATAGCATGAAATATTTTAAATCCTATAATTTATCATAGCATGAAATATTTTAAATCCTATAATTTATCATACCATGAAATATTTTAAATCCCACATAAATTTGTTTAAATATGTAAAAAAAAAAAAATAATAATAAATAAAAATAAAATAAAATTAGTAGTAATATAGCAGATCCTTAACATTATTAATTAATTAATATGACTCAATCAATTGCGACCATCCTTTATACATGAAATATTTTAAATCCCACATAAATTTGTTTAAATATGTAAAAAAAAAAAAAAATAATAATAAATAAAAATAAAATAAAATTAGTAGTAATATAGCAGATCCTTAACATTATTAATTAATTAATATGACTCAATCAATTGCGACCATCCTTTATACATGTGGTAAGAAGTTTGATTAATGTGATTTTCAAATCTCAGTCCTGTTAAGGGAACATCCAAATAAGAGTAACGTCCCTTTAATTAGAAATAAAAGCGACGTCACAACTGAGAATGGGGAAAGATATCAGGTAAATAATTTGGAAATGAAACTTGACAAAGATTGAGACATGGTGAAAATAAAAAAAAATGGAAAAAGTGTTTGGCTTCAATGAGTCAACAATACAAACTATTTTGGAGAAAGAAGTTGTTTACTTTGAACAAATTGAAAGGTTACATCTATATCTATATACATCTATATATCTGTAAGTATGCAATTGATAACTTGGTTGGGAAATTATAATAATAAACTAATTCCAATTAGTTGGAATACTATCACAGTTAAAACACCTAGCCTATTTTTGTGACTTAAAGAAATCAAATATAAGGTGAAAAATGTAATATTCCCCAACAGGCAAAGGGTGTTTCAAAAACTAATTCTCAAATTGAAATGAAAAATGTTCAAATAACAAGAGACACCACAAATACCAGCAAAGGCATTGCATCCAGAGTTCCTGTTGAAATGAATAGAAGAAGAATTGGAGAAGAATTGAAGAAAATAATTATAGCCAAATTATCAACGGAGATGAAACAGATTTTTATTGGGAGAAAATGCCATCAAGGATTTTTGGATAAAAACAGAAACCAATGAAGACTGGCTATAAAATATGAAGATTGTGCAGCTTGCAGGTAGTGCCAAGGGGCACTTTAAAGTTATTATCTATTTATAGGATTCAGGGCTTGATGGCTTTAAAAGGATACAACAATCTTTATCAGTTGTTTGAAAGATCATGCAAATCATATTTGAAAACATGAAAGTGCTATTTTTGTCCGGTAGTTGAAATGTTTTGTAAGAATTTATTTTTCCAAACCATTTTGTTTCTGGATAGTGTGCCTGACTATTCTAACCACCCTCCCTGAATTGTGTGATAATGTGCATTTTATTGTTTTGCCAATATGATTTTACTACAACCGATGAATTAAGGTTCTGTTACAAATTTTAAGGTATATGTTGTAATCTAGGGAAGGTTACTGAATAGAATAATCACATGAAGATTGGTAATGAATGATAATACTTAGGACAAGAACAACACATATAAGATTTGCCAGCAGCGCGTAGAAGAAGTAGTCAACTGCTAGAAGCGAGTCAAATGAATTCCACAATGAATCTCTAACTGCACAATATCTACCAACCGCCCCATGCAGTCAGATGTGGCACAAGGCCGAATTTAATGTGGGGTATCTGAGCCCATAGACTTGGCCAAAAATTCCCCGTAGACCCTGTATAAAATAGGGTCAGGTAGCTGCCCTTTGACATAGCCATGTCTGGGAATCCTCTCTGCCCAGAGGCAGAGAGTTTGACCAGCACAGCTGGAGACAAATCTCCAACTGCAGACCAACATACAGTATTTACTACTGTATTTATGTGAATGGGGACATACACATTATTGTCCGTAGGTATGCTGCAGCAGTATATTTTCTTAGAAAAACTTCCTTACAAGCAGAGTTAAGGCTACAAGAGTGAATGCTATTACTTTTCATGAATTTAATATAAAAAAAACTTCAACATCAGATGAATATGAATGATGGGCATGAATAGCATAGTCTTTACACGAGATCTGCTTGGAAAAAAAAACCTTTTGCCTGAATGTTGTAAGGATTTTTACAACTTGAAAAATCTGGTGAATAATGTAGTTGAAGAAATTAGAGAAGACTGGTTTTGAGGTCAGATGGAAAATGAATTATTAAATTGAAATACAAAATAAATACTATAATGACAATGATCAATTAAAAAGAAATGAATTGCCATCTCCTTGGATCCCGTACTTTTATTATCTTCTCTCCTTAATAATGATTTTTCTCCGATTCTTTGTCAGTAACCCCTTGCATCTTAGTGGCTTTATTGCCTTGCTTGGGGTGAAATGATTAAAGACTACAATAACGAGAAAAACTGATCTGTGACTGATTGTTAGTGACTGGAAATATTTAAATAAAGCTAATCTCATAAAATCTTTGATGTAAAGAAAAAAAAAGTTAAAACTGTCCAAAGATTCTGAATAAAGGTTTTCTGTTCACATTACTAAAAGTTCTTTCTACTGTTCTTGATAAGCATCCATTTCACATTTATCATTTTCTTTACAACATTATGAGATTAGCTTTATTTAAATATTTCCAGTCACTAACAATCAGTCACAGATCAGTTTTTCTCGTTATTGTAGTCTTTAATCATTTCACCCCAAGCAAGGCAATAAAGCCACTAAGATGCAAGGGGTTACTGACAAAGAATCGGAGAAAAATCATTATTAAGGAGAGAAGATAATAAAAGTACGGGATCCAAGGAGATGGCAATTGACATTGATTTAAAATTTTGAAGATTGTTGTTGTCTGGAAAGCAAGAAGCTGGAAGCAAAAGTGGGAGAAGAAACTGTTAGTTAACATAGACCTTACGGATACATTTAGCCATTTCAACTGTAAAATGATGAGACCTAACTGCCAATCTAGTACTGTGCTTAAATTCGCAAAGTCAATGTACAAAGAGAAGAACTACCATGAAAATATTTTAAAAAACATTCCTATCTATTATTATATTACCAAAAAGAAAAAAGCATAAAAATTCTTCTCTTAATTAACATTGTTAAACGACAAAAAGCTTTCACTTAGAAAAGAGAAAATGAATGCCATTTCTTGAAATATACTGTAAAACGAACTTACGTTTGGACTAAGTCTAAATATTCCTGATCTGATGTAAATGGTTCCAATTCGACTTTCCTTTTTATGGCCGCTAGAAAAGAAATAAGATGAACAGGTGACTCACGACTTATCTAAGAAAAATACTTTTAAAAAAAATTATTTATTACAAATAGAAACAAATGAATTTGCCACAATTTGCAAAATCATGTTTTTATATTAAGCGATATGCTTCAGTTTTGTTAACCTAATAAAGCTTTGTGAAACTGTTCAAAATGAGTGTAAAATAACAGATATATTGAATTGGAACAAAAGTTTTCATCTTTTTTTTTAAGTGAATTTCAAAAACAATATCTAGATATTTGTCTATAGATTTATTCAATCACATATGTGCCATTTTGTTGCACTGTCTTTCAGCATCATTGAGGTAGCTTCATAATTCCATCGTCTCAGACCTTTCCATATTTTAACTGGGATCAAAATAAGTGGTAATCAAAAGGTCAGGTAAAATTTGCATGTCGAACACCATTAAAAATTGTACAAAACATTCGCTTTAAGTGGCATCACCTGTACAAAAGTAGGATCACACAAACTCCAAATTAAAATTTCCACATAAACATTTATAATCATTGACATTATCTGAAACACATTCAAGCTTTCAAAAAGCAAACAACCCTTGGCTAAAAAAGTTGAAATCTCACAGATTAACACTCTTAAAAATAGATATTAAAAATTGGGAAATAAATTTATGAACCAATAAAACTTGAGTTTAGTAAATCTAACTTAACTTTCAGTGATCTGATTTTTTTTCTTATAAATAGCATAACAAATTCATATTCTTTAGTCTTTGGTATTTCTTGACTGGTCAATGTAAACAATACTGGATTCACAATCTATTTTATCGCATGTTCAAATTAACTTAGTATGCGAGTTCTACATCCCTTTTTGCAAATTATAATTCTCACTTTTAAAGTATTTCATACAGTATAAAAAATATATGAGGGAGATATATAAATGAAGTGAATTGTAGCAGTAATAATACAGCACTTATTTGGCCAACTGCTGGAATTACACATACATCATGTATAAAATAATGTAAATCATGCATATTTGTGTGAGGAATTTATACAGATCTTCTTATGTGAATGGAATAAATTTCTTTTGTGTTGTAAAACATTTTTTATTGAACTTTGTTCGCGAGGAACTTTGTAACTTGTTTCTTTCAACTTGAAAGAAAACATTTTTATACACAATAATAAAATTATTTAAATTTGTCGAGCTGTGTTTGAAGATTATTTCCTTTCTTCCCTTTTCACACACTTTCTTCAATTCTGGGTCCTTTTTATCGATTATTGCCTTTTATCAGTTCAGTTGAGGATAGTACTTAAAAAAAAAAAAAAAAAAAAAAAAAAATATATCACCCTCAAAAAATAAATAAGAAATAAAAATAACAGTACATTCTTACTTTTGGCATAACCATCAAAGGGATAAATTTTTCTGTTGTACATATCCAAGATATATGTCTGAGTATCATTAGCTTCAAGAATATCTCGTTGGTATCCATTGCCCTAAAAAAAAACAAATAAATAAATAAAAATATAAATCTTATTCTTATAGTAATTATATTAATTCCTGACACACTAGCTATGCTTTCATAGTAAACTGTGTGTGTGTGTGTGTAGGATGTCTAATAATATCTGAAACAAAAGTGAAGATGATGAGACAAGGTGGAAAATCTATAAACGGCACATTTCAGAGTTTCTGCTTTCTCTCTCTGGCTTCCTCAGGTTAGAATGAAAGAAAGATAAAACTCATTCATTCATCCGTCTATTATTTTTTTTTAAACAATATTTTATTTTCATCTACTGGCATGAATATTCAAGAAATTTTATTAAACAAAAAGTGTGGCAACCTTTACTTTAATAAGATTTCTCAAATATTCAGACTGGCAGATAAAAATAAAATACTGTTTAAAAAAAAAAATAAAATAAAAATAAACAGAGCATCGACATAAATATATGGGTATCCACTAAAAATAACATTTAAAGTGATATATATTAATCATAATCTCTCAGTAATAGATAAATTCCTACCTACTGACAATTATTAGAAATGCTTTTCCCTAGTAAAAAAATTTTTTTTTTTTAACCAATGATGTTTATGGGATGCATTTCACAGACCCCATTCTATCATTAAAACTTGTATTAATTCCTAACCACTGACAAATCCCTTTTTTCTTGATTTTCAATATGAGCAACTTATGGTAGACAATTACAGAGTAAGAGGTACAGTTTATGTGGATATGTGGGGGAAGATAAAGATTAACCCTAGATTTGAATAGGTTAACATTATAGTGATTGGGAAAACATCCTCTGGGGTGTCTGTTCCAAATAGCAGTATTCTGCAGGAAGCTGCTTGAGTGGAACTTACTTCTCACCGATGGAATGCCGAGGGAATGAGGGTGGTTTGCTACAATGCGCATAGTATGGCGAGTCCTAGCTGTGAAGTTTAGGACTAAGGAATGCAGTTCGTCAGAGCACTTTCCAGGGAAGTAGTGATAGAGCAGTAAGAAGCTTGTGACATCTTGTCTCCGAGAAGTGGGATGCAGGGTGAAAAATAATTTGTCACTCACAAGGACATGTAGACACTCTTGGACTCTATCAAGCCTGGAAAGTGAGGACTAGGCAGTTCTTACCCAAATATGACAGCAGTTCTCCATTTTAGACCTGATATTGTAAAGGTAGAGGATAGCAGAGGTCGTCAGGCACTTACTGAAGCGCTACAGGGAACCGACCATTTTTCCTGTATCTTTAGTGATGGATTGTATGAGTCCCACTCAAGGTCAGGGGTGGGTTTAAGGCCCAATAATTGCTCAAGGCATGGGGGCCTCCACAAGGGAATATCCATTCATTGTGATTGGTGATAGTTCAGAATCCAATTGATGATGATGGAATGTAAATGATGATCTATTTTAAATTGTCTAAAAGGTTAGAATGTCAGTGACCCCTCTTATATATACCATGTCCATTCAGAACATGGGCGATCATAGCCCTCCACAACTTCCTATCCTTTGTAGTTCTAAGTACTGTTAGTCAACTTACTATCCCCTTCTAGTCTGTTCTGCCATCCATTTATATAAGCTTGTTAGGTAGGTTACTCACAATTTACTTGTTTTTCCATTAGTTTTAATGGATATCCATATTCGGATAGATATTCCATTTATTTTAAACAGTATTTTGTCTACTGGCCTGAACATTTGAGAAATCTTACCGAAGAAATTATAATGAAGCTCTTTGTAGACAAGTGATCAAAGTACATTGGAGCTAATGATGGTTTCTCCTGTAAAGGGGAAAATTTCTTTAATAAAATTTCTCTAATATTCAGTAACTCACTTTTGTTTATTAGGCATTCAATTGTGTGTCACTTGGCATCCTCCATAACTTGCCTAGACTTTTTGGCTAACCTGATCAATATTTATGAACATTCTTAAATTTAAAAAAACCAATAACATTTTTGCACTTGTATAAATACTTGTTACAAAATCCTTACATTTGCCTTGATAAAGTACCTCAGAGGACAAACATATTGGCTAAGTTTTCCTTTTGTCTTTATTCATATTCTCCTTTTACAGATATATTCTATCTAAAATTTTACACACAGAAAGTTATAGGAATGTTTTATTTTCCAAACATGGTCAATACACTGTGGCCATGTCCATAGTTAATGTTATTGAGAGTTGGCTTTTCCTATTTTATTATTAGTGCTTTCATTATTTTTAATCCTTTTTTACATGTGGATCAGGCTATTATACTTGTATTTTCTACTGGTATGTTGTGGATGGAGTTTTCTGTGTGCGCTTAAATGAGTCCTAATTAAGTTAGGGTTGGGTAGGGGGGTAGTGTGAGTCATCTAGACACATACATAAAAAAAAACCAACACATTCAGTTAAAAATAAAAATCATCCTTGATTATGGCTAAAAGTATAGCCGAAAACAATCAGAATTACAGAACTTTTGGACAGTTTTTACACACTTTTTGTCCAGAAAAGAAATCACTTGTACGAACTCAAGAAAAATTAAATAAAAAGCTTAATCACAGTACATTTTGAGTTGTACTTAACAAAACTTATATAAAAGAAGGTTTGTTGCCCAAATACACAATATATGCTCTGTCCCCAATACTTAGCACTGATCTCTTTTTAAGCAATTAATGTATTTTTAAAAATCTGATATTTATTTATTTCTGCATAG
Source organism: Acanthosepion esculentum (assembly GCA_964036315.1). Lineage (NCBI taxonomy): Eukaryota > Metazoa > Mollusca > Cephalopoda > Sepiida > Sepiidae > Acanthosepion > Acanthosepion esculentum. Next base: position 4,979,252 of record OZ038498.1, on the reverse strand, counting down.
CCACTAAATTAAACATTTAAATAATAAGAAATCTTGGGTTAAAATGATCAATTAATTTCTTAAAAATTACTTTGTTTTGGTAATGAAAATAAATTTAGCCAACATAAACTTGAAGAGGCCCAAAAGGTAGATGTGCATATTTTTTTTTTTAAATCAGGTAAGTGAGCCTTAATTTGAGGTGAGGCCTTTTGTGCAGTTAAGCATTGCCTGCCTAAAGATAGTTTCCTACAATGAAGAGTATATGCAGGTTTAATTCATGTCAATCTTTAATAAGACTTTCAATTACCCAGGCCAGAAGTACAGGGATTTCTACTCAAATGCAACTAAATGTAACATTTTTAGGAATAAAAAATACACACAAGTACAGTTTTAGGTATAAGAATACCATAAAATTGGTGGTATTAGCTATATGAAAAAAGTTAATAAGTCTACAAGTTATCTTTTGCAAAGTGATGCTGGATAAATGACATTGTTGACATTGGAAAGTGAGACTAACCTGATGAGCATCAAGGTCTATAACCATTACATTGACTATCTCAGGATGTCTCTCTCTCATAAACTTGATAGTGAGGGTGATATCAGCATATACACAGAATCCACCTCCTTTATTACTGGAACAGTGATGGAAGCCGCCTCCCAAATTGATTGCCCAGCCTCGTTGCAAAGCAATTTCGCCAGCCTAGAAAAAAGAAAGAAAAAGAAAATACAAATTATTAAACCAGAAAGGCTTCAAAAATCTACAATTACTTTGTTTTTTAAAATCAATTCATTTCAAGGAAGGTGATAAGGGAGTGAAAGAGAATGAGAAGACTTTAGAAGCAACTGGAAACTCAATGTTAAATAGGAAAGTAAGGACAAACCTACTATTCCTGTTCAAAAGACCAGAGAGGAGTGTGAACCAGACAATAGGCAAACTTATCTACTCCTATTTACAAAAGGCGCAAAAAGAAAAATGAATATAATTTCAAGTAGAGTAATGGTTACTGGATTAATCTCAGAATTGCTTGAATGTTCTTGAGTGTTGCATCTTTGCTCTATCTTTACAAGAGTCTCGATCAGACCAAAAACTGAAGTATAGGTATCATATCTAGGCTGGAGATGACCAATCCTCATTTTCCAGCACTGACAGAGTGCAAAAGCATTTACACAAACTTGTGGACAACGAATTATTTTCAAAACCGACAGCCTCTTTCCTCACAGACAAAAGATCACAAGCCTACTGCTACTATAGTGACTATTTTAGTAACAAATGTACAGACAAGTTTTTTTATAATCATTTCAAAACAAGTAAAGCAGTAATGCCACTAGTACACAGGGCGTTAGTGAAAATGAAAGAAAAGACTGAGTCTAGGGAGGATTGAGGAAAGGACAAAAGATGGACAGGATTCAAGAAGACAGAAGATAGCAATTGACATTGCATTTAAATTTTTGAAGATTGTACTTATCAGGGAAGCAAATAAACAGGAGGGAGTTCCACATGTGGGAAGTGCAAGAAAAGATGCTAAACTAGTAGCATGCTTAAATTCATATACTTGGGGTACCAGGGAAAAAAGCCTGTTAGAACAATTGCCATGAAAATATTTGTAGAAAAGACAGAGGGAAGCCATGCCACAACAGTAAGAAAGAGACTGAAGACAAGATGCCAGGTCAAGATCAATTACTTTGGATTTTGTCAAGAATCTCAAAATGTATAGCAAGAGCACCAGACCAGATAATGCAACAGTATTCAATGCACGGACAAATGGTAGATTTCTAAATGTGCAAGATGGATTCTGACAGGAAAAGTTTTCTGGAATGACACAGTAACTCAACTTTTCTTGCAGCTATTGATTTGATGTAGTTGCTCCACTTCAAGTCAGTGGAAAACATGAGGCCAAGAAAATGCTGTATGTTGCTCTCATGGAGGTTAGCATCAGCCATGCTGATGACAAGCAGAAAAGGTTCTCTATGATGGTTAAATGATAGCATTTTTGTTTTGGAGGCGTTAAAATTTACAAGTCATTTCTCGCCCAAGTTAACCACTGATTGGAGGTCCATTTCAAGAGCAGTTGCCAAATTTACTTTTACAGATCTGTTGGATTTGCTACCGAGACAGGAGTAAATGCTAGTGTCATCTGCATAAATACCTAGTTGGGAACTGATGACATTGGGGAGATCATTGATATAGATCAAAAATGGTGCAGGGCCCAAGTCTTGGGGAACACCCACAATCGTATGAAAGGATCTAGTAATGAGCCTGTTCAAAATGACCTTCATTTCATGATTTGAAAGGAATGATTGAATTTGTCCTATGACACTGTAGCTCTTCAGCTTACATAGAAGGCCAGCATGCCAAACCTTGTTGAATGCCTTCGAGATATCTAGGGCCACAGTTTGAGCTTCACTGTTCTTATCCAAAGCTTGATATAAACATTTTGTGATGGCTGTTGACACATTAGTGGTAGACCTGGCAAAACAGAAGCCATATGGTGGGCTCTCGTGGCTGAACATGCAGGTGAGAATCAAATACATGGTCGTCCATGCTGGAATGAAAGCTTTGATGATGGCTTTCACCCAGGAGGAGTCCTCAGAGGCACATTTTTGAACAGGATGATTAAAAACTTCATTACATTCTTTAGTTTCACCAGTTCAGACCTTTACAGCTAAAAGCCACCATGCCATCTACACTGAGTTGAATCGGCCTCATTCCCCTTTCATATTCAACTAATAAGAAGGAAATTCCACTTAGCTTCTTCCCAAGAACCACTACTTTGTGAAACTGACTCCCAAGCGGATGCTTCCTTGATCACTACACTCTTAACATCTTCAAGTCTAGGGTCATCTGTTATCTATGCATTATATTCTCATAATCTTCACTTCCTATTGCCTCCTGTCATGTTCATATCGCACAACTCATTCAGTGACCCTCTACTTTGGAGCCCTGGGTATGATGATAAACTACATCTGGTAACAAGGCCTCTGATCCGGAGAAGCATAGAACCACCTTTTAATTGCTGACCTGGGGTGGTAGCACCTGTTAGGGTCCTAGCTATGGGCAAATAGTGAATTCCTAAACAAAACGGTATAAAAGTACAAAAATACATTTTTATAGTAAAAATGCTAGCAATATTTTTTTATAGGAAAAAAAGTACCAACAGTACATATTTATAGTAAAATTAAGATTACATTGTTAAAGCAAAATGACCAACAATACATTTTATAGTAAAATGACCAACAATACATTTTTATAGTAAAATGACCAACAATACATTTTTATAATAAAATGACCAACAATACATTTTTATAGTAAAATGACCAACAATACATTTTTATAATAAAATGACCAACAATACATTTTTATAGTAAAATGACCAACAATACATTTTATAGTAAAATGACCAACAATACATTTAATCCGTAGTTGAAGTCATACAATTGCGTTCAACACATATTTAGTTGCGGCCATAAAATTGTGTCCAAAGTATTTAGATTTCAGTATTAAATAACCCCTAGAGGTTGATATGATGCTAAAAAAAATCAACCAACCACCCAATCTATTTTCAGTGGATCTTGGCCCTTGTACTGGGGGAACGGTTAGTAAAAAGAGTGAGTGGCGTAGTGTTAAAACTGGTTTAGTCCAATAAATCTCTCTCTCCTTTTTATATATACAAGGTCTGTCCAGAAAGCATCTAGCCATTTTGAGTAGCTCAAAAATGGACAGTGTAATTAGAAACCAATCAGAGGAGACTTTACTATTCATGCTTGAAGAGACACTTTCACAAGAGGGTTTTCTCTGTTGGCAGCAAAATGCCACTGAATATTTGTGCACTGTATGGCCATTATAGTCATAAAATAAACCTCATGCAGGGTTTTTTTTTTGCAAAATATTGCATCACCCAAGTCTGCCAGCACTACGATTTGGCTACATGCAACTTCTGGCTTTTCTCAAAACTGAAATTACTGTTGAAAGAGAGGTTTCAGACAGAGGTCAAGATTAAGGAGAATGCTACAGAACATCTGAAGGTAATCCTGAAAGAAAATGTTGTATATCATTTTGAAAACTGAAACCAATACAGGGATAAATGTATAACATCGGCAGATGAGTACTTTGAAGTAGACGAAGGTGCAAACTGCTCTAGCTTGTCTATTGTTCATTCATAAGTAGCTGAATGCACTTTCTAGATAGACTCTGGTGTGCATATGAAATCAGATTTTATACACATGCAACTGTGTAAGCAAAAAGCTGTGTAGTCAACAAAGTTTTTATTAGATGAATTTCTCATAATCTTCTCATCACACAATAAATTTACAATATCTTTTTTCTTCTTTGGTATATCATTCTTACAATCCAGGGTTACTTTTATACATTTCAAATTAAAAAAATAAATATCAATAAATATATTATTATTATTATTATTATTATATATATTTATTTACAGTATGATGAACAGTCCTTGAGTTGCATAATAAAACCTCATACACCCAAATGTTATTGAAATAGTTTCCACAATTAGTATCCACCATGATTGGCCAGTCATGTGACCCCCAATGGCCAATCAACACACCTCATTGACTCAGAACTCGGTATCTGAGTAGATGCTAAGAGAATATGCATTCCTGTCATGTGAGTAGACACAGCCTCTTGTGAGATGATGTGCTGGATTTATGGATAAGACAGCTTTTGTAACATTCACTAGCTTTCATTTTCAGGGTCAGAGAGAAGACATGTAATGCCTTTCAATATCTTTTCAGCATATTTTCTTTCTAAAAAATAAAAACCTCTTTTACATTCTTCTGACTTATCACTAGCTGGTTACATTTTTTTTTATCATAAATGTTTGGGTAATTATCTGCTTTCTACAGATACTATCAACATTTCCAACATATATTTAGTAACCTGGTATAAATATATAAAAACCGAAACTCATATCTTTCATATAGATATATTCTAAAAATAATCAGTTGATTATGGGGAAAACATTTACTTGGAGAATAAATCTAATGAGGTGTTTTTGAAAACTTAACCACTTGGTGACAAGATGCTTTTATGCAATCTCATATCAATGTGAAATATCTTGTCAGCTGCTCCAGGGTAATCACTGTTTTCACTGCACCATCACAGTTTGCAAATTGTTTTGAATTGCTAATTTATTGCCAAAGTAAGAAAACAGGGAAAAAAACATTCTCTTAAGAATATCTTACTACCCAGTACAGGAACAAAGAAATTTCTTTTGAGATATCATATGTATACAGTTAATGAAGTTTTTTGTTGCTTGTAATCTGATCTTCAATTGAATAGAAGTATAAATTGTTAAGAATTTTGTCAGTTTTAACATTTGTGACCACAAAAATATGTGTGTCAAAAGAATGGTTTTCCTTTGACACCACTATTGTTTTAACTAACTTCACAGCAATGTTTATTGCTTTAAAAAGCAATGATTAGAATTTTTATCAAATTTAAACATGAATGTGAATTTATACATTTTCTTTGTTCTTGAGAATTTAGAACAAAAATAATAAACAACATGAAATTGTTTATTGGGATGGTTGGCAAAACATTGGTTAATTGTCAATCAATTTGAACTTTATAAAATGGTAAATATGAACTTCCTTAGAGTTGGTTCACATATTTTAATAATTTAGTAAATGTTTATAAATATATGAATAAAAATTGTTTTCACATTTATTTCTTTATAAATTGGTAAATGATAAATATTACATTGCATTAGTTTTAATTGTATTAGGTTTTAGAATATTGTAAATATAAAATTATTCTTGTAAATAAATAATCTAATAAAGAGCGTTTAATATTTTTATTTTAAATTCAAGAACAAAAAAAATTATTTAATTTCATTTTCATCATATGTTTAGGTTTTATTACGATTCTAATAATTACTTTTTAAAACAAACATTCCTGGGGAGCAATAGTAGTTAAAATAATAGCAGTGTCAAGGGAAAAACTGTCCTTGTGACACCATTTTTTTTCTGCAGGGTTAAAGGTTAAAGATTGCTAAAATTTTTATATAGGAAGATTTAAAAAAAAAAAAAAAAATCTTACCAGAATGCTTCCTGAAGTTTGAAACCGAAATGGCTGAAGAACATAGCGCTGAACCAAAGAGTTGGGCACTAAGGCTACAGGAGGAATCTCTAAAATCTTCGCAACACTAATACTGCTCTGCAATTAAACATAGCAAAAGATTCTTTATGATGATATTGCAGAAAGAGCATTTTATCAAAAATGTCTTTTTTGTATATCATAGAAATCAAAGTGAATTTATCACAGAATAAAATGAATTAAACATTTTTCAAAGCCCCCATCAATACAAGGATTGCACAGAAAGTAACATTTTTTATTTTATTAGGTAGGCATTAGCGGTTGAACTTGCCCACCAATAACACATAATTTGTTTTGTCTTGTTACACAGATAACTACTGAGTGGCAAGCTAGCAAAATCTACATTTTGGTTCCAACTTTGTGTACAAAAAAAAAAAGAAATGTTATCTGCTTTGTTCTTTCTTAAATAAATATAGAGACAAAATAGAAAGTATTTTGTTCAATAAACAATCAAAATAAACTTGTAATAACTATGGAAGCATTGAATAGCATTAAACATCTATTTTATGTCAAAATCTTTCTATTTTTATTCTTCAATTCACCATACATTTTTAAGCATCTGCTACATTTTCCAAATTAGTTCTTTTCCTGTTAAGTAGTTTTTAAAGCACTGTAAATTATTTTACTTGGAAAAAATGACATTTTATAGATTTAATCCAACTCATTAAGTCCATAATAATAAAACACACACACACACACACACATATATATATATATAATAAAATCCCAAATCACCTCATATGACAGTCGCTTGTTTTATCAACCCCAGTGTGGACCGAGTTCATGTCAGAAATATAAATTTATCTGTGAAAGTTAATAACAAGCCCCCTCGCCCCCCAAAAAAGTAAAAAAATTAATACAGAATTTATCCATCTCAATGTTTCAGTCAGACGAAAGGCACAAGACTGAGGTCAGAGGAGGGTGGAAGGTATTTGTCTTAAAAGGAAGAAGTTTTATAAAATTAAACCCGAATATTAACCTTATGACATTAATTTGGGGTTATATGAAGAATGAAATATTAATTTAAAATTAAAAGTGGAAAAAAAAGGGGTTTAAAAATAAATTTAAAATATACAGATAAAAGGATGTAAAAAATTTCTAATTTGATAAGACAGATGACTGATATTTTTGTCTGGCGAAATAGGCTATTCCTCATATGAGGTGATTTTGGATTTTATTGTTTATTAATTATATTGCTTTGTAATAATAAATACATTGAGCTCTTTTTGTGGATCAGTTTTAATATTTTATGTTACTAGGATCCACTTGGATTATATACAAATGGATTTGTTACCTTTACTATATATATATATATATATATATATATATATATATATATATATATATCATAATGAGAAGCCATGTATACTTTCTTGATATGTATATAATATGGAGAAAACTGAAAAGTTGCAAATTAAAAGAAAAAAAATTTAATGTTCTTTTTTTTGTGAAAGTATTTATTTATATTTTTATATATATATATATATATATATATATATATATATATATTTGATATTTCAGATTGCCCCGATCTTTCATCAGAAATTAATTAAATAACTGTATTCAGGAGTTTGTTTTCAAGTAGCTTCCGTCGCAAGACGCGGACGTCACATGATGTGGAATGCAACTGTGTTTGAATATTTCTCACGTAAATCTAACGATAATATTTTAGATGTTGTTTAAAAAGGTTTTTTTTTTAAACTATATCTAAAGAAATTTTTTAACTATTGAAATATCTATACAGATTTAAAATTCCCAAGTCTTTGTTTAACCCTAGTTTATATGTGTCTAATTTTAAAATCCAGTATTTCTCTTTCTTTCTTCGTGTGTATGTTGAACTAAAACCTGAATCTATCAATAAACATTTACAGTTGTCTAATGAGTGTCTTGATTGATTAAAGTGTTCAGCTATGGGGGAATAAGGATTGTTTTGACGTATGGATAGTTTATGATTGTTGAAACGAAATCTAAAATTCCAGATTCGCCAATATATCCACTATTGGGACATATTGTGCAGAATAGATAGTAGATTATGTTATATATATATATATATATATGAGAGAGATAGCCTTGTCTGGTTTAAAATCAGTTTCCATTAAGTCATTTTAATTCCACACTCATACATCTTTGTGGTCAGCTCTTTCATAAACTACTGAACTATTAGTCAGTATGGTTGTGCTTTAATATTGTCTTTTGTGGAAATGAAATTATTAAATAATATTTATTTCTTTTCATCTACCAGCCTAACTAAATATTTGAGAACTGGAGGTTGCATATTTTTCTTTCATAAGATTTCTCAAATATACAGGCTAGTACACAAAAACAAACAGTATGTATATATATATATATATATATATATATATATATATATATATATATGTGTGTGGAGAAAACAACTGAAAAGTTGCAAATTAAAAAAAAATTAAATGTTTTTTTGGGAAAGTATTTATTAATATATATATATATATATATATATATATATATATATATATATACAGTGTAACCCGAATATAAGAGACCCGTATATAAGAGAAACCCGGATATAAGATATATTTTCTCTGGTCCCAAATTAGAGTCTGTGTTAATGTATATATAATAGACCAAACCCGGATATAAGAGATTTATTATCCGGTCCTGACAACTCTCTTATATCCGGGTTACACTGTATATATATATATTTGATATTTCAGATTTGCCCCGATCTTTCGTCAGAAATAAATTAAATAACTGTATTCAGAAGTTTGTTTTCAAGTAGCGTCCGTGGCTTCTCATTATATATATATATATATATATATATATATATATATATATTAATGAATATGACAACTACAAGAACCATTATTCAATTTTCAAATTTATTAAAAATAAATACAGGATGAAAGTACCCCTAAAAGCTATAATTTCATGTAATAAATATTTTGTTAATAAGCAAAAAGTGTAATTGATTTTGTTAATATTGCAAAGTTTAATCCCATCTTTCTGTGAACATTTTAACAGGAAATGACTAGCTGGTAATTTCAAGAAATGCATACATAAATACATTAAAATAAAAATAACGAATTCAAAATGTAGACAAAATTAGAAAGTAAACTGTAAGAACTTTTATAGAACTTGAAATTCAGAAATGTGTCTGTTGATACAGGTGTGGAGTTAGCAAATAATTTTCCATACTAAAAAAAAAAAAAAATTCTATGTTGGTGAAGTTTACAAAGACTTATCCTTTTTGCTAATAATGTGAAAAATTTAATGTCGCAGAACTATTACTCATATTTGTGTAGTTTCCTCAGAAATAAGTGGCACGTACAAAAGACAAAAGCAATCCATTCGCTATAACCAAATATAATGGAAAGTAGAACAAAATATATATTAATATATATATATATATATATATATATATATATAATTAACCAGCTTATATATTTCATATTTTAACCAGCTTAACCTACTATCAGTCTTGAAATAGACCCCCCCCCCATTGTAAGTTGACATACATTTTTCGAAGGGGACTGGTCTATATATATATATATATATATATATATATATATATTATATATATAAGCTTGTCAACTCTTTATTGTCAGGCTTTAGATTTTAAATATTAAATTCATAATATATTTCATAACAAGAAAGACAGGAATCAACATTTTACCGAGTTTTACAATATAGATGAAAATTTACTGAAGAAGAAAATCCAATTTTTTTATAAGATAAAAATTTTACTGACTTTAACTACTAAAAATAAGTCTATTATTTATAAATTAAAATTTACATATGCAAAAGAACTAAATCAATAAGTCTGTAACCTGGCATTATTCTGATCTGAAATTTTCATTATGTAATGTTAAGTGTATATTATTAATATTTACAAATTTAAATTCATTCTTAAGAAAGAAGATTACCATATATACTCGTGTATCATGTGACCTTTGAAGACCCAATTTTGAAGCTAATTTGACTACAGTAAACGGATACAGAGTTTGGCCAATGGCATAGCTAGGGCCAGCAGTACATAATTTTATATCACATGTATGATGCAACCCCCTTAAAATTAGCTTCAAAATTAGGTCTTCAAAAGTTGCAGGATACAGAAGTATATACAGTATATTGAAAAATATGTTGCACAAAATAAATACTTTTTTCATCATTAAGCTGCAGACTTGTTGATATAATCGTGTGAGAAAATGATATACAAATCTTTATATAAGGAAATAATTTTAGGAAAATATACGAAAAAAATAGAAAAAAAAATTTGGGTGATGCATTTTGTCCTTCAGTGGTTTATGTATACAGTACTTATAGACATGAATAAAAAAAAAAACAAACAAAACATGAATTTGTTAATGAAAAAAAACAAAGCATTTATGAATTTATCAATAAAAAAACAAACAAAAAAAAATTTGTTAGTTAACCTTCAAAATGAAATTCAATTGGTAATTATCACTTCGTCAGATAGAAGTTTCCCAATACAAAGCTGACAACAAATGAAAGATTTCTTGCAAATAAAATGTGGAAACATTAAATGAATCTCCAATATTTACCAGCAACAAATATATAAAATAATTCTACTATAGTATCTTCAAAAAGTTTTGGTAACAACTGCAGACAGCAAAAAATACCTTGAATATCTGCTAAGTGATTTGGGAAGTGTAATTCTGGGGACAGAGGCCCAATTTCAACTTTACTATAAAAACCTAGAATGATTTATTGAAATTACATCGTTAGATCTAAGGGCAGGTAATTCAGTCAATGACAAGATGGGAATTAAAAATACGAAATTAAAAATAAGACAGTACCACATTGAAAAGCCACAGGACGTTATAAATTGAAAATAAAATAAAAACAGATACAACAGAAAACATCAAAACAGACAATCAGAACAGACAATATTTAAAACCAACAATAATGAAATAGATTCAATGATATTTCCATCACACCATCTTTTAAGAGATAGGCAAGCAATTAGAAAGAAAAAACAAAAGTTTAACAATGACATAGCTGAAAGTGTTTCGTTGCTAATTAAAAAAAAAAAAAAAAAATCAAATTGTATTAAATCAGTCATTAATCAGCGAAGTAATCTTGATGTTAAAAATATAAGATCATAAGTGATTAAATTTTCAGAGTCAAGGGAGAGAATTCACACAGGGTCCAGATTTCATTCTCGGTGTCAGCTACAAGACACTTAAAATGACATTTGAAATTTATCATAGAATTTTTGTGATGTTTTTATCCCAAATAACATCAAACCTTTTTTCAAGAATTACCTTAATAAACCTTATTACACAAATTACGGAAATTAATGAAAAAAAAAAAAACGTAAATTTTGCCCATTAAACAATGTAAAAATTGAACAGAAACACACCATTCACTATTTGATTAACAAGTTTTTGTTGATTTTATTCATAATGTTAACTAAATATCTATTTAAAATAGTTTTAATAAAAGGTTGACTATTTTGTTGTGTGTGTGTGTGTGTGTATATAAACTGACTATTGATTTCTTGGATAAATTCAGTACTAATACAAGTCACTTTTCAAGTTTAGTATCTAAAATCAACACAAGTACATTTGTTTGATAATTATTGACAGATATTTTGAGAATATAGTAACCACAAACAGAACGGTCTAATGACTTACACGATCATTTTATTAAAAACAAAATTCAGTATACAAAATGGGATAGAAAAATTTACATATACACTTAATATAACCATATTTGTTCCTCAGTAAAATTAATAATTCTTTAGAATTATTTATATTTTGATGCTGTTCTTAAAGAGGGAAGGAAAATAAGAGACAGGCAAAGAGGAAGAAAGATGAAATCTACCTTAAGACTCAGAATGGAAGACCGAGTGAAGCATTTTAATTTGGATTTGCTGCTATAGTCAGTTTAAGAAATTCAAAGAAATGTTTACTTTTACACTTGGAATAACTTTAGCTTATTTAATTGAAGTATAAAACTTATTTCTTTTCTTTGGACTTGCTATATTATTTTATGTTTAATGTGATGCTGTACCAGATTAATTGAAAAGTTGGATTAATCCAGCTATATATATATATATATATATATATATATATATATATATGTGTGTGTATGTGTGTGTGTGTGTGTATGTATGTATGTATGTATGTATATATGAGAGAGGAGCTTATTTTCCGTGTAGACAGAAAAACGGAATGGCCTACTTGAAATGGAAATTGCAACAATTAGATTTGCTAACTGCCATTTTTATTTGTTACTATGATTGTCTTCCCTAACTTGTTCGTCTGACAGACATCAAAAGGTAAAGTTGGTAATGTTACCTACAGTCGCTTTACAGTTTAGGGTATTTAGGAATCAAGTTTTATGAAATTTGTTTAATTTAATAAAAAAAAAAATAAAAAAATTGTGTTATATTTTATTTTAAACCAATTTCAAATCCTTCAATGCCTTTAAAATCTGTATTATAAATGGTTAAAAAGGTTAACATTTCCAAGACTGAATTTTCTACAGGTCCCCCCCACCCCCTTCTGCTCCCACCACTACTAAGAATGAAATGACTGAGTTTGTGTTTGGCATGGTATTTTCCAAAAATAACTTTTTTATTGATATTATTTTTAAATAAAGTTTTTTTGTTTTTGTTTTTTTAATTTAATAAAAATTTCATGTCATTCCATTAATTTTTGCAAAAGGTAATTTTTATTTTTTAGCATTTTATTTTTGTACATGTTCAAAGTTGACCATATTAGAACTAAAAGTATCAAGAACATAAAGTCTGCCCGCAGGACCAATTCTATTAAGTTTTTAGTTTCAAAACAGAGATTTCAACTTAAAAAAAAACACAAAAAAAAAAAACGTGTAGATCAGCCAAAAACATGAGAAAGGAAAGCTGTATTAAAAAAAGAAAAATGATCTGTCAAAATCGATTCAATTCAATTCCTTGAAAGTGAATATTTAAGAATTTGGGTAGGAATAGGTTCATATAGGTACCTCCACTAATTTTTAAAAATGAAAAATCTTTTTTGAAGCTTCTATTTTAGTTTTAATTTCAAGTTAATAGATTAAAGTTAATATTTCCGAGAAGCAAAATACTTTACTCCATTTCAAAACTAAAATAAATTGACAGGAAGGAGTTTTTTTCAGAAAGTCGAATTCAAATTCCAGTCTAGTTTATTACATTCACTTATGTGCAAATAACCTTGGTATGAATCTTTCCCCCCAGATATGGGTTAATAGTAAAGCAAACTGGGTTCTTTAGCCTTAACTGGCAATGTTAACAAGAAGACACATGAATTCACTTAAAATACAATCTAGAAACGAAACTTTATCCATCACCTCCTCAAATAAAAGGTGCTGGTTTTGTGATTACAGATGTTAGTGCTTACAATGAAAAAATAAAATCTGTTAAACAATAATAGTGTTTATAAGAAAAACTGAAGAATACAAAATCTATTAAAAAAAAAATAATAAAAAATGAAGATAAAACATGGCTACAGTTAATAGATTATAATCCTACATGGCTTATCAAATACACAATAATTATATTTATTTATTTTGGAGATAATGAGCCTTCCTTAGCTTCTTCATGAAGAAAGATTCAAAAAGAAATAAAAATACAATCCTTTAAATAAATAAATAAAAATAAACCTTTCATGGACTTTTACATTGACCCAGTGGCAGATCTATATTTTTGAGGCCCTGAAGTTTGAACAGATATGAGAGGCCCCTTCACAATCAGCAACAATAGATTGTCAAAATGTAGTCTATAAATACAGTCTGGTGAACTCACTGGGTCCATACAATTGGTGTTTCGGGCACAGTAAGACTCCCAAATAAATTTTGAAAATTGACCAATTACAGGGGTATTTTTGAGGCCTTTTGGTATTACAGCATATTCTAAGGCTATCATTAGCTACTTCAAGTCATTGGCTTATGATACTATCACTAAAACGGTCTTATTTCAATAAACACTTTTAAAAGAAAACATTGATTTTATTGAAGAATTCACTTGTTAAAGATGTTGATTCAATGGCCTCTCAGGGATTAGGGACACTGAAGCTTCATTAGTTTCATGGTAGATCAGTCACAGATGAAAACTTTTTCCAAATACCATTTCTAATGGTTAAGCATCTCATTTCATACAGCCTTATTTCAGATAAAGAATATGGTTTTGTTTCTTTAGATCAGCTGCCGAGGAGTTAATGGCTATTACTGAATTTGTCTATCAGACTTTAGATAAAAACAGTGCAGCTTGCGCTGTGGCTTCAGAAATATCAAAGGTGTTTGACAGGTTCGGTCATGCTGGCTTTTATCTTCAGTTGTTCTGTCTGTACGACACAAACCAGTTAAGATAGATCATTCCACATTAATGTGGAGATCCTTAAGGAAGCTAATCTTGAACCTACATTGTTTCTTATCATCATCAATGACTTTCCATATGTCATCAGTTCCTGGCTAGGTATGTATGTTGATGACAACTATTTACTCCTGTCTTAGTAGTAAGTCCATTAGACAAAGTAAAATTCTGTTCTCAAAAAGGACCTCCAATCAGTTGTTAACCGCGGCAAGAAATGGCTTGGGAATTTTAAAGATTCCAAAATGAAACTGCTATCTTTTAATTATCATAAAAATTCATTTTTGCCTTCCATCAGCATGGCTGATGCTAACCTCCAAGAAAACAAATCACTGCACCTTTTGGGTTCCACATTTCCCACTGACACGAAGGGGGGGGGAGTGATTATATTGAGTTAATTGCTATGTCTGCTGCTAGGAGAGTTGGTGCACTGTGTGACCAGACAATTTTTCATGACAGAATCCATTTTAAACATTTATAAATCTACCATGAATATTAATGCATTAGTGCATTGAATATTACTACCATATCTGGTCTGCTGTTAAGGGTTCTCTCCCTTACACCCGTGAGAATGAACGTTGTTAAGGGAGACTCTGCGAGAACACGCATGCGCGGGGACACGCGAAGGGGCCATGATTATTCATCACTTTTCCTCCCGAGTGTTGACGGGCACACGTGTTGACTTGAATAAACCTCTGGATTCTATCCATTCATTCCGTTGTGGTCATTTCTTTCACCTGCTATATACCTCGATATTCTCAACAAGGTCCAAAGAAGGGTCTGTAATGTTATCCGTCCTGATCTGGCATCTCAACTTCAGTCACTTTCCCACCACTGTGACATGGCTTTCTTCTGTCTTTTCTATAAACATTTTCATGGCAGTTGTTCTAATGAGCTCTCCTCTCTTGTACCTGGACCACGGGAATTTAAGCATTTGCCAATCTATTTAGTATGTTTTACTGTTGGAATAGCACGTCTCTTCCAGTTCCTTGCTTCCCTGTCAACTAAAATCTTCAAAAATTTAAATGCAGCATTAATCTTCATCTTTCTTCCTCAATGCTGTTCTTTTATTGTCATTTCTTTTCATTAAAAAAAATCTCATTCTCTTTCACTCTCAGTAGCCTCTTACATCTTAGTGGCATTATCACCTTGCTTGAAGTGAAAAACAAAACAAGAAAAAAAAAAAAAAAAATCAATGCATCATATGACAAAAAATTTTGTATTACTTGAATGATCTCCGACCAAGGCTTAAACCATATAATTGGAAATTATTTTTTTTAAATTTCACCCTAAACAAGGCAATAAAGCCACTAGGATGCAAGAGGTTGCTGAGTGTTAGAGAAAAGGTACTATTAAGGAGAGAGAACAATAAAAGAATAAGAATTAAGAAGACAGAAGATAACATAAGAGAGTTCCACAAGTTAGAAGTGCGAGAAAAGAAACTGTTAGCATAGAACTTATGGTTACATCTAGCCATTTCAACTGTAAAATGATGACCACCAATCTAGTACTGTGCTTAAATTTATAAAGTCTATGTACTAAAGAGGAAAGTTCATCAGAACAATTACTATGAAAATATTTATAGAAAGGGCACAGAGAAGCTACATTACAGCGGTGGGAAAGAGACTGTAGAATGGATGACAGGACCAATAAAATTGCAATAACATTGGATTTTATCAAGAATCCCTAAATTAAAGAAACGTAGATTTAATCCAGAAATGGGTTATCCACTTTCATTTATAAATATAAACAAGCAAAAACAAAAAATAGCTACTGTGACATTTTTAACAGTAAATCTATTTATCAATAGAAAAGAACTTTGTGATATCTTATTAGTTTTAAAAGCCTTCTTGAAAATGATTTTCTCAAGAGAAAGAAAATCTTATTTTAAACCAGATAAAAGCAAGTCGTTCTGCTGTCAAATGACAAAATATAAAAATAACAATTAAGATCATAAAATGAGAAAAAAATGCTAGAAATATAAAAAACAAGAATAATTGTTTGAATTAATAGTCAGATGAAAAAAAAAAGAAAAAAAAGAAGACAAACCATATTGAAAAATGAAATTAAAAAAATATCAACATTTGAATGTTGTTATGGTGTGTAAACCATTTTAAAATATCTTTTAAAAAATCATGGTGTAGTATATTTTGGTGTTGTCATCAAATATTTTCCTGTCTTGTGAATCTGGACAGGAATGTGTCTTTAAATGTTGTACGATTAAACTTGTATCTGACAAATGAAATGCAAGACATTTTGATAATGTTGTGGGGGTCATCAAAACATCGTAACCACAATGATTAATTTGAAAATGATTATAGCAGAGCATATTTGCAAATCACAAACATAACAATTACAGTTACATTAATATTTACTTTGCAATTCAACCTCTGAGGATGATCTGAGGAGATTAAGAGTACTTCCTTGAATTTCAACTTAACATCAAGAAACTGATTAGAGAACTAGAAAGGATTATTATAAAAATAAATAGACTTAATATGTCTATATTATTTAATGAAATCACTATCACAATGATTACAGTTAGATCAACTTTGTCTTCGCAATTCACCCATGAAGAAGATCACGGAGGAGATTGAAAGTACTTGGGTTAACAAAATATACGGCGCCTTCCTTGATGAATTTTAACTTAACATCAAGAAGAAAATTAGGGCATTAGAAAGGATTATTATAAAAATAAATACACATACCTATGTCTATATTATTTAATGAAACATGCTTCAATGTGTGTGTGTGTGTGTGTGTGCATAAGAAATTCAAGAGAGCTTACTTTAAATGTCAAAAAAGAAAACTAAAAAGAAAAAAGATTTTGTTTGCCTCAAGAATTTCTCTATGCCCTAATTGTGGTGAAATGAGCAACAGATGTTTCCAAAGTACATGAAAATAAAGTTAATTTAATCTTTTTCTAAATTTCAAAAGGGCCATCAGTATAGGTACCTTCATGAGATTGCTAAAAAAAAAAAAAAAAAAAAAAAAAAGAGCATAGCATGATGGAAAAGACACCAAACTTGATGAAAACAAAATTTTATCGTCTAAATGTTTAAGTTATTATTAAGAGGAAACAAAGTTTTTTTTAAATTATTTAAAAAAATTTTTCCATCCTTTTAGAACATTCTAAATTTTGATTGAAAAAAACCTTGTTTCTCTTTGTATCACTGGAACTAGTAAAATAACATATACAATTTTTAGCACGTTTTTTTTTTGTATGACACACATTAATTTGGAAAATATTGTAAAAATAAAAATAATTGTCGGATGTTAATGAAACTTTCAGAAACTATTCACAGATGATGGAAATTATTATATTTTTTTTTTTTTTATTAAAGTTATAGCAGAAATATTTTTTTTATATTTATTACCCACCCCCAACTAATTTTATGAAAACTAGAAATTCAGTCGCATTCACTTTAGTGATTATATGAGGAAAGCAAATCGTTTTGTTTTTTTTTTATAATTGGACCCCCCACCCTCCCTGAAAATCAGCCCTAAATTGTAACATACAAAACTCAATAAAACAAAAATATTATTTAATTTCAAATGCTTTTATTTGCTTTTACTTGTTTTTATGAATATGGACAATATTTTCTGAAAGCAAAAAATATTTTTGATGAAAAATGAATTTTTAATACAATTATTTGTTTTTTCTTTGAAGTTGTTTTACAGTTTTCAGTGAGTCGTCTTATTTCAATTTTATTTCAAGTGACACAAAATGATATGACCTGCTTTGGTTTGGTTTGCTTTGCTTTACAGCACATCAACCTCAATGGGTCATTTAATGCCGAAAAAATTTTTTTATTTCTGGTAATATTTTTTCTTCAAGAATGTATAGCTAGTAACATCTTTTTCCCTCAAAAATGTATAGCTGGTAATATTATTTTTCAAAAACATACAGCTGGTAACATTATTTTTCTCAAAAACGTATAATTGGTAATACTATCTTTCCAAAACATACAGCAGGTAATATTATTTTTTTCAAAAATGTATAGCTGGTAATATTATTTTTCACAAAACATATAGCTGGTAATATTATTTTTTCAAAAAACGTATAGCTGGTAATATTATTTTTCCTAAAAACGTATAGCTAGTAATATTATTTTTCATAAAACATATAGCTGGTAATATTATTTTTTCAAAAAACGTATAGCTAGTAATATTATTTTTCCCAAAACATATAGCTGGTAATATTATTTTTTCAAAAACACATAGCTGGTAATATTATTTTTTCAAAAAACACATAGCTGGTAATATTATTTTTTCAAAAAACACATAGCTGGTAATATTTTTCAAAAACGTATAGCCGGCAACACTATTCTTTCAAAAAAAATATAGCAGGCAACATTTTTTCAAAATTGTACAGCTGGCAACATTATTTTTCCAAAAACGTATTATCAGGGGCCTTGCTGTTGGATGTAGTTTATCGTCATACCCAGGACGCAGATGTAGCCTGGGAGTTAACTATTTGCCCATAGCTGGAACCCTAACAGGTGCTACCACCCCGGGTCAGGGTGGACCTGGGAACACCAGCAATTAAGAGGTGGTTCCACGCTCCTCAAAATCTCCTGATCAGAGGCCTTGCTGTTGGATGTAGTTTATCGTCTTACCCAGGAATCGGATGCAGTTTAACGTCATACCCAGGACAATGATGACCTGCTTTGTTTTATTTTCAAATTACATCTTTTCAGCACAGAAACTAAGTTAAGCGTGTTTCAAAATATTTTAAATAAACATTATAATTTCTAACTTCCTTAAAATATATTTTGAAAAAAAATTATAGTTGATTTTTAAAAGAATTTCAAACTGAGATTTCATTTTTTTTTAAATGGAAAAAAAATAGTTGACATGATTGATTATCTGTCAATTTTTCTGACACAAAGAAAAAAAAAGATTTTTAATGAAAATTTTGGACGTACTAGGAACGATTAAAAAATGTAAAAAAATACCCCACAAAATACTTTGATCTTTCCTCGTAATAATAACAAAAATTTAGACAAAGTTTTGTTATCGTCAAATTTGGCATCTTTTTCGTCCTGCTATGCTCTTTTTTAGCGACCTCATGATGGTACCTACATTAGTATGTGTCTGTAAAATTTCATGAATAAAATTTTGAATGACAAGAAATTTCTTGAAATTCTGACTTTATTTATCTTTAAGTGTATAATAAATCTATTATTCACATGGCTACCTCATTGAAGTGTAATTAAAATTCAAAGAAAATGTTCGATTTAGTTGTTGCTGTTTTTTTTCTTTTTTTTTTTTAAATAGTTGATATATCAGTTGTATCAAATTAGATGTTCACTTAATTTTTTTTTTTTTAATATTTGTTTGCTTTAGTGCAACAAAACAAAATAGGGGCGGGAGAGAAATTGGCTTTTATATAATAAAAAATATAAATCTATAATATTATAGAATAAAATGAATGAGTAGTTAATCATAGTAACATTTAATTGCCAACTGTTATTGTTGTTGTTGTGGTTCTTCAATTTTTATTTATTACAACTGATAATTATTCAAGTTTTTAAGTTGGTATACCCACCAGCATTTATAAGTGTTTCTTTTGCAAAGATACATTTTTGCACATTTTATTAAATAAACAATAAGTTTTTTAATACTACAAAATATTTGCATTATTTGGACTGTTATCCCCATCTTCATTGCCATATTCACAATGTTTCAGCTCAGTGGATAAAGATGTTGGTTAGATCCAGTGACGAGACCCAAAGAGTTGTGAGCTCAATACCAGGCCACAGCAGTGGTGAACCCAAAAACTTGGAGAGTTGAGTTAAAGGGAAATAACAGACATCCGGAAGAGGCATGGCATGCAGAACTAGAACAATCTACCCCGGTGGACGAAATAAAGGATTCGAAATTCCAATCATCTGAAGGCCAGAGTGTACAATGGCTGAAACATTGTGAATATGGCAATGATGATGAGGATAACAGTTCAAATAATGTAAATAATCATAATACTTCAAAATTTAGTTGTAGTTAATGGCAAATACATTCAGAACATTAAAATCTTGTAAAATTATTTTTAAAATTTACCAATACCATGACAAATATGACTCAGAAATAAAATCATTAGAAATAGTTGATCTGATTTACTTAATGAAAAGTTGCGTAAAATTCTTAGATAATTATGTTAGAAGATAACACAGATCTTGTAAGTAGAAATTTGATCTGAAGAAATTGTCAATGTTCTGAATATCTCTTTACAGGACACCCAGCTACATCGGTCTAACCTAATTTAATTAAAGAAGCGCTTTACCAAATAGACCATCAAAATAAATATTGTTTATGATATATAACAAAATTAAATATCTGTCTATATTTCTGAGATGAGGTATTATGTACATTATTTACATTGGACTGTTGTTCTCATCTTTATTATCATATTCTCAACGTTTCAGCTGTTATACACTCCAATCACCTGAAGAAGGTCAGAATGCACAATAGCCAAAATGTCATGAACATGACAATAAAGATGAGGACAACAGTCCAAACAATGTAAATGATGTAAAACTGAAAAAGTAAAAAGGTTTTCGTTTTTAAATTTAGAAAGGGAAAAATTACATTTTTCATTACTTTTGATATAATATATTGAGCATAATGAAAATATACTTTATCTGGCTGTCATATAATTTTAAATTAATTATAGCAGAATAATATTCTTTTATGTGTAAATGTCTTTTCTAGATGTCGGCAGTTATAATTTTACATAACTTCCCGTCTTTTGTTGAAAAAAATATTACATGAATGAAAATCTGTCTATTCATGAACAACAACTGTTATTGTCTGTTTAACGGCATATCAACAACTTATGGGTCATTTAAGGCCGAAATTTAATTTTCTTGGGAGCTTTTCATTTCATTGTTTAACGGCATATCAACACCTTATGGGTCATTTAAGACCGAAATTTAATTTTCTTGGGGTTTTGGAGTAATAAAAATGATATATGTTATTCTACTTTCACAACTGAATAGATGGTAGATGATAATCAACTTTTGTGCATATATGTGTGTGTGTGTGTGTGTTCATGTGGACATGATTACTAAAGAAGGTGATGTGTGGGTTTTATGTTGTAGTTTTGTTGAAGCTATATTTTAGAATACAGTTTGATTTAAGAAATTGTAGGATATTATATGAACTAATGTCACGAAAATTCTTCCATGTGGGTTGGCTGATTGATTGATTTTGTTTGGCGGCATATGGACACCTATAGGGGTTATTTAATGCCAAAAATCTAAATATTTTAACACAATTTATGCTTTCTACTACAGATAGTATGTATATAATTTTATATTATGTACGTAAATTTTATGCTTTTAGAACAAGAACAAAACTATTTTAATGTACCTATCATGGTTTTTATGTATATACATGTGCATATTAAAACAATATAATCTATAAAATTAAAAAGCCACAAGAAAGAAATATAAATATAGAACCTTATAATATTGCAATTTCTAATAACTCTAAAATTTGTATTAAATACATTTCTCTTCTGTGTAAATAGATTTTATTTACACTATTTACATTATTCAGACTGTTGTCCTCATCTTTATTGTCATATTTACAATGTTTCGGCCATTGTATGCTCCGGCCTTCTTCAGGTAATATATCCTGGAATTTCAAACCAAACCCTTTTAGTCCATGAAAGTAGATTGTTTGTTCCGATACTGCCTGTTGACAAAGTACAAACTGTCAAAATGAGTTTCAAGCCACCTGTGAGCAAACTGTGAGAGGGGAGTCCTCACTGGTTGAAGGGAAGAGCTTATGTGGTAGTTTGTTATGAAGGAAGAAGCAGAAGTTGTTCCAAGTGTCACCCACCTACCTCAGCAGACAGTGAAAGCGAATCCCTGAATAAACAGCTAAATTGTGGGATTTGTATTTTTCATTTCTCACCATAACATGATTTCACCTTCCATTCGTTTCCCAGTTTTTATGCACACCAACAGAAATGAAAAGGGAAACATCACATGAAGTGATTTTTTTCATTGGTGGGAAGCTGAAAGACGATCTCTGGGGTATACCTGCACATATCCTTAGTTGTATCCCCCAACCTTATAGAGAGTAACCACCAACACTTTTCTAATAAGTAACAGTAAGAGAGAAGTGGTGGCAATAAGTATAACGGCGAGCGAGGGCATTTAGCCCTAAGAGTAACGGCGAGCGAGGGCATTTAGCCATAAGAGTAACGGCGAGCGAGGGCATTTAGCCATAAGAGTAACGGCGAGCGAGGGCATTTAGCCATAAGAGTAACGGCGAGCGAGGGGCATTGGCAATAGAAGCAGGCAGGTGTACAAACTGTTACAAAAATCTTCGGAACAGAATTGTTTTAATTACTTCTAATAAGAAAAGCAAATAAAATGGAAATTATTCATTATATAAATGTCTACTAACCAAGAAAAAAAAAAATTCACAAAATGAAAGGTTATACAATGTAAAAATTGATGAATAACTTATGTTAGTTAAAAAAATTCAAAGTATATCAAATGGACTGATTGCAGTGGAGTGATCAGGAAGGAAAGGACTTGTCCAAGGCCTACCACACCAATAGGCTTGAACTTAAATCAAAATGTTGAAGTTTTCAATTAGATAAGACATAGCTACCCCCACCCTTATGATGTAAATGTTACCACAATTTAATTAAAAAATATGCAAAACAAAGTTACAACAATTGTATCCAACCCTTAGACCATGTTCAAATAAATTCAAAGATGTTTAGTTAAAATTGTAAAATTTTTAAATGCCAATATGGATGTTGCCTTAAAGAGTAATTAAAATGAAATAACTTTAATTTTGTGTATTTTATTCAAGTATAACAGATTGACACAATAGAAATAAACATAAATAATTTTGCAAATAAAAAAGGCAAATAAAACAGAAAAAAAAAGTTTTATTTTTTAAGTCTATTTTTTCATCCAGTAAAATGGCTTAACATGTTAAAACTCTTTTCTTTTGATGACAAAAGATTTGTATTATTTGAACATTAGTGCTTTTGTTGTACGTGCATATAAATAGGGCCCCTGAAAAAAAAATTAGGTTGATTTGTCTAATGAAACAAGAAATTAGACTACTGACTAAGCCAAGCTAATTTACATGTTTTACATCACAGAATGTGGAGGAGATAAAAAAAAGAAAAAAAAGAAAGATGATGTGATATAAAAGTAAAATAAAAAATGCTTTTTAAATTTTATTTAAAAGAATATTTCAGCATGCATTATACTAACTTAAAATTAGTACTAATTTTAAGGTTGTTGAAAAAAAAAATATATATATATATATATATATATATATATATATATATTTAAAAAATAGAGAAAAACAAATGAAAAATCAGTTTAAAAAATATCAACTAAAGCCATAAAAAGAAAATATTTTCATTATAATGGTAACAGCAATATTAGCCCTTTCCTCATAAGGAAACATTCAGCATTTATTTCAGTTGAAATTTATAAAATCTTTCTCTTAAAACAATATTTCAGGAAAATAGATTTCTCATATCCACTCACTGCTGTTATTGCTCCTTCCGGTATTGATTGGAGATGCCATCCTTGCCTTTTGTTTGAAGGCAATGTGGAATGTCAGTATCAGGATTATGTCATTATTCTTACTTCGAGTTATATGTGCTATCCATTTTAGTTGTTGCTGCTGTTGGAAATCTTCAAGTGATGTGCTTCTTTGTTTGGGATTCTGTAGCGCCAATCCACAAGGATTGAAGAATGATGATCTTTGTTGAGACCTACACACTTCACTTGCTCAAAGACATTTTAAATTACCAATCAAAGGATGGTTGTATATAGCTGAGAATTTAGATATTTTTGAAAGAGTTTGGCGCCATGCATGGCATCCATATGAGAGTTTCAATCTGATGAACGAGTCTATTTGAAAACATGATTGGAGTTTTGGTTTCATGGCTTTGTAGCAATTTGCAGTGTTGGGCGAAATTACTTCTAACATTGACTATTCTGTGTCTGATTTTCCTTATCTCCTATACTAAATTTGTTACGATTGATCCTAAGGTGTGAAGGTATTTGAAGGGTTTAGTATTTACTAATTCCACATCCTAAATCTTTATGATGGATTCAGGGTAGATTTCACTATTGCTCTTATTTCAATTCTAGATCATAGTTTCCGTTTCGGAAAGGCCTTTCTTTAGTCTTATTTCTTGGAACACTTGGTTAGAGGATAATGGTTTTAGAAAATGGGTAAGGCCATTATATTGCTATCAATTATTTTTAAAAAGTGATTTTTGTAATGATTTTCAGCAATTTTCACTTAAGTTTTTTTGAGATTCTAAGTTAAAATAATTTTCATTATTAATTTTTTTGACTAACTTTCATCATTTCATTGCTTTTTATTACATCTTAGGTCAATTTAACCTTTAAAATCAAACTACCTCACCTTAGACACACCAATGTTGTTATGGCTGCAGTACATGTGGTACCCCAATGACCCTAATGGCTCGAGGAATTTGTGATGTCATGAAGTCAATCTAAATTTTAAAGGAAATGGTACAAAATCTGAATACAGGAGTAACTTTGAATGAGATTTGAACTTACAACTGATATCTGGAGACATGCACTGTAAGTTCAAACTATTTCTTTGTTCAGATTTTACCAGGTTTACCTGAACGGATCAGCTGAGGACATTATGACAAAAACAAAAGATGAAGAAAATTAATCAAATACTAATTATACTATTTACTATTATACAAATTACTCTTTGTCTTATAATAATATTTTTCTGCAACATTAAAAAGATTTAAGGAAAGTTTTAAAAACATGCATTATGCAGAAGAGGCTCAAAAAATAACAAATAATGCAAAAATGTCTTGCTGCAAGAAATTCCATTATCTATTTTTTTCTATTAAATCATTTAAATGTATTTCTAAAATTATCTGCAGAAAAGAGTTTAAAACTATAATGAATTTCAATATAAGACATTCTGATTATTTTATATATATATATAAAAAAAAAGGAAAAATACACACACACATTATATATATATATATACACACACACACACACAGAGAGAGAGAGAAATAAGTATATCTAGATAAAAATTTTAAAGCCATTAAAAAAAAGTATTAAAGTATAAAGGAATTATCAGCAGCAGTACGTGCATTAGCAACAGAAATGATGGTGTGAAGGAAGGAACACCTAAAATATCAAAAACAAGATCCCACCTCAATCAGTCCATCCAAGATGGTGTGGAGCTGCGTGGAGAAGCCAAGGGGTAAAAAGCCAGAGTTAGTCGGGTTTAAACAAAATGAAATAAAAATTAAAAATTTACCATGTTTCATATTGCGAGCAATGCCTCATTTAAAACATTTATATTATCAGACAACTCCAAGCAACACCACCAGAAAAAAAAATTTTTTTTTTAAATTAATGGTAGGCAAAGGAAATAAACAAACAATATATTTCAACTATTGTTTATATTAAACATGAGGACTAACATCAATAAGATAGACACAGAACTAGCAGGTAAACTTTTTGGCATATTAATCATTATATATATATATATATATATATATATATATATATATATATATATATATATATATATAAGCCTGCAGATACATTTTAGTGTTGTCATATTAGTAAGATTAATATGAAGTCGGTTATGCATTTCAATCATGTAATTATTAGGGAAATCAATGACAGTGGAAAAAATTTTCCTAACGTTGTTGATATATAAAATTTATATATTTGTTTTAATCATGTAATATGCAACAAATATCCCTTAAACAAGCAGGACAAGAAAAAAAAATAGCCTCCCCAACCTAATGTTTTCTATATTTTGGGGTAAAATCTAGAAGTATATTTCTTAAGATTATTTTTCTTAAGAGAAAAAAAAAAAAGTTCTTTATAAATAAGACATTTTCGCAATATGATACATGTTAAAAATATAGCCACAACAACTAGAAACTTATTAAAAAAAAAAAAAAAATTTCTCAATTACTACAGCATAGTAACTTAGTTTTAGTGTTATGAATTTTGATTAAATGTTTCTTTTAGAAAGCATAAAACTAGAAAATCTTTTAATATATAAATTCATTCATATATTTTGAACTAAATATCATTTTATAAGCTTAATATTATTACTTTTTTTTATAAAAAGATGGATATATAAGTACAAAATGTATTTATTTACATTAATTTTTCAGTTTGCAATTTTCTGTAATGATTTTACAATACAGAAGGTGTGAAAGAAAAGATTTCAGCTCCTAAATTCACAATTTCTGACAATAATAAAAACTATCTTTATACTAATTTCATTGTTTTTCTTTGAAAATCAAAACTAAAACTTTTTATTCAACATTAAATAAAATAAGTAAGCACTACTAAATCTTACTAGATAGAAATAAAAATGAACTAAAACGACTTGTCTTTGGGGCACTAAAAATACTTCATTCTACTTTTGTATTTTAATAAAATTTACATATCTATTGATTAATCTGGATGAGTGCTCTCATTTTCGCTGAGGTCATGAGAACAAATAGAATAACATTTTTAATAATGATAATTTCTCATCTCAGAAATTCAGACAAATTATTCTGTTCTTTTAACAAAATGCTATCAAATTGCAAATGCTTCAAGTTTGAACTAAAAGGCAACAACATATTCAAATTCCCACATAAAACAAAAAGAATTATTTATATACAAGACAAAAGAATAGCATTATTATTTATAGTTGGACTAATGTCATCTTTATTGTAAACTGTTCAGCAATTGTACCCGCCATCCCTAAGGTGTTTATGGATCCAGGTAAACTTTAGGGAATTTCAGAATGAAATTTATTTAATCTATGAGAGTAGATTGTTTTTGTTCTACCGTCCATGTCTAGGGATATTTTGACTTGTTCTTTTTCGTACTGTTCAGTTATTGTTTGACCTGTTTCCACAGAATTTGAGGTTGTGCTGTGGAGCCCTGGGATTGAACTCACAATTACTATACAACCAAATTCGCAAACCAACACTTTAATCTTCTAGGATAACAAAGATAAGGTCATTAGTATGACTGCAAATAATTTAAGAAATAATAAGTCCTCATTCCAGACGTAAAAGAGTAATTGGCTAGATTGATGTTTGTTTAATGTAGGCATTACTCTTACCTCCTTATTAACACTAATATTGACACAATTTAATGAACCCCACCCCCAAAAAAAACACCCCCCAAAAAAGAAAGAAAAAAACACACCACCCAAAAGACCCCCCCCCCAAATATGCAGTCAGTTGTATTTACTATTTTCTGTTATTTTCCATGGATTCATTATCACATTGTAATTCTGCTTTTCCCTTCATTAGCACACATGCATTTGGACCTGCTATTAAAAAGGAATCGACCTTAGTTGGGATCATAGAGTCAATGCAAATGATTCTTTCCTTAGCTGCAGAGAGTATGTGAGTCACTAGGGCCTACCATTACCTCAGATAAATAATGGTTCATTCCATTTTAATTTTGAGGAATAGAAAAAATATATCAGATACCGTTTGGTTTATAGTCAGAAAAAGAACGCATATATAAGAAAGAAAGAAAGAAAGAAAGAAAGAGGTGATAATGCACTTATTTAACATTTGCTTCAGAGAAATTAAAAAACCTTCTCAATTTTTAATCTCTTCATTTGTATCCCCTTACTTCTTAAAATAAAGACAAACATTCATATTTATGATTGTTACAACATTTTGTTAAAGTTGTTAAGCTCAAATATTTAACAAGGCAATTGGAGAATTTACATGGGCATTTTATGGTTGTAGAACTTGCAAAGAGTTTATTCAATCATTAACTTAAGAATTATGATTCCTCGGCAAATTCAAATAGAAAAATCAGGAAATTTTCAAGGGCACTGCTAGAAGACAAATTTAGAGTTAGTACAATTGATGAGTAAAGTGTTAGCATCACAACTCCAGCCACTTTCCCACTGTCATAACATAGCTTCCCTCAGCCTTTTCTATAAATACTTTTATGGCAACTTTTCTGATGAGCTATCCCCTATTTCAAAAATTTAAAAGCAACGTCAATCATTATCTACTGCCTTCTTAATTCCTGTCCTTTTATTGTTCTCTCAATTGTGTTTTTTCTTTTTTTTTCTTTCTCATATTCTCTAATACACAGTAATCCCTTGTCTTAGTGGCTTTATTTCCTTCATGAGGATGAAACGAGTCATCCAATCATGTCTTAAGTCTGACCACAATGGGCAAAACAACGTTTTTTGCCGTTCTAAAATATGACCACAATACAGATTACTACACGTTTCACAATTTTAGAACAAGTTCTCTATCATAGTAATGCTTCAATTTGGTTACAGACTTGACCCTCCTGAATATGAATGCGTTCCTGAAGCATGCAAAATGGCTAGCACTCTATGAATTAAGAAAAAGCAGTAATGCTGTAAAAGAAACCCAAAATATTGTGTTTCTGGGATTAGACCATTTAAATATAAGAAATGACTGAATATAGTTTAAAAGATTAAAACAAAAAAATAAAATAAAAAATAAAAATAATAAAGGTGACTTCAGTTTAAGAGTGGCACCAGAAACAGATCTTCCTGCTGAGGTCCATAGTAACTTACTTTTATCTAAACCTTTTAGAAATAATGCTGTTTCAATTGAAGAACTGCTGTTTAATGATTCACAAACCATTGCAGCAATCTGTAAAAATGTTCAAACTTGGAAAACGGGTTCCCCATGGTTTGTCAGAAACCAACAATCAAGAAAGAATAGACATCAAAACACTTGTGACTTCATCTTTCCATTTTTGGACAGATTAATGACTAGTAATGAAAAATGAATAAAGTGACAGATTATCTGACTGAAGATGAACAGGTTAAAGGATAAGTTAAAATGAATCTACATCTAAGAACAACCTTGGCAAGTGTTATAATGTTCAGTGTGTTGGTGTGTGGTGTTTTTTCTTTGATAATTTTTATTGTTTGTCATTAAGGAAAAATATGCACACTCCAGCAGTATTCAGACTTGCATTCGTCTCGTCAGAGGGAAACCGTTGTTAGATCTGGCGTACCTCAACCGACTTGACTATGGAGCAGCCTTGCTGACCAAGCAAAGTTTAAGATGTGCATTGAATCGAAGTTCCTCTCATATTAAATTCCTCGAATCCTGCCGGAGAGAATACATTTTTCTTTAATAAGATTTCTCAAATATTCAGGTCGGTAGATGAAAATAAATAAATATATTGTTTAATAAATAAGTGTAGCTTATAGTCATATATGAATATCCACTAAAAATAACATTTAAATTGATAAAAATTTATTGGGCTGATAAATAAAAAATCCATTATCTTAAAAAGTTACTTTCTTTATGTTTAGATAAAAAACTGAGCAAATATGAAAATTTTGAATTAAAAAAAAAAAAAAAAAATACCTAGCTAATTATGGGGTGAATCTTCCCACTTGAAGCATAAATAAGAAATCCGGCAATTTTCTAAAATTCCATGGATATGAAAATATAAGTATTCACTGAAGAGATGTTAGAAACCTATAAAATCTTTTTTGTTTGTGCTGTCTGTGGGTCAGAAATCTATTCTTTTTTTTTCTTTTTCTATTCTCTCCTTTACTCTGGCTTATATATATTCTGCCTTTCCCCATTTACAACTTCTTTCCTCTCCCTTTCTTTTTTTCTCAATTCTGTTGTTATGTGGAAATCTGATGTGGCATATAGTCTACAATTGCTATTCCACAGACATACCGTGGAATCTCTCTGTCTCTTCCACAAGTATTTTCATAGCAACTGTTCCGACCAGCTACTTTCGCTGGTTCCCGGACTATGTGAATTTAAACAAGCTACCAGGATGGCATCTTGGTCTCACTCTTTCACTGTCAAAATGGTTAAATGTAACCATCTCTTAAACAGCTTCTTCTCCCGCACTTCTCTCCTATGGAACTCCCTTCCCCTTACTTGCTTCCCCGATAACTACAATCTTCAAATATTCAAGTGTAATGTCAATTGATATCTGACACCCCGAGCTTGTTCCCCGTCCTTCTCTGTAACCCTTCCTCAAACACGCCTCTTTACTCTTGTTCCCAAT
Organism: Acanthosepion esculentum; assembly: GCA_964036315.1. Classification (NCBI taxonomy): domain Eukaryota; kingdom Metazoa; phylum Mollusca; class Cephalopoda; order Sepiida; family Sepiidae; genus Acanthosepion; species Acanthosepion esculentum. The sequence continues at coordinate 4,948,762 of OZ038498.1, read as the reverse complement.
CCTCTGTAACCCATTGCGTGCTAGTGGCACTTCCACCTTGATTGGGGTGAATTGCCTTAGAAAAAAAAAAAGAGAGACTGTCAAGGGGGGCACCTCAGTGTGGAGTAATGGTTAGCAAGCTTATCTTGCTAAAACAGTTACGACTGAATAATGAGTTTGATCCTCACTGGGTGCCCCATACTTTCGGCCTTGTGCTTAGAAAATCAATATAAGACAGTCAAAGGCTAGGTTTTTCTGTGTATGCGGGTACGGGCATAATTGAGAGACAAAATGGCAAAAGCCATCAAGTCTTTTGCCTGTCAAAAGGATCACTTCAGACTAGCAATGGTTTTATTGATGGCATCAACTGTGCATGCCCACACAAATTAGCTAAAGCAATTGCAAAAATTCTAACTCCCTTCTCAGGCACCGTCAACCCAACATATATTAAACATTCTGGTGACTTAATCCAGACAATATGAAACCTAAACATGAAAAACAGGATTATAGCTAGCTTAGATATCAAATCATTATACAATTGACTAAAATATACTAATTGACAAATACACCCAGTACAAAAAGGACCCTCCCCACCACCACAAAAAAGAAAAAAAAACTTCTGCCTGTCCATAAAATTATACAATGATGCGTACTAATCACTAACCATTTCTTGTCTCTTTCAGTAAAAATTTCTATTGGCAAAAATTCGGCTTACCTATGGGCTCACCTATTAGTGATGTCCTTGCTTGTCTATTCCTAGAATTTTTAGAGTTTGGCCTATTTAAACATTGTACCTAAAAACTCCACTTACCAAAGATATATAGATGACATTCTTTTCTTATTATACTATATATATATTTCAAAATATAAATCAATTAGACATAATAAAGAATCTTAGTAAGGTTGAACCTACCTTTGAATTCACACGTTAACTTGAAATAGCTAAGTCTCTAACTTTCCTCAACATCTTATTAATACATAACATTAACAAATTAGATATTAGAGTTTACTGAAAACCCACTAACAAAAACAATCTAATTCCCACCACAGTCAAAAAATAAAATTGGGCCCAGTCATAGGATTCTACCTCAGAGCCCTTAGAATATGTAACCTAGAATACCCGTGTGTGAGGAAAAGATAGACATTGAAAAAACATTCATCCTCAATTTTCATAGAAAATATGTTCTCTGACAAAGGTCGTCAAAGATTTGTCAATAAACAGTAATTTGGCCTTTGCTAACCAGACACTTTCTCTGTAACTGAGTGGTAGAGCATGTGAGATCAATTGACAGTTCTGTATAGGACACAGATTCAACTCCTGTCAGAGAATAAATATTTTCTACAAAATTTCTAACATTCAGGTCAGTAAATGTAATTAATAGTGTTTATTTTAAAAAAACAGAGCATTGTATCTATTAAAAATAACATATGAAACAGAAAATATATTAAATAATTGTCAAACTTAATCCATTTAATATATATATATATATATATATATATATATATATATATATATATATATATATATATATAATTAAGTAATGAAAATCTTGGTAATCTGTATGGATAATCCCAAGGAGGATGCAATCCAGAAAGCTCAATGTTAAATCAGAGCAATTAAATCAATGAAAACAGACAACTTTAAGGGCCCAGTGGTTATAATTTATTTCCCCAGGAAATTTCTTTTTCCCTGGCTCATCAGACCACACTTCCAAGGGTGAAAAAATGAATTTAAACATACATATATTTTTGATACACTTTTGAGGATTAGTATTAAGTTGATGTAAGGTGATATGGAGAGTGGTGAGAAAGATGATGACAGATATGGTTGAAATTAGAGAGGGAAGGGAGAGATAGGAATTTATTTTTATTACTATATGTGAGGAAGTGGGGGTAAGGACCAGACATTGACCTATTTAATAGGTCATCTCACAGGTAACGATATAGAGAGAAAAAAAGAGAAGATGTAAGGAATAAGAGGTAGAATTTAAGGAAAGAAAGGGGAATAGAGATTTGGAAAGTGAAATTAAAAGAATTAATCTATGTCGGCATATAATGGCTAATTTTGAAAAACTCAGAATTATATATATTTTTTTATATTTTTTCGGTAACGTTTGATAGTAATTTAAGTGTTTTAATTTCTCAACAATTTAAACTAGGAAATAAATATAATTTGAATATAAGATCAATAAATAAAAAATATTAATATTTTTAATATATTTATTATTGTGAATAACAGTTAAGGAGTAATATTTCCTAATTAAAATCTAAGTCATCAAATCTAATTTGAAACTATTTTGGAAAGAAACAAGTTTTGAAGGTAATAATATTATCTTTACATTTAATAAGGAAGTAAAATCCTACATCAGAGACACAACAGATCTACTAAACAAAATTAACCACATCGAAGGGCTAACCGCCCTTCAGGAAGCACTTACTAAAAGAAGAAAACATGAACCTCCCACAGAAGTTATCATAAAACTCATGGAGCATATTCTTACATTTAATACTTTCAACTTCAATGGAGCACACTACCTTCAAATAAGAGGTTGTGCCATGGGCACCATTGCAGCTCCTTCATATGCTACAATATTCATGGGAAAATTTGAGGAGACCCATATCTATCCCCTCATTGGTAACGACTGCGTATTCTATGCAAGATATATCGATGATATATTCTTTGTATACACGAGCAGTGACGACAAACTCACCCAATTCCTCATGACCCTAAACACATTGCACAACTCAATTAAGTTTGACTATGAAAAATCCAAAACATCAGTAACATTTTTAGACACACGCATTTACATAGATGAAAACAGGAAACTACAAACGACACTACACACTAAAATCACTGACACAACTATCTACACTTTAAGTCTTCCCACCCTAAACACCTCAAAGAGAACCTTCCCTATTCACAAGCACTTAGACTCAGAAGGATATGTTCCCACAATGAAGAATTAAACAAACACATTGAAAATCTGGAGCATCAATTCACAACACGTGGCTATAAACAACACCTAATCAGGGAACAAATAAATAAAACAATTTCCACACCTAGAGAAAACACCCTAATGTACAAGATTAAATGTAGCCGCATTCCTCTAGTAACCACTTTCAACCCCACTCTGCCTCCACTATCCCAAATAATCAAAAGTCGCTGGGAAATACTACATCTCAAACCAGACCTAAAAAAACTATTTAAGGAACCCGGCCTTCTAGCATATCGTAGACCTAAGAACCTAAAAGAAATCATAGATAGTAACCACATTTTAGGGGACAAGGTAATCCGTGATAAACTAACAACAAAAACAACAGGATTTTCCCAACCATGTAACAACAAAAGAAGTTTATGCTGCAACCACGTTAAACACACAAATTCATTCACTAGCTCAGTCACTAAATCTACTTTCAAAATCTACCACGACTAACTGTAGAAGTCATAACATAATTTACCTCCTAGAATGCACACTATGCCGGAAACAATATGTAGGAAAATCTGAATGGCCCTTTCACTACAGAATTAATAATTATCGCAATTGAATTAAGTCGACTCCCCATGAAAAATTATTACCTGTAGAACAACATTTCTGCATAGAAAAACACGACTTCAAAACCCATGCCAAATTCACTATAATTGAGAGAATAGAAAAGCCCAAAGCAGATAACATTAGAAAGATTTTAGAGTTCCATGAAAATAAGTGGATACAACGTTTACAAACGCTGTTTCCAGCCGGGCTAAACCATAAATTTAACAATATAGATAGTAGTAACACATAACCCTACAAATCAAAACCTACCCACATTTCACACCCATACAAAACAGACATGCTTACGGAGGTGTTGAGGCCTCACACTTACACACATCATACTCACTCACTTTCCTAATGAGCCAAATGATAACACACACCCATAGCAATATACAAGCTAACACATATCATACTCACTCACTCCCTAAAAACTAAATAACACACACACAGAGTTACCATCCCCTCTCCAGGTACCAATAAAACTGCTGAACTGACCGAGGGAATATCAAACTAGCATGAATCCATCCAGCTCTTATCTCAAATGACAACTTAAAAAAGACTGTTTGACCAACACAAGGAATGTCAATAAACTCATGTTAAAAAGATAAAAAAACAAATGAAAACTACAGACAAAAGTTCACTTTCTCCATCAAGACATTCATTTCTGTAGTTTACTGCTACCAGCAAGCAGAAACATTTATTTCTCCCAATGATGGACATGTTGGCCGAAACTAGTCAAGGAATCTAAATGAAATAATAATAATAAAAACAAGAATATTAATCTACAACCCAGTATGTCTGAAGATTTTAATTTATTTTTTTAATAATTTTTATCGTTCAATATATATATATATATATATATATATATTATATTATATATGCACATATATGCATACATATATACACACATGCATACCCATATATGCACATACATGCACACACACACACACATACATGCACACACACACATATATATAGATATATATATATATATATATACACATACACATGTATGTACGCGTGTACGCGCATACAAGCAACCTCACATCTAAATACAACCAAATAGATACTTCCGATAATAAACATCTACATACACCAACATATGTGTATGCTTGTAATTACCATATGGACACCTATAAATATTAGCCTTATTATAAGGATACATATCAACACACATATGTCCATATACAAATGCATATATAATATAAATTATAGAATTTGTATAGAGAGACATTGGGTATTATTTCAAATATAGATAATTTAGACTTTCAGAATTTACCAGTATTTTTTGCGGTTTTTTTTTAGATGTAGTTAGTTATTTTGAGATAATTTCTGTGTCTGCATTTAAAGATCATCTCATTGTGTTGGTTGAGTAATTCTTCAGGATCATTATGCTTGATTATCAGGATTTTCTCTATAATGCAGAGGTCACATCTGTCTCTAAAGTTTTTAGGAGTTTGAGCTCTAGAGACAATTCTCCATTGCACCTGTGGGGTGGAGCCATTTTCCAACAGATCCCAATACTATTTTGATAGTGCTGTCTGGTGTCTTTGGGATTCATTTGTGAAGGAATGGCGATGGTTGTAGAAGTGCTGTTTCCAATTCCCAGCAGATATAGAACATTTTTTTTTGTTTTACATTCTCTTTGGTGGAGATTGTGGCTTCGTACACATTTTCTGTTATCCTCCCCATATTTATGCATATACGTATGTGGTGTGTATGTATGCATATATATATATATATATATATATATATATATATATATAGATTAAGTGTAAAGATAATATTTTATTATTACCATTAAATCTTGTTTCTTTTCAAAATAGTTTCAAATTAGATTTGATGACTTAGATTTTAATTAGGAAATATTACTCCTTAACTGTTATTCACAATAATAAAAATATTAAAAATAGTAATATTTTTTGTTTATTGATTTTATATTCAAATTATATTTATTTCCTAGTTTAAATTGTTGAGAAATTAAAACACTTAAATTACTATCACACGTTACCGAAAAATATAAAAAATATATATAATTCTGAGTTTTTCAAAATTAGCCATTATATGCCGACATAGATTAATTCTTTTAATTTCACTTTCCAATTCTCTATTCCCCTTTCTTTCCTTAAATTCTACCTCTTATTCCTTACATCTTCTCCTTTTTTCTCTCTATATCGTTACCTGTGAGATGACCTATTAAATAGGTCAATGTCTGGTCCTTACCCCCACTTCCTCACATATAGTAATAAAAATAAATTCCTATCTCTCCCTTCCCTCTCTAATTTCAACCATATCTGTCACCATCTCTCTCACCACTCTCTATATCACCTTACATCAACTTAATACTACCCCTCAAAAGTGTATAAAAAATATATGTAAGTTTAAATTCATTTTTTCATCCTTGGAAGCATGGTCTAATGATAAAAGAAATTTCCTGGGGAAATAAATTATAACCACTGGACCCTTAAAGTTGTCTGTTTTCATTATATATATATAAAAAATAATTCCAAGAGGATAGAATCCAGGTAGAACTCAATGTCCAGGACACAGTAAGGATATAATAAAAAGGCTTAAACATTAATATTTCATGGTCATAATTTATTCCATTGGAATCGTAAATACGATCCAATTCATCAGACCTACAAATTCAAAAAGAAAACAGAAAAAACAACTCCGGGAATAAAAAATAAAATTTAGTGAGAGTGTGGGACGAATGTGAGAGTAAATGAAAACTATAGGGAGGGGTAACAGACGAGAGAAGGACAGGTAGGTCTAAAGGTGAAGGTAGGGATTAAAATTTAACAGAGAGAAGTTTTAAAGAGGGGAGTCAAAGACGGTTTAAGTGAGCGAGATACAAATAAATAGGAATATTCTCGGATGTCTAATACATTTCTGAATCGCTGACCTAAAATAAATTAAAGATCGACACCGGAAATGAGTATACATTTTGTCGTGACATACGCACACAATAGACGATATAATCTACACTTAAAGATCAGAAGATGAGAGAGGAAAGAAAAAAAAGGGAGGGGAGATGGGGGATGCAACTAAAACAGAAGGGCATTTATAAAAAGACCACTGTGCAATCAAGAAAATTTGAAAAAAGTAATATCGACTACAGGTTACAAGTCTAATATAGACATATAAAAAAATAACGATTATTTAATCTAGCAAGGACCTATATTTCTATGTTCAAAAACACATGTATACACACATACACAACAACATATATATATTTGCACGTGCATACATACATATAGCCGTGTACACACATTCCTACCTACCTATATATATATATATATATAAAATTAATTAAATACTTAAGAAATAGGCAACCTTAAGTTTCCATGACTATAATTTATTTCCCCAGAAAATATATTTTTCCTGGCTCATCAGGTCACATGTCTAGTTACAAAAGCTTTTGTAACTAGAGATTTGGCCTGATGAACCAGAAAAAATATATTTTCTGGGGAAATTAATTATAGTCATGGAAACTTAAGGTTATCTATTTCTTAATTATTTAATTAATATTTGCCCTGATTTTGCATTGAGCTCTCTGGATTACATCCTCTTTGGAATTATCCACACGGATTACCAAACCCTTCATTACCTTACTATATATATATATATATATATATATATATATATATATATATATGTGTACGTACGTGTGTGTGTGTGTGTGTGTGTTGGATTCCAACATCATTATTGGCGTATGAGGGTCAAGCAACTCAGTTCCTAGGAACTGACAGCCAACACCTGAATATATGATTTGATTATAGTGCTGAAGGTTTTGTGCAGAACCAACCACACTTTTTGACTGGAATTTGAACTCAGCTCTCTGTGCCACACACACATATATATATATATATATATATATATATATATATATATATATATAGAGAGAGAGAGAGAGAGAGAGATAGATAGATAGATAGATAGATAGATATAGAGAGAGATAAACACACACACACGAGGGTGAACTGCAAAAGCAGGTATACAGTAAGTTTGCTGGATCTCACCATCATGGACTTATCTTTTCTGGGGGCTGTATAAAGGATATTTTATTTTTCATTACTGTATACCCACTTTTACCTCCCCCTGTTCATATATATAACACTTTACTGAACACAGATATTAATCTAATCCTCAGTAGAAATGTTGAGAAGCAACACCAATCTTTGGCAAAGTGAACAGATACTATGCTTTGATCGTGGCCATATGAATACATACGGGGCAAAGACAAAAATTGTCCAGTTATCATGATGTTAGTATCCACCTCGACCCTCTTTTGTGCAATGAAGGGGAGTTGCTGTTGTAGGGTTGATATCTCCAGGACCAGGCTTGCCTCAAATTTCTTCTGGGAACTGACTGAAGACAGAAACACAGAGAGATGAAAATGGATACCACACCTGGTATTTACTTGTCCCTCCCTCACCACAGTGAATGGGATATTGCTCAAGACAGGTTTAAAGTGGGTGCACATGGGACAAGTTAAAAAATTCCCCAGTCCCCACAACCAATGTCACACTGGTGTTGACATTCCACAGACCCTCCTACTTTGGTGCAATGAGGGAGGTACTGCTACAAGGTCGGAATCCCCAGGACCAGACATCCCTCATTTATTTGTTGTGTTCTATCTGAAGGAAGAAAAACAGTTGAGAGATAAAAAGTAGTTTATCTGCTGCCACCCTCCATGCTGGGTCAATTTAATGTGGGGAGCCTGACTGTGTGCACCTGGACCCGGTCCTAAAATAGCCCAGCCACCATAAACTTTGGTTGTATTGGCATTACCATACTTTAGTGCAATGAGGGAGGTACTGCTGCTGGATGCTGTTTCCCTGAGAGCGGCCAATATTTTCAGATGTGCTCTGTCCACAGATAGAGACACAATTAAGAGATAAAATGTAGTTTATCTGACTGAGGGCAGATACTACACTTTGACCTTAGTACTGAACCATATGTAAATAATTCTACTATTTGTTTTACAGGTATTATGCTAATCAGGTAGTAAATGATAGTAAACATATAATTTACCGATATTGTGAAGTCTCAAAAACTGCACAAGAATTTACCTCAATATTTAGGGAAGTTTGAAATGAAGCCACATGTATAAAGTGCCCAATGAGGATTGAACTTACTGTACTAGTAATAATCTACAAACTAACCATTTAACCATTACTCTATGGCATAGCACTCATTTAATATTTACTAAAAGATACCTTTAGTCTGGTACAATGTTGAATTTAGTGGGACACTTTGTGAGAATTAAACTCTCTATAATAATATCAAAGGAGCTAGTTTAATAAGTGATGCTCTAAAGCAGACAGCAACATGAAAATTAATTTTTTCTAAAATATCTTGCTATTAATAAGGAGGCAAGGTTTTTGTTTGAAAGCGTGAATAATCTCACAGCTTTAAAGTTCCAAAGACTATGAAAAATAAATAATGCTATGCCTCTAAGATTTCATAATCAGCAGAGAAAGCTCATCACCATGTTTAATATACTTATTAGCATCTACGTTATCATTCTGAGTTTGAGAAACACTTTAAAAATTATCAGACTTATTTAAATCAAAATTCAGATTTCAATGAATCATTATTTTCTTGAGTCCTTAAAAAAAATTATTTTTATCTTAAAAACTAATATTCTAAATTTTATGAAGAACCTGAAAATTACTTTAAAATCAGTTAAAATGTTGGATGAAAAGGTGAATATTTGAGCCAGAATATCTGCAAAACAATTCCTTTTAATATAAATTTAATATTATTTTTACCTAAGATAGCTTTAGGGAAAATTTAATCAAATTGTTTTCAGTTTTCAAAAATACAATATCCCTGTTCGAATATTCTAATTTCATTATACATAAAATAAGTTTGTAGCATAATGGTAAAAAAAAAAAAAAAAAAAAAAATTTTTTTTTTTTTTTTACACATATTTTTATTCTTCAATACAGGAATCCCTTGATTAATGCAAATTCACTTAATGCATTTTTAATTAATGCACTAAAATTTTTATATACCCATACTCAATTAGTGCAGTAAAACATTCTTCCATTTAACCATAGTAATTGAAAATTGATTTATTTTTATATTTATTTGTATTGTTTTATAGTTAGCCACACTAATTGAAGGATTGCTGTAATTTCTTTTCTTGTCAGTGCACTTAATTAAAAAATTCTCCATTAGGGATTAAACATACAGTAAACATTTTAGATCAAAATTCTCTCTCAAAATAACTGCATCAGGCTACAAACTCATTGAGCTACCCTTGTATAATAATCTGTTACTATAAAGATACAAGAAACGAAGCAAAGATTTATGACAAGCATTTAAGAAAACTGAAAATTAACAAAAAAATAATAATTTCATAGAATCCTTTGCATATTCTCACAATTCTTAAGACAAGAATTTTATAAATTTATTTATTTCTTTAAATTTGTTCTTGCATTGAATTTTTGTTGAAGAAATATTTTAAGTAGAAACCATGAAAATGTCGAAGTTGTTATACAAGTCTTTAGGACAAATATTAGACAATCAATTGCGACCATGAAGCAAAACTACAACCACTAAATCCTTTCAACTAAAATCTTAGTATGATTAATATATAGTTGGCTGTGAATTATTATTCGACTGTGTCTATGTGATAAGTCTACTTAGGTCAGGCCAAATAAAGTCATTTAAAAACAAAAATAAGACTTGAAAGTATGAAATGAAAGTAAACAAAAATTCTTAATTCATAAATTTGTGTCAAACAACAAAAATGAGAAAATTATGTGAATACCTTTAATGACCGTAGGTAATCAAGTGAATGTACGACTAACAAGTCATTTTCTGAGGCTTCTAGAGGTTCTATGGTGGTGTCATCTCTCAGTAATTTGCCATCTAAAATTTAAGAAAAATGAACGGTTTAGTTTAACATTTCTAATGTTACTCAGAAAAGAAATAAAAGTTGTAAAAACATTCATACACTTGTACATACCTGTGTGATGCATAATTTTCCAACTTTTTCATAAATTCCTTGACTATCACCTGACAACCCACAGATCCATTAATGATTCTATGTCACTAGAAAATGCACATGAGCTATGCAATAAAGTCAAATGATAAATAACCATTGGCAAGTTAATGTTGCTTTTTCTTTTCAGTCATTGCTTTGTAAAATGTTAAAACTGAGGCAAAAAAAATAATTGTTTTCAGAAATATAATTATTATGAGGTTATTGAAAATTACTAAGTTAAATAAGCAACAATAACATTTTTCAATAAGTTTTTATAAAATTGAGGCAAAGAATAGCTTGTTAATTTTAGTGCCTCCAAAACAAAACTGCTCTCTTTTGATCATTTAAGAGAATCCTTTCTGCCTTCCAATCAGTATGGCTGATGCTAACCACCAAGAGAGTGACTCATTGTGCCTTCTCAATCTAATATTTTCCACTGACATGAAGTGGAAAGATTATATTGAATCAACTGCTAGGTCTGCTGCTAGAAAAGTTGGTTCAGTGTCATGCTAACCAATTTTTCTTGCTAGAATCTATCTTGCATATTTATAAGTCTACCATTCCTCCATGCCTTGAATATTGCTGCCACATATGGTCTGGTGCTCATGCTATATATTTACAGATTCTTGATAAAAATCCAAAGAAGAATCTGCAATGTTATTGGTCCTGACCTGGCATCTTTGCTTCAGTCACTTTCCCACAGCTGCAACATAGCTTCCCTGTCTTTTAAAATACTTTTATGCTAATTGTTGTGATGAACTCTCCTCTATGGTACTTAGACTTTATGAATTTGGGCACAGTACTAGATTGGTGGCAAGGTTTCATCATTTTACAGTTGAAATGGCTAGATGTAAACGTAAGTTCTTTGCTAACAGTTTCTTTTCACGCCTGTGTTCTGGCTTCTTGCTTTCCAGTCAGTTTGATTTTCAAAATTTTAAATGCAAAGTCAATCATTATCTTCTGTCTTATTGATTCCTGTTCTTTTATTGTCCTTGCACCTTAATGTTTTTTTCTTTTCTTATATTCTTTCACAATCTGTAAACCTCATGTCTTAGTGGCTTTATTGTCTTACTGGGGTGAAATGATACAAAAAAAAAAAAAATTGTATGAAAACTTACCTTTAAGAAATTTATGGGTTTTGTTCCATTTTTTTGAGTCGAATGGATGCAGTTTTTCCAGATACATGAAGCTGATGTCATAGCGTGGGGAATAAATAATAGGCCATTTGTGATCAGGAACATCAAAAAAAATGTTGCTGTTTTGGATTCTGTGGCTGTAATTAGAAAAAAGGATATTTTAAAAATGATGGGGACTCAACGATGTATTAAACAGGATACATATTTTCTTTATTTCTCGTGTTTATACAAATGAAACAGTAATCTCTAGTAAGTAAATTTCTCAATAAAAATTATCATTGCCCATATACATTTACTTTAGTAAATGTCTTTAAAATCATAAGATAAAGCACGAGTCCTAAGATTGGAAAATCTAATAATTTTTTTGTTGTTGTGAAGATAGAATAGTTTTGTTTTGAAGTATTCTTTTAGTTTGTGGAATTACACCATCTTGTCTGCCAGGGAACTTCTCTTAACACCCTTTCTTTTTTTTTGGTTTTCTACAGCTTATCAAACAATTGCAGGTTATTTAAAGGCAAAAAATATTTAAAGATTGTAAGAATTTTTTTTTTTTGATAACGATTTAATGATGCAAGTTTTACTAATTAACCCATAGCTAGTGGGGAGAAGAGGTGGGTTCATACTTTTCCCAATGGTATTTCCCAGTAAGTGAATATAATGAACCCAATGAGAATAGGAACTTGGCTCTCTGATTAACAATTCTGAGCCATTATACATTACACCACCTGCACATCCAAGTTTACAGCACCTGATATTCCCAAGCAGTCACCCATCTATGTACTGAGCAGGCTTGACATTACTTAACTTTGGTGAACTAGTGTTTCAATATGATGTGACCGTAAGCTTTCTTAACACCTACTAGATGGTGTGGCAATAAGCACCATAAAAGGAAGGGATATAAACCATTTTTTGCTCTAGAATGTGATAGCGAAAAGATGCGTCTTGCCCCAAACTGACTTAATTTCAACCAAACCACATGACATGCACCCAGTAATCGCTTAAGTGTTTTTGTTTCTCATTCATTATTTTTTTTGTCTAGCTGTATACACACAAAAATATATTTTTCTCTTCTTGAATTTTTCTCTCATTCTATGTAGATATATAAGAATTCTACACGTGTTGAATTCATTTATTCTGAAACTTCCCAACCCCTGCCCCTACAAAGCAGTACCCACATCGACTGCAAGTTTTGATCCGAACTCCGCATGTCCACTGATGTGCAACTTGATCACATGGGTGCAATCCGGGAAGGCGTTCAAGCATCAGTGGATGCCCAATGCTTGTGGGTGATTTCTCAGTAAGGATAAGTAAGCAAAATAAATACCTATTCTGCGACTGAGGTAGTCATGCATTTCACACTGGTGTTATTAGTCAGTATTTGATTATAGGTAACAAACGAGAATTTAAATGCTGATTTTTAAAGCAGACAGAGTATAAACTTGGAAAACTTCCGGCTCTGTATTCTCTCATCATGTTAGACCAAATGTTATCAAATAGCATATTTTGAGCATGTCTTTGTTGTAACAATTACATAAGTTACTATATTTCAATGACTTCCAAATGTTCACCCCAACTCACCTTAAAAAAAAATTACTAAAGAAAATAAAAATTAAATCTATAAAAAATAGTATCGGCATAAACCAGAACCAGAGGCAGTTCTAAAAATGTAATTTTAAGAAGTATACTCTGGTAATTTGACTTCTTCATCCAGGTAAGGATACTAAATCTGATAATTGTAAATAAAAAAAGAAACTGGCAAATCATGAATGCTGCGGTGCCTCCAGACAATAAAAGATTGGCATAGTTAATTTAACAACTTATTGACCCTTGTTGGGTTATTTAATGTAAAATATAATCTTATAGAGTAAAAACCATAATGAATTAATAGTTCCAATGTTAATGCTAAAAGCAAACATTGGTTGGGTCTTCTAGGGTGGAATTAAGAGGCAAACACTAGTCAGGGCTGTGCTGGAGTTTTTCTTGTCTGGCCAAGTGTGTGTGCTTCTGTCATGTGGAGTTGTTCACCAAAATCAAATTCACATAAATGGCCTCTTTGATTCACTGCCATCTCCAGCCCCAGGGGAGAGAGGATGACTATCTTGATGCAAGCAGGTGCTGACAACAAATATATATACATGAGGGTCATTCAATAAATAAGGTGAATTTTTCAGTATAAGGACTTATAATACAGATAGAAGCTTACTCTTTTTATTTTTTTTTGTTTTACTTCTTTTTCACATGGATTTAATTTCTTTTGCAGATTAAAAAAAAAACTGAGAGTTTTGGCGATTAACAAAGATGGCCGACCAAGAAGCATGCTCCAGGATTGAACAGCGGTCAGTTATCAAGTTTTTGGTTGATGAAGGGTGCAAACCAGTTGAAATTCATAGGAGAATGTCAACTGTGTATGGTGCCACATGTTTCAGCCAAAAAAATGTCTACAAGTGGGCTAAATTGTTTAAAGAAGGACGGAGCAGTGTTGAGGATGAAGACAGGCCTGTGGGGCCTACAGAAGTGAGGTCTCCTGAGGTGATCGAATCAGTCAATGACCTCATTCAGTCTGACAGAAGGGTGACAGTGGATGACATTGCAAGGACTTTGAGCTTATCTGTTGGGACAAACGCGGGGGGTCATCAGTCAGAAGGAGTCATCTTGCATCATGACAACGCAAGGCCTCACACAGTAGCCCAAACAGTGCAGACCATCAATGAGCTGGGCTGGGAACTTCTCCCTCATCCACCTTACAGCCCAGACCTTGCCCCTTCAGATTTTCACCTGTTTGGTCCCTTGAAAGCGTTCACGAGAGGCATGAAGTTTAAAAGTGACAATGAAGTCAAAAGTGTTGTGAGCGACTGGCTGAGACATCAGTCCAAAGATTTTTACGCTGAGGGAATACGCAAGCTTGTGCACAGATGGGAAAAGTGTGTGACAGTGCTGGGAGACTACGTTGAAAAAAAAGAAAAAGTAAGCTTCTATCTGTATTAGAAGTCCTTATACCGAAAAATTCACTTTATTTATTGAATGACCCTTTATATATATATATATATATATATATATATATATATATATATATATAAAAGGCAGCTCTTCATATTGCACCTTATGAAATTCCTCTGTGTAATCTATGAAAGACAGCTACAGATCTTTCTGCATTCATATTGTTCATTCTAATAGCATTCTGGTAATGAAAAAAGCATTTTTTGTTCCAATCTCTTGGAAAAAAACAAAAACCCATCTTGCTCTATTTCTAGTCTAATTTTGCTACATGCTCTATTCATTAAAATCCTAATGATGACTTGTGTAGCACATCAGTGGCATTCATATTCCTTTGCATCCAGTTTCTTTGGCACCACTATGAAGACAGATTTACTGAAGTCTTCCAATATTTCATTACTGTCATATATTTCATTTATCATTTTGGCAACCTTCTCAATCCCCAAATCATCTAAGCCTATCAGCATCACTATTAGAATCTCATCTGATCCTGATACTTTGTTATTCTTCATCTTGGCTAGTGCCAAACAATCATGTTTTTAATTCAGTTTCTCACCTCTGATGTTATTGAAGAACTCGGATATATTCCTTCCGTTATGACTGTTTGCTTTTTAGAGTTTATTATGAATGTCGCTGAAAAGCACATTTTTTGTCCTGCTATTGATCTGATCTATTTATGCTTGCCCACTATGTGTTAAGCAAGTTTCCTGCCTCTGCACACTTCTCATTGAGCCACTGAATCTTATAGTTTACTTATCTGATATTCTGTATCAGATCTTAGCATTATCTGCTCTTTCTCTTTCATTAGCACAAGAATTTCAACTGTCATCATGCATTTTATAATTATTCCTTTTAGTTAAAAGAATAGAATTTATTATGCGGATTGTATACATATCTGAGAGATTATTAGTAAAATTGCACTATTCTATACATTATGAATTACGGAGAGTCTACTAAATGAATGGTCATCTTAAATGTATTGTTCTTTTTATAAATTACAGGGGAAAATATCAGTGATAAAATTCAGAATAGATTGGAGAATTTATAATATAAGGTAAAATAAAAATAAAAATATTCACCCCTTTTCAACTCATGTATTTGTTTAGTTGGCACATCAACTCCTTATGGGTCATTTAATGCTGAAATCTAATTTTCTTGGGAGCATTAGTATTTTTTTTTTTTTACAAAAATGTATTGCTGATATAATTAATTATAATTTTGCTATAAAAGTATATTTTTAAACTTTCATAGTGTTTTTACCTCATTTTGGATGTTAACAATTTGCCCATAGCTGGAGCCCTAACAGGTGCTACCACCACAAGTCAGAGTAATCCTGGGAACTACAGTAATTAAGAGGTGGTTCCACGCTCCTCAAAACCTCCCAACCAGAGGCCTTGTTGTCAGATGTAATTTGTTGTCATACGCAGATATATATACACACATATATATATATAGATAGATAGAGATATAGATAGATATATCTATAGATAGATAGATAGATAGATAGATAGATATATCTATATAGATAGATATATCTATATAGATAGATCTATAGATAGATAGATAGATATATCTATATAGATAGATATATCTATATAGATAGATATAGATAGATATATCTATATAGATAGATATATCTATATAGATAGATAGATAGATATATCTATATAGATAGATATATCTATATAGATAGATATAGATAGATATATCTATATAGATAGATATATCTATATAGATAGATATAGATAGATATATCTATATAGATAGATATATCTATATAGATAGATATATCTATATAGATAGATATATCTATATAGATAGATATAGATAGATAGATATATCTATATAGATAGATATAGATAGATAGATATATCTATATAGATAGATATAGATAGATAGATATATCTATATAGATAGATATAGATAGATATAGATAGATAGATAGATATAGAGATAGATAGATATAGAGATAGATAGAGATAGATAGATAGATAGATAGAGATATAGAGATAGATAGATAGAGATATAGAGATAGATAGATAGAGATATAGAGATAGATAGATAGAGATATAGAGATAGATAGATAGAGATATAGAGATAGATAGATAGAGATATAGAGATAGATAGAGATATAGAGATAGATAGAGATATAGAGATAGATAGATAGAGATATAGAGATAGATAGATAGAGATATAGAGATAGATAGATAGAGATATAGAGATAGATAGAGATATAGAGATAGATAGATAGATAGAGATATAGAGATAGATAGATAGATAGAGATATAGAGATAGATAGATAGATAGAGATATAGAGATAGATAGATAGAGATATAGAGATAGATAGATAGAGATAGATAGATAGAGATATAGAGATAGATAGATAGATAGAGATAGATGTATGTATGTATTTGACAAATATACTCTTAACTGAAAGAAATGCTGACATGATGGCTCATCTAGATAAGTATGAATAACATGCATACACCTAAACTAACTTATCATTTTTCTGCTTTAGCTTAGATTTGTATTTTGATTCAAATACATACATACCTATAATTCTGAAATCTTGCTCCCCTCTCCTACTTAAACTCTTCAATATAATACCAATCTGCTTTAAAAAGTAAATCATTTTCTTCAAAAGTTACTAAATATCGCTTGATAATGGAACATATTTACGGTTCTGAAAGAAATTCTGTGCTGTGGTAAAAAAATATTTTTAAATATAAATATTCTAATATTATGCTGTACTTTGTATTGAGCACTTTTAAAAAAATAAATGCTAAAGAACTGTGGATTATTAATCTGATTGTTCTTTCTATTTATTATTTGGAGATTTTTTTATATAAAGAACCATGTGAGCTTTGTATAAAATCAGTGAGTTCAGTAATAATATTAATATCTTAAAAACATCGTCTTTTTTTCAATAATATTGGCAAGTGCTATATTTTTAATGATTATTAGAAGTGGATATGCAGGTAGTATAATGGTTAGTGGCTTAGAATGAAAAATTGGAGAGCCAAGTTCAAATTCTTGTCAAGTTTGTTATCTTCACTTTTGCACTAGTACCCATGGGGAAAGAGTATGAATTCATCTCTTCTCTCTCCAGCTATGAGTTAAATAACAGAAGAGTGGGCTCTTGAGCCATAGTTGGCAACCAATATAGGAGAAGGAAAATTTAAACAATCTGTACACCTGGCAAAGCACATATTATACATCCATGGAAAGAATTATAGAGTTCGGTTAACTAGGTTGGGGTCTTTAGGATTTTGACTGTGGTTGATGAGGTAGGTATTGTTAGTAGTTTTATACAATATAAATTTTTCATTCAAGATCAAAATAACAAATTACCAACACAAACAAAAATATTACAGTATTAAAGTGGATCTGTGGATTTCATTTTAAGAAAAAAATTACTAACAACAGTGCACTGTAATTGACATTAAGTTCCTTTTTAACAAGAATGTTGTTTGTACATAATACATGTAAATACACGAGTACCTCAAGTAAGCAAACCACTTATCATTATCGTTAGTTCGATTCAGTGTTTTTGCCCAAAACTTGTGGACTTGTGTCAGACTAAAGCTCAGGCTTGTACTTAACTATGTGTGTGCAGATATAAATATATATTTGCTATAAGGGAACCAGTTTCATGCCGCAAGCAATCTTCAAACCAAGTGTCTCTACATATAAGCCAATAGGGAATTCATTTATAGATTTAGAGAGAGTGGACACAAGGATCAACACCAAAGGAGCAGTGACAAATAGTTTAAAGACTGCTTAAAGTGTGAAACTAAAAGTTACCATGCAGTGTTGATTCCTACATCCACACAATCATATATATATATATATATATATATATATATATAATTTGTGTGTGTGTGTGTATGTATGTATGTTTGTGCAATAAATACAGACTCCATTATACCCTGCCTTCCTTATTTTTAAATTTAAATTTCCCCTGATTTTGTATGGACTGACTTGATCTAACCAACGTCCTTAAGGACACATGGTACAGTGGATAAAGACACTGGTTAGATCCAGTGACAGGACCCAAAGAGTGTGAGTTCAATACCTGGTTAAGGCAGTGGAGAACTTTCAGAGGGGAATTAACAGGAGATAACTGATAACTGACATCCATTAAACATGGCACATGGAACTAGAACAGTTAACCCCAGTGAGCAAAATAAGGGGTTCAGTTCGACATTCCAACCACCTGAAGAAGACCGGAGCATACAACGGCCGAAACATTGTAATAAATATGGCGACAAATAGTCCGAATAATGTAAATAGTTAATATTTATAATAAAAAAGTGAAAACTACAAAAACTCCTACCGAAGGTAGTGAAGGAAAGAGAGAAGGAGTATTGGGATAAAGATGCATTCGAAAAGCTAAACAGGGTATTAAGAAACAGAAAAACTTTGTTAAAAACAAAGAAAAGAGTACTGAACCATTACGTGATATTTGTCCTCCTATATGACAGTGAATGCTGGACGATCTGCTCAAAGATGAAGAGACTTGAAGCAACAGAAATGTGGTTCTACAGAAGGAAACTGGAGATACCATGAATATGTGAGCAACAATGAAGTTTTAGAGAAAATAGAAACAACTGAAATTTCCAGGGTGCATAATGAAGAAAGAGGGCTTGGAAAATCGAATACTCACAAGACATGAAAACACCACATAGTGAGTAAAAAGAATGGTGAAACAAGGTTTAACATGGGAAATAGCAAAAAGATACATTTTATTAAGAGCTACAAAGAATAGGAAATTGTGGAGAGCCATGATCGCCTACATCCTGAGGAGACACGGCACATAAAGAGGAAGTATGGTCTAAAAAATAAATAATTCCAACTGGCAATGTTTACGTCACTCCGTCACGACTCAAGTACGACACTTAACCAGTAAGTCAAAGTGGCACACCAATTTCCTCGCCTTCTATATTTACAAATTAAAATCACGCATTGCTGCCGTTAGTGAGCAGTGGTTCCCAACCGATTTTGGGCTATGCCTCACTTTGATATTTTAAAAATTCTGGTGCCCCCCCCCCCCCCGCTAATTCTTACATGTATGCAAATTACACAAAATATTTTTATGTATGCATACTGCATGCCGGGTATTAAACACGCATTTTTAACATTCTCATTCAGACTTCAATTCACTGTTAAATCATTCTCGAGTTGTCCCCTTATTCTGTTGGTAAGAAGCCGAAGTGTGCACAACCTACGCATGCCCTCAGCAAAATATTACCATGCACACCAAAAAAATTGATGCAGGAAAAACGACTAATAGATACTACAGTATGGTCCGAAAGTCTTGTCACCCTTACATAATATAATTTTCTATTTGAGATAGTTGACACGGAGTTTGAAAGAGATAGTTAGGGGTGACAAGACTTTTGGACCACGCTATGCTCGATTGCACATTTGTTTACAATTTATTTATCTATTCATTAAGTGCTCCCTGGTTGAATTTATAATACGGCATTATTGTCCCCTTTAAATAATTACTCTTTTTTTTAAATTAAAGTTAGAACAATAATATAAAATTAATTCATGAAGTGTTCTTCTTACTTAATAATATTTTTCTTGGATTTGGTTTCCTAGTTTAACAAAGAGACGAGTTTATTGACTTGCTGTAAGTTACTCGTTTTCGTCCTCTCACCGTTTTTACTTTTTACATTTAAGTTTTACGGAAGGCGTAAGGAACAACAACGGTTGTTATTTAATAAAAACATAATTTCGCGAACTGCAGCGTGTCCCACTGGCGATAGTTCGAGCTAATGCTTTTCCCATCATTGCCGATGGGGCAGTGGAGATATAGCAACAAAAATAAATAAAAATAAAATAAAAATTGTTTTTTGTTTAGATATCTTGTCTAAGATTTATTACTTAACAGAACTACTAATTTTATCAATTTTCGAAACTTTTATAATCGGGGTATACGTTTTTAACGTGCTAAGGTGGGACATCCCTATACTAAATTCAAATTAAAAATGATATTTCTCAATTCACAGTTATTATTTATATGTGACAGAACTCAACTGTTAAGTTAATAATAATACGAAATAAATCTATCTATTCTATACAGTACATCTTTGCAAAATGGAAGAACTGAAAAATAAACTAGATAAACAATCTTTCAGTTCTTCCATAAGAGATTTACTAAAGCATCTTCGCAATAGGTTCAAAAACAGATTTATTTCATTTCTTTCGGTAGATATTAGTAAATAAATTACTATTTCCTCGTGACAGTGTGAATTCGACATTAATTTTGTAAAAGAAATATCAATTATTTCTTATTTTTTTAAACAATGACCGATTCTTAGGTTATGTTTGCCAAAAAATCCTGTTTGTGCCACGCGACAATAGTTCGGGTTTTAAATATAGAATCATTCTCACTTTTAGTTTTAAATATAAAATGCGATTAAGGATGAAAGAAAAATGCGATATTATTTTTTGGCGATATCTTGGCACTTCCTATTCTGTTATCTCTCTCTTCATTTATTCCATAGACATTTTCAACAACCGTCATCCATTTCGTTTTCCTGTTGTCTGTCTTTCGTTATTTGTTGTTGTTACCTGTTGTGCCCTCCTTGTATCGAATTTAATTTGAGTTATTGAATCCTTCGAAAATAGTTTATATTTGTTCTAAACAAATTATTACTGCAATTATTTGTTTGCAAATATAGAGTCATCATTCTGGAGTTGGCTATGTTTTGTTTTTGACGAATGGCTAATTTTGTGTCTCGATGAATGAATGGATAGGTGCCTAAAAAAGTTTCTTATTCAATTAATTCTTCCACTATTATTTTTTAAGGGGTGCTTTAATTTTGCCACGATTAGTTTGTTGGGGCGTGGTTCTAATAGGAACATTTTTTATTTTTTTTATTTTTTATTTTAATTGTATATAAACATTATAAAATCGTTTAAAATAAATTATTGTTAACATAAAAAAAATGTGTACATATGTGACAAATGAAGAATTAGAAGAATTGTGGTATTCCGTCGTTATGATGATCGTCACGTTAAAAACGGTTGTAAAAAAACTAAAATAATATGATAATAATAAGAAGCGTAAATAAATTTGGGGTAAAATAAACGTTTTTCTTCGAACGAATGGGTAAATAAAAGACTAGTTAGAGATTCTACACCCAGCTTTTTCTCTTTCCACCATAGGCCTTGTACCATATTTAATTTTTATTTTAACAAATTATTTAAATATTTTGGTTTAAAGAAGTATTATTGCCTGTTGCTCTTCTTAATATTTCTGCAACTATATTGAAGTCAACAGCAGCAGAAAATAAACGAATGAAATCATTTTCATTTCCCCCCACTTCTATGTGAATAAGAATAAATAACCAGATAAAGAACACAGATTTCAACAACAAAAATGTTTTTTTAGCTAAAAAGAATGAAAAAAAATTATTTGGATCATATTGTAATGTAGCATTGTAAAAGGAAGTATAGTTGTTTTTTTTTATCAAGACATTATTTAGCAAAAATAAAAATGACACTGTCACACTACTATTCTCATATTGAATTATGGAGAGTCTATTGAATGGTGATTTTAAAAAATAAAATGAATTTATTGTTTCTTTTTAGGAGGAAATAATTGTAAAAACTTAACTTAAGACTGGAGGTTTTGCTTCATTGCAAATTTTTAAAAAAATATCACCTTTTTCAACTTGTTTCTAGAAAATTTCTTAGAAACCAATATTTACCCGGAATTCTTTGTAAAAAATGTTAATTCGCCACAAAATAAAATAAATTACTGACAATCCAGTAAATAAAAAAAATAAAAAAATTACATTTTTAGGTCAAATTACTTTTCTTTTTTTTTTTTTTTAAAGCAAAGGAAGAAGAAAAGAAAAAAAGTTCAATAAATATTCAGTATCTAAAAAAAAAAAAAATATCCGTAATTTTCTATATTATTATCAAGTATTATTTTAATTATTATTAATTATTATTAGTAGGAAGATTGTTCATTAATTGAAAAAATAATCCTGAACACTTGCTTTTGAATGTAAATGTCTCTACTACACATTGACAGGGAAAATAAAAACATTTATTACCGTGATTCAAAAAGAACAATTAAATTGGATTTAGTCTTAAAAAAATTAATACGACACCATTCTTTAATTGACAATAATTAATATTTTGCTTTTACAAACATTTTTTTAAAAGCTTCTTTTTTTTTAGTGAAGGCATCAGCAGAGCAGAAGAATAACGATAAAACGAAGTGTGTTTTCTCTTGACAATAATAATGAAAAATTGAAACTTGGCGAGAATTAATACGAAATAATCAAGAATACTGCATATTATTCGATAAATTTGTGAGAAATAAAGATTAAAAAAAAACCTCGGATCTGATTACTTACCGAGCCTCACTTGCCATATTTAAAACAGAAAATAAATTATGTAGAAACTTCCGGTGTCTACATCCGGTGTTACCATTTATTCTATATACCGGTAATTTCCACGAAATCTACGATTATGATTTTCCTGTCATACACTAACAGCTCTAAGTAGAAGCTTTAATTTACATGGCGCTGTGGACAGGATCTAGTGAATACCGGGATGGAATAAGACATGGCATCTGCACCAGGCGGAACCCTTGATTTGATTGCTCAACTCATGCAACAAATGATAGAGCTTCGGCGAGACGTAACTCCTAACGCGCAACATACACATAAAAAAAACCAGACCGTCCTAAACTGAGCGCAACGGAAAATGACTGGGCATTTTTACTTGACGCTCGGATTCGGTATATAAAGACTAAAAAGAGATGTGTGTAGTCGAAATACGCAGCGAAGTCAGAACGACGGCGCCTTTTCGACCTTGTGGGGGCTGAAACCTTAAATACGGCTACGGAAGAAAAGCTGTTTTTTTGTCAACCCCGCCGATTCGTTGCAGTTAAAGCAAAGGCTTGTACATGGAAGTTCACCGGTTGACTTTTCATTCCACACGCCAGGCAGAAGGTGAGTAGATCACTCATTTTTTTTATTTTTAAGCAAGGCTACGAGCTCAAGCCAAATTTTGCTCGTTCACAGTTAATTGTCCCAAAACAGAAGCCTGCTGTCAGCGAGTCAACTACTCGTGCGACATGATAGCTGGGCAGATGATTGCGGGACTCGCCAACAAAGAACCTCCAGAGTCGAATTTTAGTTGAGTCTGCCAACCTCACAACACTCAAAGTCCGACCGACTCGCCATCTTGGAAACGACGGACAAGTTAGCTTCACGATTACTAAATGATGTTTTGGCCCGTCAATCTCATCCTACCTACAGGTAGAGCGCCGTGCATTTCAACAACCCCGCCGAATAAGAATCCTTATGCGGGTTGCTGGAAGACATTCCACCCGGTGGATTAATTAGTAGGAGAGATTGCCCAGCAGCTAAACTGGTATGTAATAATTGCGAGATTAGGTATACCAGAAATCTACTAAAATTGAAATTGTAACCACGAACAGATCAACAAAATGCAAGAGATGGCGTGATTCATTCACTTTCTTAAACGCTACTCTGAATGTCCCCCCCCCCCCACGCCATCCGCTATGCTGGCTGATCAAAACGGGGCGGTAAAACCGGTTTGATACCGCTCGTCGCTGTCCCTCATCTTGTGTGGAATGGAAAGTGATTTGAAGGAAGTATCCCAGATCCACCGCCACCACTGACAATAAATATATGAAAACCACGCTTCGTTTGGACGCACCTAGACTGGTCCAATTGGCCACGGTAGTCATTGCATCTTCGCGTTCGCCGATACAGGAGCTCAAATTTGTTCTAGTAGACCAAAGATATTTAAAACTACTTATGTGCCCAACTAGTAATCGAATACGTGACGTCACGGACAACCAACTTCATATAAAGGGAACAATGAACATTGTCGCCAACTTCGGAAATTACAAATTGGTGATTCTGTTCAAATCCAGAATCAAGATAGCCCTTACCCTTGTCAGTGGTCGAAAACAGGGAGAATCGAGGAGATACTCGGTAACTGACAGTACCATGTGATCTACGCAAGATCTACCCATTTATTGACGACACACCTCTTGATCTCATAGCACCCCGATTTACAACCGGTTCAAGATAACAACACGGAAAATAGGACCACATCTAGATCAAAACCGTATAATACCTCTGCAGATCCTGGGGTCCGGCCGCAGCGACCTGGTGAATCCTCTATGGTGATTCAACACAGGTTATGATCCCTTATCGCCCAACGTACAACATAAACCAAATACCGCGAGTAATGAACCAGTAGAAATGAAAATTGACGACGCCGCGGATTCAGTAGCCCAATACAAAATAATATTGAAGAACACCAATATCAGGCGACACCAGCTCCAATCAATGCCCTAGTTGAAACACGCGAGCACCTAGAGCTCTATCCCCACACATGCGAGGGCAATCGCACTCATTCTGAGGCAAACCTTTAACTGACCACGTCAGTCCGTTTTGTCGAGAGATCGGGGGCATGTAGAGTAGAAATGGGAGGTCTTATTAGATAATGGGGTCTTCCACAGGCAGACACGGGAGTGCATAAGTTACATCCTCCGGTGTCATATTATCGTGGGTTATCAGTTATAGTGAAGTGTATGAGTGTGGAAACAGGTTAGTTTGATTTGGCCTTGTTAGTTAGATAGCACACCATAAGAGGGGTATAAAACAAGAAAATCAAATTGTAAAGTGAACAACAAATTTAGATACATATAAATCAATTAAGGTCTTTACAAATAAAATTAATGTATTTTGGTTGATACAAGGTCGTCAAAATGTTTGTAGTAGTCCTTGCAAGAATGAGTTTATGTGTACGTAGGCAGGAACGTATGTATGTATGCATGTATGTCTGTATGTATGTATGTATGAGCGTTATCGAAGGGTAGGAATATCTTTGAAATAAGCGCTCAGTCTTAAAATGTTCCTTTAGTTTATCAAGTATAAAAGAGGTGAGGATGAAAGGTAGAGATAATAATAACGATCGCCTTGTAACACTATTTAGAAACGGCAGGTTAATTAATCAATTAATTAACCACAGAAGTTAATTACGGGGATTACTTAAACCGATAGATATAACGAAAAACATACTGAGCGATAACTTAAACCGATAGATATAACGAAAGACATACTGAGCGATATTCTTTTTGTTTTGTTATTTTCCCAAAACAGGGTATCGGTGAAAAAAGATTTTTTTTTGTTTTGTTATTTTCAAGTGCGATTCAAGATAACCACTTTACTTTCTCGCGGAAGTGTGATGCTGAGATATGCCAAATTCTCTGCGAAAACAAAGGAAGGAAAAAGAGAAAGAAAAGAAAGAAAACAGAGGGACAAGACTTAACAACTTAGATGATAAGAGAAGGAAAAAGGCCACCCACAAAAGCGGTGTTGTTTTTGGGTAGTGGAATGGCGAAAATTCTGATGGTCATTGTCGTAAAAATTAGTTGAGGGATACCAGAGCTTTTGGGCAGATAAAACATTTGCTGTGTCAGGATGACGAACTTGTGTTATCAGTAGTTGATGGGTCGTCTGCCGACCGCACACGGAGCTCGGCCCTGGATTGAGAGGAAATGTCGACTGGACAGAACATCTGTGTTCTGTTGAAATTCGTTTGTGTTAACAGAAGCCATGTTATTGTATTTATTTTAATTAACCCAATTTTGCCAAAAAATTCGTCCACTTAATGTTGGCGGAAAAACTTGGTTGAGAAAAACCATATCCCGTGAAGTTGGATAAAAATTGAGATTATCAGTTGACGCCTATTGGCCGAATAGCCAGGCGGAGATGATCATGTGACGCAGAGAGGAGGCCTGCCACCGCCCATTGAGAGGATAGGTATGAGATGTTACTGCGAGGAAGTGGGAAAACCGTTGACGCCCTCTAAAGTATGGTGAGATACCCATATGAGAGCAGAAGAGGGTGGGAGTGGAATAAGATTTCCAAATATGGAAAATGATAATTATTTTTGGCCGAAAACAAAGAAAATCCTTATTGGAGATTTGAAATCAACGTGGGGGCCACACCACGTCCGACCCCACGCCAGGTTTTGATCGGCGTCCATATAAGCAAACGTCTTCGGGTGTTTCAGACAGTCCAGTCAGTGAGTGAAGAGTACAGCCAGTACAGTAAGAGAGAGCAGTGCAGTGCAGTTCGCAGAGAGACGCGCCTCGCACAGGTGACCGCACGATTCCATGGTTTCCGACTTGGACTTCTAACCAAGAACAAATTTGTTGAAGTTCGACTTTAGATTTCCCACCAAAGCAAGTTTCCGACTTAGACTTCTAACCAAGAACAAATTATAGAAGTCTGACTTATATTCTCCACCAGAGGCGACCTTATTGAAAAACAACCCAGATATCTAGAAGTAGCTAAGAACGCAAAAAGTGTTACAATCCACATTTTTTTTTCTTCGGGCTGGGAGAGAAAGAGAGAGACGCACTCCTGTAACTCAACAAA
Organism: Acanthosepion esculentum; assembly: GCA_964036315.1. Classification (NCBI taxonomy): domain Eukaryota; kingdom Metazoa; phylum Mollusca; class Cephalopoda; order Sepiida; family Sepiidae; genus Acanthosepion; species Acanthosepion esculentum. The sequence continues at coordinate 4,921,665 of OZ038498.1, read as the reverse complement.
CCGACATAAAATTAATCACTATTCCTAACCAGCCGCTCGCCTTGAAGTTGTTGTTTGTGCTTTTGTTTTTTTGTCTACATTTATTGTGCAGTATCACCTTGACCCGGATTCGATTGGCACTACGGCCCGATGATGGCTAGTAGAGGTGGGTGTGATTCTATGAGTTTTGGGGCCCCCTCGAACATACCCCCATTATTTGCCGCGCCCCAGACTCCCTTCAAATCACTCTTTTCGCATCAGGAAACTTATTGGGATCTACCACGTCATTATCCCCGTATTGTTTAATTGATAACAGGTATTTTAATTCCTTTGTCCTGTTGCCGTAATTATTGGCTCTTTCTACCTGGGCCGGGGAAATACGGCAGACGTCCCTCCCTAAATTGTATGGTACTTTGCCGATTTTTCCTCTTTTCGTTTTCTACAGTCGGGCTTTTTTGTATTTTTGAAGGCGGAGATATTTCCTGTGGTTTTGCGGGAGAAGGAGTAGGACTTGGTATATGTAAAATGATTTTTCTGAAGGGAGTAGGATCTCTACTGAGTGGGATATTTTTACAAAGGGATGAGTGCGTGGAAAAATGTGAAAGCAATTATTTCACAGGAGGGGGAAGCCTTTTTTGGAGGTGATTTTTAAAATTTTATTTTGACCTCTAAGTCAGCCTTGAGTTGCTTAATTTTCTCTGTTTTTATGTAACCAGGGTCATACTTCTGCAACTGTTTGGGCCTGGGGCCTCGCCCTTAACGCTGATAAAGGGAGTGGGCTGTACGTGCCTTTAACCCCGGGATTAAGGCCCCGCTGTCTGATGCTTCCCTCTTCCCCTAACAGCAAATAGCCATTCCTCTTTTCCTTCTCCACCCACACACAAACGGCGGGAAAAGGCTTTTCGTGAAATGTAGGCCATAAACGGGACCCAACCAAGGCTTTTACCACTCTGGTCCCAGTTGCGAGGCGGAAATAACAGACTCGACCAGAGGGTGATTTTGGTCGCTAGGAGCTCGAATTCCAGAGGCCCTCTTCTCTGGACAGGAAGAGGAGGGGTAATCAGTCACACTTCCAGCACGTTGGTTTTCGGCCGGTCACAATGACCGGCATTGTCAATCCCGCTACATGCAGACATTTGGGACGGAGAGGAAGGCTTCACGATCCAGCATGATGTTGAAACACCATCCCCCATTCAAGTTATTACAATTCGCACCTAGTATCTGTTCGTACAGTTGTCGCATCCACCGGTTTGGCAACCGGAAGCGGATTAGCTCCCTTGACTGACAATGGTTTTGTTATGTACCTCTATGTACCATTGTTTCTGAATTCTAACAAAACTTTCAATGTGTCGAAAATCATGTATATTCAATACATAAAACCTTGAGGAAGAGATTCAGAATACTAATAGAAGAGATGTTTTCCAAACATCTACTTAATTTCTTAAGTAAAGAAATAGGGAAGAGAAGCCAAGTTACCTGGCTCCAACGATATTATATATTCACAGAGCTTTTTTGGCCTCTTTTCAAGCTCCATCCCCAAGGGTTACGTGCGATCCTGTCATTACGACAGTACTGATCCCTCTCTAACCGGATGGGTTGCCTGAAGGAAGTAGAAGCGACTTCCACCTAAACGGTGAAAAAGTCCTTGTTTTGTTTTAGAAAGACGCGGATTCTGCTTTGCCTTCTCTTCACAACTTACTCTCTTTTTCGGAAAAATGCAGTAATACTGCCTTGCCTTCTCTTCTCAGCTTACCTTCTCTTTCGGAAAGATGCAGTAACACTGCCTTGCCTTCTCTTCTCAGCTTACCTTCTCTTTCGGAAAGATGCAGTAACACTGCCTTGCCTTCTCTTCTCAGCTTACCTTCTCTTTCGGAAAGATGCAGTAATACTGCCTTGCCTTCTCTTCTCAGCTTACCTTCTCTTTCGGAAAGATGCAGTAACACTGCCTTGCCTTCTCTTCTCAGCTTACCTTCTCTTTCGGAAAGATGCAGTAACACTGCCTTGCCTTCTCTTCTCAGCTTACCTTCTCTTTCGGAAAGATGCAGTAATACTGCCTTGCCTTCTCTTCTCAGCTTACCTTCTCTTTTTCGGAAAGATGCAGTAATACTGCCTTACCTTCTCTTCTCGGCTTACCTTCTCTTTCGGAAAGATGCAGTAACACTGCCTTGCCTTCTCTTCTCAGCTTACCTTCTCTTTCGGAAAGATGCAGTAATACTGCCTTGCCTTCTCTTCTCAGCTTACCTTCTCTTTTTCGGAAAGATGCAGTAATACTGCCTTGCCTTCTCTTCTCAGCCTACCTTCTCTTTCGGAAAGATGCAGTAATACTGCCTTGCCTTCTCTTCTCAGCTTACCTTCTCTTTTTCGGAAAGATGCAGTAATACTTCTTTTCCTTTCCTTTTCATTGCCGTCGCTCCGGATTGACGGCTGAATAATTCTGTCTTTCTGTTGAACAAACCCGTCCTTTGCTTTGTTTAAATTCGTTTTTGTCGCTTTGTTAAATTATTCATTGTTTTTGTCTGTTAATTCATCTAATATTTGTTGCAGAAACACCATTATGATGGCTAATGCTATCATGTTTGGTTACTTAGCAACCATGCCACATTTTGGCGCCCTTTTTCATCGCCATATTAATTTCAACAAGGCACTTTGATTTGGTTTCCCGCCAATTTCTAGATTTACTTAACGGCATGCCTTTTTAGTGTTCTACTCCAATTTAATATTTTATTTGTGATCTAATGCCATTGGTTAAAAAAGATTCGAAATACATTTCCTACGTAACAATACTGCGATCGACAAAATCTGTAAAAAAATTGGATCACAGAGCCTTGATATTTCTCTGACTCCTGATTGGTCACTTAATGCTAATATCATGCTTCCGTCTACGTACGCACGTTTAAAATTAATTTACCGTCAAAAATCTATGTATTTCGCGCCTATCACGTGACATACAACATTATAAATACAAGGACACATTTCAACTCTGCGAACCACAACAATGTAGTCGGTAAAGAACCCGCGTCTGTCTCTTATATCAGACGCTATGACACGCGCACAGACGTACGTACGAACATTGCATATCTCTGAACTCATCTCATTCACTCCTTAAAAATTTATTCAATTTTTGACAGTGAGATTTTCTTCAGCAACAAACATGCCGTCCGAGAGAATCCAACTTTCGACTCTTACCAGTGAGACCCTTTGAAAGTCAACAGTATACGTTGCCGCCACGTCAGTTAAGAATTTAACTTAGTTTTCAACCCTTAACAGTTTTTCACCAGCGAGAAATATTACTTCAAAATCTTCTGGAGCTATAAGTTTTTATTCAACAGATTCTCAGTTTTCCAGAATTCTATCACTCATATTCACCTCTCTTCGGTAAACAATTTAAGCGGCAACTTATTTACGCTAAATTTTATTCAGAATTTTAAAACTAAAAACTCCATTTTTAGTTCCAAACACAACTTCTTGATATTTCAAGTGAAGAAAGACTACAATTTCTTTTCACTTGAACTCATCTTACACCGAATTTCAGCCTATGACACCTTCTTATCGAAGAACATTCTTTCCATTGAAACTTACTATTATTTCATGAACTGAAATCTTTTCTATGAGTTCAGATAAAAATATTTTCTCTTAAAAGGCTGTAAGAAATTCAAGTTAAAGGTAAATAACTCCTGGTATTAATTACTCCTACTATATAAAAATCCCACACTTGATTGTTTTGTATGTCGTACAGTAAAATGAAGATTGTTATTATAAAAAAAGTTTTTGTATTGTTTCTCTTGTTTGCTGACACATTTGTAAAGTAAAAAATGTACGGATTGAATTGAGGCCATTCAAACCGTTACACACTGTTCTGCATCTTCTTCATACAGCACATCGCCATTTTGGATTTTTACTTACCAGTCCCAAATCACCTTTATTCACCCGATTTCATTTGAGCTTATGAAATGAGCCTTGTCATTCACCGACGCATTATTAATTTCAACGTCGACGAGTTTCAACCGGGAACTTCTCCTTTAATCAAGGACAATATCAAACACGAATACTTCCAAAGACTTACATGTGGTTACATTGCTCCTTTTCAGGACTATAAACCATTTTTGCACATCCGCACATTCACATTTTGTAATAATTCTTATGTGTTTTAATATTTCATCACTTATTAGGCGGTGACTCCTTTCAGTTCTTACAAATCAACAATTGTATATATTGTAAAGTGTTGTTGGTTGTTTGCCAATAATAAAATTTTGGCCCTTTAATTAAGAACTCTGCCTTTGTTATAATTCATTTTTGATGTTAATATCTGCAGTTGTATTTTTATATTTTATTTACGTGGTGACCCCACCGTGGGCTGCTATACGGTGACAGTTAGGCTGCTAGATGCTCTCCGATATCCTGAAGATAAAAAAAATGAAAATAAAACATTAAAAAAAGTCATATCAGAAACCAAAATAAAGCCAAACTTACCAAAAAAGCTTCAGTGAGAAAAAGTTCTACACAAATCCCTCCCCTCACCAAAAAAAAAAAAAAAAAAAATGTCAAGCGTTAGACGAAACACAACGGGTACAAAGCAAGACTTGAAACGGCCAGTTTTATTAGACTCGTTCAGATTTAGTGCTGAAAAACGTTTATTTTATTGTGATGGATGGTTACAAGCGAGAGGAGAGATGGGATGTGGCAAGCACACTGTCATTTGATGCGTTAAGTAACCCTTGCCTTTTTATCATCTCCTCTTCATTTTTTTGGACTAGATTAAAAACAAAACAAAACAGTATACGATTTGGGGGCTCTATTTTTAGTTTACCACATTAACGTAAATTTTTCAGATTTTCCCATTGAAAATACAAATAAAACATTAGTAAAGTTTAACAACCCTATGTACCCGCAAAAAAAACAAAAAACAAACACACGATGTTTCAAAAGTACGGTTTTTATCTTGACACCGCTATTACTGTATACTCATTCGACCTCGCGGTAATATTTGTTTCAAAACGCTGTTTCGAATTTAATAGTAAGAAAAATGTTACTATTTAGTAGTTGTTTATTTACATGATTAATTTATATTTGGAACACATCTCTAGAGCAAATATTGGATTTTATAAGAGATTTTTAAATTAGTTTACATTCTTCGTCTATAATGGCGGTTAGATTAGACCAAGGGTCTGCAACTTTTACTCAGGGTTTTAAAATCATTCAGTGTGCCAACAGCATACGTATTTTTGTGCAAGTCAAGGTCAATATATCTGTTCTACAATATATTTTATATAGTAATATATACAATAATATGTTATCGCAGCCGCTTTCGGCTGCTCACTAAAGCGGGAGAGAACAGGGCATTTTTCAACTTTGACCTTTCCATCATGATCCCTACACGCTTGTAATTTCGCAGAGAGATGAACTGTTTACCTTTTTAAGTTCGCTGTTATTACGAACCTAGTTCTAATACACCTCCAAGCGTTTTACACCGTAAGTTTCGCATACAAAATCTCTACTCATTTTTTTTAGAGAGGTTTTTGACATTTTAGTAATGCCATTTTCTGTCGTGAGGCACTCCGAACTTAATACAGCGACTCCTCGCCAAATTCGTGGTCGGTACTGACCGGTCGGCTCTGTCTCGGTCGGTGCACAGGCTCCTGTCCTTAAGGCCCCCCGGTCTATGTATTAAGTTACGTTCCCATTTTTTTTTTCGTCTGCCAACTGGACGCGAGTTGGAACACACTCTCTCTATATATATACTTCTGACTCTCGGCATGCCACTCCTACTGGCTGCCCGCACGTCGTCCGCAACCTTTCCCCGTACACACTATTGTTAGTAATTATTACGGGAGGTTTCGATTGGACTCGACCCGGCAGACCCACGACGCCAGAAACCATGCACAACGACCAGCAGCGATCACCATCCGACCAGCTGCATTAACCAGACCAGTCGACCAACGGCGCTAACCAAACCAGACGACCAGCAAAGCACACTTGCGACGACAAACCAACCTTTCCCGTACACTATTGTTAGTAATTATTTACGGAAGGTTTTTCGACACTCACTTCGACTCCAACCGTCGACACGACCGGAGCATCCACACTCATCAACAACCTCCAACCGTCGACACGACCGGAGCAGCCACACATCAACCCTCAACCGGAGCGTCCGCATCAGCAACGACCGACCGCCGGCATTACCAATATACATCCTATTGTCCTTCATGTAATAAACCCTGCGTAAATCATACACATCTTCGTTCTCTTGTTCATATTGTTTCACCTGGTTAGATCACAAAGTAAAAGTGTGGCGGGCTCCTTGTGACATCGTTCATTTACGACATGGGGGCGCTCGGGTCATCGCGCCCCCCTCCAGGGTGTCCGCTACAATGTAAACGACATTAATTGAAATAAACCGTTTTTAAAAGTTTTTTTTTTAAGATTTTATTATTAATGGGAGTCCAATGAGTGAGCAGTTTTGAAAGTTTTGAAGCTAAATACCTTCTTTGCGTCGTAGTAGTTATTGGTTCGGACTTCGTGATGTAATTTGCAGATGCGTACCATTGGAAATTGCTTTGCATGTCACATGTGGCACGCGTGCTGAACGTTACCGACCCCTGAATTAGACCACATGTGACAAGTGAGCGCGCCAATGTTTTAAAAATGTGTTGCGGTCATTATTTCTCCAGCTCGACTAAAAAGCAGTAGAAACCAAAATGTTCCCATGTAAATGGCGGGTTGTCATCATTTGAAGAGATCGTAAAAGTATAAGAAATAAACGAAAAAGTGTGTGTGTGTGTGTGTGTGTGTGTGTATGTGTGTGTGTGTGAATTGGTGGCCAGGTGACTAAGTGACCCCAGAAGGGAAATCTGGAAAATCTTTCTACTTACCGCATCCTAAAAGGAAAAAAGGAAGATTATTTAATCTATATAGCTTTATTGTTACACTGCAGAATAAGTAGGGATAACCGCTACAAATGTCTAAAATTTCTATTTACATACGGAAATTTATTTTTCTCTTAATTCAGATTTACCTTTTTAGGCTATTATCTTTCAGATAAAAATAAAATTTAACTTCAGAGAAGTGATTTAAATCGCTTAAGTTAAAATGCGTTTATCGAGTCTTTGGGGGAAGTTCGTGGTGGTACTTATCTTATTCAGACTATTATAACTGTTTGGTAAGTTTGATTTGCACTCAGTGACTGGGTACCCAAAACTTGTGACCGTGTGTCAGACTAGAGTTCAGGCATGTAGATATATTTGTGTGTGTGGACATAGACACATATTATGGGGATTAAAATTTATATAATCAAAGAAAATGTAGAATTCTATAAAAATGTTGAAAAGTAAATATCAAAAATAGCTAAAAACTGAGTCATTAACAGGGTTTTTTAAATAAAAACATTTAAAATAGGAGACGGTTTTTTAAAAAGTGCTGAATAATGTTTAATGCGTGAAACCTTGTATATGTGAAGGTCAATCAAGTCTGATGTAAAAAAAAGAAAAAGAACACAAAAAAATTCGCAGAAAATGAGGCTAAACATATTCTCAAAACCCGCTAAAATAAAATTTGCAAACAGGCATGATTTAAACTTTAAAACGAATCGTCAAACCTTTTGACCAGAGACCCCCTTTTGTTTCTCTTTCTCTCCAGCGACCTCCATTTAAAATATCAGTGTTAGTCATTCGGACCCCGTTTGGCGACCCCTGGTTTTAAAAGTAATACTTTATGTGATTTTTTTTAACCAATGGGGATTACGCCTCCCCACTAAAGAAAACGATTTTTGATTGAATTTGGAGACGATTTTAATGTTGTAAATTAGAATCTGGTTAGTCTCAGAACCAATAGTGTTTTGGCATTTAAAGGCGATAAATACTGGCTGTTGCTAGGAGCTGAACTAAAAAGAAACAAAAATGGTTTGGGCTTTCATAAGCGAAAAACGCTGGCCGTTTTTATAGGAGCTAATCGAAGCAGAAGGGTGAAAGGCAAGAATATACAAGTTTGTCACAAAAATTTGAGGTATTAAACCTGATTGGGACTTATTCGGAAACTACGGGATTTATCTCGTTTTTGAATCTCAGTTTGTAAAACGGAACTATTGTCTAAAAAGCAAACAAACCAGAAATTTTGTTGATAATAAGAATTTTTTTACGAGCCCAACAGAATTGTTATCTTGCCTAAGTGTTTGGCGCACAAAGGAAAATGTTATGTAAGCTTGTCTTGCAAATGGTGTATTCTTTATTATTACTTTTTATCATTTAATAAATGTATATTTCTTTCAAATTTTACATTAGAGTAAGAGTGCTTTTTGTTTGCTCCATTGAATACTTGTAAAAGAAAGGATAACAGATTTGACGTCGGGCCTTCTCCTCTAATTCATTTTACATACCTCTTTATGCGCACAATTACTCAGAGTGAAATTGAAACAGAAAGAACTTGTTTATTTGCAATAATGAAAATGAATATATGGGGGAATGTTCAAAATACTATTATGAGTGTTTAACGAAATTAAGCTACGTAGAGAAAAATGTTCATAAGAAAATAGGGACTTACATTCGTAGCTGAAGTTACAAAAGTCCTTGGCAGATAGTGTAAAGTGTTAGCGAAGTTCACAAATTTTGTTGAGCAGTTAGATTAACACTGAAGAAGTTTCATTTATTGAATGGAAGGAATTGCAGAATGATTGTCGTTTGTAATAAACTTTCAGAAATTGGTACAGCATTGTTGAATTATAATTGAAGAGAGTGAGTGGATTTCGTATTATTAACCCTCCTTTAGTCACATGGGATATTTGTTACCCCAATTTTTTTTTTAAAGTACTCGTAATTCCACGCTATATGGCACAGGTATAGCTCAGTTGTTGTGAGAAGCAGACGCCAAGTGACTAACGCCGGATTAAGTGAGACTCGGTCAGGTTGTGTGCATGTTCAAAATTAACTGATTTTAAGTGTTCGTGTGTTGTCCCGGTGTTCATTGCGTGTCACGTGTTACCTCAGGATCCAGCGTCCTCTTTTCTTAGCTCACTGCTAAAGCAGAGCAATTCATTTTTGTAGACTTCATATCTCCTGACTACTCACGCACGAACAGAACCGTAGCGAATAGTGATTAAACCAGCCGACGTATAAAATTCCGCTTGCTACGAATCAACACCGCTGACAACAGACAGAACGACTTCGACACATCGGCCTCATCACACGACTGCCGGCCCATCACCGATATCGATTGAAGGCGTACGTCATAACACCCCCACTCAGCTTCACTAATCCGCTCCAGGCCTCTCTCTCCTGACACCAACCGTGACCTCAGCCAACCAACCCAACAAATCGGTCAACTCTCGGCCTCTACACCTCATCGTTTTCCTTACCAACGGCAACTAAAGAACCGCACATTAACAATTTTACCATCTTTCACACAACTATGTATATATTCTTCCCACGTCATCAATACACATTGTTGAAATGTTAATCTTTGTTTTTTTCCTTGCAGCTATACACTCTTTACATTATTCGGACTATTGTCCTCATCTTTGTTGCCATATTTATAACGACGTTTCGGCCGTTGTAAACTCCGGCCTTTTTCAGGTGGTTGGAATGTCGAACTGAACCCTTTATTTCGCTCACTGGTTAAGTTCTCCACCGCCTTAACCAGGTATTGAACTCACACTCTACGGGCCCTGTCACTGGATCTATCCCCTGTGCCATGTTTCCTTATAAGATCTTTTTATGAGCTATATTTCTAGTTTTTGAATTTGTTATTTTGTCTTTGTGAAGGAAATTTTTGTGCGAGCTTATTTGTACAACTTCTATTCTGTTCCATTGCTTTTATTTTAATGTAATAAAAATAAATGTTTGTCTCTTTCAAATTTCACATCGGGGTTTTTAATCTTGTTTGCTTCCGTGTGCACCGTATTCGATATTCTCAATAAAAGATGTAACGTTCTCTTTTCTCGAAAAAAAAAAAAAAAAAAAAAATAGACGACTTTTCTTATATTGTGCCGGCCGGCTTAATTACTTACTTTTCAGAATTGTCTCAGATTTCCGCCCTTCTGATTGGTTGAAAATTATTTTGTATTTTTAAGAGTTATTGAATTATCTTATATCCTATTACCCTTCTGATTGGGAAGAGTAGTCAGAGGCGGTAATTCAGAATTATTTCCTTTTTGAACATCCATACAAAAAATAATCCAACACTTGTCAAAATGAAAAAAAAAAAATTATAAAAGGTTCATACTCATTACATGGCATTACATATAAACATTGCATTTTTCTATTCTTCAAACATGACTTTATTTAATAACAAAAAAAACCCTCTTGTTACGATTTGCAACGGGGTGAATTTCAAATCACGCTAAAAAATTAGAAGTAATTTTTGTAAAAATAGATATTAAGTGTAGATTTATTTTTGTCTACTCTGAAAGAAAATAATGTTTTATTAAAGTATGCAAGCTAAGCGCACCATATCTCTCAAAAACACTTATTTTTTTGAGTTTTATTGAAACTATTTTTGGAAAGATTCGAGACGGATTTTCCATAAATTCACTTTTGATATTGCATAAATGATAAAAATCTTTTTCTCAAATAATGTTTCTTTAACTGTAAAAGAATTCCGCGAAGGCCCCCCTCCTAAAAAGTACACACGAAATAACGAAGAGGGGAGCGAGAGTGAAATTACCCCCACCTATTTCTACCAAGTTTTCTAAGCTATTCAGTAAAAATTCAAATTACTTGCATGTGCCTGATTTCAGTCTCTTATAGAATATCCGGTACTTGGAAACTTAATTCTTAACGGAAATGAGTTGTTGAAGTGTTTTTAAATAGCATTTACTTTTTAGTTTGTTTGTTTTTTGTACGGAATACGACCGGAAATTCAAGTTAGGTTGGATTTATACAGACGTAATCGGGAACAGATATCACTCGAGTCATTAGCTTGTAGTGGACGCCTACACACACCACGCCCATAAATTACTCAACAGTAATTGGACAAAAAAATAAACAGTACTTTTCGTAAAGACAATTTACGCATCGCACAAGCCGCATAAAAATTTCTCGTGTTTTGTTTCACCAAACTTGCTATAGTAAAAAAAAAATCAACAATTGGTCGATTTTTGGCCAATCACATAAATTGACGCTTTTTTCAATATTCTTCCCGCGCTCGTTCTTGGAGCCTACCTTACTGTATATAAAGCAGAAATTTAAGGAAGAAACTTTAGTAGATTATAAATTTTCACAACCATAATCCCGTACGTGTATTTCTCCATCTTCTACTCAAACACACACACACACACACACACACAGACATTAACTACATTCACACAACACGGTGAACTGTCTGTTATCAAAGCCAAGTGAACTATTCAGAACTTTAACATTCTTCTGCACAAACATCTAACTTTCAAATTCAAACATTCTTAAACACTAAACAAAAATTCAACAAAGTCCTTACAATATACACTTGTATTTCCCACACGGTACAAGGGAAATCACTTTTTACGACTTAATCTTTATTGTCATTGTATATATATTTGTTTCAATATACATTTTACTTGATCATTCAATCATCTCTTGTTCTTTTCTGTGTTTTCTTTGCAAATTGAATATGGAGTGTTAAATCTCAAAACACAACTTTCGACAAAAACTTTTTGATAATTTCTTACCCACACCATTAGCGCCCCACAAGCTCATTTAATCAACCAAAGGCTTTCCAAATATGTATTAGAAATAAAAGTTTGAATTTCTAGGTAAGCTATTTGCTAATTTATATCAATTCTCATTGCCTGAAAATGTCATCTTCGGAGTGATAGTCTATAAAAAAAAAAGGAAGAATTTAGTAACATGCATCCGCTTTTTACGCATTTTCACGTCAGAAAATGATGTCCGAAAAATAGTAATTAGCGGGAAAGTTCAACATCTACGGCCACACCACCACCAATAATAATAATAATGATAATGATGGTTGTGGTGGACATTATTTCTTTTAATTTAGAGTGCCTCCTGCGTCTCTGCTGAATAGTTTCCTTGTTTTACTTTTAATTTTTATTGCTAGAGTGAAATTATTTTTATTTGACTAAAATTAGTCAACAAAACAAACACTGACGGGAATTTAAAAAATTGTAACACTGGTGTGCAGCGTGCATACCAAACATGATTTATTGGTGACTCGTTAATGTTAGTAATAATGGTTCAATGAGTACAATAAGTATGCCTAAATTCATAGATTAGGTCCTGAATAGCCATAGTACTGACACTCGTCAGGATTGGCGGGTTGCAATAGTGGCAGTAGAAGACTGCATGGCATCTACAGCATGAATCAGAGTGTTTGTGGCCACTGGAGTATCGGCACTATTGAACCATTGTGCATGTCTCTAGTAGTATTGCAAGAGAGTCACATGTGAAAGATTGAATAGCATTCTGTTATATTGCGACGAGAGCAAGTATGCCTTCATGAAAGTGATGGTCGTTTGTGCTATGTAACATCGACTATACTCCGGTGTATTTGTCCATGACACACGGGCTCAACTCTTAGTTTTATGGTATGGGATATTATAAGTGACAACTTTTACTCATCTTGGCATTTGTGGAGAAGCGCCAGAGGCTCAATATCATGGAAACTTCGGAATAAACAAACAGAATTAAAGATATAAACAAATAATATATTGGAGCGATTCCTTTGTAATTCGGGTTGGCGAAAATTCGTTCGGCTGGTTAGTTGATAGTTTACTGTCCAGTCTTTGGTAGTAGTCATGTGTGGTTATTTTGGAAACATATTGCAGATGCCAAATGATGTTTTTTCCGTCCTCATGAAGGGCGGAAAAAGCACATGACTGCTTAGTTTCTTCACGCTCGGCTCGTTTCTCTAGCTAACTCCTCTCTGCAGCTACCTCTTTATATACATTTAAGAACGGGTCCAGACTACTTGGCGCAAAGCTTGGTTTCGACTAACCTCAAAACTCTCTCTGTTCTTTTGATTAGCCAAAATTCTTTTATTTTCCACCGTTCCTTTCTTTTTCTTTATAGCGGAAGTTATGCATGGAGCCTTTCTTATTTTGGTAGATTTTTAGTCACAATAACTAGACCCCGAATCAGCGAACATCTGTTTTGCAGCAGTAGTTGTCTTTTCTTCTTTTTTATTTGAGGGTTGCTTTCTCATTAGTTGTGTGTGTGTGAGTGAGAGGTTTAAAGAAAAGAAAATACCTTATTTGAATATGAATTCTTTTTTTTACATTTAGGGTCACCACAAAAACATCATGTACACCCAAAATATTGTACAATCTGTTCTTCTGCCATTTATATAACAAGAAAATGATATGTTGTTTCAGTAGGACTCAACATTCCTTGTATCTTGTTTGATAATTTTTCTGGCTTGTATGATCCCCAAACCTGTTTTTCATTGAACATGTATGGGGCATGAATGATGGAACAGCTCCTGATTGTTGAATTAATCCATCTACAACGTTTGTTAGACTGTATCAACACATACAAGAGATGCTGTATAATACATCACAGGAAGGCATTCACCATATGTATAATCCTATCTGTCTATATTTCTGAGATGAGGTATTATGTACATTATTTGGACTATTGTCCTCATCTTTGTCGCCATATTTATTACCATGTTTTGGCCGTTGTAGGCTCTGGCCTTCTTCAGGTGGTTGGAATGTCGAACTGAACCCTTTATTTCACTCACTGGGGTTGACTGTTCTAGTTCCACATACCATGTTTTAATGGATGTCAGTTATCCCCCTGTTAATTCCTCTCTGAAAGTCCTCCACTGCATTAGCCGGGTATTGAACTCACACTCTTTGGGTCCTGTCACTGGATCTAACTAACACCTTTATCCACATGGCACAGTGGATAAAGGCGTTAGTTAGATCCAGTGACATTCCAACCACTTGAAGAAGGCCGGAGCATACAATGGTCCAAATGTTGTAATAAATATGGCGACAAAGATGAGGACAATAGTTCAAATGTAAATAGTGCATAATCCTATGCATGCATGAATACAGGCCTGTATTAAAACACTGGTTCCCATATGATCACTGGAGTTAAGCAATATCGAGCTTGGTTAGTAGCTAGATGGGTGACCGCTTGGGAATACCAAGTGCTGTAAGCTTGTATGTGTAAGTAGTGTAACGAATAATGGTCTGGAATTGTTAATCGAAAAGCTGAGTCCCAATTCTCGTTGTGTTCATTATATTCACTTATGGGCAAATACCCTTGGGAAAAGTATCAATCCGCTTCTTCCAGCTATGGGTTAATTAGTAAGACTTGTATCGCTTAATTATTATCTTAGAAAAATTTCTTAGACTCTAAAAATATTTTCTACCATTAAATAACCTGCAAAGGGTTGATATGCCATAAAAAGCAATGAATGTGTTAAAACCCAAGGAGGCTATACATTGCATTAATATGGGATCTGAGTACTGGCAATACATTTCTTATTTTGGAACCTGAGCCTGTATGGGTCGGCAGAAGTGATCATTTGCTAGAAGCCAACGATATTACCTGGACATTTAATCTTGAGTAAATTGAGACATTTAAAGTGTTGCAGTTTTATTCTTTTTTGTCAGTGTACATCCATCAGTGGAAACTTCCATCTTCCTCTTGATTGCTAGGATGTGATTATCTAGTCATTCGATCAGGCTGTGGTTTTGTCAATCTGAAGACTCTTGAAAGACAGAAATTATAGGAAAGAATGAACTCCAATGTAAAAAATGCCAACAATTTAATACCATAGGCTGTCAAAAGCCACATTCACTCCAGTCAATTTCTAAGATCTTGAAAATGGCTAACTGCAAGGTTAGATGTTTGGGTGTGTCTTGGAGATTCCTTCAACTTGAGAGAATAAAACCACAGTGTTCTTTCTGGATGCAACATGCAATACTTGGATGCCAACTTAATGATTAAAGACTCTGGATTATATTTGTGTGGGGGGAAGTATCCACAAATAAACACCTCCGCATCATGGCCAGGTTTTGCAGACTTTTGGTAAACATTAATCTTGTCACTCTGTCACCCTTAGCGTTGAGAAGTGGAGTAGGGAAAATTCAGTTGTACTGAATTTACTAAATCTTACTAAATTTATTTTGGGTTCAAATTTTACAAATGCCTTCCTCATAAACATTTTATAGGTCCTGGTTAATATTCCTAAACTGAACCTTCTTTCATCAGGTTCTAATCTGGTCAACTGATCTTCCATACTTTTTTTTCCACTTAGTATTTTTACTTTTTCACTTACAATTCTTAACTTTCTCAATACTTCAAAGTAAACAATATTTCATGTATATTCTTATGACTAAAAATGAGTCACTGCCTCATTTACATGCTTGTCTCCTTTGATATTCAAGGGGGTAAAGAATTATACAAGATAGGGATGTTCAACTCTCTGAGGTATTAGTAAGCAAAGTGGATAAAAATAGTTGACAATGGTTCATCTAAAAGAAAATATCATTGTTGCTGCTATTACTAACAATAATAATAACAGTGTATGTAAAGAAAAATGGAGATCTATTGGGCAGTCATAGAAGATAAATAATGGTTATATTTCAATTAGAAAAGGAGGACAGCTAGAAAGCACTGTGTTCTAATGAGTAAGGCAGCTGTTATTGTGTTAAGAGAACAGGACACCGGACTAACATTTTTTTCACTATCATCTTGGAACCATCCCAAAAAACAACTTTAATTGTCCCCTCAAAAATGTTAAATAATCTTGAAATAAACTTTATTTATAGTTGTCAGTAGCATACTAAAGATACCGCTAAAATATTTAGGAAATACTTATCCATTTAATCTGTAATTGTTTGCTTTTAATGCAAGTAATACAGGCTGTATGCAAATAACACTGTGCTGATGACTGACTTAGAAAGAAAATTACAGGACTACCCCACAAGACAGGGTAGTAAAACAAAGCAAGAAGAACGAACTAGCTATTAACTGAAAGAATACTAAAAGTATGGAAAAGGAAAAAACCAAAGATTCGAGTTACAAATTGGAGAGATCAACATCCAGGAAGTACAGAAGGTTAAATATCTGGGAAGTGTTTATTATTTCACCCCAAGGAAGGCAATAAAGCCACTAAGATGCGGGGGGGGGGGGTTACTGAGTGAGAGAGAATACTTGTTAAAAGCTGTGGGGAAATTATCTGAAGTTTCCTTTCTGTGTCAAAAATCAATGCTGTGTTATCTGCATATTTTATGTTGTGAAGATTGTCCAACAATATTAAATTCTGTTAGGACTTCTAGATCTATCAGGGTCGCCTCACTGTACAGGTTGAATAAATCCAGTGAAAATTCAAATACTTGTCTTATGGCCAATGTTGGTGCAAATTGTCTTGTGCGCTCCCACCGAATCTATATGACACTACACTTTCCTTGATCTCAATTTTCATAACGTCGTATCCATATAAAATACAAATTTTATTGTTACCCTAATTATGTACAATAATGAATCATATGCAATACAGGTAAGCAAGTCAATTAGGAAAATAGAAAATAAAGAAAAACTAACTAGCAATACAGGTAAGCAAGTCAATTAGAAAAATAGAAAATAAAGAAAAACTAACTAAATACAAATTAGAGATATTGTGGAGAAACAGACTGTTGGTCAGGCAGGAAAAGCGCAGTGTACTTACCTTGTGTTGTTGAAATCCTTACAAAACAAAAGGTTGTTATTATCTTTATTAATCTTTTATAGTTACAGTGATTACGTGACAGGGTTACCATGTGAACCCTGAAGTTGTATAAAAGGAGAGGAAATCTCTTCTTTTTTTAAAAAAAATTACCTTCCACATTATCAAGTTATCAGACTGAAGCGTTGCAGAAAATGTCAATCTATTTCGCAACTTAAGGTAGGTGATATTGTTTTTTTCCCCCCAACCTGACCAGTCTGTTCGTTTGGGGGGGTTGGGAATTTTCTCGACATAGCGTAATAAAAACAGCATTAAAATATTTAGAAAATAAATATTTATTTTGATCCTTTCAATCTTTAATCATTATCTGGTTGTAACAAAAATTTAAAAAAGCTAAAATATCAAACGTATTCATTTTCTACATGAAGAAATTCCAACTGTTAACGATATAAAAGTTTTTAAATTCTTATCTAAGTTTTCATCTACCTCATGTAATGACTAAAGTTTTTGTTTATCATTTTTTAAATGTTTCCCTTGTAATTTGAATTTAGTTTGATACACAGAAAACATAAGACACACTTGTTAATGTTTCACACAAGTATCTTTAAACAAAAATCGAGAGAAAATTCTTGCAATTTTTCACTTTCTAAGGTAAATATCTAAATCTAAGTCCTTCAATTTTTATTAAAGAGTTTAAAAAGAAACACTAAAGTTTTGTTTATTTTGTGTGTGCCATTTATTAAAAGCTTGCCCCCATTAGGGAGAAGAATGTTTTATTTTAAGAAATTAGTTGCTTTTATATAATTGGGTTTTAATTCAAAATTTACTATTGTTCCAGTACGGTCCCAAAACACCTAATCGTTCATTGCAAACTAATGTTCTATCTTCCCTGGAATGAAAGGATGATGTTAATTTTGAGTGCTTCTCAAGACGGGCCTCATGAGGAAAAAAGGGAAGAGTTGAAATCTTGACAGAGGCTTATTCATTATTTTCAATTTGTGTTGCTTACTGGCAACCACAAAATGATTGACTAAAAGTTGCAATAAGAAGCAACCAAAATAAAGATGAAAGAAGAATTAATAAACAAACAATAAAAGAATAAAAATGAGAGAAGCCTGAGAAACATTTTTATATAACCAAATTATTGAGAAATAAACACAAGTTTAATTTTGTTAATATTTCAGTGTTCATTTAAGGAAATGTTCTGAAAATTATCTAAATATTAAAAAAATATATTAGATTTTTAGTTGATCAAATATTAATTAGGGCTATTTAATATTTACAACTTTCATCATTATCATGTGATAACTTTTTAAAGCAAAATTACAAATTCTAAATTGAAAGCAGAAACAAATATTTTTAAAAATAAAAACAAACAATAAAGAAAAATGAAGGAAAATCAATCATTAAACAGACGCTTTAGAATTATTTATTACATTCAAAGCATATCTTTGGTTTTTAAATAGTAGGTGTAGAAATAAATTTACAAAATTGAAGCCAGAATGAAATTGTTTTACATAATCATAAACAATCCTGAATTTTTTTTAATCATTAAAAAGACAAAAGCATTTTCAAGAAGATTATCCTTGGCAAGAAATAAAACTGTATGTAACCAAATTAGATTCAACCTTTTAATTTAATAATTACGAACCAGCAATACACTTTTGTCTTAATTTAAAAGTTATAATTAAAAATTAATTGTCAGGATCTTAAAGAGGATGTTTATTAAAGTTCTAGCATACTATTTTCTTTTCTTTTGTGCAATTTTTTAATATAGCTTTTAAATCCTTTCAAAAAGAGAAAAAATATTTAAGAAGCAGACTACAGTTTTCAAATTGTCCAATTCTGCTCCTCAAGTTGGTTCATAAGATTGCAAATACCTGATTCCAATGTCTCTCCCTAAGCACCTGCTTTTTGATGTCCCTACTTTAGCCACTACCTAGAAGTAAGGTTGTAGGATCATTGAAAAGTGCGACTATCTGGAAAGAGTCAATGAAATTAAGCATAGCTGATCATATATGGAGGGAAAAAGAGTTGTCATTAACTTTTGTGGAATGAAGTCAAGATAAAAGATAGCGAAGAACACTGAAGAATCAGACAATCAAATCAACACACATGCCAGGCAAATTCCTTCAGAGTAGGAGAGACAGAGATGTGAATAGTGCATCTGAGAGCTGCTTTGATTTTAAGAAAGAAGAGATACTCAAAGTTTTCACCATCTGAGTACTGACATATGGAGATGTAAGGCTTCAGAGTTTCACCACTAGATTGTGCAAGAGAATTAACATGTTGTTTAAATCATATCGAAGTCTCTAGCAGTTGTGAGTTCAATTCTTGCTGAAAATCAAGCAACAGTAAAGTGAATAAAACTGTTGAGTATTGATTGTCATGAAATATCCTCTAAGAATGGAAAATGGGAAGATATGCTCCTGAAGAAAGCCAGAGGATACGAGTACTGAAAAGTTGTATAACAACCAAGATAGACATGTTAGTCTGTTTAGCAATGCATATAATAGACTACTAAAAGTGCTTACAAATTGTATCAAGCAATTTACAATTGTAAATAAAAATGATTAAACCAATTTACAGTGTGGAAAACATGTGGCAACGTAATTTGACAACATTTTTCAAAATATTTCAAATACCAGAGACAATAAATGAAAAAATACCATATGTAGAGATTTTAACCAAGAGAATTTTAACCAAGAGAATTTTAACCAAGAGAATTTTAACAAAGAAATGGAGTATGAAAAAAAGTATTTAAGCTTTAATATTAAGCCTTAGGCATTTGATGTTTGATAAAAGAAATATTAAATACTTAGCTAAAATAAAAGTCAACAGAAAAAAATGAAGATATTACAGGTAAATGCTCACTGAGAATAGCTGTTACTACCAAAAAATGTATGGAAATTTTATATTTTAGCTATGTTTGGCCAGTGCAGCTATTTTAAGTTTTTTTTTGTAGTGTAACGAAATTGAATTTTTGCGATACGGAGAAACAATGAAATATTTCTCTGGTTTCCCCTTAGCAGTATTCTTGACAAAATCATTAAATTTGGTTAAAAAAAAGAAAAAAAATGTAGAATTCTGAACGCTATCAACTGGTTGAGGAATTTGGAGGAGGGGGGAAAGGAAAAGCAAGGTCATTAGTTGAATAGGTACTTGGTCTTGGAGCAATCTTGTATATTTTCACAAATAAAATGCTCTTTTCCCATTAATGAAAGAGGACTAATACAGGACAAAAGAACATCAATTTTTACAGCAACTAAAACAATACGAAAAAATTCTAGAGCTTCTCAAATTCAAATCTTAATATTTAACAATGTTTCAAATTTAACTAAATAAAAAGTCACCTATATCAGAAAACTTCCAATTTTGAACTGTGTACAAAAGAGTGAATAATTTAAAAATAAATTTTATTAATATCATCTCATGAATTTGCCAGCAAGATATGCTTTACACATAAAAACAAATATGTGTAAGAAACAATGAAGTATATTCGGTGCAGAATAAACAGCTGGCTTCAGTAAAGACAACAAATACAAAAAGAGATTGTATAACACATCAAAACACAGGACACAATAAAAATATTTAATGTCTTTTTCAATTGGAGATGAAATAGTTTATATTACTCTACATTTGATATATTGTAAAACCTTTCAATAGAATTAAGTCTTTTAATCCACCATGGTAGAAGATGGTAATTTTTTCTGTAAGGGTGGAATCAAAAATTGAATGTTTTGCAAGATGCTCTATCTGTAGACTGATCCCAAAATTGAAGTACAGGACAAAATAACCATTAATCAGAAATAATATATGTGCTTGACAGATAACGGAGAATAATAATAAATTAGTCATTTGTTACATTTCAAAATAAGTTTCTACCATATTGCTGAGGAATAAAAAAAAAAAAAAAAAAAAAAACAGACATTGACAAGTATCTTAAAAATCCTTAAAGTTTTTCAGCTTTCAAATTCCGTAATAGTCACTGATATCAATTAGACATGCTTCTATTAACCAAACAAGATAATGTCTACTCCTTAAGGAGTATTATAATAATAATAATCCTCTTTTTGTCATAGTTCTGAATTGGCTTTAAGGAGAAATGAAGAAGAGAAAAACAACTTCACTTCTTATCTGTCATAGAAATTTAAAAAAATAAAAATAAATAAAACTTTCAGAAATAAAACAATAGTAGCAAATATGAAGAGGCAAGTGCTTGTGTTGATAATTTAGTTGATAAGCCCACATCCACAAGCAGACGATAAAACTATTATTTTTAATAAAATCTCTGTCCACTGATAATGCCAGGGAAAAATGAACCAATATAAAACATACACTGCCAACTATTGTTGCCCGTCAAGTTTTTCAGCCAGCAGAGAAGACCCACCTGAAACAAAAAGTAGTTGAGTTATGAATATGTAGGGACTGGATTAGTGATCTAATCTTTATAATATCATGCCTGGAGTAAATCTTCTGCAGTATATCAACCAATTTTTTCCAATCAAATTAAAGCATCTATTAGCATATTTTCAACAGTATCTTATTAAGGATACATAAAGGATAAAGTACTTTTTTCTAAGTTGAAAAGAGTACAACATGGCTGAATAGAAGCTGATGAGGTGTTTTTAAAGTCCTGATGCTTTTCTACACTAGGTACTCTACTATTGCTAGATTATGTATATTAAGAGTTTATGACAGATCAGCCTTGATATTGATTTTACTTGATAAAAAAAAAAAAAAACTTTTGTACTACTTAGTTAATTTCTCCCATGCATTTACCTTAATGAAACCCTCTAATTGTACTGATAATAAACTAGATTTAATGATTAATTAAATTTCAATCTTAAAACCCAAGAATAAATTCATATTTTTAAAGCCTAATAAGACTGACTACAGTTTATTACACCAAGAAATATGAAAAGGCAGTAAGTTAGACAGAATCTTGTTAACATTTAAAGTATAATTTCTTTATAGAAAAGATCAAAGATCAAAAGTGCCAGGGATTAAATCATGCAATTAACTAATTTGGCGATAATAACTAGGAGTATACTTGAAAATTTCAGTTTTCCTGTTTAAATTTTCTCATGTATCATAATAATTAATAATTGAATAAGTTTCTTGCAAGTTCCATGACTACAAACTACACATGGAGTTTTCTCTATTGCATTGTTAAATATTTGAGCTTAACAAATTTAATTAAATATGGCAAAAATCAATCATAAGTATGAATGAATGTCATTATGTACAAATGAAAAGATTTAAAATTTGCCAGTTTTTCCCTTTCACTGAAGCAGACATTAAACACATCAGTGTTATTGTCTCCTGTCTACTTTTTTCTTCTCTTTTTCTCACTGAAACAAAACAGCATCTGACACGACTTTTCTGTTTTTCCTCATGATCAAAACTAAACAGTCCATCATTTATGGCAGAGTGCAAAGTACATTGACTCACAGACTAAAAGGTGTAAGCAGAATTATAATAACAAAGGAATAAATGAACAAAAATTACCTTATTACCAGTACCTTGTGTCAAAAATGTTTCAAAATAAAAGTGTTCAAAACTGGCATCAGCTAGGAGTCCTTGCATTGGCTGTCAAACATTTCCTTCAAAATAATGAGACTTGGGCTGTAACGCAACTCATTCTGACGAGACGTTTCTCTCCATCTAAACAAGATGAGGATTAAAAAAATAAAGAAAAGAAATTGTCACGAAGGCGAATACAAAACTACTGAGCTAACGCTTACAAAATCTAGAAAAAAGTAACTTCAACTTTCTTCATATGAAATTTAGAAATGTTGTAAATTTATTCAAATACATTTGAAACCATACTGCAGTAAAGAATTTTCAAATTCAAAAATTACTCATAAATTATCCATTAAAAAAGTTAAACTTTCTCTGAACAATTTGAGCAAGAATTTGTGTTTGTTTGTAACCAGATCAACATAACCATTTGCTGACTTTACCAGACTGATATATAAAATCCTAAAAATAAAAATTCTAAATTTACATAAAAAAGTTTTTCATACACCAAAGTGCATAGACATTTTGTACAGACAAAAAAGACTAATATGTATCTCAATTTTGATAAAATTAGTCTATAAAGAAAATTTGATTTTGCCTCTTTCTAAAGATACAATTCTTTTTCATGTGTGATGATTAGATTTTATTCCAAGTCTCTTTAAATTATGTCACTATTTCAATGATGAACAACAGTGAAGATCTGTATTTTCAAAGTTGATAATTTCATAGTGGTGTTTTTCAAATTAGTTACACATTGAGTTGTGCCTATTTGTGCATAAGAAAATAGAGTCACATTAAAGCAAAAAAGGATGCTTGCCAATTTGGTCGGTGAACTATAAGGTTCAAAATTGTCTTTCACAAAAGATTTCTAAGTTGAAAATTTAGTAAATGAAATACCAGAGAAATTCAACACTTAAAACAATGAAATTTGCACCTCCTCATAGAGCAAAGTGTTGTTTTTCCACCACACAATTTGAGGCACACATGAATCAAAAAGAGGGTATACTGCACTCAATTTATGCAAAACAGTCAGGTTGAATGCATTGAAATTTGCTGCCTGAGTGAATGAACATCTCCAGCTGTGAATCCTATTTTGAATCAAACTTGTTTCATTGATGGATTTTTGTTCACATCTTTTTATATATTTTATTGAATGATGCAATTTAAAACCGTATAAAGTAATTCTTTATTTTTAAAATAAATTTAAGCTGACAGTTTAGACAAAATAAAACAATATTTTATTTTGTTCAAATTCTCAGCTCAAATTATTGTTGCCTCAGTTATTCTGATTTTCATATAAAAAATTAACTGAAATAATAAAATAAAAAAGAAACTGTATATTTTTAGTTCTTTAAATTTTGTTCATTCTTGTTTGTCCATTAAAAAATAAAATAGAATTTTTAATGGTTATTTATAAAGTATTGCTACAAAGTTACTGAAGAAATATTTAAAATGCATTTTGAATAACTTAAATGTCTCCTTTGAAGTTAAATATTGAATTTATTTATTTATTAGCTTAAAGTTAATTTGTAAAAAAAAGAATTTTATATATTTAAATAAAGCTTTAATTTGTTTTTTTTAGACATTTTAAAAACATTGCCAGGATCATTTATTTCATATTTGAGAACAAATAAAAATTACAAATTTAAAAATCTCTTAAAAATTCAGTATTTGTCTTTTGTTTCAAAATAAAATAATTAAATAAATATATGGATTAATTATGTAAAAATAATACTTTTTTTAAAAAATTTAAAACAGTGAAAATAATGTTTATTTATGTACAGTAGTAACCCATGAGCTGTTATGACCACAGGACCCTTCTAATGTTACCACTTGAAAATGGTATTAAACTTGACATTTTAAAATTCCTAAAACATCTTCATTTAATAAAAAAATCTCTCATTGGAGGAATTTCAGAATTGCAATGAAAAATTACATGTACATTTTTTAAAGTTAGATATTCAATTTTTTGTGTCAAAATGTGAAAGAAAATTTTAAATTATGCAAGTACCAACTTTCAGTGAAAATGTTTTTTTAAGTTATTCTTTGGTAGGATTCATGACAAATTTTCCGTATATTCACAGCTGAAGCCGAATGCCAAGGATAAATATATGGACAGTGTTAAAATACATCAGAGGACTCTTCCACAACAAAAAACTGAGAGTACATAAAAATAATGAAAGCCCAGAAATATTGAAATCTGAAGTGGAATCAGAAATGGCCAAATTCAGGAGAAACAAAGAAGTGGGACATTATTTACATTATTTGGACTATTGTCCTCATCTTTGTTGCCATATTTGTTACAACGTTTTGGCCGTTGTACACTCCGGCCTTCTTCAGGTGGTTGGAATGTCAAACTGAAAGTGAGTCAGTAGGAGTCAGTTGGAAAGAATTTTAATGACGTTACGGCGAGTAGTCTGAGCGAGACATAAAATTATAAGTGCTAAGAGTGGGTTATAACAATGGTGACAAGGAATTGAAACCCACATGGAGTAAGAAAAAGTATTTTTTGATTTGGTGCACATAGATTTTGCATATCCAATAAATGGATCACATTATCTTGTGGTAGTGGATAGCTTTACTAAGTGGCCTGAAATTTGTAAGTGCAAAAGACTAACTTCAACAGTTACAGTGAATTTATCACATAAACTGTGTAGTTGTAGTAGAAACGACAAAACTGGGGTCACACGTTCAATCTTCACTTCTCGCCAGCTAAAACGTGTGTTCGTCCCACGTTTCAGTAGACACTGGTAAATATACAGCTCACTCTATCAGTAGCTTGAAGCTAGCGTCCAGCTTCCAGACAAAAATAAACTTAACTTAATACAAAACTCTATAATAGTGCACGTCACCACGGTCGCGACCGCACTGCCAGCCAATGTCCCAGACCGTTTTTATTGACCGAAAATACGGCCAACGCACCAATCATTTCCGTTGGCCTCGCTCTCAATCAGAGTCCCCAGCTCGTCCAATCAGCATGCAGACCGCCACTAGACAAATCGTGCCAAGCAGCATAAAATAACAAATGTCGGAGAATGTACTTTTCTTTTACAAAACAGCAGCCCGACAAGCAAAACATCTTGGGCGCTTTGACTCCGGTAAGTGCGAATATTTATCGTCACAAACTGTTTGCAAGATGTGGCATTCTGGATGCCATAGTCTCAGATGACAGCACACAATTTACTGCTTACAAGTTTACAGAATTTTGTAAAATGTTCTCAATTGAACATATGTTGCTACCCTGCTGTTATCATCCAAGGCCAAACGGATAAGCTGAATGTTTTATGGGTACTTTTAAGAGATCTTTAAAAAAAAGCAACTAATGAAAAAGTGAGCAAAGAAGCACTACAAAAATTCTTGAGAGTATCACTCCGGATAACACTGGATCTCAATACACTGGGAGGCATCTCACTGGCAGAATTGATGTTTGCAAGAAAAATTATATCGGTGTTCGACAAGTTGTTACCAGGTCAAAAAAAGAATAAAATTGGCAAAAAAAATGTTTTTCAGAGTAAATAAAAATGGAAAAGAAATGTGGGAAGATGGCATAATAAGGTCACAAATTGGAAAAATGAAATATAGGGTGAAAGGAATAAAATGGGGACATAAAAGCATTGGAATCAGTTAAAGGAAAGATTTAATGAAGAAAGGACCACAAGAAAGGCAGAACCTATGCAAGTACTGTATAATATTTTTGACGTTTCAACACCCCAAGAATTCGTTGAACGTACAAGTATGATTACCAGAAAAAAAGAAACGTCTGGAAAAACTGGAGGTTGAGCCAAAACAAAAGAAATACAAAGGTCAGTACGTGGTGAATTTGCCAGAAAGAGGAGAAGCAGGGGGTGAATAATAATAATAAGAAGAAAAAAAAATCTACTAGTGAAAAAACAAAAATCAAAACAAAAACATTTTCAAAGCGGGATGTTGTGGAGTAAATAAGACAGTCCCGGTAACACAAATGAACTAGGCAAGATGCCTTAAATAAAGAAGTCAAAGTGAGTCAGTAGATGTCTGTTGAAGTCAGTTGGAAAGAATTCTAATGATGTTATGGTGTATAATCTAAGTGAGACATAACATTATAACCACTAGTAGTGAGTTATAATACACTCTCACACACACACTATATATATATATATATGATAGGATAAAGAACAATGCAACTGCAGAAATAAAACATGTTCACTCCAAGGAAACTGCCAACAAATGAATATAATATATAAAGCCAAGGTAAGTGCAACAGCAACAGCACAATGTACTACACTGGTGCCACTGAGGGACCATTTAAGAAAAGAAAATACAACCACGACTTCTCATTCTCTGATAGAAAATACTCAAACAGGACTACACTATCCACATACATATTACACCAGGAATAAGCTAGGAAATATTGAAAAACGCAACTGCCTACAACAACATAACAAAGAAATGCCTTCTTTGCCTACATGAAAAAGTAGCAAAAATTTCCCACACCCAACAAAAAAAAATTACTAAACATAAGATCAGAAATAATTCCTAAATGCAGACATGAAAACAAATACTTATCACAATTTATACCAAATGGATTAAAAAAAAACAAAAAAACAACCAACACTGCTACATAAACCACCATTGACGCTAAGAACATGAAAAGAGAAACCACTGACACCATAACATCACCAATTATTTCTTAATTCAAGCTACCATCATAATAATTATAATTATTGTTATTATCATTCCACCACTATTACTACAATTACTTCTACCATTTTTACCATAACTATTTGCTGCTACCACTGTTATCATCTGCTCCTCCCACCATTACTATGACACCAATACCACCCCTAGAAATTGTCACCACTAATTAGTTTGCAACCATTATTGTCCACAATATTGTAATTATTATTTCAGTCTTGCTAGTAATTATCATATCTTTCTTACTATTTATCCCCACTTACCTCAGCATTGCCCCCAATAATGTAAATATTGTAATTATTATTTCAATCTTGCTATTAGTTTATTTAATATTGTAATTATCATCTTTCTTACCATTTATCCCCACTTATTTCAGCTTCTATTATTCCATTCCCACTATTTCCCCACAATTACCATTACTGCATTAGCCTACAATTATACTTCGCCTCCAGCAAAATTAATAATAGCTATTATAAAGTAGAATTTCTACCATTTACATAAGCACAATTTCCCAAAACAAGCAAATAACCAGCATTAAAAATAACAAAACAGCATTAAAAATTAATAAATTTACCTACCATAGTCTTACACAGACACCCTCTTAAGGAAAAAAAGAAAAAAAAACTCAGATGGATAGGTGTGTGAACGCGTGTGCATATGTATATGTATGTGTGTGTGTGCAAGAAAACATTATTCCGCAAACAAAATAGACAAATGATCTATAAGTTGACACCGCCACTTGGAAAAAATTTGCTATACAAATCCAACATTGAATACAGCGACCGATTGTGTACATACGCATAGACATGCATATACGCCCAGTCCCAAACTGTTCATATATGCTTAGGTTTGTGTGAGATGCTATGTGTGAATGTGCGTATATGTGTCTGCTTATGAGTGAGCAGTGTTCTGATGGCACTCTTTCGTCCCACTACCATAAAACACCGATATACACAACCATAAATAAATCCAAAATTTCAAAATGAATCAGTTTGTCTGACGATCACAAAGGGCATGAAACTCCGTCACAAACTCACATCAATCCAACTAAATATCATAAAAATAAAGGTTATTTGTGAGTATGAACGGATTTTGTTAAAAATTAGCAGACATAATGTTTGTAATCTATTCAATCAGACATGCCTAAAAGAGAATTTGCTGCTTAAATATATATATATATATATATATATATATATATTACAAAATGGACTAAGTCCGACAATTATTTTAATATATTTATTGTTTATACATTATTTATATATACCCAAATATTTAAGTACATGTTCTGTTTATAATAAACAGTATTAGCAACATTTACCAGCCTGAATGTACAAGGAATTTCATAGAAAATGTGTGTCCTCCGTAAATATTTTTCTTGGACATTGGTCGGTAAATGTTGTTAATACTGTATATTATAAACCAAGCATTTACTGAAATATTCATACTGCTAAAAATAACGTACAAACAATATATATATATATATATATATATATATATATATATATATATATATATATATATATATAGAGAGAGAGAGAGAGAGAGAGAGAGACAGACACACACACGCACACACACACACACACAAAGGGTGCGATGGATAAATTGTCGTCTAAATTATGCAAAATGATAAATATACAATGTCAATTTCAGCTTACATATTTTTATTAGAAATATTTACAATAATGTATTTAAGGATGTAAGATTTTATTATGTAACTGAAGGCTTAACATCAAAATTTATTATTTTATAGTCATAAAGAAATGTTATAGACGTTTTTGAAAGAGAATAAACCTTTCATGTTAATTGTTTGGATGTGCTCTTTGTCATGGTACCTAGACTTTATGAATTTAAGTGCAGTACTAGACTGGCTATGAGGTCTCATCAATTTGCAGTTGAATTGGCTAAATGTAACTGTAAATTCTATGCAAACAGATTCTTTCTCACATTTCTCAATTGTGGTACTCCCTTCTAGCTCCATGTTTTCCAGCCAACTTTCATCTTTAAAAATTTAAATGCAATGTCAATCACTATCTACTGTCCTCATGATTACTCTTTCCTCTTCCCGTTCCTTTGTAATGATTCTGTTTCTAATTATTCCACACTCAGTAACCCCTTGTGTCTTAGTGGCTTTACTGCCTTACTTGGGGTGAATTCTATGAAAAAACAAACAATTAAACTTACCTATTCCTGACTTTTTTCCAACGAGCCATGTGATTTGACAAAAGTTCTTTTGGATGAGGTGCTTTATCAGGATCCTGAAAATAAAGACAAAAACGAGAATATGCTGTGAATAAAATTTTCTATGAAGATAGACACAGATATGTTGAATTGGTAGACAATGCACAAACAAAATATTGTTTTATTAGTCACAAAGCAAAACATAAATAATGGATTTGATATTAATAGTATTATTATACTTAGGCTCTGTTGACTTTGGCATTGAGCCCCCAGTTTATTTTATATTTTAAGCTTTAGTTTTTACTCTGTTATAGACATAGGACCCCCCCCACCCGCAAAAAAAAAACAACAAACAAACAAGATTTTAGAAATTATAACTAGTAATTAAAAGTAAAATTTGTAAGAATTTTATTCAATTTATTATATTTTTGTTTTAATAAACCAGTTTAAATATGTTTCTGAATTTAAGCTTGCAATAGTTTTTTTTAGTATATTCTTTTGGTTTCTCAAATTGTTAACCTAGAGGAGAGAGCCTAACAACTTTGTTGATTGCATCACAAAACTGACTTTCTGTTGTTTTGGTCTACAAAAAGGATATTGTTCCTAGAAACAATGATAGCTAAATTTGAAATGTTAGTTGCGATTAGTGGATGGTTGTTGCACTGGAATTGGTAAATCATGATAAGTCACCAAAGATTTTGCTTAATCAAAAAAATGACAGAATCAGAAAAAAGTCCATCATTGGTGAGGCAAAGTTGGGAGTTGAGCAAAAAGCAGTTTTCTCTTTATATGAACTTTCTCTCCTCCCTTTTGGCCTGTTACACTTAATTCAGATTTTATACAGAAATGTTTGATAAGATAAAGAACAACATAAGAAATGTTTATCAAATCTAACATGTCTCACTTCTATTAAGTTTCTTCTTGGGAAGACAATTTGGAACAGGCAGAGCACAGAAAAGTCGAGAGATCTGAAGACCTGATAGACAAACGTGAAGAATGTGGATGCAAGATTGAATTCTACCATCTAGCTTTGGGGTGCCATGGTTTTGTCGGAAAAGATGTTGCCAATGTGCTCAGAAGACAATTTGGCTACAGCAAGCAGATAAAAAGCATGGTAGTATATCTTGAGGAGACAGTGGGAAAAGCATCACTCTTTATCTGGTTAAAGCATTATGATGACAGTTGGTTGAAGAACAACTGATGCTCGGAAAGACCAGTTAGCACCGATCAAAAAGAAGCCTCCACAATGGAGGGGGCGCCAACATAGCAGAATGCAGTAGAAGAAAAGGGGCCGAAAATGGCTGTTATGGTACCTCCTGATGACTGATTTGAGATTGGGATTCAGAAATGGAGATATTAACTGGAAAGCAGGACCTTGTTTATTTTCCTTCCCATCAGAGAATGTAAACGTTTATAAAACTCTTGTTTGCAGAATTGCACATGTCTTTCATTTTTTTTCTTTTTTATTACTTCAGCAAATATTTTCAGCCACTTTAGATATTAACAACAATATGTCCAAGTGAGTGTAAATTACAAAAAAAACTCCACACCTGATATCCTGCAAGGACACTAAACATAGGAGCAAATTTTTATAAAGCAAAACAATTTTAAGAATATTAATAACAAAGTGCAAAATTTTTTCATGTGACGCATTTTGTCCTTTAGGACTTCATCAAACTAGATTGAGGTTTATGCTGATGTAATTACACGTACACCTGAAGGGGAGAGAGAGACACTGAAATTTTAAGCGTTTAAATTAAATTTTTTTTAATGTGTTTGAGTATTTTGTCAAAGCCAATTTCATTTAGTTTCTTTTTCTTTGTTTTTATCACTTTTATCATTAAATGTTGCACATTGTGATAATAGAAGATCTGCCAAGAAAGGTAAAATGTTTTAAGAACCTGGACGCAAATTTACTGTGGTGAAAAAGAGTAATAGAGAGAGAGAGAGATGTTGGGGCCTGATTCTCACAGAATGTAAATATAGTAAAAGCTGATGAAGAAATTTGACAAAGGAAGATTATTATAATGTATTATACTAGAAAAACCTGTGAAAATTTCAGGGTTTTCCTATTTGAATTTTCTGATGAATCTTAATTCTTCAGTTAATGATTGAATAAGTTCATGGCAAATTCTATGACAATAAAATATCCATAGAAATTCCTCTATCACATCATTAAATATTTAACAAAATATTGCAATAACAATCATAAATATGAATGTTGGTCGTTATTTTAAGAAGTGGGTACAAATGAAACGACATGACACGGCAATACAATATCTGGAGAAATTCCCTTATCGCATCGTTAAATATTTGAGCTTTACAACTTTAACAAAATATTGCAATAACAATGATAAATATGAATGTTGGTCGTTATTTTAAGAAGTGGGTACAAATGAAACAACATGACACGGCAATACAATATCTGGAGAAATTCCCTTATTGCATCGTTAAATATTTGAGATTTACAACTTTAACAAAATATTGCAATAACAATGATAAATATGAATGTTGGTCGTTATTTTAAGAAGTGGGTACAAATGAAACGACATGACAATACAATATCTGGAGAAATTCCCTTAGCGCATCGTTAAATATTTGAGCTTTACAACTTTAACAAAATATTGCAATAACAATGATAAATATGAATGTTGATCGTTATTTTAAGAAGTAAGCGGGTACAAATTATAAAAAAAAAGTTGAAATTGACAACTTTTTCCATTTGACTGAAACAGCTGTCAAACATTTATCTTTCCTTTCTTTCTTTCATTAATTTTCTCACCAAAACCAAGTAGCGTATATCATTTGTTTTTCTATGCAATCAAAGCAGAATAGTCCATTATTTATGAGGTATTGGCAGGGAGTAGTGGTCATGCTAACTAACAAAGGGAGTTACAAGCATAATTATACAAGGATGATATTAGGCCAGCAGACAAAATAGAAGGAAAATGGGAAAAGATAAAATTGAAATTTTGGGACATGCCTGTGTTCTTTCTCAAGAAAAAATAAATTGAAGATGAAATCTTTTTTTTTAAATTAGAAAGAAAATGTTGTATTGCACAAGTGCAGATATGTTGTAGGAGTTGTATCAATTATTGCAGAGGTGTGTTAACAGTTGATACTTGATTAAAAGACACAATATTGTTATAAATATAGCTGAAAAAGAACATTTAAAAAGGTACAAATTGTAAAACAAAGTTAATTTTGGGTAGCAGGCTTTTTGTGGAAATTATATTCACTATGCTTAAATTTCTATTTACACCTAAAATGTGGGAATTTTATTCTAAAAAATAATTTTAACTTTAGACTTTTGATTTTGTTGGCAGCTCAAAGGATACATATTTAATATAAATACTATAGTCTGATTAGTTGAAATGTGCAGCTAAAATGAAATTGATATTGTTATTGCTGAATGTTTTCTTATGGTTATTAAACCAAAGAGAAAATTTATTACCAGTTTTACCAATATAATTACCTATATAATTATAATATTGCAAAAAAACTAGTTATATTTGAAGTGTAACAATTCAAAGATGTGTGTGGAATTTTACTGTTGCCTGGATGAGTAGAGGGTTTCAGTAGATAATGTAAGAAATGTGATTGTAAATAAATTTGGACAGGGATTTCACTAAATATGTTACTATTTGTGGGATCTAGTTTTACGTACTGAAAATTATTTACAAAAGTAAGGACACAAGTGTGTTTGAAAATTCTGACTTTAAGCATATTTCTCAATGTGCCCCTATTTTGTTTTACTTGTCGAATAATATTTATTAAGTAGTAATAATATTCTTTCTTTGTCAGATATTTTTCATCACACACATCAAAAATGAATGGTAACTAGCAGTTCCACGTCTTAGGTGATCATCACATTATATGTTACTCCTCTTTGTGTTGGTTCTACAGTTCAACTGCTGTGGGTTTATGGGAGAGAGGAAGCAGGAAACCGATTTCTACCAATGTTTTCATTAAAAGGCAAATGTTTTATTTGATTCTAACTGATTCTAAAGTTTCATATCTGATTTTTTAAAGGAGTCGACCGTGGTCAGGATCATCAATCAATCCAAACGATATTTTCTTTAGCTGCATAGTATGTGCTTCGCTAGGGCTACATACAGTTTTGAATTCAGAGTTTTCCTTTTCCTAGACTGGTTGCCACCCAAGGCTATAGAACCCAGTCTGTTAAGGAGGCGACCATAGTTGGGATCATCAAATTAATGCAAACTATCCTTTCTTTATCTGCATACTATGTGCTTCGCTAGGGCTACATACAGTTTTGAATTCAAAGTTTTCCTTCTAGACCGGTTGCCATCCAAGGCTATAGAACCCAGTCTGATAAGGAGTCAACTGTAGTCAGGATCATCAAGTCAATGCGAATGATCCTTTCTTTAGCTGCATAATATGTGCTTCGCCAGGGCTACATACAGTTTTAAATTCAGAGTTTTCCTTCTAGACTGGTTACCACCCAAGGCTACCGATTTTAAGGGAAGTATATATTAATTTCAGGTTGTGTGTTATTGGTTGTTTAGATTTTGGAGTTGTGATGTGGCTGTAGGGAGTATAACAGGAATAGAAACAACCAAACAGATAATGCAAACCAAATTTTGCTGTTATGACTTATATAATTGAAAATGAAAATTTGTCTAGGCAGAAAAGGGCAAAACATTCATGAAAGATAATTAACTTACAGCATATATATCTATTCTTGTATTTGTCTGTGGAAGTGGGGAAGGAATGCGTGGTTTAGAACATTGATCCTTCTCTGATTTAATTGGTGGAGGCAAATGATAGATATTTCCGTTTTTGTGTATATTCTGCAAAAGAAAATAGAGGTAATATTGCATAATCCCAGCATGTAGACTTTAAACATTTAAGATTCATTTGAAATGTTTCCATTTTGTGTTGATTAAATGGAAATTGTGGTATATTAAAAAGAAAAACTCTTTACGCCACATATACTATAGAGACAAGATGATATTCAATGCCACAGAATTTTTTCTGTAGTATGCACAGAGTTCATTAACATTAAAGAACATTACTTTTGCAGTTATTTTAATATATATATCGTATTTAGAGAGAATAGCATTTAATATGTAACCGCAACAATATTACTTTAAGACACAGGAGAGTTGGCTTTACAATTTTTAAACATTAAATCACTTTTTTAACCACATACATATCTGACAATTTTGCCATTTTCTCTAAATATTGAGCTTTAGAACCTTCCATGACTATATCATTTAATTTTTTTTTTTAAATATAAGTTCAAAGATCCTTAAGTGTAGGTGATTTTGGGCCCTACTGACACATGGAACACCAGTGAACCATATCTGCAGTAAGCATAAATAACTACCTTATCTTTGACATCTATATCCGAGTCTGGGCTGGGTGAACGCTCTTGGTTGGAGTGATTATGAGGCTGATTTTTGATCCAAGCACGGCATATTGGGTACAAGGGTGTATTTTCATTGAACTGGGCCAGATCAACACTTCGATCAAACAGCTTCATTACATAAGTATCTGCCAAAAATGGAAGGAAGAAACAAAATTGACATATACAACAATGTAAATGAGCAAGCATAATTTTTATGTAGAGTTGAGATACAAATTTAGTAAAATTATCAGAGTATAGAAATACAAATTTCAATTTGGCACTATTCAGAGCTTGTTTGATTGGCAAAGGTTTTTCATGGCTGAGTCAGAAAGTATGTCTGATCTAATGATTCCCTTTGTCCAAGGGAATGCAGGTTCAAATCCTGCCTGAGAGTACATATTTTTCTGTTAGATTTCTTGAATATTCAAGCTGGTAGATGAAATTAAATAAATATACTGTTTAATAAATAGATGGAGTGACTACTCAAATATGAGTATCGACTAAAAATAATGTTTAAATTGATAAAAATCTGTTGGATTAATAAATAAAAATCCATTACTATCTCTGTAAATATATAAGATATTAGCAGAAAGGACTTCAGATAATAGTAATAGCCATAAAATATAGTATAGAATTAAATGATGAATAAAGAAAACATTATATTAATCCAAGTGTGGCCCAAGGCCACTGTCCTTTGTGGAGCACCTAAAGAAATAAATGTAAAATTGGATAGATTTAAATTAGGTACCTCCACTTTGCTGAGAAAATAGTATGATGAAAAAAGGCCTAAAACTTAAGAAAAACAAAGTTTTATTATCAAAATGATTTTGTTATTTAGAGGAAAGACCAAAGTATTTTTTAATTATTTTTCTAAATTTTTTAATCCTGTCTAACACATTTGAAATTTTGGTTAAATATCTTTTTTTTTTGTCAGCAGTATAATAAATCTATGAAAACTTTAGAGCCTTTTTTCTGGGAAAATAACACATTAATTTGGAAATTCTTTCAAAATTCAAATAATTGTTAGATTTTAATGAAACTTTCAGGACTTGAAATCATTTTTGAAATTATTATTTTTAGAAAATCTTGGTAAAAATATTTTTCCTTTTACATCTATTATGCCCCCACTTACTTAATTTCATGAAATTTTGAGAAATAAAATTCTGATTGCAAATTTTGTGTTAATTAGTTAAAAGCAGGACTCCTTGGAGAATGCAAATCATCCATTTTTTTTAAAATAGTGTTTTTACCAAAAATCTGCTCCAAATAGTAAAATAAAAAATGCAATAAAACTATGACATTATTTAATTAGAAAAGCTTTTATTTGCTTTTATAAATAATATATGAAGACATAGTCTTAAGAAAAAGTTTTTTGATGAATAATGAATTTTTATAAGAATCGTTTGCATTTTTT
Organism: Acanthosepion esculentum; assembly: GCA_964036315.1. Taxonomy (NCBI): domain Eukaryota; kingdom Metazoa; phylum Mollusca; class Cephalopoda; order Sepiida; family Sepiidae; genus Acanthosepion; species Acanthosepion esculentum. Next base: position 4,885,921 of record OZ038498.1, on the reverse strand, counting down.
CTTTTTAATTATAATAATTTATAAAGTTTAAAAAATCTTTAAAATTTTTTTTCAAAACTTTGATCGCATTAAGTTATTAATTTATTAAGTGAAGTCTATATTTACTAATCAAAAATTGAAAAGCTTAATACAAATCAGGCACTACGACTTTTAAAATAATTAAAATCTTTTTTTATGTGTATAAATGTGACCATTTTGAAATTATGGGTGACCATATATGACATTATCAGAAAATACAATTGATGACTATAGTAAATTTAAAGTCAACATTTCTAAAATTAGATTACAGCAAATATTTCCCAACATTTTTAAGATTACTGAGTACTTAAAAATTATATAAAAATGGTGTTCACCCATCATGTTCTTAAATTTTAAGTTTTAACAAATAAAGTCTCTGTAGAACAACAATAAGCCTGTCAACATTTTATCAGTGCTTTTTATCACTCATCAATCACGTAATGAGTATGTAATCACCATTATTGTTTTGTTTTTAAAATCTATTTTTGTGTTATTTTAAACTTAAAGCAAAGAATATTTTTTTCAAATCAGATTAATTTTACTTTAAATCAGCTAACATTCCTCAAATAAAGTTTTAGTAAAATATAATCTATTTTTGGAAGATTTTTTTTAATAAAGAAAATTACATCGCAAAAACAGATGACTAAAAAAGGGTGTTAATCAGCTATTTTTAGCCCTCCAAAAAACATGAATCAATATAATTTCTGTTTGAAATACACTAGAGTATTTTGCTTACTGGAAATAGTAAATTTAATCTTTTACCTTTCAACTAAAGCTAAAATGAAAGCTTCAAGAAAGCCTTTTAATTTTTAAAATTCATTTTATCCTTAAGTATTGTAAATTAGTGGATGTACTTAATTTAAATGATAGAGAAAGGAGTATTTTTTAAAAGATATTTTTTATAAAGGGTTTTTCAAATCATATTTCAGCCAAATAGCTAAACAATTCAAATTTAATTTAGGTGACACTGTACTAAATAAATGTGGAAATGGCAATATGGCAACTCAAAGTAGTCAATCTTCCAGTTTAACAAGTCCAACTGTTTCGTATGTAATGAGAAATTTTCTTCCACAAGACAGAGAATGTGCGTCATCTCTAGTATAGAGAAATGCAAGTTGTAGTTAAAAGTTTCAACAGGAAATGGCAGTTAACTCACAGTGATATTGGTTAATATCAGAACCAGAAGAATCTTCTTTCCTCTTTCTTTTCCTGCTCACTTTTGAAAATGTAGCCTTCTTAGGCGATTGCTGAGGCGATGGTAACCTACAAAAAGGATAATGATATCAAAACAGAAAATTGCATATGTTTATTAGGTATAGAGAAAAATAATCCTTTTGAAATATAGGTTGTTTTTTTTTTTGTTTTTTTTATAGGCATGTATCAATAAATGTTGATGATTGCAGTATTATTATCTGTATTAAAGACTGGTTGGTCTAGTGTTTGGTTGGTATCTTATTTATAACCATAGGTCTGTTAACATTATATACATACATTAAAGTACATCATTTAAATGATTATAGTAAAACTAAAATTATTATTGATTTTTAATATAAGTTCATTATCATTCAGGTTTTGCCAATTAAGTGGATATGTGATTGTGGCAAGAAAGAAAGGCTCATTATTTTCTGTTCTATATGAGTAAAGTCCAGTGGTTTTGAGAAGGAAAATAGTTAACAAAGTTCATTATAAAAGAGAATTATTTACTCATTCACAAGAACCAAAAAGGTTCTAGTCATTTATGAATTAAGATGTGAAAATCAATTTGTTTAGCATGAAATGTTTTACATACTGTTAAATTAGAAATGTGTACATCCAATGTGATCATTTGCAACTGGTAAGCTCCACTATAAGAAATTTTCCTACATTTTTTTTTTATATTCAACTACCAACAAGATTTTATCATAATACATTAAATAACCAATCCTTCATCAAATGAAAAATTCATTTATGAATAAAAGTTATTTTTAAAGGATTTACAGTTTTAGAAAGTTGACAAAACTATGTAGATTTATTTTTTTACAAATATTGAATAAATATTTGAAAAAGTAATGAGACACTGTAAATCCTAGAAAGAAAAAATCATGTTACCAAGAGAAAGAATTTTAATATTCTTGCTTACAAACATGCTAGAAATATTAAAGCCCACTTGAAAAATAGATATAACTTAAAAAACAAAACAAAAAAACAAAAAACGAAAGAAACAAAACAATGAAAGCTTAAGTAAAAACAAAAGAATAAGCAAATAAAGGCAAAAGGCAAATAAAAAAATGAATGCTTTAGTGAGTAAGACAACAACAAAAAAAGCTTCTAAGGAAAATATTATTCAAATTCAGAAACCTGTTTCTGTTTGAAGGACATATTACTGGATGTTTAAAATATATTTAATTCATTTGCATATAGCTATTCAATATGCTTGCAAAATATGTCCAAACCCATGTACTTTTATGTATTACTGCCTTTAAACCCGCTTTAAATCATGACCTTGTGTCACATTCGGTAGCAATGTGGGTGCGCTGAAAAAGAAATACTTTTATTTATTACTGATTTTTCTTAAAAACATCACAATATAGTTTTATTGTGATGCATAAAATGAATTCCTAGTTCAAATAATTCATGCATTTACAAATGCAAGATATCATCAAAAGACTTATAGAACACTAGAAAACAGTATGGATTGAAAACAATGTAATATGCAGTGAATTAAGGTCATGTACATTGAGTTTTTCTCACCATCCAATATATATTTCAATAAATAATGACATAACAAAGTCCCAGATCCACATTAATTTTAAAACTTTTCCTATGTAAAGATTTTAGCAATCACAAAAGAGCATCATAACGCAAAAAATGATACAGTACACAAAAATGTAAGACAAGAAAATTATTTTTACCCACAATCCTAATTTCTTTTATTATGCTAATTAAACCACTGCATCTAAAATTACAGATTAAGACAAAGAATAAATTTGCAAATTTGTATATTGAAACCCTGGTTTAATAGCTTACATGACTGTCTTATTGGTAAAAATGTAGATGGATTGGTTAGAAAAGAAGAGAAAAGCAGCAAAGCATCTTAAGATGAAAACTTATGAACATAAGGAAGTGAATTTCATTTAATGGTTCAAATATTTCTTCAGAAATTTAATTTTTTACATTCTTTGTGAGTTTAGAAATGTTTTGTCCTGGTTATGGTCTTTAATTATTCTGGTGATCAAAATAACACAAGAAACATTATTTAAGTGAATTAGTCTATTGTATTAAGCAAGCAAATAGTCAGAAAACACATTGTGTTAAATATGCTATATTAAAGATTCTAAAGAATCTTAAAAGTCACTGAAACTAATGATAATAGAATCAGCTTATAACAGGGGGTGAAAACAAGGCATTAAGAATAATGTGTCTGCTTATTAAATCCAATTCTGATCAACATAGGTACTCCCTTTGTTTTCTCTGATGAGGAGAGAAAAAGTTATGGGCATCAAAAAATATAAAAATCTTAACAGAAATAAATAGAAAAAAAAGAAAGGAAAACTTTTTGCAATATAGACAGTAACAAGAAAAATTGTGAATTTCATAATGAATCCAGTTTTGATCATTGTAGTTATTTAAAAAAAAAAAATCAAATATGCTAAAGAATGTTACTGGAAGACAATGTAGCATCAGTATTACAGACTTTATATTATAATTGAAAAATTAAATTGTTAATTTCAAAATACAGGTCTAAATCCTATAGTCCAACTGGTATGATTTTAAACTACATCAAATGTGACGGTTGGCTTATCAAATATTAAAGGGCCAAATTATACAATAACAATTCCAAATGTCTGATTCACTTAATATACATTTAATTTCCCTTTTAAAAACAGGAATTGATATAAATACATTAAAAGTACATAGTAGTTTTTTGCTTGGATTAAAAGATGGCTGGACTGAAAGTCTCACTATAGGACTTTTATATGAATTTTTTATCATACATGTAAGATTAGTTAATTAAAACAAAACAAAAACATTCATTATTGACTTTGTGAGTATGCGTGCATGCAAACACACACACACACACATATATATATATATATATATATATATATATATATAAGTAAAACACACACACATTTGTGCTCACATATTCATAAAAGCATATGCAATAGGACATTTGCCACTGTTATATAAGTATTGCACCTTATGTTATACCTTAAAAAACAAAATAAGTATATTCTTTTCAAGGTTTAGCATTTTTGTACATGTTGATTTTAATTTGTCTGTTTTTTGATAGACAACTAGTGACAAAAAGTGATGTTAATCTCAATAAATTTCAGCATTTTTTACTACTAAATGTGACAAGTTTGACAAAAACTATTTTAGAATTTTTAACTAAGAGGTTTCTGATTTGAATCACTAATACGGCTTAAAACAAAATGTTTAATTTGAAAAAAATTATCTTCACAAAACACATGACGACACCTATGACGACAATGAAGATGACAACCATTCTGGCTAGTCTGACCTTTTACTCGGTTTCTTCTCTTCATGGTTGTCAGCTTTCCATGAAGCTGTATATGCCAACCCTTCCGATGTCCTTCCCAGTTTTCCCTCTCGATAATCATTGTTTTCTGACTGCTGAGCTTCCAACAGATGATTTTCATCCTCAGCTTGCTTTTCGAGTCTTTCTTCTAGAGTTTCTCTTGCTCTACCTAAAACTGTAAGCACACTTTTCCTTGAATTGAATTCTCTTCTTCCTCCTTTTGTATGTGTTATTCTTTTCTTTGTCTTTCGGAAACTGTCCTTTGGTGGGCGACCCTTTCTTGACTGTTTTTCTTCTCCAAATGATTTGCTTTTCTTTCGACGACACTTTTCCAAGGTCTTTGATTTATTTTTATTTGATTGCTTAGACACCTTTGGTTTTTGTTTTGGTGGCATCATGAAGTTTTAACAAAACTTCTATCTGTAAAAATCAGGTTTACACTTTAGAAATGGTCAAAAAAAAATAATCAAAAAAAAAAATATACATCAGGTAGATTTTCATATGCTAGATTGGAAAAAAAGAAAAAGAAAAGAGAGCAATGCTATTTGGTAATATTAAGTTTTTATAACATAAAAGAATATATCAGCCAAACTTAAACTAACCAAATCTAAATACCAAAAACTTATTTCTCTCCTTGAAGTAACATTAACAAAAGCAAATTTTTTAGCTTTCAAAAGATTTTGTGTAAGTATTCAAGCTAACATTGTCAACCCAATGATACTGTAAGAGCAGTAAAAATTTGGTCAATTATTGATTTAATAATCTCATACTAGAATGAAAAAAAAATAGTAAGTATTAGGAACAATAAAAAAGTAATATTGAGAATCAGAAGACAATGATCCAAAGGCAACTATGTATATTGTAATTACTCACTATGTTGAAAAACTGTAGAGTTAAGCAATATAGCTAGGGTTACTAACTCCATAAGAGACCTTTTTTTGACCATTGGAATTACTAATCCAGAACTAAAACCTTAAAAATAAAAAATCAAGTGAAAATTAAAGAGAAGTTTAACCTATATATTAGTTTTTCTTTAATAGATTTAACTCCTGATTTTATAGACATATTTTTAGAATTGCATTATGAATACTGAATAAATAAATAGTGTCAGGAAAAGAGATATTTTTGACATAAACAAAATTTTGTAGAACAAATATGCAAATAACCTCTCTTCATTTCTTTTCAATCTATTTGTCTATTGTTTTCCAGGTTTAAATAACTCCTGCTAAAGGTGTAGAACAAAATCTCATATTACTTGTAAAAGTAATTTCTAATGACTTATTTATCTGTGCAGTAAAAGATTGTTAAAGCCCTTGAAAAAAAATCTTACACAATAGAGAAAATGTGTAAAGACAGAAGGATGTTTTTGAATTAACTTGGCAGTGGTTGTAGGTATAAGCAGGTGCATTAGTGCAGGTAAAAATTTTAATAAGCAAAGCAGGCAATATTTAGTTGAAAATTAAAAATGCTTTACAGTCTAATTAACATTTGTTAATGGGGAGAAAAATTGTTAGTGTTTAAAGTGAAAAAAAAAACAAACTGGCAAATAACAGCATTGCTCTTGAAGTCAGGCAAAAAAAAGAAAAGAAAAAAGTTGTAGATTTTTATGCTTGAACAGGCTTAATAAAAGCACAAACTGATTAATAAATACAATCAAAATACAACTTAGTTTTTTCTTTTTAAATAAGATTGAATTCAATAAATGAAAAAGATCATTAGGAATGCATGTGCTTTACACATTAAGAAAAATAAGACATTCTTTTAGTGTCAATAAATTACAAAAGCTGAAAAAGTGGAGTAACATATTCAATATAGTGAGAGAATGACGAGATGTAATTTGCATCAGGATTTACTATCATGAATTGCATATACCAATATCTTCAAACTTATGAGAATTCAGAGTAGTAAAGCAAAACTACTAAAACTCATAATCATGACAGCAACTGTGGTCCCTTGCAAAAGTAAAGTTAATAATAATAATAATAATGATAATATAAGGGGAGATTGCACTAAAATGTACTCTGCCCAAACAAGAAACCTTGGAAATTTTGGGAAGCGGGTTGAACTGATCATTTCTCAACATTCTTTCCTAATGTGCGGCTGTCTATCTGGTACAAAGCTTGTCAAAAAGAAATTTGACACAGTTCCTACTTTACAAATTAACTGATTTTATCATTAGAACAGGCTGATATAAGAAAGGAATAATGACAACAGCAACAACAAAAAAAAAAACCCCAAAAAATAAACTATTACATAAGTACAATCATCATCATTACTCCTTTCTTTTTGGACATTTTAGTATATTTTGTTTTTACTTATAGCAGAGATAATATGTTATTACAATATTTATTGGGAACAAATATAAAAGAAACAAAAAGAAAGAATGTAAAAAAAAAAAAAGAAAAGATAATCAAATATATATTTCATTGAATAATATAGACATATTGTGTCTACTTATTTTTATACTAATCCTTTTCAATTCTCTAACCAGTTTCTTGATGTTAAGATTAAATTCATTATGGAAGGCACCATAGTTTTTTCTAACCTAAGTACTTTCAATCTTTTCCAAGATTATCTTCAGGGGTAAATTACAAATAAATTACTGCAATAAAATCTGCATTCTTTTTTGATGGTGATTTTTAAAAACACTGAATGTAAATTTTATCACAGTTACAATAAGTCTGTCTTTGTAATTTACTCCTGAAGACGATCTTGGAAAAGATTGAAAGTACTTGGGTTAAGAAAAACCATGGCACCTTCCTGGATGGAATTCATCTTAGCATCAAGAAACTGATTAGAGAAATGAAAAGGATCAGTATAAAAATAAATAGACGCAATATGTCTACATTATTCAATGAAACATGTTTGAATGAAGATATGCTGCCTAAATATATATTTAATATATTTTCTGTTTGTATGTTATTTTTATAGATATAATTTATTTAAGTATATGCTCTGTTTTTTAATTAAGTAGTAATAGTTACATTTACCAGCCTGAATGTTCGAGAGATTTTGTAGAAAATATGCGCTTCTCTGACAGGAATTGAACCTATAACCCTTAATGGGAATCATCATTTGATCTGACGTGCAGTTAACCATTCAGCCACAGAGAAGTGTCTGCTTTGCAAAGTCTGAATTACTTTTTATAAACACACCTTCGAAGATTTTTCTCAGTTGATCATTTCTGCTCACAAAACATATCTCAATGTAAACAATAACAACATATTATGAAATGGATTCAGCCAGAAAATCAATTAATATATTTTCTATTTATATGTTATTTTTATAGAAAAATATAAAAATAATGTATAAACAGAAAATATATTAAATACTTGTCAGACTTAATCCATTTCATAATATGTATGTATGTATGTATGTATACACTAACTTTATAAAGAAAATAATCTGAAAAAAAAATGTCTTGTATCATATTGCCTCAAAATATTAAAATGAATTTGAAAGTTTTCACTTACAAGATTTAACAGGTGATCTAAATTTTTAGCTGTATGTAAAGATACAAAACGTGCACAGAGTAAAGTTTAAATTTTTTTTTTTTTACTAACATCTGAAAATAAGAAACAAATCTGATGATCAATAAGCTTTTAATTATTAAAATGAGCATGATACACTATTTAGCATAAAAATACGAAAAACCAACATCAGTATTCAACTACTGAAGGCAAAATATTAGCACATTAAAATCATGTAGGTTTTCATGGGGAATTCATTTATCTTTCAAAGGAATAAAAAATATATTTATCAAATTGAAATTACTTAAAAAAAAAAAAAAAATGAATAAAAAAGAAAGTGAAATATCCAGTGCCTGTCAAAAGTCTGCAACTGAAATATATGAGAGTTGCTGTCAAGTCAAATACTAATGATAAGAAAAATAATATTACTTATTAATTATTATTATATTACTATTAAATATAATTATTACTATTATTGGGTTTAACTTGTATTTCAGATAGTTTTCCTCAGAGGCATTATTCTTTCAAACGGTAACATAATATTTATTATCAAATTAACTGAAGATAGTTGTAGAATAAATAAATTTTAAAAATAAAGATTGCAGTCTAAAAATATTGATATGTAATATAATGTCTCTCATAAATATTGAATTCACGCTGAAAAGTATTCCAAGTAACTGTAATAGCATTAATGGGAAACAAATATTTTTGTCAGAGTTTTTGAGATGAAGAGATATCATTAATACCCCTTTCTACTTGGACCAGCCTGATCACCTTGGTTGTTGTATTCACAACATATCAGCTGTTGTACGCTCCAGAGTTCTTCAAGTGTGTATTGTCACACATGGTAACCTCCCCAGAATTTTGAACTGAGCCCTTTATTCAATTTGCAACAATAAAAAATATGTCCACCAGACATAAGAGGCACATCTGAAAGGATCCAGAGGATCTGTAGCCCATAAACATGAAGATGGTATTCAAAAGCAGTTCAGCTCTTTAGAAATATCTCACCTTAGTGCAGACATTAGGTTTAAGGCTCCAGACTTTCACCACTAGATTGGTTAGAATGTATCTTGTTCTCTGGCAGTTGTGAGTTCAATTCTTGGGTCTGGTAGTGCTGAAAAGTCACATACGCTGGTTCAGTGGAAGAAACAAACAATACAATGGTGAATAAGACTGGTAAGTATTGACTAGTATGAAATATTTCCTAAACAAGTGGAAAGTGGAAAGAGAACAGTCTACTCCTATTGATTAAATAAAGGGTTTTTGTTCAATATTTCAATGTGGTGACCTCATAAGATGACAGACACTTTAAGAAGGTCAGAGAGTGAAATAGACAAAATATTATGAGTACAACACACAAGGATGTTGGTCCAAGTAGCAAGAGGCACATATAATAACTTTTATATTTCAGTTTCTCTAAACTTGTGCTGGCATAGTTTTACATCACAACTGTGGGGTTTTTTTTTTATAACAGGTAAGTCGAATTTTGTGAGACAAAACATAACATTGTAGTTTTAGGGATTTTGTTAAAAGAAGGATTACATAGCTGAGCCTGGTAAATAATAAAAAAACAAAAGTGATTTTAAGACTAAAAAGAGATATGTTTTTTGGCAGCTCTAATGCAAACGACATAAAGTGTAAGGGATTTAATTAAAAATGTGTCAAATATACAGGAGCAAAGAGGTTATTAGGTCAATGCCAAAGTTTTCATTGGCTATATTATGTTAGAAAAATCTTAGAAGTGTTTTTAAAGTTTGACACTTTATTACTGCATTGTTTACAAACTGAGGGAAAATAGCGTTCCATATGAAAAGAAAACATCTGTCAACATTCTGTTTTTCTTTTCTTGTTTGACATAAAAAAAAAAAAATTTTTGGACAAGATAGTCACTTACAATGAAAAATGCATTTATTACAAGAATCTAAAATTAAGAATATCATGGCTAAATTGAGGACAGAGTTCAGCATTTTGACCTAAATGAGATCCACTGGTGAAAAAAGGATGTGTGTTGGTAAAATTTGTTATGAGTTGCTGAAACTTAAAAATATTAATGTATAAAGCTACAATGAGTAATTGGCTTACTTGAATGATGCAGGAAATGAAAAGGAAAGAAATTTATCATGGTAAGGAAAAATGACCAGTGATTTTACCACATGATGGTATGGGAAGTTGTTCATGCAGCATATTCTTCATACTGCTTCATGCAATTATTCCTTTTCAAGTCAGAATTCCAACATGTTCAAGATATCAAAAAATTCTTTTTTTTTCTTGGAGATCAAAACAAGAACCATTCTTTTATAACAGAAAACATAATTTAGTTGAAAGCTGATGTAAGATCATAGAAAAGCTATGACAAATAATTTGATGACTGAATATGGCTATAATTTTCTATGAATAAAATATTTTGTCAAAAGTATGTTCCAGATTTTTGCATCCACCTAATACATGTATAAAAATAGCACAGTGGTTATGCATTTGGATTGTAGGCTCAAAGGTGAGGTTCAAGCGAATCCTATTTATTTGAAAGAAGAAAGAAACCTAAATCCAAATTGAGAACAAATAAGACATTTTAACTAAAAATAGGAAGCAACTGGAAAAGATTGATACATATGATTAAATAAAAAGAAATATTTCTGACATGAATTCGTCTGATATCAAAATAGTAGTTAATGGATATGTTCGAAGGGTTTGTATTAAAAATTGGTAAATGATTTATTGATATTCTACAAAGTTAATATTCTCGGCTAGGTTTCTCTTTTTCAAATCACTATATTTCAGCTAATGCTGTGTTCGGCCTCATGTATAGTTCTTGATCTGGGCAGATATAGGGATATCTTCAAAAGAGGAAAACATTATTTTTATACCCAAGGAAGGTTGGAAAACAAAACAACGATAAAAATTACTAAAGCTGAAAATACTAGCCTGATTAACTCATCGAAAGACAGTAACTGATGCCAGAATTTTAAACAAACTTTATTAAGAAATGAAATTTTGCAGAGAGAAATAATTAATGCAAAAGAAGTAACCATCTGACTAGTTTTGATATTGAATATTTAAAATGGAACATACACAAACATTATATAATTCTTGTGTGTGCAGAATTTACTGGTTCAGAATGGAAACCAGTTGAGTAAGAATAGAACAGAAAGAATGGACTGAAGTCTGTTGTAGGGCTTCAAACCAAATGGGTCACTTTATGAAAGAAGATTTTTATAATTAAAAAAAAAAAAATGAAAATTATAAAGATTAAAATCTGAAAGGAAAGAGTAAATATGTAGAAATATAATCCACAAATAAAAGATGATAATGATAGAGAAGGAGGATTGCTTACCTATGAGGAGTTTCATCATGGCTTTTAGGACTGTTAGATTCACTTGGTGTATAGCTAAAGAAACAAGTTGGGAAAGCATTTAGAAATAACACTCATCGTGTAATTAAAAAAAAAAAAAAAAGTTTCTTTTTCAAATAAATTCTATAATCAAATACAACAGAAAATTTGATTGATTCATTTTTCTACAGCTTATGAACCATTTTCAGGTTATTTAAAGCCAGAAACTATTTTTATATTTTAAAATTCTTTTTTCTGAGATAATGATTTACTGATACAAATTTTACTAATTAACCCATAGCTGGGAGAGAAGTGGTGGATTCATACATTTCGCAAGGACATTGCACCACCTGCACATCCAAGCTTACAGCACTTGGTATTGCCAAACAATCAGCCATCTAGGTATTGACTAGGCTCGACATTGCTTAACTTTAGTGATTTTACAGGGACCAATGTTTCAACACTACATAGCCATAAACCATCAGGAGAAAAGGAGGCAAAGAAAGCTAATAAATCACAGAGTATGTCAACATTTTTTAAAATAAAGGGATCAGTTTGAAATTCCCTGTACATTATCCAGACATACACCTAATGAAGGTCGGAGGTTAGAACGCCTGAAACATTGGGAGATAACAAAAAAAAAAAAAAAAGAGGACAATAGGCCACACATAATAACATTTTCTTTCATCGTATACTAATAGAATAGGTATGTCCAATTTTGACCATTTTAGCGTTTTTTTTTAGTTGTTTTTTTTGTCAGTTGAAAGCACATTAATTTCGAAATTCTTGTAAAAATTAACTACTTGTTGGATTTTAATGAAAACTTCAGAACTTATTCAGAAAGGAATGAACTTATTTTAGAAATGTTTGTCTCTTTGAAAGTCATGGTATAAATATTTTTTTTTTATATCTGTTACCCCCCTCGAACTTAATTCTATGAAAACACAAAAAAAAATTTATTTGCAACCTGAATTTTTTTTTTTAATTAAATGCACAAAACTGAAAAATCTAAATCATCAATTTTTTTGTTAAAAAAATGTCCGAAATTGTCCAAACTTTTACCTCAATTGTAAAAATACAAAACCCAATAAAACTAAGACAATATTTAATTAAGAAAGTTTTTAATGGCTTTTCTGAATAATATATACGAAGGTAATTATTATCTGAAAGAAAAAATTTTTTTTGATGAACAATGAATTTTTACATTAATTTTCTTTTTTTTTTTCAATTTTAAATACACAATATGACAAAAGGTTGTTATATATTTATACATTAAATTCTTTCTGCAACCTTATGGAAATGATATATTATGTTCTCTACTTTTTAAAGATCATAAATTTGAAAGCTTATTAAAATCTGACAACCATAATTATTTTAAAAATAATTTTTAATATTCCAAAATTGTATTTAAAATCGTCTACAACGAAAGTACGGATGCACATTGTTGAAATAATGTCACATGAGTAGTTTCCTTTGATAGAAGCAAGTTTTTTTTTTTACTTCAGAAATGGCTTTGATTCGTTCAGTAACAAAACAACGCTTGTCAAGTTTTCTGAATATTGTCGTATTATTTTCAATATTTTTCTTTTTCTATTCAAATATAATCGAATAGTGGGATAAAAGAAAATATCGACTATTTACAATTACAAAAAAAAAAAAAAAAAACGCCCTTGGAAGTCCACCCAAATTTTCAAGTTTGAAATTGAATGCATAAATTCATTGAACATTACTTTGGAATTATTATCCACACGACAAATTATCAATTAAAACGATTTTTGGAGTTTAAATTTTCTGGAGTTAGCTCGCTACTACTCAAACTAAAAAATACTTGTTGAGTCAAAACAAAACCAACATAGCATGTTAATTTTATTAATAAATAAAATAAAACTCATATTAAAATTACTGCCATATAATTATTAATAAATAGAAAAAAATCTGCCTTAATAAAAAAGAAATAAAATCTCATTTCATTAAGTTAACCCGTTTCAATTAATGGTGTTTCATGTAATTTTTATATTCTCAGAAAAATATTTCATGACTGAAATAATAAACCTCAATTTAAAAAAATGTATTTTTTTTACTGTTTTATTTTTACTTGTAAAATTTGATTTTCTTTCATAATTTAAATGTTATTTTCAGTGCAGAATTCTTCCTCAAACGTAAGGTAAAAAAAAAAAAAAATTTGAAAGTGAATTTTAAAAAAAAAAAATCTACTAACCAGATTCACTTAATAAAATTTTTAACATTTATAGGAAGGATTAAAAAATCTGAAAAAATATTCAGAAAATACTTTGGTCTTTCCTCTTTAATAACAACATAAATATTTAAACGTTAAAAATTGTTTTATCAATTTGGGGACCTTTTGTCGTCAAGGTATACCACTTTTTAGCGAAATATTGGACATACCTATAATAGAATAATAAAACTGCATATTTTCTTTGGCTATTTTTTAAGTAAATTTCCTTATAATGATATGACAGTAGAAAAAAAGAAGTTTTGAGATTTATGAATTTAAATACCAAACAATGGGAATTGGGAATGACAAATAGGTTTAAAGGACTAATTGCAAATCATCGACATAGTAACATTGATTAACTTTCAAACAAATCTTCTTGGCAGGTAGTATTTTGCAGTATAAGCTGTTGCTTCTGGAGATTTCATATGCAGTATTTTTGCATTACATTCAAGTACTGCTGAGTAATGGTGTGTACCAATGATACAGTGTTCTCCTAGAACATGATGCCAATGATGCTGGACTCTATGTCAATGCCTTTAAAACTGAATTCATAGGCCCAATACAAACTGTCTCAGGCGAATCAATAAAATCTGTCAAATCTTTTACATACTGAGGAAGAAAAATAACTTCTACTGAAACGAATGTGAAAATCTGCATAGCTAAAGCCTGGGCTGCCTTGAATAAAATGGATGCAATCTGGAAATCTGATCTGCCAGACAACATCAAGCAGAGATTCTGTTGAGCCAGTGTTAATGTATGGTGCCACTGCGTGGACATTAACTAAAACCCTAGAGTCTAAGCTTGATGGAACCTACACTCGGATGCTGCAAGGCTATATACTTAACACATCTCTTGGAGACATTCAACTAAATCACTCCTCTATGGATGCATCCCTGATATTACTACAACCTTTTGTGCTTTGCAGGACACACTGCTTTGCAATCAAAACAAAAACTTGCAAATGATCTACTGCCCCCCTGAACACCTAGCCATGGCCCAAGACGGGGAGGTTGCCCACCCCAGTAACAACCTACTACATTCACCAGTTATGTTATGACACAAAATGCTACCCTAATGACCTTCTGACCTTGATGGTTGGCATGTTACTCATGAATGGCGGTTATAACTCGACCAAGTAAAAAAACAAAAAAACTTCTGAGTATATTAATATGAAAATATAAAAAGAGCCTAGTTGGCATATACTACTAGTTGAAAGAACAGCATTTTTGTTTGATATGAATATGTACGCAACTAATAACAATGTCCACACAATGCTTATGTTAATGTGATTTAGTACTACTAGTAATAATAATGTTAATTACTACTATGACATTAATCATTACTATCATATCAAACACAAAGAAATTATTACTATCATATCAAACACAAAGAAACTTCTTATTAAATAATATTAGCTCAGTGTAAAAAATTAAATATATTAAAGAAATAAAAACTAATTCGAGCAATGTGAAAGTAATGATGCAATTCACATGACAACACTAAACTAAAGAAAAAATCCAAATTCTAAATTTTGATTAAACAACTGTTTGATATCCTTGTGTTCTTGATGTTATGTTTTGGCTAATCCATTTTCAAGGTTCATTGGTCTTTTGAACAGGAATAGAGGTTTTGACCCTTGTTTCCTGTTTAAGATTCAGTTTTTGGTTCATTCTAAAGTCTACTTCAACTCTATATTCCTAATGTCTCCATCTGAACTCTGAAATTTTATTTGCTAATTAAATCTTTAGCTCTTCAAATCTAGAATTAGCTGTTAATCTTTCCTGTTGTTATGCCCTTTCTTATGATAATACAACTCCACAAAATAACCTTGAGTAGCCCTTGGACCTAATATTGAGTGAACATTAATAATAAAAAAAATCATATATATAATCCATAAAAAAAAAAAAAAAAACGAGGAAAAAAGTTTTTTTTTTCTAACCAGACAATGGACTGGCTGAAAGATCGCAATAAGAATAAAAAACATAAACAATTCAAGCAAAATTTGGAATGTTTTTATTGACACTTTTCAAACTTGTAGTCAAAAGTCTTTAGTTATATCCAAATAACATTGCTATAATAAAATTTAAATTTATGTAGATAAAAAAATTTAAATACCTTTCTTCGTCTTTCTCCACTAAATTCTGAAGAGTAGTATTCAACCGAAGCCTGGCTGAACTTACTTCTGAAAATAATGAAAAATAACAAAATGTAATTTTCTATTTTAAAATGTGTTCATAAAAAGTGAAAAACTAATTTCTTTAACATTTAGCACTCTGCATCATTTATAAATATTATTTTCCCTTTGACTCTATATGGAATCCCCCTCAAAATATAGTGTTTTATATATTAGTTCTATATATTTGAAATAACAGTAGCCTGGCTCTCAATTTCAGTTTTAGTTGTTGCCATAGAAGGATATGACTACACAACCAAGAAATTCAAATTCAACTTGCATTGGTAGGAGTAACATTTTGCTTGGTGAAAAG
This sequence comes from Acanthosepion esculentum, assembly GCA_964036315.1. Lineage (NCBI taxonomy): Eukaryota > Metazoa > Mollusca > Cephalopoda > Sepiida > Sepiidae > Acanthosepion > Acanthosepion esculentum. The sequence continues at coordinate 4,869,858 of OZ038498.1, read as the reverse complement.
AGTGCTAAAGGTTAATTTCAGTGAATTAGTAACTTCAAATTCTCAACTTATTTAATTAAGAATATGCATTCATTACACATTTTTATCCAAGAATAATATTCACTGTGAGTATCCATGAAAACTTCAGTTTTCCTATTTGAATTTTTTGATGAATCATAATTCCTAAGTTAATGACTGAATAAACTCCTTGCCAGTTCCACGGCTATAAAATACCCAAAAGATTTGCTCTATTGCATTGTTAAATATTTAAGCTTTGCAACTTTAACAAGATATTGCAATAACAATCATAATTCTGAAAGTAGGTCATTATTTAAAGATGGTAGAAATGAAACAATTCAAAACTGACAATATTTTCCATTTCACTGGAGCAGATGAGTTTAATGAGATAACATTAGTGTCTTTCTTCTATCTTATAATGTAATCGATTTTCTGCTTGCTAAAACTAAAAAATGTCTGATGTCATTTTTACTGCTATCTTTCTTTGCAATTAAAACACTATTTACATGAGGTAATGACAGTGCATGACGTACATGCTTACTTAACAGAGGACTAAGCAGAATTATAAGAAGTCTTTCTAGGTTTGATGGAACAAAAATATTAATATAACATATTGACCACCCCTACCAAAAATTCACTTTTCAAAATAACATACTATCAAGAAAAGTCAGAGAAATTGTCACACTTACCCCTAAACACAAGCGCACATATGCTCAATAAAAAATATAAATCAGCTAATAGTTTGGTTTTAATTTTTTTTAATCATTAAAGAATATTCTGATAGAAATTTTAAACATTTTAAAATTGTTTCAATGTAAATCACTGTTTCTTTTTCTGTTCAATCTGAATATATCAGTTTTTCTGAATTGAAGTCAAGCAACACATTTAACATGTGTCAATGATTACCATATTTATATTTCATTTTCTGTCTGCCTAAATATAGAAAACAATCATTACATTATCAAAATGATTGGCTATAAAAAATATAGACAACATTGTTTTAAATTTTTTTTTAGTTTCATGCGCTCAGTAACAATAAATCTTAGTAAATCTATAGACAATTTTTCCAATATCTTTTTTTATAGTGTAACCCGGATATAAGAGAGTTGTCGGGACTGTAGAAGAAGTCTCTTATATCCGGGTTTGGTCTATTTTGTTTAGGTAAGTATGGCTCTAATTTGGGACCAGAGAAAATCTCTCTTATATCCGGGTTACACTGTATAAAAACTTTATTTTACACAAGTCAAATTTTCATATCACTGCAAAATATAAGTATTTCAAACAATTTGTAAATCATCTAAGACTTACAGAATAAATTCTCTGTAATATAATTATACAGGTATTTTTACAGCTTATTTTATTAACTGAATTGCCAATCTTTTACTTGTAGAGTATTTGATGAAAATAAGTGTAAATATTAGAGGGATATTGGTTTTTCTAGGTTTGGTTGGTGTCTACTCTAGAAGACAATGAGAAACCACTACAGTAGCTTTCCCTTAACATACAATACAGATTACAGAATAAAAGACATGGAGAGAGTCATGATCACCTACATTATGAAAGGGCATGGCAGGAAGGTCATAGAATACAATTATAATAGCAAATATTTGATGTTTATTGCTATTAAAAAAAACTTTAAAGGAAATTTGAAAGCTTGATTCAACCATTAAGTATGCTTCTTGGGGGTGAAACTATGTAAAACAGATACTAGTACCTTCCTCACATGACTTAAAGCATTATTTACACTGTCCTTATCTTTATTGTCACATTCACGTTTCAGCCATTGTATGCTCCGGCCTTCTTCAGGTGATATTTGTTGGAATTTCAAACTGAAAACTTTATTTAGTCCACAGGGGTAGATTGTTCTAATTTCACATATCACACCTTTGGATATCTCAGTTTTAAATTAATTCCCATTCATAACTCAACTCTCAAAGTTTTGTTCTCTCTACTGGTTCCAAGGATTGAACTCACAACACTTTGGATAAAGTGACTTTTTAGTTCAATCAACCAACACTTTTATCCACTGGGTCATATGTGTTCCAACAAATACCACCTGAATAAATCCGGAGCGTACAATGGCCGAATCGTCGTGAATGTGACAATAACGATGAGGACAACAGTCCGAACAATGTAAATATTTTACAATATCTCATCTCAGAAATATAGACAGATGCATCTTAATTAGTAGCAATTTTTAAGCTCTCTTGGATACAGGTACAAAAGTTCAGTCATTAGCAAATAAATTACTCATAAAAATCTTATACCAATTCATATGAATTTTAAAATATTTGTACTGTTTCAAGTCAACAAAAATATTTTTCAAGTGTTTAAAAACGTAAAAAATTCAAACAACTGAAATGTAGTAAAATAATTTAAAATTTGCATAACTTTCCAGTTCCAAACGTTGCTTTTTTTATGAAAATAATTCCTTACCATTTCTATTTAATAGAAAAATAAAAACAATAGTTGGGGTTTCATTCAATAAACGATTCTTTAATTGGTATGATTGTGATTGATTTGTTGTGTTTTTTACTGATTTTTTATTTTTATTCATATTTTTACTTGATGTTGACCGTTTTTTTGGCTTTATCGTTGCCAGATTTTTTTTAATTATTCGTATGCATTGTCAGTGTCTAAAAAAAAACTTTCGAAAAAGCTTACCATTAATTTTTTTAAATGAATAATTATTTCCTTCACTTTAAAACTGCTTTTGAGTTTTGATTTATTTAGTTTGTTTTTTTTTTACTTTATCCAAGGCACATGGATTTTTTTGACAAATTATGATGAAATCACAATCTTTACTAAACTAACATTACAATCGTTTGACACGTATTTCTAAAGTCGAACGAAATATAAACAAAATAAATAAATAAAAGGAAATTTGAGGTTTCCAGTTCCTTTGATAAAATTGACTTAGTGTAAAACAATTTTAAATTCGTACAACTTACATAAAAATTACTTTTTGATTTTAAAGTTTAAAATACATTTATTGAGGATAGTATTTTTTTTTTTAAATTAGTGATCATTGCACGGGATTTATTCATTCTGATGTTTCAGATGTAAACTAAAACAATAAATTTTACAAACCAAACAAAAGAGATTTTTTCTTTTCCCCGTTCGTAGTATATATTTCCTGACATGTACCCTAAAAATGCATACAGTAAAAAATTAAAATAATCATATTCCAGTGTTATGAACATAATGAATGTTATTTTTGCTTGGTATTTTTTTATGCACGTTTAATTAATTTTCTAAATATTTTTTATGCGACTAATTATAAAAAGATGGGATAAAATCAGCGAATAAAGACATGCTCACTTCAAGCCTTATTTATGTGTGTACGTAGATTTTATAGTCTCTACGGTTAACAATAATTTTAATCGCCGTTGTTGGCAATAATAATAAAAAACGATTTTGTTTTGTTAAGTAAGGATTTTTGTTGAAAGGAAGACATTTTTTTGTGGTGAGAGTTGAAACAATACATATAAAGTCAAGGAAAAAATGAAAAAATAATATAACTACTTCTGGAACACATTTCCACCAAAGTGCCGCCTTGAGGAAAATTAGCGGCAGCAAAAATCTGCTCAATTTTGGACTCCGTTGTAATAACTTCTGGTTAACAATTTGCACACACCGCCATTTATTTAATCAATACTGTTTGTTAAACGTTCGCTGATTGGTTGGTTAAAAATCATAATAATATGTATTCTTTTCGCTGATTGGTCATATTATAGTTTAGTGTACATATGACACTATTCTCCGGTGTCTTAAGTCAATTTTCCTTTGTTTAATTTTTACTATTTTTTTCCCCAATTTCACATTAATAAAGAAATACTCATTTAAAAAGTCTCCGGTAAGATATTATCTTCTTATTGCACTCGTTTAAGTTTACTCACGGTAAAAGTGACAGCATATTTGGTACTTGTGGGTTATCTGTCGCCACTTTTAAAATTAATTTTCCAACTTTTTCACAAATAGTGAGTGAAATACAGATGTTTATTGTGTAGTGTACTATTCCAAAGATTAATTTGGCTGCCTAAAAAAGAAAAAAAAAACAATGAAAAAAAACATTTTAAATAGCACATTTAACTTTATAAAAGATCACTAATAATATGTAAATTAAAATGTGGCGACAGATAACCCATAAGAAACGGATTTAAATAATGGCGACATAATCCACAAGTATCGCATATTTTGTGAAGGCATTTAATTTCATTTAAAAGGACCTTTCTTAGTGTAAATTAATTTTAATCCGAAATATGCTTTCGGGTGACACTGTGTTGATGTCATAGGAAAATGAGAATAAAGGACTCACCATCAAGCGTGCGAAGACTAAGACACAATAATAATGGTAACAAAAGGAACAATCCAAGATACGAGCTATGAATTATTGGAGACATCACACTCAAGAAATTACGGAAACTTAACTATTTGGGAAATGTTAACTACAGACGACGGAAAATGTAACAGAGAAATCCTAAGAAGACGCATTGTAGTAAGCGAAAGAAAACTTCTAAAAAATAAAGTATTACAAGAAAATTTCGTTAGAAACAAAGAAAGGAATATTGAACTGCTACGAAATATTATCGGCACACCCCTCCTTCCATCTCAAAGGTTTTTTCTTTCTCTTTTCTTCATCGTCGTTGCTACCCTTTGAGCAACGACCCAATGATTTCAACGTTAAGGCACGTGACTGTTTTGAATGGACACTCATTCAAAGTGGTCTGAAGGTTGGCATTTGCCGCCAGTCAAAGGTCACGTGACATCGTATCCCCGCCAATAAGTATCCATGTATACAGACAGACCATCTGCGGGCATCGAGTCGAGAAAACACGTTTCCTGTCACTCTTTTCACCATACGGCTCAAACATCTAGACTTCGGTAATAGACCTTTTATAATAAACTTCTTTGCCTGAAGCTACCTCCACCATCCTTGGCTTGATCCTAGCCCAACCTTTCCGGCCTTCCTGCATAATACGAGATTCTCTTCCAAAAAAAGAAAAGCAACAAACATTTGTCACGAACTCTTCCAGAACCTCCACTTATCAACTACAGCGATAGCGAAAGTCCAAGTTTTATGTACTTACATTCATCTCCGTCGAAGGATCGTTGCACGTAAGAGAATTAATTTTTCTATCAACACCGTTCTCTTACCGTTAACTCATCGACGGTAGGCAACCTAGCATCTTTTAAACTACCGTTGCCACAGTATCAAGCGAACCTTATCTCTCATCCGAAGCAACAAGTAAGTTAAGAACCCACGAGCCTCCACACGTGGTACGTATATTTTCTGGATCTTTCCCTTGATCTCTACTTCATTCTATGTTGACGAACATTTCTCTTGCAACTTATAAACTCTGTGATTCTATCCTGGTCGAACTCATGTCGGAGTTTCATAACCTACCGTGTTAATCTGTTTCTAAGTCTCCATTGATTCTTCTTCTATTCTCCGGCTCCTTTCCTCTTCAGGAACATTTGGCGCCAACCATTACAATTCGGCGCGCAATAACATTCAACCTCAGCATCAACCGCACGCTTCCCAGATTCGCCAGACCCACTATCCAGAAACCAGGAACTCAACATCGCATTCTTTCCTCCTTCATCCTGTCAGTTTGTTATTAATTAAACTTATACCTTTCATACACCATTCGTGTTTGTCCATTCTCTACTATTGGGATTTTTCCCAATTATATTTGGTAACGAAAATATTGTGACGCCGGCAAGAAGAAAGGAACACAAAGCAGATGAAGATGTTTGAAAATACTTGAATTGTAGGAAAAGAGAGGAAAGTTTCTTGCAAACAGTCGGGTTTGCGGAACTTATCTGAAAGATGCGTCCTTTTAACGGTTTTACATTTCCTGTGTCGTTTTGGCCGGGTTGAAGAAATAGAGTCTTGACTTCTGTGCTTCAGTTGCTGTCCAAATCCTCACATGTCATGGTATTTAGATGACGGAGGGTGCAGACGGGGAACGTGTTGTCTCTGAGGATCCCACAAGCAAAAGAGGATGAGAGTTTGTAAAAACCGCTCTCATGGGATTTGGTGAAAATATAAAAAGGTAACCTGTGATTGGTTGTTTTTCATCCAATCACAGGGCACCCAGTTAGCGACTCCGTAATAATTTCAATACTACCGTTACTAACCTTGTCAAGAACCGTTGATACCCTAAAAGAGTATCAACTACGCTAGTACGTGGGAGTCTGGTGGTCTGACACAAGGACATACAAAATGAAACCACACTAGGCGACCAGGCTTCTACTACAATATCAATCCTCATATATGGCAGTGAATGCTGTACAATTTCCTCATCTAAAAGGAGGAAATTTGAGTCGACAGAAATGTGGTTTTACAGAAGGATGCTGAGACTACCATGGACAGAATATCTGATCAACGAGGATTTTTTTAGGAAAATCCGCACAAAAAGGGCACTTATATTTAGAATCAGGAAGACAGTTGAAATTTCTGAAATGGGACACATAATGAGGAAAGAGGACTTGGAGAATTTAACACTTACAGTACATATTAAAGACAAAAAGGGTAGAAGGAAACATACGACACAAGTTCATGCAAGTAATGCCGATTAACATAAGATCAATCCTGACAGCACAAACGGAATTAGAAACAGAAAGATTTGGGAAGATGGCTGACGACCTACTGCTGTATTTTAATAAGCAATGCCCCAGTCCCGTTCAGCAGGTTCAACTAAAAAGAAAGATATCGTCATTGTAGGAATTACAAATTCCAATCTAATGTAAACCCGTATCGTCACGGTCAGAAACCAACAATATGCAGGACGTGCGTTTACTATGCACAACGTGCGAGATTTTGTAAACCATGGTGTATGTGGCCGAATAAAGGGAATATTAAACTAGGTCCGTCCTCACAACCATCTTCATCAGCACGTGACGTGAAAGCGGAAAAACTATTTGAGCTAAGTAAAACTAGGTCCGTCACTTCAAAAGTCATCCGCACAAACTCTCCAAAATCTTCTGATAAAATACTTCAAAATGAAAAAAATTAACTCAACGGGAGCAGATATCTTCTACGTATCTGCCCTCTGCTGCTCCCACCGACTGAAGACTTCGAAATCCCAATCACACCCAAGTGTTGATGATTCATCTAAAAAACGCATGCCCGATTGGTCCGATTTGTGTCTTTGTAATTATCTAAGTATAAGAACTCGGTGATTGCAACAGACAAATCTTCATTCAAATCCTACAATATATACAGCCTTGATATAAGAAATTTAGTTGGGCTCTTGCTTAAACTTTTCAATTTCAAAAATATTTTAGTACGTTTCGTTTTGTGGGAAAATAGCTGCTTTTGTTTTTCATTCGGATCCAATCAAAAGGATTCCCCTTCCAAAGCACGAGAAGTGAATCTGCAACCCATCTGGATGATTAAATAGAAGGCCAGGAATTGAATTCCAGGAGTCAACTAACAGCTGTTGCGTGAATCAGGTCGCTCCGGTTCAGGAAGAAAAACAACACAGGAAATTTGACGACCAACAGACGAGAATTGAAAGGAACATCAAAGTCGCTCCCACATGAAAGAAAATTCTTCGACTGGTGTGACTGTTCTGTCCTTCACTGTTGCCACGGACTTTGCTTCGAACATTGTACCTGTGGGGGATGATTTGAATGTGGAGCTTGGATGTCGTTGTCATCATTATGTGGTGTATGGCTAGTATGTGTTATGTTATATCAGAATGTTTAGGTTGTTAGATCGATGTGTTCTTTACATTCATCCTCAACAATATTAAAAACAATATTAAAGTTCAAAAATATGGAACAAACAAGGCAAGAATAAATTGAAATAATACAAACATTTATATACAACTGAAAGGTATTTACGATAGTGTTTTCTTATGTTGCCGGATGTTCAATGTTAGAAGTAGTGTTGTATTGGTTTAAGTCAAGAAAATTTGCGTACCCTTAACTTGGTATATTTGTATCTAAGCTCATATTAGAAGTAGATTGTAGATTGTACTTGCGTAAGTGTCATAAAGTTCTTTTCTTATTGAGTAGTGAATGTTCTGTTCACTTTGGGTAAGCAAAGTTGTTTTATGTTCGAAAGTTCTTTTACGTCTGACTGCGTTAGTCAAAGACGGGAGTTCCTTGAAGGTTACATTTTGGTAATTGTGTTGAGCGGTCGAAATTGGTTGTCGGTGTGGTTTGCTCGGGTCTGCTCTGCTCGAATCTGGATTGCTCTGCTCTCTTTGGAATCTCTCTTGGAATGCTCAAGGTGACACGTGTTACTCCGGTTTATATACAGTCAAAGAGGCTCCAGGAAGAATGGCGCGAAGAATAATCGTGCGCGTGGGAGCGATCTGATTGGTCGAAACTGACCAATCAGCAAGCCGGATTTACGGTGATCGACCAATGGATGTAAGAAGAGTGCATTTCCAGCGGAGGGTAGACTGGCTGTCGTGGAAGATTCCACATACCTATTCTTGTGTAATTCTTTCATTTTTGTTTATTAATAAATTTCGTCTGTTATTTAAACTCGGCTCATGTCTGTCTTTTTGTGTTTGAACTGTTTTTTTCATAAGGTTTCTTTTACCAAACAAAAATCCTTTATCGAAGAAGATTCTATCAACTATAATTTTGCGAAAAAATTTTTGAATCTGTGTTTCATTTACATTTTAATTAATATTGCATTTGCTTAAATTCCAAACTTTTTCGTAAAATTCTGTGGGAGCCAAGACTGCTTAAAGACATGTTCGCATTTTTTCCACTATAAACGGACAAGCAGTAAAGAAATGCTACGTGTCAGGACAAATTTCGATCTACAGTTCGAATGATGTTAACCAGGGCCGGTGCAAGTGCCTTGTGCCCCCATCGAATTTATGATATGGGACTTCCCACTCTACTCGATATCAATTTTCATAAGGTAGTATTCAGATAAAATACAAATTTTATTGTAAGCTAATCATGTACAATAATGGATCACATGCAACATAGGTGTACAATTCAACTACAAAAATTGAAAATAAATCCAATGTATCTAAATACAAATTAGAGACCTGTCATAATAGATCATTCCATCTTAAATAATTAGAGACATATCATAATAAATCATTTCATCTTAAATAAATCAACAATGTTTGGCGGCAATTTTCAACATCAACTTGAGATTTTTCTTGTTAAAAAGTTGAATAATTTGAACACATTCAACATTATGGATAAAAATAGTGAATTTTACATAGACTTACCATGAGCAAAACAAAGTCATAGATTTGGACAGAAAAAATCCAAAAATGTTCATCCTTTAATAGTCAGTTGTGCTTAAGTTTAATTTGTAACGTAAATAAATGGAGGTAGAGAAAAAGCAAACGTTGATAAGATAGCAATGGTCACAAAGCACTGCCCGAGGTCCCCAATCAGGTTTGCCACCCCACCTCGTTCGCAGGTAGAGTGCACTGGCTCTGATGCTAACCATGTATCAGGAGTGATACTGGGTTGTCATCATTCAGACTGTAGGCTGAAATGAGTCCTGATACTATTTCAGCGATATAATTTTGCTCAATTATACCTAGTGTGCTTTATCTTGTGGCGGACTTCACCACATTAATTTAACTTTAGACTAGGAAACAGGGCTGACGCAGAAAAGGATAAGCAAAAGACATTATTACACATAAAATATGTATTTAAAAAGATGTACAATATCAAACAACGATGTGAAAGAAAGCATGCATTTAAGGAATAAAAGGTTGAAATAAAGAAGAGTTTTCTCTCTTTAACTCATGAGAGTCTCTTATAATGACTATTCTTAAAAAGTTTGCCGTGTTAAAAAAAGATTATGTTAGCTAAGAAAAATTCTTGTTTAAATAAGTAACTATAGGCTCCAGATCTCTGCGCGAGAAGAATTATTCTTCACGTGCAGGCGCTCTGATTGGTTGGCATCGACCAATCAGCGAGCGAGCTTTGGAGAGACTTAAGAAAGCTTCTGTGATCCGTTTCTGTGATCTGTTTCTCCCAAAAGGGCACAGAACTGACTACATGAAATTAGAGCGATTACAAAATTGTCGCATTGCTGCGATTTGTAAATTGTCTATAATAACGTAGTGGTGATTAATTAACCAATGAATGCTTGGCATTGTATGTGGTTTGTATTTTTGTATGTATGTATGTATGTTCGTGCATAATAGATCCGCACAATCTCTGTCTTTTCTAAAATATTTGTCATACAATTTTCGTACTTGGCGTTCTTTTTCCTGAAAGTCTTGTCGGTGTTAGCTCCTCCTCAGTTTCTTAATCCTTCAACAGTGGTCTCTCTCCCCTGGCTATAAATACTGGCTGACCCTTCGTCTCGACCTCTCTTTTCGACTTAGGCCTTGAGCCGCCACCGCGCGCGGAAGTGAGGTAAAATCTCTGTTTTTTCGACTTAGGCCTTGAGCCGCCGCCTCGCGCGGAAGTGAGGTAAAATCTCTCTTTTTTTAGACTTAGGCCTTGGGCCGCCGCCTCGCGTGGAGGTGAGGTAAAATCTCTCTTTTTCCACTTAGGCCAATATGTGACCTCTCACAGATACAGCGTTTCCCAAATTCTGGGAACACGCTAAGAACAATACGCGTACGTACGAACGCTCACAACACACACACACATAATTTCTCCATACAAACACTATGTAACTGTCCATGTCTTTGTTGAACTTGTTATTAATATATATTTGTTTACCCATATATATCGGTCTTGTTTGTTTTCTTTGTCTTCTTTGGACTTAATTAAAGTCCAACATTCTCATGTAGTCGGACCTGCTAGCAGTAAATTTTAACCTTCTGATATCTCTCCACATCTTCACCCCACGGTCCGCTACAGTCTCAGTACGATGAAAAAAACTTTAAGTAAATAAATGGATGATATTTGGTCAAGTTTTGGGAAGTGATGCTGACCAATAACGTTTTCAACTACTCGTTTGTAAAAACAGTAAAGATTGTGTAGAATCACAATTTTTTCGGGTTCATCACTAAGTAAAATACCTAATCATTGAAAGTGTCTTTTTATTTCCATCTTTTTATGGAGGTAACAATTACATGATTTGACATTTTTTTAAATCACTACAAACCATTGTAACTATTTGAGTGCATATTTTTTTCATCAAGCCGTTTACCTTTCATTGTAACATTTTAATGTGCTCTATTTTAGCATGTTAATTTTATGTTAACTTTCTTTACTTTTCCCCAATTAGAATGCACCGCGCTTGGTCGGTCATGTGACCGCCAATGGCCAATCAACGGAACCGCGTTTTGACAGAAAGAACAGTCTTCGCATAGACACCACTGAGTGAAGAGGCATTCCTTACTCGTGGATAGATACAGCCTCTTGCCACATGACATGTCAGGCTTGTGAATAAAGACAGCTTTTATAACATCCAATAACTTTCTTTCCAGGCTGAAGAGAAGGTAGTGTCGCGGCCGCCATTAGCCGCTTCTTAGATAAACAACCTTGACCTTTTACAACCCCTGATCTTGCTGATTTAAGTCAAGCAGCATGCGAGAAACTGACGACCGGCCAATATTGTTGACTCTAAAACACATACCTCGTGAGCATCGGATTGGGCAGCGCTTCTCAAGCATCGAACAACATTGGGATTAATTTAATATTTACGGTTTTCTACTCCCTTTAGCCAGGGAGTACTTGAATAAATCGTTTTACATATTATTAGCTCCTTTTTTCGTCCAAATCCAGGGGGCTAGGATCAAAGTGTAGTACGCTACCTTTGTGAGCCTCCGATGCCTTTCGTCGAGAGAATACTCTTCGGCGCGATCCCGTCTCCGCGGTTGATCCGCCCGGAAAGTCGTATCGCTGCTCTGACTCGGCCCTGTTTAGGGACTCGTCCTAACCGACCCTGCCGAACCTTCGTAAGTCTTCGACCAACCAGCTATTGCCAGCTCTACCCATCCGGCAGTCGACCAGCTACCGTCGACGACCAACTCTCCCATCCGGCAGTCGACCAGCTACCACCGCGACCAACTCTACACCCGTGTCGCCGATACAACCGAACCAACTTCCCTGAAGGAAACCAGTCATACCGGACCCGACGCCGATACAACACACTTCTCCAAAGTACACTCTTGTACACTTTGGATAAATAAATTCGACGTTTATTGTTTCATAAACCTCCGCCTTTGTCCTCTCATTGTCTTAGCTGTTTCTCACCTTTTCTTTGATAAACTTGCGGGGGCGACATCTTTATCGGCCCCGCAACAGTAGAAAATAAACCCTATTTCCAACAAAATTACACGCCAACACAGATATCATGTCCAAACTTTATTTTCTACTCAATAAAAAACAATATTACAAACATACCAAAAAGATTCCACAATACAGCATACACCGTTTACAAGACATTCTGTAAACCAAAAGCAAAATAAATGGTGTCCCAATAACTTGGACTGATTTTAAATGTGAATTAAGTTTAAGCGTCTAATGTTTTTTCTTTTTCTTTTAGATTTAACAACTTACGTCTTTGGCAATTTGAACGATGGAAAATTTAACAATCAAACAAGATGTTAAAATTTCAAAAGTGCAATTGGAAAAATTGTTCGTAAATAATTCAAACAAACTGGGTTGGTGGCAGATGTGAAAGCACCATTGCTTGCTCGTTTACGCCGTTCAGCTGAAAACATTGCACGAGAATGTGGCCAAAAATCCAGACACCTCTATTCGTCATCGCGCGCAGGAATTGAACCTTTCCACAACAACGTTACATTGTTTCCAATTGCACTCTCGATTGGTCGATTATGTTGACCAAAAAATCGCGAAGTGCATTTCTGTTTGAACGTCCATTTTCGTAATAGGCCTCAATAACTTTAACACGTTCTTTGTTAATCTTTCCATGGTTAAAATTGCCAAAGACTTAAGTTATTAAATCAGGGTTTTTTGAATGAACTTGCAATTTGGGAAAGGTTTCAATAAGACAAAAAGTTTAGCAACATTGTTTTATTTAAACTATTTCGGAGTTGTAATGAAAGTCATTTTTTCAATCATTTCATCCCAAGCAAGGAGATAATGCAACGAGAACGCGGGGTGTGGTTACAGGGATGGAAAGAGAATGAGAAAACTTTAGCGAGGAGAAAGGAAAAATAAAAGAACAGGATTCATAAAGAGACAAAGCGGCGATTGATGTCGTATTTACATTTTTGACGGGAAAGCAAAAGGCCAGAAACCACAGGTGCGAGAGAAGAAGCTATTAAAATAAAATTTACTGTTGCATCTAGCTATTTCAATAGTAAAATGAGACCTAATTGCTAATCTAGTACTACGTTTAAATTCATACGGTCGAGGCACCAAAGAAGAAAGCTCAACAGAATAATTGTCATGAAAATATTTATAGAAAAGATAAGGAAGCTATGTTACGGCGATGAGAAAATGATAGAAGACAAGATGCCTAGTCAGGACCGATAATTTTGCAAACTCTTCTTTGGATTTTGTCAAGAATCTCGAGCAAGAGAACCAGATCAGATGCGGCAGCAATATTCAGTGTGCAAACGAATGTGTAGCGGATCGTGGGGGTGAAGATGTGAAGAGATATCAGAAGGTTAAACTTTCCTGCTGGCGGGTCCAGCTACATGCGAATGTCGGACTTTAATTAGGTCCAAAGAAGACAAAGAAAACAAACAAGACCGATATATATGGCTAAACAAATATATATTAATAACGTGTTACACAAAGACATGAACAGTTACGTAGAGTTTGTATGGAGAAATTATGTGCGTGTGTTGTAAGTGTTCGTACGTACGCGTATTGTTCTTAGCGCGTTCCCATAATTTGGGAAACGCTGTATCTGTGAGAGGTCACATATTGGCCTAAGTGGAAAAAGAGAGATTTTATCTCGCCTCCGCGCGAGGTAGCGGCCCAAGGCCTAAGTCGAAAAAGAGAGAGAGAGAGAGAAGGGTCAGCCAGTATTTATAGCCAGGGGAGAGACCCCTGTTAAAGGATTAAGGAACTGAGGAGGAGCTAACTCCGACAAATGCTTTGATTTCTAAACGCGCAAGATGGATTCTGGCGAGGAAATTGTTTGGCACAACACAGTGAACAAACTTTACTAGCAGCGATGTCTCAATTCATTCAATATAAGCATTCCACTTCATGTCTACGGAAAACGTGAGACCGAGAAGGCGCAATGACTCTCCATTCTCCAAATGCTCTCTTGGAGGTTAGGATCAGCCATGCGGATGGAAAATAAAAATAGTTCCTCTATAATGATTAAAAGATAGTAGTTTCGTTTTGGAAGTGTTAACAACAGATTGAAGTTCATTTTCGAGAGCAGCTGCCAGTTTTACTTTATCGACAGGAGGAAATAGTTGTGCTGTCAGCAATCTCAAAAACAGTGTAAAAATGATTTATTTTTCAGAACCGATATATAGCAAATTTTTCACTAACTCACATTCGTTGAGGATGTATAGGAGTTTATTCCTTATAAAAGTAGCGTTAGCGGTATTAAATATCAGTATTTCCTCCAAAGAAAAGGTTTAGAATATTTTTTGTGCAACTGTTGCGTCCTATAGAGAAATAGATTACTAGTAATACTGCACATAATAATATTACCATGGCAAATTTGAAGTTTTAATACATACAGAACTACTTTTTGGTAATTGATGACATCGGAGCGATAATTAATGAAGCTAGAAAACAAAGTAGATCGAAGGATAGAGTCCCCTTGGGGACACCCGCATTAACGTGAAAGGATCTGGATGAGTGGTCGTTCAACGTAAGTCTCATTCCACGGTTTGTTAAATCAAAAATAAACTTCATTTGTGAACTTCCTTAGAGTCATTAATAAAGATTCTCCAGTAGTAAGTTAGTTAACTCAGAAATACCAGTTTAAATGTATGTAAAGTCACCACGACATGACTGCTTTTCATATACAGTGAGGCAAGTCAGTGGCGAAATATCAAACTACCTAAGCTTACAACAATATCAAATTAAAACACCGGTTCTCGTACGATCATCGAAGTTAAGCAACGTCGAGCATGTTCAGTCTTTAGATGAGTGACCACTCGGGAATATTAGGTGCTGTAAGCTTGGATGTGCGCGTGGTGTAATGGATAATGGCTCGGAACTGTTAATCGGAGAGCCGAGTTCCAATTCTGGTCAAGTTCACTTACTCGCAAATACCCTTGGGAAAGGTATGAACCCACCTCTACGCCGTCAGTTATTGGTTAATTAGTAAGACTTGTATCACTAAAATCACTATCTAAAAAAAAAAAAATTCTTACAATCCAAAAATATAGAAAACAATACTTACAGCATTAACATAAAAAATATTGTATAAGTAGTATAAGTTGAAATGTTGAATTCTGTAGTTAATTGTTCAAAGTTTATATTGTTTTATAAAATTCCACAATCAATTTCACTATCTTGAGGACGGCAAGTGCGACACTGAGATCTGGAGACGTATTGGAATGGCCAAAGACACATTCCAAAAGCTAGGCAGAGTGTTACAAGACAGGAGGACTTCTTTGGGGACAAAGAAAGGAGTACTGAGCTGCTACGTGACATCTGGCATCCTTTACGGCAGCGAATGTTGGACGGTCTCCTTAAAAATGAAGAGACTCGAGGCAACGGAGGTATCGTTCTACAGAAGGATGCTAAGGATATCATGGACCGAGCGTGTGAGCAACGATGAGGTTTTGGGGAGGATGCAAACAAGAAGGAAGCTTATACTTGGCATCAGGAAGAGGCAGCTGAAATTTCTGAGACACGTCATGAGAAAGGAGGGCTTGGAGAATCTGATACTCACAAGTCGAATAGAGGGAAAGAGAGACATGGGAAAGCAACGCATGGCATACCTAGCAAGCTTAAGCAAGTGGATGACAGAACACGGTCTGGGGGAAGTAGCAAAAGGATAAAACTCATTGAGAGTTACCAGGGATAGGGGGAAGTGGACAGCCATAATCGCCCACGTCCTGAAGGGACACGGTACATAAAAAACAGTTTAGGAAAGACTGGTTTAAACGGTTTTGTAGCGAAGACGTGCTATAGGAAATGTAATGGACGAGGTTGCTGCTGGTCACGAGTTTGTAGTGGACGACTGCCACTTACTAACGGGTGAGGTAAACTCTAAAGAAATTAATTCAACACGTGGAGAATTTATATATATATATATATATATATATAGGTGACTATACTCGTATCGAAAAACCTTCGAATTCTTGATTTAACAATAGCCAAATCAATCTCGAAGGGAAAAAAAGTTTTAAAAAAGAAAGAGCCAGGAACATGAAAGTCTGTCGAAAATAATCGCACAGATACAGGTTCAAGGCCCAAAGAAAAAACCTCGATACGAGTAAACAACGAATTAACTAAAGAGCTCGATACAAACGTAGAGCAGACCTAGTCAAAACCTAATGAGCCAGACAAACCTACCAAGGTTTCACTTAGGCAGATCGTCAGGATTCTCTAATATATATATATATATATATATATATATATATATATATATATATATATATATATATATATAATGTATAAAATTCTCCACGTGTTGAATTAATTTCTTTAGAGTTTACTAGAAACTAATATTACAAATGTATATGCTTATAAAGCTCCGTAAATTTCAAAATTATTTATTCCAAAATTCCCATGGGGATGAAACAAAACTAGGTACTTTAATTTTATTTTATTTCTATAATTGAATTGGAAGTTTTTAGCTTCTGTTTTTGAAACATGGTAATTCCTATATAGCGATGGAATCATATTTAAAAAAAAAATCATATATATATATATATCTATGTATATAACACAGCATAATTCACAGAAGAGAGAAAAATAATAATTACGTGTACAAATAGCTGAAAGAAAGTAAAACATTTGTTGAGCTGTAGCGGGCGTGTGATGAGCCACGTAGTTGTGTGAAATTAAGAATTCGGCTTATATGACTGGATACGTCCTCTATCTATCACATCCAGACGCAAGAAAGAGGACCCATGTCCTTTTCTTATATAGTTCCGAGTGGAACGTCACCTAGCGGCTGTCTTAACAAATAAGTAATGTTCACTTTCAAGCCTAAATCTTGCTTCCTGATTGTTAGTTGAATGACGTAATACCCAATGCGGAACACTTTTGAGAAAATGAGAAATATAGAAAAAGTTTAAATTCCGAGATTAGAAACAGGAGTAAAGAAGCAACTTCTAACGATCCTGGACTCAGTATCTCTTTAAGGCGGCGTCCATTTATTTCCCTCAGGTCGTAGGCGATCATGGCTCTCCACAATTTCCTGTCCTTTGTAGCTCTTAATAAATTTTGTTTTATTTTTATTAAAACCTGTTCCGCCATCCATTTACTCAAGCTTACTAAGTATGTTTTGCGTTGTTTCCCTCTGTCCCACTTGCCTTCAGCCTGTCCTGTGAGTATCAGATTTTCCAAGCACTCTTTCCTCATTATGTGCCTTAGACATTTCAACTGTCTCTTCCTGATGTTAAATATAAGTGTCCTTTTTGTTTCTACTTTCTCTAAATGTTCGTTGTTGCTCACATGTTCAGTTCATGATATCCTCAGTATCCCTCTGTAGAACCAGATTTCTGCTGCTTCAAGTCTCTTCTTTGTCTTTATCGAGCAATCAGTGCAATATCATCTGACAGTTCAGGATACGTGTTTGATTCCTGACATATTCTGATTTTATTTAATTTAACATGTCGATTTGGAACTTCGAAATTTCTTTTTTAATCATTTCACCCCAAGCAAGATGGGAATGCCACTAGTGCGCAGGGGGTAAAAGTGATAGAAAAGACTGGATATAGGGGGTTTGAGGACTGGATATAAGGTGAATGGGATACAAGAAAATAGAAGATGGTGATTGACATTGCATTTAAATTTTTGAAGATTGTAGTTTTCAGGGAAGCAAGTAAACGGAAGGGAGTTTCACAGGCGGGAAGTACGAGAAAAGAAACTGTTGGAGTAGAAGTGTCGGTTACATTTAACTATTTCAACAGTAAAAGAGTGGGACCCTAGATGCCAATTTAGTAGCACGCTTAAATTCCCATAGTCGGGGCGGGGCGCCAGGGAAAAAAGCTCGTCAGAGCAGTTGCCATGAAAATATTTGTAGAAAAGACAGAGGGAAGCCACATCACGTCGGTGAGAAAGTGACTGAAGTCGAGATGCCAAGTCAGGATTGATTACATTGCAGATCCTTCTTTGGATTTTGTCAAGAACCTCGAGATGGTTAGATTTGATTTGTTTTGTTTTACGGCATATCAACCTCAATGCGTGGAACCACCTCTTAATTGTTGGTGTTCCCAGGTCCACCCTGACCCGGGTGGTAGCACCTGTTGGGGTCCCAGCAATGGGCAAATAGTGAACTTCCAGGTCTTTTCCAAACTTCCAGCACATTTCTTTTTGAAAAAATATTATTACTAGCTATACGTTTTTGAAAAAATATTATTACCAGCTATACTTTTTTGAAAAACAATATTACCTGCTATACTTTTTTGAAAAAACAATATTACCAGCTATACTTTTTTGAAAAACAATATTACCAACTATACTTTAAAAAAAAAAAAAAAAAAACCTTTTCAGCATTAAATGGCCCAACGAAGGTCGATATGCTGGTTAAACAAACAAACTATCTATCTATCAACTTCAATGGGTTATTTAATGCCGACAAAATTTTCATTGTTGGTAATATTTTTTTTTTCCAAAATCCTATTTCTGGTAAGAATTTTCCTTAACTGGTAATATTTTTTTCAAAAAATGTATTGCTGGTAATATTTGGTTTTCAAAAATGTATTGTTGATAATTTTTTTTTTACAAAGTATTTCTGGTATTAAAACTTATTTTTACACTTTCATAGTGTTTTGACCAGAGTTTGGGGGTTAACTATTTGCGCATAGCTGGGACCCTAACTGGTGCTACCACCCCGGGTCAGGGTGGACCTGGGAACATCAGCAATTAAGAGGTGGTTCCACGCTCCTCAAAACCTCCTGATCAGAGGCATTGCTGTTGGACGTAGTTTATCATCTAACCCAGGATGCGGATGCAGTTTATTGTCTTACCCAGGACGGACCTCGAGATGAGCAGCAGGAGCACCTGACCAGATATGGCAACAGTATTCGTTTTCCTCTCTTTTTCTCCGTCGTCTTCTCGTTCTTCTTCCCCTTTTACTCTTCGTCCTCTTTCTTCTTCTCTATTTTCTCCTTCCTCGCTATTCTTATCCTCGTTTTCCTCTCTCTTTTTCTCCGTCGTCTTCTCGTTCTTCTTTCCCTTTTCTATTTTCTTCTTCCTATAAATCTTCACATTCTTATCTTCGTCCTTCTTAAATTATTATGAAAGTATTGATGGTCATACTTCTGTCTGTCGTCAAGCGAATAGCAGAGTGGGACAGGGAGGAAAAAGAAAAAAAGCCTCAATCTCGAGTGGCTGAAAGTTTAAAAATAATTTATTTTTCAGACCCGGATGTTTTGCAAATTCTTCCGTATCTCATTCGTTGAGGGTGTGTGGGATTTTTTTTATTGCTTATAAAAGTAGAGTTAGCGGTATTAAATACCAGTACCCCCTACCCCAAGGAATAGCAACACATTTTCGGACAACTCTTTAGTCATGTCATGTAACTACGAGTAATACTGTACATAATGGCAAATTCAAAACTTTAATTTACTTATATAACTACTTGTATTGGCCTTATTCCTTAGTCTTATCTATCCAATAACGAATATGTTGCCTACAAAGAAACCAGTTTCTGTTATACGTCTTACACTTACTCAAAAGTTGTGTAGTAATACGGGATATAGAACTCATTTCTAGTGAAGTACTTCCATCAAGCAGTTCGTGTCGTTCGCTTCTGGGTCGATTTAAGCTGACTTTCATTGCCAACTAAAACATTTTCCGGTTTACATGCAGCTTTCTAAGTCTGAATAAATTGCCATTCCTTGGTGTGAATATAGTTAAGTGAAAACCATATAAACTGTTGAAAGTATGAGTATTTATTCGTACACTTACGTTGTAATAGAAGGTCGAGTTTAGCGTGAAATTTAAAAAATTGTTCAAGCCCCTTCGGCACTTCCCTATTAAGGACGCCTCCAGTGGCAGGCAATGATCCTAGCTTCATTACCTTGAAACTCTCAAGAAAACGGTTAATTCGTAAAGTATTTGTAGCTTCTTACAAGAACTTGTTTCGATTATAACTTTCGGAAAGTCTCTTAAAACGTAACGCCTCAAAAAAAAAAACAAATTCTCTGCTTAGAAATAAAACTCCTGTCTTTTAAAAGAATCTCAAAAGCACATCGCGTCCTGGGTAAGACGATAAACTACATCCAACAGCAAGGCCTCTAATCATGAGGTTTTGAGGAGCGTGGAACCACCTCTTAATTGCTGGTGTTTCCAGATCCACCCTGACCCAGGGTGGTGGCACTATGGCCAAATAGTTACACCCCACACACGAAATTGGTCAAAACGTGTAAAAATAAGTTTTAATACCAACAAAGAATTTTTGAAGAAAAAAAAATTACCAGTATATACATTTTTGAAAAAATATTACCAGCAATAAAAAATCTTGTCGGCATTAAATAACCCATAGAGGTTGATATGCCGTAAAACAAACCCAACCATCAACAGGGACATTCTTCTGTGCCACGTCCACTAACCATCATAGCATTTGACTTGATTCATTTTCTGTATCTCTGTCCTGCCGACCATTAACTCGTTAAGCAGGCTACCGTTTTCCTGGCTTTTCTTGTACTGTGAGTTTTTTTTTTTTCCTTTTTGGGGGGGGGGGGCTTTCTTAGAAAAATTTGCCTTTAAGTTTGTTCTTGTTCCTCGCGTCTTTAAATCTAAGGGATACTGATTATGATGCTTAACTTTGTCAGAACTCGGCTACTGTGATTTTAATTTGTAAATAAACTAAAGTAATCCCTTTAGTGTGAAATGCTAAAGACTAAATTCATTGCAATATTAATTTGACAATCCAATACCAAAACTGACGTCACAAACTTAAGGACAGATTCAAGAATGCTTAAACGTTATTCGCTCGTATTTCAAGCACGTCGTTGTCTGATGGCAATGTAGGGATGCCCTGACCATAACACTTGCCTTGAAGTTGATCGTCAAGCCAAAAACCCTGAAGGCATAAGCTAATCGTTGATCAGCTGCTAGAGGTCCTCCTCGTTATGCGTGGTTAGGGTTGCGTAGACAGCGAATGTTTCGGTGAACCTTGTTCTCGCCTTCCGAGCTTCAACTTGAAAAACTTTCTTACTTATAGCTTGTAAGTGAACACTGTATTAACTGTATATAATAACATCAACTTTTACACTTCCTAACGACTCGCATTTGTAATGTGATGATTAAGCTATTAAGAACCGGTTCTTGAAGTACATTATGTTCAAAGAATTAAACTTGGTAATTTTAAACATATAATTAACTGAAACACCCTGTTCAGAAATTAATATGGCAGCTCAATTACAAAACGAAATAAACAAATCACAAGTACAAACAAGATACAGGGGCAGGAGGAAATGTCAAATCCCAATACATGTACTGTTAGACCCCCTTCCCTTCCCGGAAACTTTGATACTAGGTGGGGTCTCTAGTACATATCGTCTTCAAAGTTTTCCAAACTGACGGCCACAAACAGTCGAAGGAAACTTCAAGACATATTTATTATTTTTATAATTTTTTTATTATTTAAAACTGAGAATCTTGTTTTTGTAATAACGACCAATATTTTCATGACTAAACTTTACTCGAAGAAAATGTTTAAAAAAAAAAAAAAGGTTCAAGTCGCAAATTTTTACATATCCATAAAGATTAATCGCCGACGCGCATCTCCGCTGAAAAGTTTTACAAAGATCCCAACACAACACCTGAACAAATTATCCTCCAAATAAAATGCAATGATTTTGAATTTGATTCCAGGGTATTTTTAATTCTTCACAAAAGAACATTGTCATAAATAGTATTTTAGTTTTCGGGAAAATGTTTCATTTACAGTTTTTACTTCTTAAGCGATCATTTTCCGATTTATCTTTCTAGAAATACAAAAAATGACAAATTTTATTTTAATTACTGGCCGTGGATTTCTGGTTAGTATTTACTATTAGAAAAAACAAAAAAAAAATCAGATTCTCTTTAGTGGATGATCTTGCAATAAAAATGATTTTATCAAGATATATTCCCCCCCCCCCTTAATTGTTTAAAAAAAAAAACTGTTCAGAAAGAAATTACAATTAAAAAAAAAATCAGCAACTTAAATTAGTATTTCTGCCCTCCCGCCTTCCCATTAGGCATGCCCCCCCCCCCCCCAAGAAAAACCGCGTCCCTCAGACAGTTGGGGGATTTCGGAGGTAAGACGCGCTGGCTCTGTTCTCGGTAAGTGACTCTTTTATCACACAACATTACCTTTTATTTGTGTTCGCATGAGTTGTATTTAGTCTAACTTTAAATAACGACGGATTTAGGTCGAAATTTATGAGGTAGAACTTTTTTTTTTTTTACTAAATATTTTATCTGAGTTTTGCGAATTGAAGTAGTAATTTTTCACTTACTGGTTGTTTTTGGTCCGATTAAATCTCTCCACTTTGTTTTTAAACTTTAATACAAGGATATGATACTTACTTCAAAACTAACATGATCTGCTGTCGATGTATGTTTTCAGGGCGCCATTAAATGTCGATCCTTAAAATTTCCCTTCTAAACTAGAAGGGACACGGCCCATAAAAGCGTCTTGCACGTCTTCCAAACTAGTGTAGACTGTAGAGACACATAATAGCATGCATTACGGCCTGTTTTCAGACATTTTTGTTTGCACTGCCGCAGATCCGATCGAAACAAAATAGCCATCAACGTAATTGAGTCTCTCATAAATGGCAATTTGTTTCCTCTCCGCCCAAATTGGTCAGCACAGACATGTGACCATGCAGGGGGGGGGGTGTTACCCAGACTAGTTCGTTTATTACACGCTGAGGCATCCACTGCATTTTAAGACACCAATCCTTTCAGCTTTTGTTTTTAAGCTCTTCCTTAACACATCCCCATGTTCTTGTACACTTTAATTAAACTTACGTAAATGTTCATTGTTAAAACTTCTTTCTAAATTTAGATGGCCATAAGTCCGGAAACGATTACTGCACCTTCTTAAATAAGGTCACAGCCTGTAACTGAGAAGAATCCTATTATTACTGACATCAGTTTCGCAAACACCCTACCAGGTATTTGGATAAAAGCCAGACGTAACAGGAATGCAGAGATACGTTTAGTTAGATTTTCGTCTCAGTCTCTTACGACGCGCCGTCCTTGGTAAGACAATAAACTACATCCACGTCCTGGGTAAGACGATACACTCCATCCGACAGTAAGGCCTCTGATCAGGAGGTTTTGAGAAGCGTGGAACCACCTCTTAATTGCTGGTGTTTCCAGGTCTACCCTGACCCGGGGTGGTAGCACCTGTTAGGGTCCCAGCTATGGGCAAATAGTGACCCCCCCCTCTCAAACAATAATATAATATCCTACAATTTCTTAAACTGTATTACCAAATATAACTTCATTAGAATAACAACATAAAACACATCACCTAGTAATTATGTTCACGCAAGCATGTCTATGCACAAAAGCTGAGTATCATCTACCATACATTCAATTGTGAAAGCAGAATAACATTTTCAAAGCCACAAGATTAAATTTCGGTATTAAATGACCCATAAATGCCGTTAAGTCCTTAATCAATCTCTTACGAGGCAAGTGTTTAGCTTTTTCTGGGGGTATGCTTAAACGTTCTAAACACTTAACCAGCCTATGGAGATGAAATTCAACACAAGACTTAAAGTGTGAAACTACGAGGTGGGTAGGTGCTGGGATCTTTATTTTTGTTATCAATTTTCAAGAACAATGTATAAATTCACTTTGATCATATGTTTAAATTTTATTACAATTTTATTCACTGCTTTTTAAAACAAACATTGCCATGGAGTTTAGGTAGTTAAAATAATAGCAATGTCAACGAGAAAACCGTCAGTTTGACACCTCCTTTTTTTTCTTTTTTTTCTCAAGGCACAAAGGTCGGTTTACCAAATATTTACTGCTCTAGTTGAAACTTTCACCTTAAAATGTCTAAATACTTAAATATTGACATGTTTAAATTTTATTACAATTTTAATCATTGCTTTTTTAAAACAAACATTGTCGAGGAGTGACGGTAGTTAAAATAATAGCGATGTTAAAGAGAAAACTGTCATTTTGACACACAGATCAGTTTACCAAATATTTACTGCTTTAGTTGAAACTTTCACCTTAAAATATCTAAATACTTAGATATTGACATTAAAAATACTGTCTATGTATATCCAAAAAATGTGCTAGCTGGATTGTATAAAAACGACCAGCTAAACCACAGTCATTCAAAAGTTAACCATGTAATATCTTTCGTAAGTGCTTCATATTTGTGGCTTACAAATAGAAAGTTAGTGTTTCCTCTGGAGACTTTGGTTAGCCACACCTGACATTTTCAAACTTATACATGACCTCCTTTCTACTAATTTCCTGTTTTGATAAAATTTCTGCAAATTTTTACTGAGTTACACGTGGATTACAGTCCAGTTTTAATTTCTTAAAACCTTTTTCTCATTGCATAATGATCCCTCATTAGCAATTTCTACCTCTTTACCCGTCCGGGGTAAGATGACAAACTACATTCGACATCAAGGCCTCTGATCAGGAGGTTTTGAGAAGCGTGGAACCACCTCTTAATTGCTGTTGTCCCCCAAGTCCACCCTGATCCGGGGTTGTAACACCTGTCAGAGTCCCAGTTATAGGTAAATAGTTAACCCTCTAAAAGGGGTCAGATCACTATGAAAGTATAAAAATAGCAATACATTTTTGTAAAAAAAAAAATATTACCAGCAATACATATTTGGAAAAAATATTACCAGCAATAAAAATCTCGTCGGCATTCAATAACCCATTGAGGTTAATATGCTGTGAACCAAACCAAACTACCTCTTTATAAACTGGTGTACTCTTAAAAGGAATATATGGACCTGGCAATTGCTATTGTAGATTTTCAATTTACTCGTATTATAATAGTTAAACTCTCTACTAAATCTAAATTGCTTTACCAAACATAAAAAATGAATTAGTAGGAATAGAAAGTTGTATTATTAGGCGCAATCAAGACTGGAACGACTGCTTAAAAATTTAAGACAAACATTTTATACAGAAAAAGGAAAAATTTACATTGACTCCTGCACAAAATTTCTTTTTGTGCGCCTTTATAAATAATTAAGGCAGGATAACATTTACAAATATATTTACGCCCTGGGTAAGACGATAAACTACATCCGGCAGCAATACCTCTGTGCAGGAGATTTACAGGAGCGTGGAACCACTTCTTAATTGCTGGTGTTCCCAGATCCACCCTGACTCGGGGTCGCAACACCTGTTGGGGTCCCATCTATGGGCAAATAACTAATCCCCAAAACTGGGTCAAAACGCTATGAAAGTGTAGAAAGATTTTTATAGTAAACATACGAACAATAAATTTTTGGAGAGAAAAATTGCCAATAATACATTTTTGAAAAAAAAAAATTACCCTCTTTACAAAAACACAATGAAAGCTGATCTACAAGCTGATTTCTTACAAAGAATACATATTTTATTCATACGAACCTATCGTAAAAATCTTATCGGCATTAAATATCCCATTTCATTTGATATGCCGTAAAACAAATAAAGCAAATCAATATCTTCTGCTGTTATCTACTGACCCAAGCCCTTTTATTAGGGAGAGATCACACAAGGCGCTCATTCGCTCAGGCTTTAGGTCTTGAAATCGCATCTCATTGGTCAGTAACCACAATTATTTTCAAAATGAAACTTTAAAAACTTTGGGTTTTTAACCGCTGAACCTAAGATAAGTGTAACAATTTTTTTCCATAAACCGTCTGGCTTAAAATTACACTTCTTTCGAAGAATGTGTACAAAAAAAAGCTTAGATAATTTAACATTTATTACGCAAAGACTAAGTCATAAAGAATAAAAATTTTACAATACGGCTGATAAATTCTTGTTCCACTGAGACAAAAATGTATTTTTAGACTTAGGCAAGTCTTGCCGGTTTTGGAAAACTTTTTATGAAACACTGGCATATCTGACTAGAGTCACAAGATCTGCTTTCTGCATGATAGTCAAATGTTTTTTAATGTCTGAAGTCAAATCCGATTTTCGACATCTTGGATAAAATACATCCCCATTCCAACTTCCAGATTCTAAGTTTTTACATTCTTTTGTAAATAAGTACTTCGAATTTACAATTCAAAGCACAAGTATCCTTAAAAAGGCTTTTTAGAATCTTGAGTCGTAGATGAAACAGTACAATTCCATATAAGCAGCAATAAAAACTAAGTTTGTTTGCTAGCCCATCTATAAAACTGCCAGATTTGGTGATTTGACGGTCATATGACGGTTGTTTAGTGACGTGGCGAGTCTGCTAGCTTCCAAGCGTCGAACCGAGCTGTTGCTGTTTTAGTATCAGATGGCAACTCTCTCTCCCGAATCTGGTATCCTAAATATGGCTTCTCCAAAAATGCAGAATCTCTGGCAGCTCATGTTCCCATTGAGTATGGTATGTAAGATTTCTTTTGTTGCCTCTGTTTGCCCTGTCGGCTGACCCCCCCCCCCCACAAATAATTCCATCCGTTTATCTGAGGATGAGATGGTGGTTGAGAACTTCAGGAGTCTGCTAGAAAATTTTGATTCCCAAAACACCATTTTGGCTCTTACTTAAACTAGACAGGCGGTCGGAGAAGCCCGTTCTGACCAATTGGCTGGTTGTGTAAAGCATGGGGGGGGGGGAGAAAATTTGGTCATCATTCAAAAGTACCTCAAAAGTAGATATATAAGATATTTTAATTAAAAGGTGATGGCCGTAGAGTCAATTAGTTTGGAAGGAAATAACAGAAGAATCTTAGATTGTGGTGGCACGGAGCAAGCGAAGGACCGGATATTAACCCTCAGAGGTTTAGACAGCAAATGACCAATACTGGTCTCTGCGCACCCGGCTCCACGCAGAATTTCCGGTGGAAAACTAAAAAGAAATAAAAAGAATGATAAGCAATTTTCCACCAATTAAACAGCTCCGCGCCATACCCAACAGTTTGTTTCAGCAGACTGACTCTGATCCGAAGGGTACACATAAATAGAGCGATAAATTCACTTCTAAGACAGAAAGCTTTGAAGTACCGTCAGTGAATGTCGCTACGCTTTTCTCACCCGTCAAACCCGATGCCTTCAGCCTTCCTTCACCAACGGAGATATCAAAGGACTCCTACCAACCCATTGACCTCACCTTTCATCTCCTGTGACCAGCACGTCATGAACTTAAGTATTAACAAAAGACACTTATATTCTTTTAATAATCGGATTTCTCTTCTATGAATGAACATTTTGTAACGGACTTTGTGCGTGTAAATCAAGAAACATTGTACTATTCATTGATGTTGCATTTAAATACAAAGTGTTTTTGATATACCCTTCTCTTTCGTATGTTATTTTGTTTATGTTATGGTGACCTCAATTTGATCGCTTGTTGAACCTTTAGGCCAAACTAGCGGCTGTCCCGAAGGACTGCTACTATTTATCTACCTTCTGATACAAGCAACAATTAACAACGAGAACTCTACCCCCCCATCACCATAAGATACTCCACTAGTTCTTGCCAGAACCCACAAACGGCCAAAGCCACCAAATTAAAAACCTTGGTAAAATATATTACAACCACATTCTAAGTTAAAACCCGAGAATATTTAGCAATCACATATCAAATAATCCACTGGAACTGCCGCGGAATAAAGGCAAACAAATGAACTGTTTCTGCTAATAACAGACCTGACACCAGCAGTTGTCTTCAGGAAATATTCCTTAAGAAAAATGACAAACTGAATATAAAAGAATACCATCAATACAATTACACAAATGACATTGGGCTTCGAGCATCAGGCGGAACACCTATCCTAGTTAGAGATGATGTACCTCAAAGTAAAATAAATTTAACAACTACTTTACATGCGACTGCTGTTAAAGTGATCTTATACAGGACAATGAACCAGTAAATACAGTTGAAATTCATCTAATCCGGCAACTCTCTGCACCATTTTATAATACTAGGGGGACTTTAACTGTTACATCACTACATCGCTCAAAACTGGATTGCACTAGTTTCATATATTTCGCCTATGGGCGTGGCTTAAGTTAATTTAAGCGCCCTGTATAGAGATGGAGAATAGCAGGGACACTCTCGGCGCAAAACTTTTTTTAACGTCGGGTGATCCAATTTCCACTATTCTTATTTTGGGGGAACTCATCTTTCGCTTCAGAGAGGTGGTCCCATACTTTAAGGTCCCACCCCGTGTTGCGAATCCATGCTATCACCCCTGGGGCCTTAGGAAAGTTCCGAGGGTCTTCCACCGTCGATAGAAGAAATTTTAAAGAGGGGACTTAGCAATGCTTTATTTTGGGACGAGGTCACGTTCCGGGGCCATGCCCGTCCACTAGACAAAGCCCCCTCCCCCGGGATACTGTTTGTTTTTTTCTTTTGGGAGGTGCTATGGTGAGGGGTGTTGAGATGTATTGATTGCAGGTGTGTTGGGAGGAGGGGAAGGGAGTGGACAGTGGCGCTTTAAAAGGGGAAGAAGAGAGGCTCCTTAGCATGTCTTTAGAGGAGTTCTTTTTTAACTGGGGAAGCAAGGAGGGATTTGGATTTATTCAGGGCCTTTTCCATCCTGCTCATTTTTCTTTTTCTTTTCTTTTCTTTCTTTATTTTTTTTTGTTGATGTTTTTAACTCCTTTCTCATCTTCAACTCTCCCTCTTTTCAAGGAGGCCTCTGGGGTAGGTGACTCTCCACATCTTGCTGCTCATCCTTCTCCTGTGGCTTATACATTGGTCGTTAAGAGGGATGCTGTTTTTGTGCTCACCGATTTCAAGAAGTGAAAGCACCAGTAACAGTACATTTCCAGAAATAAAATTCTCAAATTGCTCCTTTAGGCTCAAATAATAGCTTGACCCTTTTTTTGGGGGGGGGTCTATCCACCCACCCCCCAGGAAAGGGACCACTTCAGTGGATATTGAATTAGCAGGTTTGGATTCAATCATAATGCTGGCGTTCCCATGTCACTGCACCAAACCGAATCATCAAAACAAGTTAACAAAGAAAAATTCCAAAGACAAAAACAAAAATGGATGAACACAACAATGAAGATAGAAAAATGTAACACTTTTGAACAATATAACTTTAAATAAACTAATGTGAAAATGTTCAGCTGATCTGAATGTAATTTTGAAAAATCCAGTTCAACCATGGACATTCGAGCAGGCTGAAGTTTTGCTCGAATTAAATAAACTCCCTAAAGAAAAGATGCACACACTCACATTCCAGAAAAAGTTTCAGGGCATATTGGGAAATTACCCTAATCTTACATCCATCTATACAGACGGGTCAAAGTGTGAGGACAACAGGATGTGCAGCAGTGAACCAAAATATAAAAAAATGCCTCCCAAAGGGAAGCTCAATTTTTACCGCAGAGGCTTTGCGCAATAGAGCTAGCTCTCTATGTCATCAGAGCAAACAAAAAGTTTCTTCATATTTTCAAACACATTATCTGTCCTCATGGCTTTGAAGGAAGAAAGATATCCAATAACCCAAACTCAAACTATGTAGAATGAAAACCTCAAAATATATTTGATTCCTAGCCACATTGGAGTGGAAGGTAACAATAAAGTAGACCTAGCAGCCAAATCAGCTTTAGACATGGATGTGGACACAAGGGCTAAAATCCATTTTATTTGGACATTTCAATCCTGTGTATCACTAAACAATAGCACCAACTGCCTTTCTCAAAAGTAGCAGAAGAAATTGGTATCACAGGGAATGGTCAATCAGATTCAGCAGCAAGAAAAGCATCTATAAACATGCCAGACCTCTTAAATACCAAAATCCCATATACAAACCTGAAACCAACAATATATATATATATATATATATATATATATATATATATATATATATATAAAAAAGGGAGGAGTCACAGAATCTATGGAATTCCTGCCCAAACAAACTACAAAATTAAATCTACTGTAGGAGAATGACCTCAGAAACACTAAACAAGAGAAGTGATTATGTCCAGGTTCCATACTGAACATACTACGATAACCTAAATGTATCTTAATATTTCTATACATTGTGCATATTTTTTAATGCTATGTCTCCCCTGGATGTACACGATTATGGCACTCCTCAACTTCCTTTTAATATCCGTGAATTGTCATGACTTCTTGAGAAAGATAGTTGAATGTTATCCTATTGTCTTCAAAGTTTTCTTCCAAAAATTAAAGTATTTAGAAACAGGAAAATTTAATTAGAAACAAAGAAAAGCGTGTGGAACCGTTATGCAATATAAAGTCTGTCTATACTGCATTGAATGTTGGTCAATTTCCTCAAGAACAAAGAAAAGACTTGAGGTAACAAATGTCATTCTAGAGAAAGATGCTGAAAATACCATGGACTGAATATGTGAACTGCGAAAACAAATCCATCAGCTCTCGGTCCTACCAACAACACCCTTACACCTCCTTGCTTTCCTTGCCAACAGCAAAATACTGATACATATTCCAGTTTCTAAGAAATTAAACTGATCTCAAAAATATAATTAAAAAAAATATAACTAAGTCTTACTATTAAAAAAAAATTTGATTGTTTAAATAGAGGGCTTTATTTGGGGAAAAATTAATTTTTGGCATTAAATGACACAATGGGTTGATAGGCTGTAAAACACACTGCTTGTTGTTGTACACATGGTGTATAGTTTCTATGTGGGGATAAATGTAAATATGTATATATAATTTTGTGTATGACTTAGCAGTATAAATCGCAATCTCTCTCTCTCTCTCTCAAGCATGTTGTCATTCCTTTTCCTTTCAAGCATTTGTGAAATAGCGTACATCATGAATATAATGATGCCAATAATTGGGGGAATACAAACTGGAAGAATAAACTTTTCTCTCACAGCTCACCTATTTTGCTAATGCTTAAGATTGTTAGTTGAATTGTATCCAACAGATGCATAGGATTTAAAAAATCCTGCAAATGGTATACATATAGCTAAGCTTCTATCTTTAGAGACTTCATAATCTAATATCCACTGAATTCTTAAGGTAACTCTTAATGTTGAATGTCTTCCTGCTTGCACACACTATTGCTTTTCACCCTTTGAAATATGGTTGTATTTCATTTCATTTTTAAAAAGAACCCTAAACCTATGTACAAAATATTTAGATTTCAGCATTAAATAACGTATAGAAGTTGATATGACACGAAACATGGATTCATTACATGCTTCGGAAAAATTGTTTGCAGTATAAAAATTAATGACAAATTTAACAAGAGGAAAGAAAACATTTAAAATATGGACTTCATGAGAAAAGTAGGAACTGACATTTAATACACAACATTTTGCTCCTCAAGTTCTCGACAAAATCCAAAGAATCTGCAAAATGTAATCGATCCTGATTTGACTTCAGTCATTATCTCACTGGTGTGACATGGCTTCCTTCGGCCTTTTCTACAAACATTTTCATGGCAAGTGCTCTGACAAGCTTTTTCCATAGTGCCCCAACTACATGAATATAAGCGTGCTACTAGATTGCTTTTACTGTTGAAATAGTTAAATGTAACCAACACTCCAACGGTTTCTTTTCTCGCACTTCCTGCCTGTGGAACTCCTTTCTATTTATTTGCTTTCCTGATAACTACAGTCTCAAAACATAAAATACAACATCACCATCTTCTTGAATCCTGTTAATCTTTTACCTTTCCGATATCCGTGTCCTGGGTAAGATGATGAACTACATCCAACAGTATGGCTTCTGATCAGGAGGTTTTGAGGGGCCTCTTAGTTGTTGGTATTCCCAGGTCCACTGAACACGGGATGGTAGCATCTGTTAGCGTCCCAGCTATGGGTAAATAGTTAACCCCCGAACTGGGGTCAAAACACTATGAAAGTGTAAAAATAGGTTTTAATACCAGAAATATTTTGTAAAAAAATTATTACCAGCAATAAATTTTTGAAAAAAAAATATTACTATAATATTTTTAATAAAAATCTTGTTGGCATTAAATAACCCATTGAGGTTGATATGCCATAAAACAAGCCAAACCTCCCATACCCAGCCTTTTCTTTCACTTTGTCTTTGTAACCCCCTGCATACTAGTGTAATTCCAGCCTTGCTTGGGGGTGAAATGATTTAAAAAAAAAAAAAAAAAAAAAAAATTGAAAAAAATAAGTTTACACCAATTTTATTTTTCTTAAACTGCATTAGTAATATACTAAAATGAAATACTTCTACAGGTCACATTAAATCCTCACATCCATTCCTTTTTTTTACACAGATAAACCTGCCTAAACTTAATGAAAATTCTCATCTACTTCAGGATGAAATTCCAAGTGCAATCAGTACAAAACGGAACATCCTCCCAGTAAACCATGACATATTCACCCCCCCCCCCGCCAAGTGTTCTGAAATAACACACCGGGATGCAACAATCACTTGTGTCTGATCTCTACTGATAAATGTCAGGACATACTGAGAAATTCTCTACAAACTGCTTCTGGGTGAATGAAGGCAAGTGTCTAGAAAAAGAAAGGAAGAGGTAACACTGGCTTGGCTGACTCACCCATTCATACTTGCTGAAAGGGTGCCAAGCTGCACTCAGTGAAACATAATTTAACTGAAAGTACTCACTTAGCACCCCGTCCTGGGTAAGACGATAAACTACATCCAACAGCAAGGCCTCTGATCAAGAGGTTTTGAGGAGCGTGGAACCACCTCTTAATTGCTGATGTTCCCAGGTCCATCCTGACCCGGAGTGGTAGCACCTGTTAGGGCCCCAGCTATGGGAAAATAGTGAAATCCCAAGGTGTGTCCACGTCCTGGATATGACGATAAACTACATCCGCGTCCTGGGTATGACGATAAACTGTCCAACCAAAAGGCCGTCGATCCGATCAATGGGCTGGTCATGTCATGCCCCATCACATCTAACCATTCCCAAAACAACTACAACTTACAATTAACTTTTCCTCCCAAACCCTACACTAAATATACTAACACCTTACCACTAAAATGTGATGGGAAACAATGATGTTGCCAGCTATACGTTTTTTGAAACAATGATGTTGCCAGCTATACGTTTTTTGAAACAATGATGTTGCCAACTATACGTTTTTGAAACAATGATGTTGCCAGCTATACGTTTTTGAAACAATGATGTTGCCAGGGATACATTTTTTTTTTTTTTTTTTTTTTTTTGAAACAATGATGTTGCCAGCTATACGTTTTTGAAACAGTTGCCAACTATACGTTTTTGAAACAATGATGTTGCCAGCTATACGTTTTTGAAACAGTTGCCAACTATACGTTTTTGAAACAATGATGTTGCCAGCTATACGTTTTTGAAATATCTAGTAAATACTGGATCTGGCATTAAATAACCCATAGTGGTTGATATGCCATAAAACCCCAAACAAACAAATCACTTAGCACCTGTAAGACATAAATATTACACCATCCTGGGTACGACGTTAAACTGCATCCAACAGCAAGGCCTCTGATCAGGAGGTTTTGAGGAAGCGTGGAACCACCTCTTAATTGCTGGTGGTAGCACCTGTTAGGGTCCCATCTATGGGCAAATAGTTGGCTCCTAACTGGGTTCAAAACACTATGAAAGTGTAAAAATAGGTTTTAATACCAGAAATAATATATATGGGGATAAATGTAAATATAATTTTGTGTATGACTTAGCAGTATAAATCTCAATCTCTCCCTCAGAGGCCTTGCTGTTGGACGTAGTTATATATATATATATATATATATATATATATATATAACATATTACCAGCAATACATCTTTGAAGGAAAAATAGTACCAGAAATAGATTTTTTAAATAAATCATTACCAGCAATAAAAATTGTTGGCATTAAATAACCCATTGAGGTTGATATGCCGTAAACCAAACCAAACCAAACTATTACAACGAAAGCAACATAAACTTAAAATACTGAAACCCTCAATATGTCCCACCTTAAAGAAATTTATACTAAAACATAACATTTTCGATATCAAAATTATATGTCTAAAAAACATCTTTACCCTGAAAAGTAGAGAATTATGTAGAAAATACCTGTAGTTGAATGCATAAAATTCCATTCCAAATATGTAACTGCAGCCATAAAAATTGTATATGAAATATTTAGATTTCACCTTGGTCGATTTTGTTTAGAGGCATGATCAACCAACACACTCGGGTAGTCAATATGATACTGACATTTCAGGGTAAATAAAATTTCCAACAAGTTTTGATTTCTTGTTGGTCACAAAATTATAAAGAATCTAAACAGCTGTTTCCTAAGCTCCTACATTCCAATATGTTTATGGTTCAAACAATCTTCGACCTTCACATACAGAAACTTGGATTTTAAACTAAAATGGAGCAATACATTTTGGCACATCCTGGGTAAGACGATAAACTACATCCAACAGCAAGGTCTTTGATCAGAAGGCTTTGAAGAGCATGGAACCACCTCTTAATTGCTGGTGTTCCCAGGTCCACCCTAACCTGGGGTGGTAGCACCTGTTAGGGTCCCAGCTATGACCAAATAGTTAACCCCCGAAACTGAGGTAAAAAGCATTATTAAAGTGTAAAAATAATAAATACTTTGTAAAAAGTTATTACCAGAAATAAAATTTTTAAAGAAAAAACTTACCAGCAATATGTTTTTGAAAAAAAAATATTACCGGGAATACGTTTTTGAAAATAAATATTACCAGCAATATATTTTTTATAGCACCTGTTAGGGTCCGTCCTGGGTATGACATTAAACTGCATCCAACAGCAAGGTCTCTGATCAGGAGGTTTTGAGGAAGCATGGAACCACCTCTTAATTGCTGGTGTTCCCAGGTCCACCCTGACCCGGGGTGGTAGCACCTGTTGGGGTCCCAGCTATGGGGAAAATAGTGAACTTCCAGGTCTTTTCCAGCACATTGAAACAATGATGTTGCCAACTATGTTTTTTTGAAACAATGATGTTGCTAACATTATCCTTAAATTACGTTTACAAAGTATATATATTTAGTAAATATGTGGAAACTGGATCTGGCATTAAATAACCCATAGTGGTTGATATGCCATAAAACCCCAAACAACCAACCAACCTGTTAGGGTCCCTGCTATATGCAAATAGTTAACCCCCAAATTGGGAGATGTAAACACTATGAAAGTGTAAAAATAGGTTTTAACACCACCAATACATTTTTGAAGGAAACAAAATATTACCAGCAATAAAAATCTTGAGGTTGATATGCTGCATACCAAAACGAACTAAAATGGCTGAATTGACACTGTAACAAGACCGATGTCAGAAGGCTGGCTTAATTTCTTGTAGAAGTGGGCAACTAAATTTTTTTTTGCACTTAGAGCAAGGGAACAAACCCTCACCTCTGAATACTTTATTTCTCCTCAAGTTTGTACAAACATAAAAATACATGGAATGATTTTAAATAGAATTGTATTTCTGAAATATAGGCACTTCCCTGATTATCCCTTAATTTGATTACATTGTTTGGACAAAATTGTTACTCACTTTCTTTTGCTTCTGAGGGCATTAAATTTTGACTGGTTAATAACTTTATTTCTAATTAAGTATTCAACTTGTTCTTCAAAATGGTATTCAAGCATGATTATATCAAATAGTACGAGATAATTTTGTAATGAACGGTTTCGTAGATTAATATAAATGGGAGATAGGTTTTATCTGAGCGTCTATCCGTGTAGAGCACATTTATATGTAGAGGCTTGAACGTGCATCGCATTTTTCTAATTTAGTTTGGTTAAGTGTATAGGGTCAGACTTAAGATTGTTATAGAATAGTAAGAATTATTAATGTATTTTTTTTTTTTTTGGAAAGCAATGTAAGTGTTAAGGTTTAGTTATCGAATTAGTAATTAATTTAAATGTAAAGCATTGGATTGAACTTTGCAAGAACAAGTCCAGCTTACCTCGTTATGAATTCCAGGGAAAATAGCGCGAATCAAAACCGGAGGAAGCAAAAGACACGACTATATAGGAGGGAGGGGGGGAGTCTTATTTCATTGGTTGATGTTGACTGACGTATATCAATAAGAGCGGTCGGAATCCTAGCCATATCTTAAATCTTTTTTTTTTTTTTGCAGTGTCAAGGAGGAAGCCTGAATCTTTTTGAATCAGGTCGGGGTTGCTGTTTGAGCCGATATGATGCAAAACCCGAAATCGGCAATGAAGACAGTGCATCACTGAAGACCTTCCTTGATGCATCTGAAATGTATTACTCTACTACAACATGATTGTCTAAGCAGAAAAAGTCCTAATAGACATTAACAACATTATAGTTGCTAACTTGTGCCTTCGAGGACTTTAGTCAGCCAACACTCTTAGCTGGGTAAGGCTTCATGCACTCAATATAGACAGGTCATACATGGTATAAAACCAGAATATAACTTAAGGATATTCTGTTTTAATAAAGAATTTATGACACCAAGTAAAGACAAGATTTAGTGGAAAGATTCTCTTATACTTCTAGTATTTAAAAAACAACTTTAATTTGCATGTTTACTTCTACTTAACCCTTAATTTTCTCTTTACTCTTTAATATCAAACAATAATCATATTCCTCCCATACAAATGTATTTAACTTCCAGATATTCATCAACTCCAAACTTTCCACCTTCTCGTCCAAGGCCAGACTGTTTAAAACCTCCAAAGGGAATTTCTGCTGTTGATATTGCATTCTCATTGGCACCAACAAGTCCAACTTCTAGTTTCTCAGCAACTCGCCATATTTGGGCTGTGTCTTGTGAGTAGAAGTAACCTGCAAAAGAATATGTATAAATTACAAACTGAAGAGTTGATATTACAAGGTCGGATGTCTAGTGGTTCAAAAAATGACTAGTACATATGCTCAAAATGGCACGGATATAGCTTTAAGAAAATTCACCATTTGCTTACAATCTGAATCTATATCCCAATAATATTTCTGTGATGTCAACAACACTCATTGCCACTTTTGTAATGTCAATGAAGACTTGTCACTTTCATAATTCTCCTTGTGGTAGAGACTTTGTAATTGCAGATACAACTATAGTAACACTGTTGAACAATACTGGTGTCCGACACCTTCGAATAACACTTGCACTAATAGTGCTTGCTCAAAAAAGTAACCACCGAATAATCCAAATAGTGATCACTTAGATACCATGCTAATTCCCATATATACATTTCCTTTACCATCACATGATCTACATATTGAAACTGGAATTGTTTCCTCACTGGTGATCTGTGTTCAAACTCAAGTGTCGACCATGAAACTTTATCTCTATACAACAGATATAAAACTTGCTTATAAACTACAAGTATTTACACTATTTGTTGTCCTTCTTTGCCATATTCATGTTTCAGTTGTTCAGCCTTTTTCATGTGATATTTGGAATTACGAACTGAACCCTTTAGCGTCCTGGTTAAGTTGATAAACTACATCCAACAGCAAGGAGACTTTGAGGAGCATGGAATTGCCTCTTAATTGCTGGTGTTTTCAGCTCCACCCTGACCTAGGGTGGTAGCACCTGTTAGGGTTCCAGCTACGGGCAAGTAGTTAACTCCCAAACTGGAGTCAAAACACTATGAAAGTGTAAAAATAGGTTTTAATACCAGCAATAAATTTTTGAAGGATTTTTTAAAAATTTTTTTACTAGTAATGCATTTTGGAAAAAAAAAATATTACCAGCGTTACATTTTTAAAGAAAAAAACATTACCAGCAATAAAAGGCTTGTTGGCATTAAATAACCCATTGAGGTTGATATGCCATAAAACAAACCAAACCGAACCCTTTATTTAGTCCACGGGGGAAGTGTTCTAATTCCACGTGCCATGCCTTTGGATATCTTGGTTTCAGTTAATTCCCCTTAGTAATGCAACTCTCAAAGTTTTTATTCCCTCTGCTGTGAGAAATATCACCTGAAGAAGACCAGAGCATACATCTGAAACATTGAATAAGATGATAACAGTCCAGATAATGTGAACAGTTACAATACCTCATCTCTAGAAATATAGACAGATGCTTACAAACTAATTTAACTAAAATTATACTTCGAAACAATTAAATTTCACAAACCAGAATTGTTTAATAGTTGCTCAATTGTAAGAAAATACCTAACTTTGAAATTACTATAGCTTTTTTTTTAACAATGATGTTCAACTTGTGAAGTAAAGGTTAGTGGCTTGGATTGAGGAATAGGAGAGCCCATTTTGAATACTAGTAGTGTTCATTATATTCACTTAGGTACTAGTACCCTATTCTCCTCCCAACTATGGGTAAAATAGGACAGACTTATGTGGCAACCAGTATAGGAGATGGAAACTCTGAATTCAAACCACCTGCTGTCTTGTAGGCCCCTTGCCTTTTCAGGTAAAAGCTAGAAGGTAACTTTTAAAAAAAATTCACCTTTGAAAGGAGACAGAATAACCTCAATATCCCCAGTACAAAAGGAACTGGGAAACAATTACCCTATTCTGCCTTGAATGTCACCATGAACCACAATTGTTCATCCTGGGTATGATGATAAACTACATCCAGCAGCAGAGAGATTGGAGGTTTTGAGGGACATGGAACCACTTCTTACTTGCTGCTCTTTCCAGATCCACTCTGACTCTGGGTGGTAGCACCTGATAGGGTCCCAGTTATGGGCAAATAGTGAACCCTCAAAATGGGGTCAAAACACTATGACAGTATAAAAAGAGTAAATTTCCACCATTAAAAAGAAAAAAACCTCCCAAGAAAATTAAATTTTGGCATTAAATGACCCATAAGGAGTTGATATGCCGTTAAACAATCAAATCAAATGAAAAGCTCCCAAGAAAATTAAATTTTGACATTAAATGACCCATAAGGAGTTGATATGCCGTTAAACAATCAAATCAAATGAAAAGCTCCCAAGAAAATTAAATTTTGACATTAAATGACCCATAAGGAGTTGATAAGCCATTAAATGAACCAAACCAATCACTGCCAAAGAGAATTGATATTACATAAGATTAGTACCGTTTGTAACAATTTTCCTTTTAATACTTTGCTTAGCTTTTAGAAGGCATCCTTTGCTATTCTGTGTCCTGGGTATAACGTTAAACTGCATCCATCAGCAAGGCCTCTGATCAGGAGGTTTTGAGGAGCGTGGAACCACCTCTTAATTGCTGGTGTTCCCAGGGCCACCCTGACCCGGGGTGGTAGCACCTGTTAGGGTCCCAGCTATGGGAAAATAGTTAACTCCCACACTACATCCGCATCCATGGGTATGACAAAATGTCTGACAGGCCGTTTTTGAAAAAATAATGTTGCCAGCTATACGTTCTTGGAAAAATAGTATTACCAGCTATACGTTTTTCAAAAGAATAATGTTGCCAGCAGTGCGTTTTTGAAAAAATAATATTACCAGCTATAGGTTTTTGGAAAAATAAGCAATATATTTTTGAAAAAATAAAAATATATATTACCCGGTAAACATTTTTTTCTTTTTTTTTTTTTTTTTTTTTGAAAAAAAGAAAAATATTTCCAGTGATACATATTTGAAAGAAAATCATTACCAGAAATAGATTTTTTGAAGGAAAAATATTACCAGAAATAGATTTTTTGAAGGAAAAATATTACCAGAAATAGATTTTTTGAAGGGAAAATATTACCAGAAATAGATTTTTTGAAGGAAAAATATTACCAGAAATAGATTTTTTGAAGG
The DNA here is from genome assembly GCA_964036315.1 of Acanthosepion esculentum. Classification (NCBI taxonomy): domain Eukaryota; kingdom Metazoa; phylum Mollusca; class Cephalopoda; order Sepiida; family Sepiidae; genus Acanthosepion; species Acanthosepion esculentum. The sequence goes on along the minus strand of OZ038498.1, from coordinate 4,830,066 downwards.
AAAAATATTACCAGAAATAGATTTTTTGAAGGAAAAATATTACCAGAAACAGATTAAAAAAAAAATATTACCAGAAATAGATTTTTTTGAAGGAAAAATATTACCAGAAACAGATTAAAAAAAAAAATATTATCAACAATAAAAATTTGTCAGCATTAAATGACCCATTGAGGTTGATATGCCGTAAAACAAAACAAATCACACCAAACCGTTGCTATTCTAATGCATCTTTGGATTTCAGTTTCATCTTTTCTGACATGTGAGAACACTTCCCCGATATTTAAATCTACATTCAGTTGATTACAATTTTTAAAACCTGAAATTTCAAATATAAAATTTTTCGTAACTTCTGCAAAGTGAATTTTTTTCTAAAACTGAAGTTTATTTCTCCGCACTCTTTTATACAAGGGAATATGTCAATGAAATAAGTAGATTTTATTGAAATCCGATAATTATTTGATTTTCTGTTTTTTTTTTTTTTTATAGTAAAAAAAAAACTTACTAAAGCATAATCCAGTTCCATATTTTATAAAGATGGTTATCAGAATTTTTTTTATTTGCAAGAATTTTAAAAATTAAATTTTACTCAATACTTTCTGAATTTACTCTCTTCATTTGCACACATGACTGCCAACTGCATATTGACCAATAACAAGAGGTAGTGTGTGTGTATGTGTATATATAAAAAACCTGTACATGCCCACTCATCTGTCCACACATTTTAGAGCCATTTCTTTTTTATTTATCATGTATACTTGAAAACATCTACATACCTATTTCTTTATATACCTGTGTGTATGTATGTATGTATGTATATATATATACATACATACACACATATGTATAAGTGCCCATACACACGCACTTATATATTAGCCATATTTCTTGTCTGTCCTGGGTAAGATGATAAACTGCATCCAACAGCAAGGCCTCTGATCAGGAGGCCCTGAGAAGAGTGGAATCACCTCTTAATTTCTAGTGTTCCCAGGTCCACACTGACCCAGGGTGGTAGTACCTGTTTGGGTCCCAGCTATGGGCAAATAGTTAACCCCCAAACTGGGGTCAAAACACTATGAAAGTGTAAAAAATAGATTTTAATACCAGCAATACATTTTTGGAAAAATTATTACCAGCTGTACATTCTTTTTTTTTTTTAAAAAGAAAAATATTACCAGCGATAAAAAAAAAAAAAAAAAAAAATCTTATTGGCATTAAATAACCCATTGCGGTTGATATGCCATAAAACAAACCAAACCTACTTTGTCAAGGATAAAGGTAACTACATACCAGCCAGTCCATAAGGTGTAGAATTAGCAATCTTGATAGCCTCCTCTTCTGTTTTAAACCTGAAAGCAAAGTAGTTATTGCCGCATTATATAATCTTAATAATACAGACTTGCAATTCTTTACTTACTAAGAAAACAAATTTAATCAATAAAACATCTTTTAAAGGGATTTTAGAGAAATGTACAAAAGGTGTCTCCTGCTACCTCTGTACATGTCAAACATCTCTCTGGGTGAGAGATCAGTAAATGATGAGCCTTCTGCCTCAGTTTCAGTAAAACATGATGTTGAAGGGGGCCAAAAACAAGCTGTTAAAGTTATGAAGCTTTTTTTTTTTTTTTTTTTTTTTGATTGGTTGGAAAATATTTTCAAATTCTTGAAAATGAAGCTGGCCTAAAATTAAGCCTGTTTCTCTATTCCATTTTCCTTGAAGAGTCGGTTTTTTCTCATTCTTTAAACGAGTCCATTTCTTGGAAACTTGCAGGTTTCAAATATCAATTTTAATAAAATCCAAACTACTTTAACTTAAAGTAGGTAGTGGCTTCTCAAAAAGCTTGATTATTTAAGAATTTAAAAACTTAAATATACCTGCTGAAAAGTTCTCGGCATAACTAAGAACCTTTCCTTGACCACTTTTAATTAGAAGATAAATTAGTTGAGTCTTCCTAATCTTTTGCCTCTTTGAAAACCCATAGTCTTAGGGTGTATTTGTCATACACCATATCCTGACCATGGTTGTATCTTACTCCATTGTTAATATTTCTACTCTTCAAAATGTTTTCTTCTGATTCTGCTATATATACCAATTTTTGTTTGATAGAACAATCCCGATTTGTCTATTATTTGTTCCCCAAAGAATTTTCTAAGGAAATTCATTTGCTCAGACAGTTCCTCATTCTTGCTATAGTCAACAACTGGTGTAAGAACAATTTTTTTACCCAACCCAGCACTGGCAATAAGCTTCATAACCAAAACAAATTCTGATAATGTGTGGGTATGAAGATAAACTATCTGAAAAATATACATCAATGAAACCAGACTCTCGAGTCTCCTGGGTAAGACGATAAACTACGTCCAACAGCAAAGCCTCTGATCAGGAGGTTTTGAGGAGCGTGGAATTGCTGGTGTTTGCAGGTCCACCCTGACCCGGAGTAGTAGCGCCTGTTAGGGTCCCAGCTATGAGCAATTATTAAACAACTATGTGAAATGAACACTAGTTGGAAACATAAAGACATCAAACTTTGTTGGATTCCTAGCCACACCAGAATGGAAGGTAACAATGAAGCTGACCTAGCAGTCAAATCACCAACAACGAAAATCCCATACACTGACTTTAAGGAGGTCATTAACAAATACATTCATAAAGAATGGCAACGTTGCTGGGATGATAACACTCACAAACTCTTTGCAATTCGGTTAAAACTAGAAGAATGGAAGTCGGCTTTCAGAAAATCTTCAAAGGAAGTAGTTGTAGTAGTACTGGCCCACCTAGATATTTTGGCCACATGTAGATAATCCATTGATACTTGCTAAACAATGAAGTAAGCGAGTATTCAGACCTTGCTCTCTCAAGACAAATGCTATAATATAAATACGTAATGGCTCTTTGAGAAAGCAACAGTGGATGACATAATATTAAAACTGTGGGCCTCTAACAAAAATTATAAATCAAATGAGAATGTCAAAATTGTTTTCTCTACAAATTGTGTATCTGAAAAGAATACATCAATGAAAGCAGACTCTTGAGAACAACCTGCTTTACAAAAGTATCTCAAAGAAACGGGATCTACAAACTGTTTCCTTATAAAGAATACAGATTCTATTCATATGAATCTGTCATAAAAATCTTGCTGGCATTAAATAACCCATTGAGGTTGATATGCCATAAAACAAACCAAATTCCCATCTTTGTGCTTTTCTCTTACCCTAAAATCCTTGGTTAACTTAAACACGACCTAAGTAAATGGGTACAAGCAAAGATTCCATTTTCAATTTCTTAAATATAAAATGAACTCTCAACTTCAATGTAATAAATATTCCTTCAAACTTACCTGATAACTGAAGCAACAGGTCCAAATATTTCATTATGGGCACATTCCATATCTGTAGTTACATTTGTCAAAAGGGTTGGTTCATAGAAATTCTTGCCAAGAGTGTGTTTCTTACCACCAATCAATTTGGTTGCACCTTTTTCTACAGCATCATTTACTAGGCTATCGACCTTGTTTAGAAAAAAATCTATAATTAGTTACACTAAAAAATGTTTGCGAAAGTACATGGGTAGAAAAATAGTAGCATAATTATTCAATGTAATAGATTATCATATCCATGACAATTTATGTCCAACAGCAAAGGCCTTTGATCAGGAGATTTTGACGTGTGTGGCACCACCTTTTAATTGCAGGTGTTTCCTGATCTACCCCTGATCCAGGTTGGTAGCACCTGCCAGAGTCCCAGCTATGGACAAATAGTGTTTTGACCCTGGTTTGGGGGTTAATTATTTAACCATAGCTGGGACCCTAACAAGTGTTACCACCCCGGGTCCGTCCTGGGTATGATGATAAACTACATCCAACAGCAAACCTCTGATCGAGAGGTTTTGAGGAGAGTGGAACCACCTCTTAATTGCTGGTGTTCTCAGGTCCAGTCTGACCCAGGGTGGTAGCACCTGTCAGGGTCCCAGCTATGGGCCCTATAGTTAACTCCCAAACTAGGGTCAAAATACTATGAAAGTGTAAAAATAGGCTTTAATACCAGAAATACTTTGTAAAAAAATTATTACCAGCAATACATTTTTTGGGGAAAAAAAAAAAAAATATTACCAGCAATACATTCTTGAAGAAAAAATATTACCAGATTTTTTAAGGAATAAAATATTACCAGCAATACATTTTTGAAAAAAAAAAAAAAAAAAAAATTGCCAACAATAAAAATTGTCAGCATGAATAACCCATTGATGTTGATATGCTACAAAACAAACCAAATCAAACCAGACACACCCTCCCACGCCAACCATACACCCTCTATACAAATGGGTCAAATTGTGAGGATAAGGCAGAATGTGCAGTAGTCTCAAAATATTACAATAAAATAATCTACCTCCCAAAGGGAAGTTCTATTTTCCATGTACCATACTGGGTAAGACGATAAACTACGTCCAACAGCAAGGCCTCTGATCAGGAGATTTTGAAGAGCGTGGAACCACCTCTTAATTGCTGGTGTTCCCAGGTCCACCCTAACCTGGGGTGGTAGCACCTGTTAGGGTCCCAGCTATGGGCAAATAGTTAACCCCCGAAACTGAGGTAAAAAAGCATTATTAAAGTGTAAAAATAATAAATACTTTGTAAAAAGTTATTACCAGAAATAAAAGAAAAAAACTTACCAGCAATATGTTTTTGAAAAAAAAAATATTACTGGGAATACGTTTTTGAAAATAAATATTACCAGCAATATATTTTTTAAAATAATATTACTAGCTATACATTTTTGACAAAACAAAATATTACCAGGAAAAAAGTTGTCGGCATTAAATAACTCATTGGTGTTGATATGACGTAAAACAAAACAAAATTTTCACTATTTTCGGTGTAGAGGTGTTGCGGACACCCTGAAGGGGGGGAGCGATGGCCCGGACGCCCCCCCCCCCTCCATGTTGTACATGAACGATGTCACAGGGAGCCTGCCACATTTTTACTTTGTGATCTGACCAGGTGAAACAATATGGACAACAGAACAAAGATGTGTATGAATTATGCAGAGGTTTATTACATGAAGGAGAATAGGATGTATATTGGTAATGTCGGTGGTTGGATGTTGCTGATGCGGATGCTCCGGTTGAGGGTTGATGTGTGGATGCTCCGGTTGAGGGTTGATGTGTGGATGCTCCGGTCGTGTCGACGGTTTGAGGTTGTTGATGATTGCGGTCGTGTCGACGGTTGGAGGTTGTTGATGATTGCAGTTGCTCCGGTCATGTCGAAAAACCTTCCGTAAATAATTACTAACAATAGTGTGTACAGGAAAGGTTGGTTTGTCGTCTTAGGTGGGCTTTGCTGGCTGTCAGGTTTGGGTAGCACTGTTTGTTGACTGGTCTGGTGATTGCTGCTGGTCGGCTGGTGATCGCTGCAGGTCTGCCGGGTCGAGTCCAATCGATACCTCCCGTAATAATTACTAACAATAGTGTGTACAGGGAAAGGTTGTGGATGACATGCGGGCGGCCAGTAGGAGTGGCATAACTAGAGTCAAGTGTAGAGAGTGTGTTCCAACTCGCATCCAGTTGGCAGACGAAAAAAAATGGGAGCCTAACTTAATACACAGCCCGGGGCGGCATCCTGGCCTCGAGACCAGGTGCCTGAGCACCGACCGTGTCAGAGCCGACCCGGGCCGCAGTACTTTGGCTTTAGCTGGTCTTAGCTTGTCCAAGCTGGTCTTAGCTGGTCATAGCTTGTCAAAGCTGGTCATAGCTAGACGTAGCTGCGATACTACCAGCGCAGGGACGAATCCCTGCGACCGGCCTGTATCAGAGATCGGATCTCAGCCCCATAAACGATCGTCCAGTGAGTAATCTGAGGACAGATACTACACCATGATCTTAGCCTTGAAGCCGAGAAACGAACGATCAGTACCAACCACAACACGAATTAGGCAATGAGTCGCAGTGTTAAGTTTGGAGTGCCTCAGGACAGAAAATGGCATTACTGAAATGTCAAGAATCTCACTAAAAATTGAGTGGAGATTTCTATGTGAAACTTACGGTGTAAAAACGCTTGGAGGTGTATTACGATTAAGTTCGTAACAACCGTGAACGAAAGAGGTAATCAGTTCATCTCCAAACGAAATTACAAGCGTGCAGGGATCATGGTGAAAGGGTCAAGGTTGAAAAATGCCGTTTCTCTGCCGCCTTTAGTGAGCGGCCGAAAGCAGCTGTGATAGTCTTAAGCAATAGAGCTAGCCTAGCATAAAAAAAAAAAAAAATTTTTGTTCGGACTAATTGTCTGTCCTAATGGCTTTGAAGGAAAAAAAAAAAAAATACAACAACCCACTGATTATTAAACAATTATGTGAAATGAACACTAGTTGGCGTCCTGGGTACGACGTTAAACTGCATCCAACAGCAAGGCCTCTGATCAGGAGGTTTTTAGGAAGCGTGGAACCACCTCTTAATTGCTGATGTTCCCAGGTCCACCCTGACCCGGGGTGGTAGCACCTGTTAGGGTCCCAGCTATGGGCAAATAGTGAAATCCCAAGGTGTGTCCGCGTCCTGGGTATGACGATAAACTACGTCCAACCAAAAGGCCGTCGATCTGATCAATCGGCTGGTCATGTCATGCCCCATCACATCTAACCCATTCCCAAAACAACTACAACTTACAATTAACTTTCCCACCCAAACCCTACACTAAATATACTAACACCTTACCCCTAAAATGTGATGGAAAGCGGTGGCTTAGGGTCAATCAGTAGAAAAAAAAATTTAAACAATCCACAGCTATACGTTTTTGAAACAATGATGTTGCCAGTCATACGTTTTTGAAACAATGATGTTGCTAGCTATACGTTTTTGAAACAGTTGCCAGCTATACGTTTTTTTGAAACAGTTGCCAGCTATGTTTTTTTGAAACAATGACGTTGCCAGCTATACGTTTTTGATATATCTAGTAAATACTGGATCTGGCATTAAATAACCCATAGTGGTTGATATGCCATAAAACCCCAAACAAACACTAGTTGGAAACATAAAGACATCAAACTATGTTCGATTCCTAGCCACATCAGAATGCAAGGTAACAATGAAGCAGACCTAGCAGTCAAATCAGCTTTAGATATGGATGTAGATTCAACAACGAAAATCCCATACACTGACTTTAAGGAGGTCATTAACAAATACATTCATAAAGAATGGCAACGTTGCTGGGATGATAACACTCACAAACTCTTTGCAATTCGGTTAAAACTAAAAGAATGGAAGTCGGCTTTCAGAAAATCTTCAAAGGAAGTAGTTGTAGTAGTACTGGCCCACCTAGATATTTTGGCCACATGTGGATAATCCATTGATACTTGCTAAACAATGAAGTAAGCGAGTATTCAGACCTTGCTCTCTCAAGACAAATGCTATAATATAAATACGTAATGGCTCTTTGAGAAAGCAACAGTGGATGACATAATATTAAAACTGTGGGCCTCAAAAATTATAAACCAAATGAGAATGTCAAAATCGTTTTCTCTACAAATTGTGTATCTGAAAATAATACATCAATGAAAGCAGACTCTCGAGAACAACCTGCTTTACAAAAGTATCTCAAAGAAACGGGATCTACAAACTGTTTCCTTATAAAGAATACAGATTTTATTCATATGAATCTGTCATAAAAATCTTGTTGGCATTAAATAACCCATTGAGGTTGATATGCTGTAAACCAGACCTGGGTATGATGATAAACTACATCTGGCAGCAAGACCTCTGATTGTTTTTGATTGGTTTTAATTGCTCTTGTTCCCAGGTCCACCCTGACCTGGGATAGTAGCATTTGTTAGGGTCCCAGTTATGGGCAGAATATGAACCCTCCAAACTGGGGTCAAAATGCTGTGAAAGTATAAATACATATTAAAAAAAAAAAATATTTACCCAAGCTCACCAGAAAATTAAATTTCAGCATTAAATGATCCATAAATGCTGTTAAACAAATTTTACAAAAAATACTTACTTTATTTACAGCCTCAGAATTAATAAGAGGTCCAATATTGACTCCTTTGTCAAGTCCATTACCAACAACTAATTGATTTTTCATTGCCTCAGCTAGATTCTTCACAAATGCTTCGTAGATGCCTTCTTGAACCAAAATTCGATTAGGACAGATACATGTCTGTAATAGGAAAAATGAATTAAACAAAGATTAAAAAAGTTGAAAGAAATAAGCTTAAAAATTAACTTTGGTTTTAGACTTTTCGAAGATACATCGGCTTTTCTTAAATATTATATGGAAAAATAAAACTCGCCTTAGGTTGTTTTACTAGCATTTACATCATTCGTTAAAAATATAAGAAGCATCAAAATACTAAAATAACAAACATATAAAATCATATTTAAATAAATTGAAAAATATATATACAGTGCTGTTTGATAAAAGTGACTCACCTGATTTTTTACTAAATGTTCTCTTCTCCGATGAAACAAAAATTGAGCTAAATTCAAAGGATAAGTGATCTAAAATCTGAAGAAGAAACTTTGAAAGCCCTTTGAATTTAGCAGTAAGTACTGTCAAGCATCCATTCAGTATAATGTTCTGGGGATGCTTTTCTTTTCATGGAACTGGTTTCTTAAAACCTATTGAAAAGACCCTCAGGAGCAAGCAGTACAAGAGAATTTTAGAGTCTTGTCTGCTCCCTTCTGCTGAAAGGGTGCAAATTGACCCCACCAAGCTCATTTTTATGCAGGATAATGATCCCTGTCACAAATCAAAATTGATGAAGGAATACTTTGATGAGAAGCAGGTGAGTGTTATGACATGGCCGCCCCAATCTCCTGACCTCAACCCCATAGAAAACTCATGGCGCATTATAAAGTACAGGCTCTTGAGAAAGCAGTTGAGCAACAAAGAGGATTTGATTGTGAATTTCATATCCGAATAGAATTCAATGCTTGGAGATGAGATTTGCCAGAACCGAATCAAGTCAATGCCAAAAAGGGTTGAAAAGGTTATTCAAAATAACAGAAGACCCATAGATTATTGAATATTTTGAACTATATTACATATTATAAATAAATTATACCTCTATTATTCTTTATTTAAAGCTGTTTGGTTATGTTTCTATTGATTACTAGTTGTAGGAAATAAGTGAGTCACTTTTGTCTGCACAGTTTTTCCCTAAATCTCATTTATATCCAAAATTATAATTATCAATAGAATACCTTAGTATGAGTAAACTTTTTACTAGGTGGTCGGGAATGGGTCTTTATATTAGTAAGATTAAAAATTAGTTTGACCCCACAAACAATAGGCAAAAAAATTTTTAAGTAAAAAAAAAAAATCAGGTGAGTCACTTTTATTGAACAGCACTGTATATACATACACACCATCAAAAACAAAAAATTTAGCATAATAAATGTTCAGCAGATGTTCTTATTTCAAATTCCTGGCAGCACTTGTGCATTGTTTTCCGCTCCAGCACAGATTTTGAGTTCAGACTTGTTTACATCTGTGCTCTGCTTTTGACATTCTTTCAATTACATTTCAATTGTGATTTAGAATACATTTTTGCCCATGGCGCCAAAGGAAATTGCTAATGCATAAAGATATTGCTGGAAGATAAGCTAGAAATTATTTCATTCAGAATACTATATATACATATAAATGTTGTAATAAACAATGAGGAGTGCTTATTTGTGTAATTTTTCAACCTAAGTCATGACCTCTGGAACTAATTAGCAATGTAGGGTGAAGTATACCTGTATATAGATAATGGTTATTGACACAGTTGATTCTGCAGAGTTCAAATTTCAAACGTGTCTACTGTGATCTCTCTTTTCCCTGACCTCAAATATGGCAGACAAATTTCTTTAGTCTTGACTTGCAGCCAGACTAGGATAAGATCACTTCTGAATTGGAACCAGTCCAATATCTTTCTCAAAACATGACATTTCACAGCTTTAAAAGAAAAAAAAGAAAAGGAATCTAGAGTACTGGGATCTACATACTGAAGGGGCACTTAAAAAAATGTTCTTGGTTTTGCATATGTTTAGAATTCTTCATCTAATTTATCTTAATTGTATAAGTGCTAAAAGTTAATGGACCAAGCTACTTCCGGAATTTGGCCAATTTTTTTTTTCTTTAGGGATTCCTGGTTGGGCTGAGAATTTTTCGGTAAACTTTTGGAGATTTCAAATGTCTTGCAAGCATTATCTGGAGCCTAACAATGTATTTTCTGATAGTTGCTGCTTGACATAAAAAATAAATCTAGTCCTGGGTATGATGATAAACTACATCTGGCAGCAAGGTCTCTCAGGAAGTTTGCTGCTGTTCCCAGATCCACCTTGACTTGGGATGGTAGCAAATAGTGATCCTCCAAACTGGGGTGAAAACACTATAAAAATAGAATTTTATCGTCAAAATACCAGCATTCTCATTCCCTAAAAGAATGTTTGATAGCTACTTTTAAGCTTTATTTACAAAATAGTAGTAAACTTACCTGGCCAGCACAACGGAATTTGCAATTCATAGTACCTGTGACTGCTTTATCTAAATCGGCACTGTCAAAGACTATGAAGGGTGCATTTCCTCCAAGTTCAAGGGAAACTCTCTTCACTGTCGATGCTGACTGTGACAGTAAAACCTGAAAAATCATTGCATTTAAGTTTAATTTATAAACCTACTGTGATAAAATTCATGACAACTGCTATGTGCACAAGTTTGTCTTCTTAGCCATGATTGTTTTCATCCAAAAATGAAGACAATTGTTTTTCAATTCTTTCTGGCTGGGAAGTAGAAACAATATGATTTCTTACTTAGCAGTTCAACCAAAGGAAAAGATAGTCGGTTATCACCCGAACTCCCGCTAGTCCCTTCTTTACTGGTCTCTGGGCTCGGTGACTCCCAATTCCTCACTGTTGGTCCATCTATCACTGGATGCTGGGCACTTACTGGTCACCTACTTCCTTGTGGTCTCAGCCTCTGCTGGTTCCTCACAGCCTGCTGGACCCCTACTAACTGCTTATATGGATAATGGCCGCAGTCCCATCTCCCTATCCAGCAACTTGTGTTTCCAGAAGTGTTGAGACAACCCCAACACCACATGGGTGGTCAAATCTTCAAAAGACTACTTTTATGAATCTGGTTTGACACCAACAGCCTCTCCCCTTGGCCATCAGAAGAGAAGCTGCAATGTCCCAGGGATAGGTCAATTTCAGAGCCCTATAGAAGGAGTGAACTAAAATTGGGACCCTCCTTGAACAGAACTAATTTTATTTATTTTCTCATCCTCCAGGATGGCCATTTGGGGTGTCATTTTACAAGATTTTATGGCCTGGGCTGGGGAAATATGGCAAACATACTACCCTAAGGTATATGGTTGTATAGACTGTCATGTCCGTTTTCCCTATCTTCTGCAAAAGGGCTTCACAGTCTTTTGGATGGTGGGTACAATTGTTGTTGTTTTTGTGGGGAAGGACTGGGAGTAGGAACTGGGTTGTGTGAAGTAATTTTTCAGAATGAACTGGAATCTCTACTGAGCAGGGAACATTTGCCAGGGGATGAATGGGTTGATGAAATTTTCTTTGATTTCTTATCAGGAGATAGCATCGATGGGCTGGTGACTGTTGTTCCAATTTCTCTTGAAGTTTTTTATTTTTTTCCATTTTTTTTTTCTTAATTCAGGGTTGTATTTTTTCTGCATTTCTCTAAACAAGGCTGAGATTTAACCCCTCTGGTCTCAGATGCTGGTGAGGTGGAAGATGCGACCAGAGGGGAATTTTGGTTGACTGGGGCCTGACTCCTAGAGGCCTTCTTCTCTGGGAAGGAAGAGGAGAGATGACAGTATCTCTGCATTTCCAGCATGCAGGTTTGCAGCCAGTCACAATGACTGGCAGTTTCAAGCCCCCTATGTCCAGACAGTTGGGGATGGAAAGGAAGGCTTCACGGTCTAACATTATTTCAAAACGCCATCCACTGATCAGGCTATCTGGCCATACTGTGAGAGGAAAGTGGCTAGATGCTCCTCAATAACCTGAGGCAGGACCTTGAATATTGCTACCCTGGTCCTATGCTTGCCTTTGTATTTTGTCCTTATGAGATCTTTGGTAATAAGATCCTGACTGGTCATTTGTACACAGTTTTCAGGCATGGGTAGCAATATGTTCCACATGGAATAGTCTGATCCCTTCACTATTCTTAGTGGCTTAACCCCCAGGGACTCCAGTGATATTATCACCGTGTCTTTCATGGAGTGACAAATTTTGTGTGAATGCTTGTTGACCATGAAGTCTGACACTATTCTTTTCTCAATTTTCTTAAGTTCTTGGGAGTCTAACAAGAGTCCACTTTCTTTTAGGTGTGCATAATGCTTGCTTCACTCCAAGAACTCCACAATATTGATGATACATTTAGGTGGGGACTTCCAGCAAGAGGATGAATCCCCAGCCTAAGCATTGTTGTTCTTTTTGTCGGAAGTAACAGTATGGTCTTCCATACTCTCTTCATTATTTCCGATTTCTGTCATTTCTTGCATTTTGGCCATTATTGGCCTCCATATTTTCCGCTTTTGATTTTTGGTCATTAGTGGCCTCCATATTTTTTCCAGTTTCTTTATGAGCAGACTATTCCACTGCATCATTATTTGATAGATCTTTTTTAGTGGTCGGTTCAAACAAATGTTTGTGTACAAAATGAATTCTATCACCCATATTGGATTTTTAAAACTCAAAGGCTAGGAGTATTGTAATTTTTTTCTTGTATTAAATTATATATAAGTAAGGGGAGGGGTGGAGGGAAACTAAAAGTATGTATGAAATTCAAAATAATAAATATATCGGATTAACAGAAGAAAAAATTAAATGACAATGAACACTAATTTACCCTGAAAGGTTTAAAAATACAAAAACAAAAATTAAATAGAAAAAAATAAACTACTGGCTTTGCAAAAGTTCTGTTACACTGTTATTTTAGCTTCAAAGTCTGAACAGATGATGTTCTCGGTGTAATAAGACAAATATTGTTATTTGAATAATTTATTATGTGCTCACACAATACTATTACTCAATATTCCTGCCCTCAGAAGTGAGTATGAGGTTCAGGTGTTGTCAAAAGGCTGCACACACATTACAGACAAAGTCTTTCTTCATCTTGGCCCATGCATGGTTAACTGAGGATTTTAGTTCTTTGACATTTTGCTTTGGCAAACTTTGCAAGCCTTGTTCTCAATATGCGCTGACAAGCTGTAATTCAGAATGGAAAATAATTTTAAAGTGTATTGGTCTCAAAAGTTCCCCATTCTGAGTAAGATGATAAATTACGTCCAACAGCAAGGTTATTACAATGTTTTGCCCGTTGTATGCTCCGGCCTTCTTCAGGTGGTTGGAATGTCGAACTGAACCCTTTATTTCACTCACTGGAGTAAACTGTTCTAGTTCCATGTCTAATGGATGTCAGTTATCAGTTTTCTGCTTGAGGCAGGATGACTTGCACTTGAAACTTTTCCTTTTCCTTTTTCTCACATTATATCATAGTAGATTTTATAAGCACACAGATGGATTGAATGGAAGAAATATTTTCTTTTGGTTTGAGTTCAACTCTAAATATGTCCTAGGTATAATGATAAACTACATTTGGCAGCACGGCTTTTGATCAGGAGGTTTTGAGGAGTGGGGAACCACCTCTTCATTGATGTTGTCCCACCATGACCTGGGGTAGTAGTACCTATTTAGGGTCCCAGCTATGGGCAAATACGTACCCTACCCCTAAAAAAAAACTATGAAAGCATAAAAACAGATTATATTTTTTTTTTTTTTTTTTTTTTTTTTAGTAAAAATACTAGCAATACATTTTTGGAAAAAGAAGTTTTACCAGCAGTACACAATGAAAAAAAAAAAAAACCAGCAGCACATTTTTGAAAAACAATGTTTCTGGCAATATGTTTGACTCTTGACAAAAACCCTCTTTACAAAAATATGTCAAAGAAACATGATCTATAAACTGATTTCTTACAAAGAATATATACTCTGTTCATCTGAACCTATCCTAAAAGTGTCTTGGGTAAGACAACAAACTACATCCAACAGCAAAACCTCTGATCAGGAGGTTTTGAGGAGTGTGGAACCACCTCTTAATTGCTGGTGTTCCCAGGTCCACACTGACTCAGGGTGGTAGCACCTGTTAGGGTCCCAGCTATGGGCAAATAGTTAACCCCAAAACTGAGGCAAAAAGCATTATGAAAGTGTAAAACTAGGCTTTAATACCAGAAATACTTTGTAAAAACTATTACCAGAAATAAATTTTTGAAGAAGAAAAACTATTACCAGCAATACGTTTTTGAAAAAAAAAATATTACCAGCAGTACATTTTTTTAAAAATTAGCAGCTATACATTTTTGAAGAAAAAATATTACCAGAAATAGACTTTTGACAAAACAAAAATATTACCAGGAAAAAAAAAATAGTCAGCATTAAATGATCCATTAAAATAAACCAAACCAAACCTATCCTAAAAATCTTGTTGGCTTTAAATAACTCATTGAGGTTGATTGTTCTAGGACAGTTGCATATCTGGACATTTGTGTCTTTAGATAGTTCTGCACATCTGATATTATTTTGAAGCTTTTAAAGGCAATTACATAAATTTTGAAAAAAAGAATAGGTAGTAATGATAAATTTTTTTTCATCCTGGGTATGACGATAAACTGCATCCACTTCCTGGGTAAGACGATAAACTGCATCCAACAGTAAGGCTTCTGATAAGAAGAGTTGTTTCCTGGTTCACCTTGACTCAGGGTGGTAGCACTTGTTAAGGTTCAGCTATGGGCAAATAGTTAACCCTAAACTGGGGTCAAAAAGTGTAAAAATAGGTTTTAATACCAGTAAAACATTTCTGTAAAAAATTATTACCAGCAATAAATCACTGAGGTTGATATTCTATAAGCCAAATTAATCAACTCTAAATACAGTTTTAAAATTAATGAAATTTACTTAAGTGCAATTTTATGCCTTGTAAAAATAGGCAAACTCTATTTAAAAACAAAAAAAAACAACTTATCAAATATACATATCTAAAAACTAGTCTTTTTTTGATAAGTAGTTTCTGTATTGAAGTGTAATCTAAACTTTTCCTTACCTTTCCAACTTCTGTAGAGCCTGTGAAAGAAATGGTGGCCACTTTGGGATTCTCACAAATTAGTCTTCCAATCTCAATTGTATTGGTTCTGGAGGCGGTGACAATATTTACAACACCAGCTGGTATACCGGCTTCTTCACCAAGCTGAAAAATATATTGGAAGCAATCCTTCAGATATAAAAAAATATTTGCAGAAGTCTGGCAGGATGTTTTCCCAATCACTAAAATCTCATCGTGGGTATGACAATAAACTACATCTGCATCCTGGGTAAGATGATAGACTACGTCCGACAGCAAGGCATCCGATCAGGAGGTTTTGAGGAGTGTGGAACCACCTCTTAATTGCTGGTGTTCTCAGGTCCAGTCTGACCCAGGGTGGTAGCACCTGTCAGGGTCCCAGTTATGGGCAAATAGTTAACACTCAGATTACATTCACGTCCTGGGCAAAACTATAAACTACGTCCAACAGCAAGGCCTCTGATAATACCTTTTTGAAAAAATAATGTTGCCAGCTGTACGTTTTTGAAAAAAAAAATATTACCAGCTATACGTTTTTGAAAACATAATATTACCAGCTATACATTTTTGAGAAAAAAATATTAACAGAAATGGATTTTTGGCAAAACAGAAATATATTACCAGGAAAAAAAATAAAGTTGTCGGCATTAAATGACCCATTGAGGTTGATATGCCGTAAAACAAAACAAACCATCACTATAATCTTGACCTCTTCAAGTCTAAGATCTAATCTTGACCTCTTCTAAGTCTATATATCTGCAAAACAAACATTTACCCTGAAAATATAAAATTATGTGCAACATATCTGTAGATTGAAATCCTATAACTGCATTCAAAGTATTTAGCTGAAGCTATAAAATTGTGTACGAAATATTTAGGTTTCGGCATTAAATAACCCATAAAGGTGTTTATATGCCACTAAAGAAAACTAACCAACAAACCAAGTCTAGGGTTAACCATTATCTTTCCTACATAACCCCATGAACTTCAGGTTTTGTCTTTTCTTACACTCATATAACACCACACAGTGAGTGTTGTGATGTCTTCTCATCTGTGATATAGAAGTCCTTCATTTACTGAGAGATGACGGACTTATTTAGTAGTCCATTACATCACAAGGCAAATGCTTCCATCTGAGTAAGTCTATTGGAGAGTTAATTGTAATGAGCTCTTTAAATTTTTCATCAATTTGTATCTGGTTATTGGAAGACTTGAGGTCAATTTTAGCCAAGTATTTAATTTCCGACAATTTTGCCAGGTATGACGATAAACTATGTCCAACAGCAAGGCCTCTGATCAGGAGGTTTTGAGGAGTGTGGAACCATCTCTTAATTGCTGGTGTTCCCAGGTCCATCCTAACCTGGGGTGGTAGGGTCCCAGCTATGAGCAAATAGTTTACATTTAAACTCGGGTTAAAATACTATGAAAGAGTAAAAATAGGTTTTAATACCATAAAACATAGCTTCTCATTAAAGCTTTTATCCTTAATATACTGGGGTGACCGGCACAAATCTTTTAATATTCTTTTTTGTGGCACTCCTGGTATCACCATCAATTTGTCGTACATCAAAATTCCATTACGGATAGAAAAAATCTTTTCACCGTTATTCTTTTTGTACTGTTGGTCCATGATTTTGTTTTGTTTCCGCTGTGATATATTTGTCTATTGTTGCTTTGTTTCTCATATCAACCATCCTGGGTATGATACTAAACTACATCTATGTCCAACAGCAAGGCCTCTTATCAGGAGGCTTTGAGGAGCATGGAACCACCACTTAATTGCTGGTGTTCCCAGGTCCACCCTGACCCGGGGTGGTAGCACTTGTTAGGGTCCCAGGTATGGGCAAATAGTTAACCCACAAACAGGTGTCAAATAATTATGAAAATGTAAAATTAGGTTTTAATACCAGCAATACATTTTGTAAAAAAAAATATTACCAGCAATACATTTTTGAACAAAAATATTACCAGCAATAAGAATCTTGTCAGCATTAAATAAACCACTGAGATTGATATACCGTAAAAGAAAACAAATAAATATAAGAGATTCTTTTTAAGATATATGAATAGGTTATGGTAGGATGTCCAATGTGAAGTCTGGATATAATCACTTCTCTTCTAATTTGGTGTTTTTAATTGGTTTAATTTTGTAGAGTTTATTGTTTGGGCAGGAGTTCCATAGGTTCTGCCACTCATCCCTAATATATTTATTGGTTTCAGCTCTGTATATGGGATTTTGGTATTTATGGGGCCTGTTTTTATAGTTGATGCTTTTCTTGCTTCTGAAGCCACTCTATCATTCCCTATGATACCAATATAGCTTGTATCCTAGGTATGACAATAAACTACATCTGGCAGCAAGGCCTCTGATCAGGAGCTTTTGATGAGCATAGAACCACCTCCTTAATTACTGTTATTCCCTAAACTCCAACCTTATCCAATGTGGCAGAACCTGATAGGGCCCAGCTATGGGAAAATAGTTAGCCCTCAAGCTGGTGTCAAAACACTATGAAAATATAAAAATACACTTTTTTATAATAAAAATACCGGTAATAAATTTCAAATAACAAAAAAAAAAAGTCTATCGGCAATAAATGTATATTCTGTTCATACGAACCTATCCTAAAAATCTTGTCAGCATTAAATAACCCATTGAGGTGTTGATATGCCAAAAAACAAACCAATATGGCAGAAGACAATATCTGTATTTAAGCTATTGATTCTGTTGAGTAGTTTCCTGATGAGTGGCTGTCTTGGGTAAGACAATAAACTACATCCAACAGCAAGGCATCTGATCAGGAGGCTTTGAATGAGTGTGGAACCACCTCTTAATTGCTGGTTTTCCCAGGTCCCACCTGTTTACAGTCCCAGTTATGGGTAAATAGCTAACACCCAAACTGGGGCAAAACACTATGAAAATGTAAAAATAGATTTTAATACCAGCAATACATTTTTGAAGAAAAAATATTAGCAGCAATAAAAATCTTGGCATTTAATAACCCATTGAGGTTTTGATATACCAAAACCTGATAAGTGTGTTTCACATTTTTGTTTTTCAGTGATAAGATCACTGACATAGTGTATAAAATAATTTTTTTATGTGCACTTAAATTTACGATGTCGAGGGCCAATTTCGATAGCTGTTACCTCGGTACTAATTATGGAAGCTTTGTCTGGAATTGGTTTCATTAATTTTAATTTGTGGCACATGGCTACACATCCAACCCAGGCCCTTTGTTTAATTCTATTCCTCTTTAATAAGTACAATTGTGTTATATGTAAAATTTTAAAAAGATGAATATATGAACAAAACATTGATTCATTCATTGGTCCAATTTTATACAAATATTAACTCACTAATCTTTTTTTCTAATTCTTGTCACTGGCAAATGGAAATTCATTAAGACACTTGGTATAAAAAGTTGTTTCAGACAAAAACATTAAGATGCTCAATAGTGACTTTCTTCAAATGTCTTGCTTGGTAGCTAAAGTAATGTTACAACGTTCATAGTTAAATAGGGACTATTTGAATAGTTTTAATAGTCCTTATTTTTATCTTTAGTAAATTTTCACTACATAAGTTCCTCTCTCCAGTATTCAAAAATTAAAAATTCTCTGAACAAAAATAGCATACATGATTTCCCTTTGGAGGAGGAGTTCAACATTATACTGACTGCGCATTCCTGCACAAGGAGTTGGGGTAGCCCTTAAATATTTTGTTGCTTGTGTTTGATGTGTTGCTTTTTAAACTTTGTCTTTCCTTTGGACCACCTTGTCTGATGAGTTGTAGAATAGGCCGACTGTACGTTTGAGTAAGACCTCCACAATGTGGTGATGTGTAATGTCTGAGAATGGAAACCTGGTGGATGTGTGGTCCATGACCTGGGTCTATAAGTAGTTATTATATTCCAAGAGGAATTATAAAAAATCAAAATCAATTATCCCACACTCTCGTACATATTCACAGATGGATCTAAATGCAAAAATGAAATGGGATGTGTGTTCTGGGCAAGACGATAAACTACATCTGACAGCAAGGCCTTTGATCAGGAAGTTTGAGGAGCATGGAACCACCTATTAATTGTTGGTGTTCCCAGGTCCACCCTGACCCTGGGTGGTAGCACCTGTCAGGGTCCAGGCTATGGGCAAATAGTTACCTCCCAACAAGGGTCTTGTAAAGGGGGAAACAAATTTTTAGTCTGTTGATTTCCCAATGCATGGGAATGTATATTTTATTATTGACAATACAATAATTTTGGAACAAGGTTGAAGGGGAAGTGCAGAAAGGCTAATCATTGCTGATATTTTTCATCCTAGTTAATCACAATCATGACCCACTCATTCATTACAATAGACTCAATCGTCACAAGAACTTATGCATCATCTCTCAATCCTACATTTACCACAATACCACGTATTAACGGAGGACCTACAAAACACCCCATGATATAAAAATTTCGATAAATGTACAAAAGCCTTATTACCAGCAATAAATGTTTGAAGAAAAAATATTACCAGCTATACATTTTTGAAAAAAAAAATTACCAGCAATAAAAATCTTGTCAGCATTAATAACCCATTGAAGTTGATATACTGTAAAACAACCCAAACGAAACGAAACCTTATCTTCCAGGTGCCCATGTACTCCTTTTGTAGTCTGAGTAAATTGGTGATTAGGTCACTCTCACCTAATGTTTTTGCTACCTCCTCTGTTGCCAGCATCTTGGGCCCCAATATTTAAGGCCTCTTCCATTGCCTCCCTGCTGACAGCAATAAATTTTCATGTTTTGACATCAGCTGTCAACAGGGAGGTGGTCTTTGAAATTATTGTCTCCATTAATGAAGGCATAGGCAAAAGTTCATGGCCTGAAATGAAGGAGCCTCTCTCAGGCTTTTGTAATAGTTTGGGCCTTTCAGCCTCCTACGCTCAAGTTGATGGCTGGGTGGCCAATTGCTTTTTTTCTGGGGAGCATCCACCATAGTAGAGAGGGAGATCTCCCTGATGACGCAGGAACAAACAACAGGTGGTAGACAAAGAAAACGTTGACAAGAAACGTTGACAAGAAAAACAATAATAGACATAAAAAAGAGCACTTGTCCAATGGCGGACGAGTCTACATTAAGTGCACTCATCCATTTGCATTGAAGGGAAGGGAGGTGGTTGATTTCTCAACGCATGGGAACGATTGCAAAGGTGTTGCCCCTCCCCTTCTTATAGTTGGAAGGACAAAAAAATACATGTTGGCATATTTTTCTTAGCCAATAAAATAGGACGGCTTGTGTTGTGACGATTCAGTTCATATCTGCTTTAAGTACTAGACACACTTACTACATTTTCTTGTCCGACGTTTGCTTTTATGTATAAACACCAACTCCTATTTTGTGAATTCTTTTACCTTCTTACTTATTTGATTTACTTTAACTATATCGTTTGCTTGCTTGCATGATTCTTGCAGTTTCATCCTTTTTGATCTTTTATCTTTACACTGCAAATTTTATTAATTCTGTCTATATCCCTGAGATGAGGTATTATGATTACTTGCATTATTCGCATTACTCAGACTGTTATCTTCATCTTCATTGCCATATTCACAGTGTTTCGGCCATTGTATGCTTCAGCCTTCTTCAGGTGATTGATGATTAATTAATTAATCCTGTTTGTGTTATTGATCTTGCATTTTGACAATGGCTTCTAACTCATAGTCCTCATTTGATTTTGTAAGATTTGGTGAAAAAAAATGCATCTAAGTAATTATAATTTAATCATGAAATGTTATTCTCTTGAATTATGAATTTTGAATCTTCATATTTAGATTTTAGCATTAAATAAACCCATACATGTGGTTATGCCAATAAAGAAAATCAGCCATACTATAGTTTGCCATTCTGCCTTAAACCAGATCAAATGACTGATATTCTCAGCTGAAATTTCCTTTTGATTGCTGTCAATAATGGAAGACTGGTCTGCTTCCTGCTTAATGATAATTCTTGAACAAAAGTTTACTATGTAATGACAACCTTGAAAATGCAACATGTTTAGAAACAATTACGTCCACATCCTAAGACGATAAACTACATTCAACAGCAAGGCATCTGATCAGGAGGTTTTGAGGAGTGTGGAACCACCTCTTAATTGCTAGTGTTGCTAGGTCCACCCTGACTCGGGGTGATAGCACCTGTTAGGGTCACAGCTATGGGCAAATAGTTAACTTCGAAATTGGGGTCAAAGTATTATCAAAGTGTAAAAATGGGCTTTAATTTCGGTAATACATTTCTGTAAAAAATTATTACCAGTAATCTATTATTACCAGCAATAAGTTTTTTGGAAAAAAATATTACCAGCAATACATTTTTGAACAAAAATATTAGCAGCAATAAAAATCTTGTTGGCATTAAATAACCCATTGACATTAATATGCTGTAAAACAAAACAAACCAAGTTTAGAAATTTTTTTCAGTTTATGAACATTTGTAAGAATTCAAATAAATGAATCTTAACTAAATTTAAACGAAATATTACTGTTATTTGCTTAAAAAAAGGTCACGTCTTTTATGATTAACAGAGTAATAATAAATTCCATTAAACTTACTTGACAAATGGCTAATGCTGTCAATGGTGTGTCTTCTGCAGGTTTAATGACAGCTGTACAACCTACGGCCAAGGCAGCACCAAGCTTTCTTGTTATCATGGCTATTGGAAAGTTCCACTGTAAAATAAACAATTTCTCAGTTAGTGCTGGGTTTTGAATAGGACTAATTTGAATATAGCATTATTTTTTTATTTTTATTTATTTATTTTTTTTTAGAATGTGAAGTAGACATGTACATTGTTTTGTAGATATTGGTGTTTACTGTTACCATCTCGTCCTGGGTATGAAGATAAACTACATTCAGTAGCAAGATCTCTCATTGAGAGGTTCTGAGGAGTGTGGAACAACCTCTTAATTACTGTTGTTCCCAGGTTCACCCTGATCAAGGATGGTATCACCTGTTACAGTCCCAGCTATGGGCAAATAGTGAACCCCACAAACTGGGATCAAAACATGGAAATATGAAAATACATTACAAAAATATCACCAGCAATACATTTTCATAGTAAAAAAAAATATTACCAGCGATACAGTTGCTTATGACGTTAAATAAACAAACCAAACCATTATCACCCTACCGAGTTACAAGGTGAGACAAATATCCATGTATCAAGATTTTAAAACTTTTCATGCTCTTTCTAATTTACTATGAATGTTTTATTTTGGGGCATTTTGTCTTTCAGTTGTTGATGATATGAGGGGGAGGGTTTGACATCCTGTATTAACAAATGATATATCAGGCATTTTACACACACACACACACACACACACATATATATTGTGTGTGTGGGGAGTACTGGATAGTAGCTTTGATTGAGGAATTGGAGAAAAAAGTTTGAATTCCAGCCGAGTTCATTACATTCACTTATGTGCTAATACTCTTAAGAAAGGTATGAATCTCTTACCCATGCCGCAGCTATGGGTAAATAGCAGGACAGACTGGGTCCTATAGCCTTGGGTGGCAACCGGTCTAGGAGAAGGACAAGTCTGTATTCAAAAACAGCAGAGGGCCATTTGGGAACCTTGTGGCATACTGTGTATTCAGCTCTTCCAAAATGTCCACCCTGTTGGCTGGGGCTTCAGAATATGCTGACTGCACCTCTGCAGAAGGTTAACCCCATGCCAATGAGGCCACCTATTTGGCATGGCTAGCAACCCCTAACATCTGGTGGTTGAGTAGTCAGGGTTAGTTACTTCTGATTCCCAACACACCACTTTGGTCCTTACTTAGACTAGAAGGAAGTACATTATCGGAACTGAAGATCAAGAAGAAGGGGTTCCACAATGTCTCAATAAAATACACAAATGGGTCACTGAAAATGAGTTTGTTTTCCAAAACTAAAACCAAATACCTACATTTCTGTAAATTAAGAAAATTGCACATTAGATGGAGCAGAAACAACACAAATTTCTAGGCATTATCTTTGATTTAAAAAAAAAAAAAAAAAGAATTAACGTTCATTCTCCATCTAAAGTATTTGAAAACAATTACTACTCTGGGCTTTTAGAACATCCTTAGTGGAGAGCTTATATACAGAAGCTAATGAAACACCTCTCCGTCCTGGGTATGAGGATAAACTACATCTGTGTCCTGGGTAAGGTAAATCTTGTCAGCATTAAATAACCCATTGAGTGTTGATATGCTGGAAAACAAAAACCAAACCAATATGGCAGAAGACAATATCTGTATTTAAGCTATTGTTTCTGTTGATTAGTTTCCTGATGAGTGGCCATCCTGGGTAAGACGATAAACTACATCCAACAGCAAGGCATCTGAACAGGATGTTTTGAGGAGCATGAAACCACCTCTTAATTGCTGGTGTTCCCAGATCCACCCTGACCCATGGTGGTAGCACTTGTTAGGGTCCCAGCTATGGGGAAATAATTAACCCCCAAACTGAGCTCAAAACATTATGAAAGTGAAAAAATAGGTTTTAATACCAGAAATACTTTGTAAAAAAAAATTCTTACCGGCAATACATTTTTGAAAAAAAAAAAAAAAAAAGATATCATCAATACATTTATGAAGAAAAATATTACCAGAAATAGATTTTTTTGAAGAAAAAAAAAAATTACCAGCAATAAAAATTGTCAGTATTAAATAACCCATTGAGGTGTTGATATGCCGTAAAACAAACCAAACCGAAACACCTCCACATTTAACAGTGCACTAAACTGGTAAACAGTACTATGTAAATATAAAATCATGCCCAACTAACTCAGCTTACAGCAGTACCTTTGAACCAAATTACTGTAATCTATTCCAACAAAAAGATAATGCTATACAACCCTATGGACTCTGGATGAAATCTATTGCTGAAGAGTTAGGCACCACAGTCTCAAATACACAAGAAGTGACTGCAGCCAATATTTCACCGTGGACTATTAAGCAACCCCAAGTTCTGCTAGAATTACATAATCTTCCCAAACAAAAAATGCATACACTCATTTTCCAGGATAAGTTTCGGGACATATTGGCAAACTTCCCTAACCATACATGCATCTATACAGATGGGTCAAAATGCGAGGACAAAATAGGATGTGCAGCAGTGAACCAAAATATTACCAAAAAATGAGCCTCCCAAAGGAAAGCTTTTTTTTTTTTCAATCAAGCTAGCTCTCAACATTATCTCAGAGAGCAGACAAAAAGATTTTCTAATTTTTTTTTTTTTTTTGAACTCACTATATGTCCTATTGGCTTTGAAGAAAAAAAAACTCCAACAACCCACTTATGAAAATATTATGCAAAATGAACAGTATTAATAAGCATAAAGACACCAAACTATGCTGGATTCCTCGCCATATCGGAGTTAAATGTAATAAAGCATAACTATCAGCCAAGTAAGCTTTAGATGTGAATGTGTATACAGGGAACAAAATTCCATACCCAGATTTTAAGGTTATTCATCTGTTATGTGCCGTGTGTGATACACGCTTATGCAATCATGTATCTTTCGATATATGACTGACAAGGTAGATTTTTTTCCCCACAGTAGGTTGCCATTTTTTCTGCAGTAGACCAGTTGCCATCCAAGGCTATAGAACCTGGTCTGTCTTGTTATTTACCCGTAGCTGGAGGGAGAAGAAGAGGATTTGTACCTTTCCCAAGGGCATTAGCATGGATTCGACTGGAATTCGAACTCTGTTCTCCGATTCCTCAATCTGGGCCGCTATCCATTACCCCACCGTGCCTCCTGAGTTAAAGTTATTAATAAATACATTGAAAAGGAATTGGTACTGGGACACGATAACCCACACAATAAACTCTTCTCAATTCTGCCCAAACTAAGAGAATGGAAGTCAGCTCCTAGAAAATCTCTATATGAGAATAACCTACTCGCACTTACTAAACAAAGATCAACCAGTATGCCAATCATGTAAAAAGGCATTTACTATTAAACATATATCAACCGAGTGCTCAGATCTTACTCTCTCAAGACAAAAATATTATAATATAAAGAATATGTATGAGCTGTTTGAGAAAGTAAAAGTGGATGATAAAATATGATTTCTCAAAACAGTAGCACTGAAAATTATAAACCAAATGAGAATGTTAAAATCAATTTCTTTACAAACTGTGTAT
>OZ038498.1:4772500-4804577 GCA_964036315.1 Acanthosepion esculentum | reverse complement strand
GTTGGCATTAAATGACCCACTGAGGTTGATATGCCGTAAAACGAACCAGACCATCTCCCAAAGGGTGCGGTTGGCTCTGCCCCAGTCTTCACCACTTGATCTTTGCGGATGGTTTGGCTGTCAGTTCTGCTTGACCCTCATATGTTGAAAATGACGGGAGAGTCCAGTATATATATATATACAATGGTGAAACACTACTGGATTGTTTGGTGGTCTCACTAGACAGCAAATAAGATTGTGTTTTTCCAAAGAGTGAGCCGTATAAAGGACTTATTTGTTTTTCTTTTTTTTTTTTTTTTTTTTTTTTTTAAAAGAAAAAACGTGAGTCTCTATTCCAAGAGGATCTGTTTGAGAATTATTACTATTTGTGTGTCTGTAATGCTTATATTAATATTAAAAACAATTTTGGAAACTTTGATAGTTATTAATGTACAAAAGCTAACATTGAAATTGTTCATTATGATTTTTATCTTACAAGACTTTGACATAAAAACACTTTATGCAAAAAAATGGAGATGGTAGAGAGGGGCGTGCAGATAACCCAACAATTTTTAGATCAGCTACTCACTTATTTAAGCAAATGAAAATCATGAGAAATTTAATCAAAAATTGAAAAGTTTGGTCATATCATCTTCGTACCAAGTGCTTTCCCATGCTCAAAAGATAAGTTGAGATACATTTAAATTGAAATGAAAATTCTGACTGAATAAATAAATGATTATATCTAAAAATACAATGAAATGTAAAGTGTTAATCAGTCTTTCATCTTCTTAAATGACAAGTCATCACTTCAGTGACAAACTTCAACTACAGGTTAAAACAAAAGTCAATCAAATTGAAATTGCAGCAGACAATTTTAAGTCACCTGCTGCGGCTTTCTACTGCATCAGTGTTCTATTTCCTCCAGGAAATAAGGTTGCAACTTAAGCAATTGACAAAAATGATAGCCAAAATGGCTGAAACTAGATAAAGATCTTTTTTGCAGTTGAAACTCATCTGTTGAAGTCCTATGTAAAAACTTTCTACGCAAAATTCTTGAAGAACCTCCACTATAAACAACATTTTTCCCTCTTTTTTTTATATAAATTTAATGTAACTTTAAGTTCTTGATTATTTTCCTATTGCCTAAAGGCATGTAAATAAACAACTGTAGATGCAACATAAATTAAGTAACAAAAGCATCTGATTTTATACTTTGTATAATTTCTTTACTTTTATAGTTTCAAAATCAAATCAAACCCAAAATAAATATTTTCTAGAAAATATCTTGGTACAAAAATGTTAATTCCCATCCTTGATGTTCTAAACATTTCTTTCGGAATGGTGGCTAACAAGTGTATTGTACAAAAATCTCTGCTACTTAAAATTTAAATGACTCTTGAAATTGGCACCATTTTAGTCATCATATTAAACTGATTTTTATCTTCAGTTATAGTCTCATCAACTGGAAGTAATTTATGTCCATCTTCTTGTATGATTCAATCTTTAAGTTCAATAGCAATAAACACATCCTAGTTTAAAAAAAGAAAAAAGGCTTTAGGTTAATATCATTCATAGATGCCAAAATCATCTCTCTCTCTCTCTCTCATATAGAAAGAATACAGTTTGATTTGAAATAATGAAAATAGTTTTCTGCTATACCAGTTACATCAAAGGATGTGAAGTAGTTTCTGTAATTACCAAGGAGGCATCTATACCACCCAGCTTTTAACAAAACTATACAGAATATAAAAGTACGACAGGTTGAAATTTTCTGAAATATTTATTCCATGAAATAAAATAAAATAATAAATGGTTGTCTGTGGAAATGTATGCTTTTCTTTAACAGCATAGTCTGAGTGTCTACATTTCTAAAAAACCAAAAAAAACCTCCCCGATTCTTTTTTTAAGGTTTGCTGATCATTTTTTTTTTTTTTTGAAAACATTTTTTAATGTTCCATTCAACTGCTGCTGCTGATACTACATATCTTCTCTACAGCCAATCATATGTATCAGGGACTAAACTCACTACAGTTGTAATAATCAATGGGTCCAGGCTTGCTGCTATCGTTGTAACTGAACCAATACTAGCTTGTCTTCATACCTACTTATACATTAATTTGATCATGCAAACATTGAGTTTTTGTATACTTACAGGTGTGATGATTCCGGTAACCCCTATTGGTTGTTTGATTACCAAAATGCGTCGTCCAGGAAGTGCAGGTGGAATGACATCTCCATAGACTCGTCTGGCTTCTTCAGCAAACCATTCAAAAAAACTTGCACCATAAGTAACTTCAGCCACTGAATCGGCCATGCTTTTTCCCTGATAGACAAATCAAATTAGTCTTTAACACTGCAACTATAACGGTGGAGGGGATTTTAAAAGCATACAAATTGTATTTTTACTAGTTGCTTTGCTTACCAAATGTAAGATTGTATTCCTAGCCACATCGGAGTGGAAGGTAATAAAGCAGACTGAGCAGTCAAATCCGGAGTCAAATCAGCTGTAGATATGGATGTAGATTCAACAACCAAAATTGCATACATTGACTTTAAGGAGGTCATTAACACGTATATTTAAAAGGAATAGCAACAAAACAAATGTATCGAAGCTCTACCATTTCTTATGGCATTGAACATTCTTTTTTTTAATTTTAATTTTTTTATTTTACGAACTACAGCCACCAACCACTGCCTGATGATTGCATAAAAACACATGAAACTAATAGTTGTGGTCGGTCACTGTCTACCTGGATTTTGAATTAAATATATCTATAAAATATGTGGTTACCCTGAAAGTATAGAATTATGCAAAAAAATATATCTAGTTGAAGCCATAAAATGGTGTTCAAAATATTTAAACTTCAGTATTAAACATGGAGGTTGATATGCTGCTAAACAAAATCAATCGATAAACCAATCATTTGTAAGCAAAATTTTGTACCTGTTCTCGAGTCAGCAATTCCGCAAGTGATGTTTTGTTTGCTTCAATCAATGCATACCATTTCTTCAAAATGGAACTTCTCTCCTGAAAAGAAAAAGACAACTGTATATTGAAATGTCTTCCTGCCAGAGATCACCTGATAGTTACAACAAAGTTTAAGAATTCAATGCTTCCAAATTCTGATAAGAATCTTATTTGGTAGTACAACATGAATTAATTTTACCTTGGATGGTAAAGGCTTACAGCCATATCACATTGAAATACTGATTTTCATACATTCACCAAAGTTAAGCAACATTGAGCCTGATAAGTACCAAGATGGGTGACCACTTGGGAATACCAGGTGCTGCAAGCTTGGATGTACTGGTGGTGTAATGGATAATGGCTTCACACTGGAGATCAGTGAGCCAAGTTCCAATCCCAGGTGGGTTCATTTATGTGTAAATACCTTTGGGAACGATATGATCCACCTCCTCCAGCTATGGGCTAATTAGTAGGACATCAATAAATCATTATCTCAAACATTTTTACAATCTAAAAATATTTTCTGGCTTTAAATAACCTGCAAGAGGTTGATAAGCCATAAAACACCATTCAATTGAATGGTAACTTCCACCAAGCAAGACTCCATAATCATATATACTCAAATATATTATTATTATTACTACTATTACTACTACCAGTATTGTATATTGGACATACTACGATAACCTAGTTTTATATCTTAAAAAAAAGAAAAGAAGGAAGATCCTCTGGTATGTGTGGTATGCCAAGAGCCATTCACCATAAAACACATACTGATAAACTGCAGCCATTTTAATTCAATCCACTTAAAATGCAACCAAACAAGAAACTTAAAACTTTTTCAAAATACTGATTGATTTTACATATTCGAGTTTTGAATAGAAATTAAACAGATTTCAAAAATATAATGAAAAAATAAAAATAACCATAGTAAAAAAGTAGTCTATTTAAAATAAAGTCTTGTATTTAAAGAGTCAAAAACTTTAATTAAAAAACATTAAACTTCGGTATTAAATGAGCCAATGAGTAAACCAAACCAGTAAAAGGAATTATCATGAATGAGTAGCAACTGATCTGTCATACTTAAATATGGCTATATTCAATTAGCTGGAGACCATAGAGGATGTAATTAAAAGGGATTAAGAGTAAAACAATATCCTGAGAAACATCGGATTAACGATGTAGAGAAGTATGTCTGCCATAGGAAGTGGCCATTTTCCGTGGCCCATTTCTGTATTTTATTTAAGCATTGCTGGAGTTAACTTTCCATTGGGTTCGTATGTTAAAATTTGTACATGATTAAGAAAACATCAACATAGAGGGATTTAAATTTTTAAATCAAAAAAAGCATCACTGATAGAATGCTTCCTTGTTGAACTCCTTCCGCTTGTTCTTGTACTTGCGATTACTTCATACTTGGCCTTGAAATTTCTGTTTTTTTTAGGAAGTTCCCTATGAATTGTCAGTCTTCCTCTTAAGCCCAGTTCATATAGATCTTTTGATATGGCTTCTTATTCAGCTGTACTATCAGCTTGCTTTTTATATACTCTAATGCTTTCTGCAGTAGAATTAGACAAGAACAGTGCAGCTTCATTAACCATATTGGAACAAGGAATATGATATTCTCGGGTATACGTTCTTTTGCATTTGTATTGGTCTTTCGAAAATTTTTTTTTTTTTTTTGATGATACAAAAGTGTTTGGGAAAGTACATCACGAAGAACTGTCTGTCCTGGGTCCGTCCGTCCTGGGTAAGACAATAAACTATATCTGCATCCTGGGTATGATGATAAACTACATCCAAGAGCAACTGGTGTTCTTGAGCCTCACCTTAAGGGGGCCGCCTGTCTCTCCTTTATATTTCTTTCCGCAGAGAAAATACAAAGGGGCTGCGGTCTATATAACATCAGGACAACCTTCAAAAGCTGGACGACACTTCGCAGATATCTCTCCCGAGTAAGACCCCCCCATAGAGGAGAACATGACTAAAGACTGTGTGTACGCTATCCTGTGCAGCTGTGGAAAGAAATATAAAGGAGAGACAGGCCGCCCCCCCCTCAAGGTAAGGCTTCAAGAACACCAGAAAGCTGTAACATGAGGGGAAGTGGAAAAATCAGGTGTGGCTGACCACATATGGAGAGAGAAGGGAGATCACCACCCTCTGTGGGATCAGGTTGAGATCATAGACAAGGAACACCATTGGAAAATTCGTAAACCAAACATAGAAATGAATACAATATGGGAACCAGTAATAAGGAATGCCAGAGAAAAACAATAACAACAACAAAGTTGCAATATGAGCTCTGGTAAAAATATGAAATGATAACAGCAAAAAATTGCAATATGAGCACTGGTAAAAATGGTTGCTGAAGACATTAGGTTTAAAATACCCAGAAATTCATACACAGATGTCCTCAAGGATACATGACACAGTGGATAAAGGCATTGGTTAGATCCAGTGACAGGACCCAAAGAGTGTGAGTTCAATACCAGGCAGTGGAGAACTTTATCTCAGGAGATAACTGATAACTGACATCCATTAACAAGAACAGTATACCCTAGTGAGCGAAATAAAGGGTTCAGTTTGACATTCCAACCACCTGAAGAAGGCTGGAGCGTACAACGGCCAAAACATTGTGATAAACATGGCGACAAAGATGAGGACAATAGTCCGAATAATGTAAATAATGTACATAATACCTCATCTCAGAAATATAGACAGACAACATCTCTTTGTGGACAGCCATGATTGCACATGTCCTGAAAGGACATTGCATATAAAATGTTTTCTCCTACAACTAAAGAGAATATGCTATCCTGAGTATGACAATAAACTACATCTGCATCCTGGGTAAGACTATAAACTACGTCCAGCAAGGCCTCTGATCAGGAGGTTTGGAGGAGGATGGAACCACCTCTGTGTGCTGGTGTTCCCAGGTCCACCCAACTATGGGCAAATAGTTTTGACCCCAGTTTGGGGGTTAACTATGAAAGCATAAAAATAGGTTTTAATACCAGAAAATATTGAAATATTACCAGCAATAAAAATTGTCGGGATTAAATAACCCACTGAAGTTGATATGCTGCAAAAGAAAATAAACGAAACCAAAGAGCAAATGTTTTGTCATGTACTGATACTTTGTTTTAGATATTACATTCTTAAAGTATGAAAGCAAAACATGTTTTCCTGAATATTCCATGTTGAAATTATTCTAATAAAGGAAGATCTTTTGATATGTGTGTCATGCCAAGAGCCATTTACCATAGCACACATCCAGATAAACTGCAGCCATTTTAATTCAATCACTTAAAATATGACCAAACAAGAAGCTTAAAAGAACTTTTTCAAAATACCGATTCATTTTACATATTCCAGTTTCTAAGAGAAATTAAACTGATCTCCAAAATATAATAAAAAAAATAATACTATAACAACCAGCAATCTTAGTATTTAAAAAAAGAAAAAAAAGGAAATTTGACTCTTTAACCTTTCTGCAGGTGATTTTGTTTGCAAAGCAAAAATTTTATTCTGCCACTGTAAGTGACTCAGATGATTGAATGATAGCACATTTGAATTTTGTAATTGTGTTGTCATATCCTGCTATGGCAACAGAAAATTACCATGATTAAAATTAAGTAGACCAGTAGCGGAGCCTTAAAATACAATGCAGTGGATAGGAAAGTAGTGAATAATGCAGGTTGTTAAAGGTTAAATAGAAGGTTTTGTTTGGAAAAAAACATTAAATTTTTGCATTAAATAACCCAATGGGTTGATATGCCATAAAACAAACCAAACCCTGTTAAAATGGGAGCATCTAATATGCCTGTGCATCTCTTAATCTAACAATTTTGAGCAATGACCTTTCTCAAATACAGTCCATGGGTATGACAGTAAACTGCATATGCATACTGGGTACGGCGATAAACTATGTCCAACAGAAAGGCCGTTTTTGAAAAAATAAGGTTGTCGGCTATACGTTTTTGGAAACATAGTATTACCAGCTATACCTTTTCGAAGGAATAATGTTGCCAGCAGTGAGTTTTTGAAAAACTATATTACCAGCTATACATCTTTGAAAAAATATTACCAGCTATATGTTTTTGGAAAAATATTACCAGCTGTACATTTTTAGAAAATAATATTGCCAGCTATACATTTAAATGTTTCCAGCAGTACATTTTTGAAAACCAAATGTTTCCAGCAGTACATTTTTGAAAACCAAATGAAAGTCACTCAAAATCTTTTTCGGCATAAAATGGCCGCTAAGGTTGGAATGCCGTTAAACAAAACAACCAAACCTTTTCTCAAATAAAATTTAGTTACAAATGACATTAAGTAAACGGTATTGACTTTTAACAGTTATCTTCATAATTTTAAAGACTGGATTTCCTCACCTTAGCTGTTGTATCCTTCCAGCTTTCAAAAGCGGAGTATGCAGCATCAATAGCTAATTGTGTTTCTGTAGTTGACATGTCTGGAACATTCTCAATCAATTCACCATTGGCTGGATTAGTCACTGAGAAAAATAGGGAGACTAAGTTTTTACTACATGAATGTTGACCTTAAATAGATGAATATATGGAAGATATAAACTACTTAGCATTTCAGAGAAAGATTAATTAAGAAGAAGGAAATGATTACTAAAATCATTCATAATGCTTTTCCTTTACAAATACATTAAACCAAGTGACTAGAATATAATAAACTCTTTTCTTATTCTAAGAGAAATTCCATTGACTTTGTGGCAAACTGAATAAAGCTTAAGATAAAAAAAAAATATTAAAAGAAAAAATAGCTTTGGACATTTATTATTTACACTATTTACATTTAGCTATTGTCCTCCATCTTTATTGTGGTTATCACATTTTGGTCATGAGGCTCTCTGGACTTCACCAGGTGTAGATTAACAGCAAAAATGAGGACAATAGTCCAAATGTCAGTCAGTTACATGCCATGCATGATACACGCTTAGGCAATCATGTATCTTTTGATACATGATTGATGAGGCATAGTTTTTTCCACATTAGGTTGACATTTCTTTCTGCAGTAGACCAGTTGCCATCCAAGGCTATAGAACCTGGCATGTCCTGCTATTTACTCATAGCTGGGGGGGGGGGGTAGAAGAGGAGGATACATACCTTTCCCAGTATTATTATTAACGTGTAAGTTGATTTAACTGGAATTGGAATTTGGCTCTCAGATTCCTCAATCGAAGCCGCTATCCATTATTCCACCATGCCTCCCAGTCCAAATGTAATGTGTAAATAATTCCTCATCCCAGAAAATCAGAGAAAAAAAAAATTGTCCTTCTTTTGAAGGATTTTTCATCTCTAATATTTAAATTTGATTTAAAAGCTGCATTTCATTAAGTGGGGGTGATCATCAGATGCCAAGATTTTTCTATTCCAAAAATAGTGAACATCCTGGGCAAGACGATAAACTACATCCGACAGCAAAGCCTCTGATCGGGAGGTTTTGAGGAGCATGGAATGACCTCCTAATTGCTGGTGTTCCCAGGTCCACCCTGGCTCGTATAGGTTAAACCGCTAAACTAGGGTCAAAACACTATGGAAGTGTAAAATAGGTTTTAATACCAGAAATACTTTTTTTGTAAAAAAAATTATTACCAGCAATACATTTTTTGAAAAAATATTACCAACAATAGATTTTTTTGAAGAAAAAAAAATATTACCAGAAATATTTTTTTGGAAAGAAAATATTACCAGCAATAAAAATCTTGTCGGCATGAAGTAACCCATTGAGGTTGAAATGTCACAAACCAAACTCTTCAGAATTTGAAAAACTGAACATTTTTTAGACTCTAAAAATCTACATAAAAGTGAAGGACCTGTTTGATATAGACTTTAACATTTGGGTAGATTAGTATTTTTTTTTTATTTTTTAAAAAAAATATCTTGAAAAATGAATGCAGATTTTGTGCTTTTATTTGTTTCAAGATTTAAGAATAAAAACTCGTAGAAGGTGCGTAAAATTATTCGTTTTACTTTTATGTTCAACTTAATTCATCTTTAATATAAATTCTATATTTATCACTTTGCAGATTGATGCAGTTAAGCTTAACTCGGCAACACACAAAAGGCCAGAAACACCAATGAAATTTGTGATCAAGGAAGTTTTGATGAATGTACAGTGCCAAATGTTGAATTCACTGCATGAAATCTTTGAAACCACTCTTGAAAATAAGGGACACATCACAAATATCTTTCTACCAATGATAACAATGCATTGAAGATTTGGAATCAAAACTTGATACAACTCTCTGAGAGCTTGCAGGAGAGCTAGATGTAAGCGCTGGAACAATTTCCAAATAATTGGAAATTCAGAAACATTGCAGTTATGATGTCTGCTCCTAGCTTCTTTTCGTCCTGTGTATGACAATAAACTACGTCCAACAGCAAGGCCATTGTTCAGGAGGATTTGAGGAGCATGGAACAAGCTCTTAATTGCTGGTTTTCCCAGGTCCACCTTGACACAGAGTGGTAGCACCTGTCAGGGTCCCAGCTATGGGAAAATAGTTAACCCCAACAAAGGTATCAAAACACTATGAAAATATAAAAATAGATTTTAATACCAGCAATACATTTTTGAAAAAAAATATTAATACATTTTTGTTAAAAAAAAAAAAAAAAAATATATATATATATATATATATATATATATATATATATTACCAACAATAAAAATCTTGTTGCCTTTAAATAACACATTGAGATTGATATGCCATAAACCAAACCAATGTAGCAGACATGCAAAAAAGATAAATACTGGGACAGAAAAAACATGTTCTTCTACAAGATACATAAGACTTAAAATGGGAAAACTTTTTCCTTTTTTTTTTTTTTTTTTTACAGTAAGATTCAACCTTTACATGGCCCAGGGACCACTTGATGGTTGGTTGTTTGGGGTTTTATGGTATATCAACCAATATGGGTTATTTAATGCCAGATCCAGTATTTACTAAATATATCAAAAACGTATAGCTGGCAACATCATTGTTTCAAAAACGTATAGCTGGCAACATCATTGTTTCAAAAAAGTGTAGTTGGCAACATCATTGTTTCAATGTGCTGGAAAAGACCTGGAAGTTCACTATTTTCCCATAGCTGGGACCCCAACAGGCGCTACCACCACAGGTCAGGGTGGACCTGGGAACACCAGCAATTAAGAGGTGGTTCCACGCTTCCTCCTGATCGGAGGCCTTGCTGTTGGATGCGGTTTAACGTCGTACCCAGGACGGGGGACCACTTGAGGTAGGGGGTTATGATCAGGGGTAGTTTATACGGATGGGAGGGTATATAACGATTGATTCTAAACTGGTTAAAGATTGTAGTAAGGCCAGTAGTTTGTGAGAAGAAGCTGTTTGAGTGGAACTTACTTCTTGTTGAGGAAATGTGGGTGGTCTGTTACAATATAAGTGGCATGGCAGGTCCTAGCCATGAATGTCAGACCTGGTGGAACCAGGAGATGCAGTTCATTCGAAAACCTTTCCATGGTAGTAGTGAAAGAGCAGTGAGAGTCGCCACATCCCACCTGTGAGACAGAGAGAGGTTGAAGTGTGGAAAAATAATTCATCTTCCACTGAGAGACGATTTTGAACTCTATCAAGACTAGAAAGCGAGGTCTGGGTACCTCCTGCCCAAATATGGCAACAGTGCTGCATTTTCAACCTGACCTTTCTTAGTGTTCACATTTGGCTGACATGTACAGTGGATCAAAGATATAATTTGAAGCAGAGTATAACCACATGTAAACTTGTCACGTGAAAGATGCTAAAAATAATTATTAGACAATTAATGTATAACCTCTTCTGAAAACTGGTATCTTTAAATGGTTACTACGAGATGAATTAAATGAACAAAAATATTTATAGGGTAACAGTGATTGGAGAGTTATAGACAATTTGGGCACAGGGATCAACACTGATTGGGGACTGTCGGTTCCATGCTTCAATGCAATCTCTAGGCCAACTTATTTTCTTTAATCCTCTCATGGCTTACATATGAAACCTGCTATATATATATATATATATATATATATATATATATATATATATATATATATATATATGAGGCACAGTGGAGTAATGGATAACGGCTTGGATTGAGGAATCGGAGAGCCGAGTTCGAATTCCAGTCGATTCCATTACATTCACTTACGTGCTAATACCCTTGGGAAAGGTGTGAATCCTCTTCTTCTCACTCCAACTATGGGTAAATAGCAGGACAGACTGGGTTCTATAGCCTTGGATGGCAACTGGTCTAGGAGAAGGACAACTCTGAATTCAAAACCTGCGGAGGGTCGTTTGGGGACCTTGTGGCATCCGTTGCACCAGGTCCCTGTATTCGTCCCTCCAAAAAGTGTGGATGGCCCTGCACAAGGCCTTCACCACTATAATCAAATCCTGTGTGGCTGTCGGGCTTTCAGTTTCTGGGAACTGATCTGTCTGACCCTCATACGTCGAGTTCGACGGGAGAGCGATAATATATATATATATATATATATATATACAGCCCAATGAAGAGTAGTGGCACCCTTTGTCAAGATTGCATTGAGGTGTGAAACTGAGAGTCACCATGCAGTGTTGAGTCCTATGTC
Organism: Acanthosepion esculentum; assembly: GCA_964036315.1. NCBI lineage: Eukaryota > Metazoa > Mollusca > Cephalopoda > Sepiida > Sepiidae > Acanthosepion > Acanthosepion esculentum. The sequence continues at coordinate 4,793,011 of OZ038498.1, read as the reverse complement.
CTCTCTCTATGACATGTTGGGCTAAAAAACGGTTGACCAAGATATTTTTGGAAGATTTTTTTTTTTAGGCAAGCACTCTTTGTAATTACAAACATATGGCCATATCACATTGAAACACTGCATCCTGGATAAGACGATAAACTACATCCAACAGCAAGGCCTCTGATCAGGAGGTTCTGAGGAGTGTGGAACCAACCACATCTTAATTGCTGGTATTCCCTGACCTGGGATGGTAGCACCTGTTAGTATCCCAGCTATGGGCAAATAGTTAAACTTTCATGGTGTTTTGGCCCCAGTTTGGGGGTTAAGAATAGGTTTTAATACCAGAAATACTTTGTAAAAAAATTATTACCAACAATACATTTGTGAAAAAAAAAAGAAAAAAAATTACCAGCTATAAATTTTTGAAAAGCAAATATTACCAGCAAAGGAAAATTATTACCAGAAAGATTTTTTGAAGGAAAAAATATTACCAGAAATAGATTTTTGAAAAAAATATTGCTAACAATGAAAATTTTGTCGGCATTAAATAACCCATTATGGTTGATATGCCGTAAAACAAACCAAACCAAACATTGAAACACTGGTTCCTGTACGATCACCAAAGTTAAACAACATTGATCAGGACCTGGATGGATGACTGCTTAGTAATACTAGGTGCTGTAAGCTTGGATGTGTGGATGGTGTAGTGGATAATGGCTCCGAATTGTCAATTGGAGAGCCAAGTTCCAATTCCAGTCAGGTGTTATATTCACTTACAAATACTCTTGGAGAAAGGTATGAATCCACCTCTTCTCCCCAGCAGTGGGTTAATTAGTAAGAATTGCATCACTAAATCATTATCTAAAAAAAAAAATTGGTCCTAGCTTTGGGCAAACAGTTAACCCACCAGACTGGGGTCAGGGTGCTATGAAAGTGTAAAAATAGGTTTTAATATCAGCAACATATTTTTGTAAAAAATTATTACTAGCAATAAATTTTTTAAGAAAAATTATTACCAATAATACATTTTTGAAGAAAAATAATATATTAGCAGCAATACATTTTTTGGAAAATTTATTACCAGCAATAAAAATCTTGTTGGCATTAAATAACCCATTGAGGTTGATATGCCCTAAAACAAAACAAACCAAACCATCAAAAAGAATTCCTACAATGTAAAAACAAAATTATTTCCCCTGCTTTAAATAGCCTAGAAAGTGTTAAGTTGTAAAAAAAGAAAAAATGAAAGACTCTTTGTAAATACAATGCTCAATATATAAGGATATAGCATTAATTAGATCATAACTTCTTCTATGCGCCATGTCCCTTCAGGATGTTGAGAATCCCGGCTCTCCACAATTTCCTCTCCTTTGTAGCTCTTAATAAATTTTGTCTTTTTGTTATCTCTCTTAAATTTTGTTCGGACATCCATTTACTCAAGCTCGCTAGGTAGGTCCATCCTGAGTATGACGATAAACTACATCCATGTCCTTGATAAATAAACTACATCCAATAGCAAGGCCTCGGATCAGGAGGTTTTGAGGAGCATGGAACCACCTCTAAATTGCTGGTGTTCCCAGATCCATCCAGACCCCACCCAAACTTGGGTCAAAAGACTATGAAAGTGTAAAAATAGGTTTTAATACCAGAAATACTTTATAAAATATTATTACCAGCAATAAATTTTTGAAGAAAAATTATTACCAGCTATACATTTTTGAGGAAAAAAAAAAAATTACCAGCAATAAAAATTGTGTTGGCATTAAATAACCCATTGACATTGATATGTCGTAAACCAAACCAAACCAAAAGCTAGTCAGGTTATCAGTTGTTTTCCTCTGTCTCTCTTATCTTCAATCTGTCCTGTGAGTATCAGATTCTCGAAGCCCTCCTTCCTCCTTATGTGCCCTAGAAATTTCAACTACCTCTTCTTGATGCTAAATATATGTCCTTTTTGTTTCCATTTTCTCTAAAACTTCATCGTTGTTCACATGTTCAGTTCATAGTATCCTCAGCATCCTTCTGTAGAACCACATCTCTGTGGCTACAAGTGGCATTTTTGTGGGAATCATCAATTTTGTTGCAAGGTGTGGATGTTTCTCAATAAATATTGAATGGATCCTGGTACATTTGTCCTGCAAACAATATTTGGCGGACTCATGTGATTCCAGGTAAATGTAAAATACAAAAATATGGAATTTAAAACAAACAATGCATGTATTAACAAGAGATTACATTAATACACAGTTGAAAGGAAAGGAAAATAGACTAAAACGTAGCTATTAAGAATGTGCATGTGTGCTCGTGTGAGAGAGTTCATCCGTCAGTCGACCAACAAAACAAACGTGTCCCAGTGGAGGACGCTTTCATCTATGATCTGCTACAGCTTGAAGAAGAAAGAGAAAGGAAATGTTTGTCTTTTTATAGAACTTAAATCGTCCTGGGTACGACGTTAAACTGCATCCAACAGCAAGGCATCTGATCAGGAGGTTTTGAGGAAGCGTGGAACCACCTCTTAATTGCTGGTGTTCCCAGGTCCACCCTGACCTGTGGTGGTATCACCTGTTGGGGCCCCAGCTATGGGAAAATAGTGAACTTCCAGGTCTTTTCCAGCACATTGAAACAATGATGTTGCCAACTACACGTTTTTGAAACAATGATCTTGCCAGCTATACGTTTTTGATATATTTAGTAAATACTGGATCTGGCATTAAATAACCCATAGTGGTTGATATGCCATAAAACCCCAAACAACCAACCTTATAGAACTTAAACAGTGCCACCTAACTGGCATTTGGCAAAGTCAAGTGGGTTAATCCACAGCGTCTTTCACTATATCACAATGCACCTTTGGATTTCAGTGACACACTTTCATTCCCTTTGTTATCTAGATAGCTTTGTTGTACTTTGCGTTATCTGTTATCCAGATATTTAAATTGTTGTACTAGTTTGATTTGGTATCTCCAATTTCCCTACATGCAAACAACCAATCTGCTACCGAGTGGCATGACACTAGCATTTACCGTTGGTGGCACACTGTCGGACTGCCAGAGTGTTCGTCTTGGGAATGTTACCACTTGTGGCCCACCGGTGTCTGCCACCAGAGTACCACTGGCATTGCCAGACCACCAGCAGACCACTCCATCCTGGGTATGAGGATAAACTACATCCGCGTCCTGGGTAAGACGATAAACTACGTCCAACAGCAAAGCCTCTGATCAGGAGGTTTTGAGGAGCGTGGAACCACCTCTTAATTGCTGGTGTTCCCAGGTCCACCCTGACCCGGGGTAGTAGCACCTGTTAGGGTCCCAGCTATGGGCAAATAGTTAACCCCAAAACTGGTGTAAAAACACTATGAAAGTGTAAAAATAGGTTTTAATATCAGAAATACTTTGTAAAAAAACAATATATATATATATTTTTTTGTCATCCACAGACAGACTTTTGCTGTTTTACATGGTGTCTGCCACCAGTGGACCATTGGCAGACCACCAGCAGGCCCCTAACGTCTTGTGTGTCGGGTTGTGATTTGCATGTTTGACTGTTCCTTTTGCTAACATCCACGCATTTTGTGTTCTAAGAAAACATAAGTATGAATGTAAATGAAAAATACTTTCATCTCCTGATGAGTGGATTTCAAAATCTACAAAACTCTGAGTAGAGACAGGTAATGTCCATGCAGCATGTATTGTGATCAATCATTTTGTGAAAGTTTTTAGATTAAAAAGTAAGAAATTCGAACAAGCATGGGGTGTAATTGAAACAATTTAAGGAACTTACCGTTAAAAGTCTTTCCGTCTGTGGCACTAACCCATTTTCCATTAATATAGGCTTTGTCCTTTATTAATGAGCTGTAGGATACTTTTACAATCTGGAATAGTCTGCCAGCCCGCTGACAGGAATATCTGCACTGACACAACATGTTACTGGAAGAAAAGATTAATTTTTGTAAAACAGGGTTACCTAATTATTTTTTTCTATCAACGATTTTATCACATAACCGGACATGCATATTTTCTTTAAGAAATTGTTCTCTATCTAAATTTTGAGCTGTGAACAGGTGATGTGATGATAAATGCCAGTTTAGTCGTCGTAACTGATCGTGTCAAGTGTGTTGTTTTGCTTTTTTTATGTACTAAAAACGAAATGTTATCTCCGTCATTAAAAAAAAAAACAACAAAAAAAAACATTAAAATATTATAGTTCTACAATTTTTCATAAACTTTGATTGAACTATGCACATCGTAAAATTTATAGTTAAAAATAAAATTTAGTTTCTAGTTTTACTTCCAATATTCTAAAAAATGACCTTCGATTTTGGTAAAAAAGAAATTCTATTTTTCTGATGAGAATGGTAGCTATTTCGCAACTTTATGGAAGTACCGAAATTTTTAAAGGTAATTCAATCGATAGAAAATCCATAAAGACTCTTCGATGGATTCATAACGTATAAAGCTCATGAACAAAATTTCAAAATAAAAATTGGAAAAAACCCACAAAAGTTTTAAATTTTTTTTAAAGTCGTTGATTTCACATGTAAACAAAAAAAACTAACTTCACATATCATTTTTTAACTTGTAAAATCAGAAGCGATGAATTCCAAAATTAAAGAAAATCGCTTAAATTTTTAACTTCTATCAAGATTTAATTTGATTAAGTTTACATTATTTTTTCGTTTTATGCATTTTATTTTTACTCGCTTCTTCGGTGACGGAGTGAAGAGAAACTAAACTTGATATTTCGTTTGTAAACTTTAAAAAGCTTGTTTCCCGAATTTTAAAATAAATATCAAGATAAAAATCAGATACTGAATTATTCATTAACTTCTGTAATTTTTTTTTAAACAGATTTTTGTAAAGATATTTAAGCCATTAGTAACTGGTTGTAGTTGTACTTACTACATATTTCGTTCATGTGCGAATGATTACGAAATCGCTACTCACGATTGACACCGCAAGTTTCATTTTAATAAATGCTAAGGGAAGTAACTCGTCCGAAACTTTTGATTAATTTACAGGTACTTCAGCAATAATAATTAGATATCTTTTCTCGTCAGTTTCGTTGGTCGATAACTCCTTGATTGTATGTCCCTAAGACTCTGGAGGGGTGCTATTGAGAAAGGAAAACATAAAAACAAGTGAAACATGAAATACACACTTTATTCAAATTAAAGCTAAAGTACATAAAAATCAATAAAATACTAGATTCCTTAAAAAAAATGTTAATTTGTAAAAATTACTGAGTAGTTAAATAAGTTCACTTAAAATTCGTAAAATGATCCTTACCTGGCACAGGTGGTATCACGGCTATTATTAGCTTAGATCAGCTCTGACCAGCTTGGACCAGCTATGACTAGGTAAGACCATCATAGGCCAGCGGTCCGAGAGGAAACACTCGGGTCCCCGCATTAAAAACTGACCTTGTGTCACAACCCGACTCGGTGGGGGTTCAAGTAAATTTGTCTATCACGGTCAGGAGAAGTCCTCCCACGGATGAACAGAAGTGACATAAATTTTACGAATTTTAAGGCAAAGAAAGTTCACTATCCCCCCCCCCAGCCTCACAAAAAATAGAAAGCTAAAAGTTGGAAAACCATTTTGTTTTTCCATAAAAAAAAAAGAAAAAGTAAAAGAAATAAGAGGCCAAAAGGTCAGTTATGTGCTATACGTAATACCTGCTTAGGCGATCATGTATCTTTCGATACATGATTGACGAGGCAGATTTTTTCCCGCAGTAGGTTGCCATTTCTTTCAGTGGTAGACCAGTTGCCATCCAAGGCATAGAACCCGTTCTGTCCTGCTATTTCCATTTGCTGGGGCGGGGAGGGAGAAGAGGATTCATACATTTTCTCCCCCCCCTCCAGCTATGCGTAAATAGCAGGACAAACCGGGTACTATGCCTTGGATGGCAAAAGGTCATCATTCTTAAAAATGTACGTGAAGAAAAAGGGGTGGTCAAATAAGTTGTGTAGAGGAGTGCTATTCAATGCAACGTTGAGGTTTCCATCTGTAGAGTAAAATCGGTTGCCTGTTCAAAGTAACGTAAATCCTCAATACATTTAATTATTTCTTTAACGAATTACAGAGCAATGAACAACATGAGAAATAACACCAAACGATATTATATAACAACAAACAAGTTTTCATTTATATAGCATAAGAAAATACAACGATTTATGCTGGAATTAATTTAGATTTACATTATTTGGACTATTGTCCTCATCTTTGTCGCCATATTTATTACAACGTTTTGGTCGTTGTACGCTCCGGCCTTCTTCAGGTGGTTGGAATATCGAACTGAACCCTTTATTTCGCTCTCTGGGGTAGACTGTTCTAGTTCCACGTGCCATGTTTAATGGGTGTCAGTTATCAGTTATCTCCTGTTAATTTCCCTCTGAAAGTTCTCCACTGCCTTAGCTGGGTATAGAACTCATACTCTTTGGGTTCTGTCACTGGATCTAACTAACGCCTTTATCCACTGTGCCATGTAGGACACAGTCTACCCAAGTGAGCGAAATAAAGGGTTCAGTTCGACATTCCAACCACCTGAAGAAGGCCGGAGCCTACAACGGCCGAAACGTTGTACCTCATCTCAGACATATAAACAGATACTGAATGTTCGAAACGTTGTAATAAATATGTCGACAAAGATGAAGACAATAGTCCGAATAATGTAAATAGTGTACATAACACCTCATCTCAGAAATATAAACAGATACTGAATTTAGATTTGTAATTGAAATGTGTGGTATTTGTTTAAATCTTTGTACAAACTATTTTTAAGGTGTTTCGAATGTAATTTGTGATTTTAAGTGAAAGATTTTGTTTAAGTTGTTGTGATGAAAAGTTTATAAAGTCAGTGAAATTATTAAAATCTGTTTATGTGGAATTTAAACAGTTTTATTTTTGTGCAATGTAAATTTTCAATGTAATTTGGAATAAATTTAGTTGTGGTAAAGTTATCTTCTTTTGATTGTATTTTTGTCAAGAAATAATGTTGAATTGTTTGAGCAGATTAAGAAGAAAATAATATTCTGTGATTGAGAAACTTGAAATATGAAACAATTCTCTGCTGTGTAATAAACTAAGTGTGAAGATGAGTGAGCGATGTCTGAAAGTTTGGATTATGTTAAAAGGTAACTTTAAAATTTCAGATGATAAAGTGACGTAGATTGGTTTAGCAACTGGCTTGAGGTCACGATTCTCACTAGTGAGATGAGTTTGCGTGTGAATTTATTTACTTCGTTGGACTTGTGATAGGCCCCAGGAAATTGGCGCCAAAATATTTAACTCGATCACGAGATGAAAAACGGATGTGCGTGGGTGGATGGCGACGCCCATTTGCTTGTTTATGAACCAATCAGCAAACAAATTCTTGGAAAATATTGTGGAACTGGTTTTATACAAGAACGTCACTGTGATCCACTTTTAAATGGCTTTTGCACAGATTTTAACAAGATCTCATACTGATCCACTTTTAGATGACCTTTGCACAGAAGTGTAGAATTACGATTCTATAAAGTCCTTTTAACCAATCAGAAATCAAGATACAATTCTGTAATGAATTTCTTAGTTTTCGAAAAGTGATAAACTCAAAGACGACCAGGCACAGCAACCAGAGAGTTGATGAAAGAATTTCGTCCGTTCTCCCATGCCTACATTTTCGAACACGCCTAAAAATCCCACAGAGAGTCGAAAGGATTATTACTATCAACGAGATACTTACATACATGGTGGCTGTCGACTCGCAAAGCGAGTATGACCAGCACTTCACTTAAACTCCCACATACATACATACAAGGACTCTATTCTCTCTCTCTATTATATACTAAGACGTTCAACACGAGAACCTTCTGATATGAAATTACAAACTCTTTAAATATTGCATATTTTATTTTAAGAGATATAAAAATTATCAGTACATGCAAAATATATCGTTGTACTAATCATCTTTGCATGCATTTTTAAAAAGTCAAAAATTGGTGTATGTTAATTGACGTTATCCGAAGACAACCACCTACAAAACGCATAAAGCCCACTTGTATAACTCCACAACATCAGTTTTCAATACCATCAATCAACCATATCAAAATGAAGTCACTGTGGTTAAGAAATGCTTTTCTTATTTTCTACTACGTCTTTTATATTAAAAATAAAGTTATTTTAAATTAGATTAAGTAAACTTAATTTCCTAATTTTCATCAAATAACCTTTGAAAAAAGTACATTTAATTTTTGCAAGACTTTTAAAATGGAGAATTAACTTTTGTTTGCGAATGTCTCAGATGACGAACATCTTCGATACTGAAAACGAAAAAGTATATTCTAATCAATATAAATTCGGTTTTAAACACACAAACCAAAGTATATTACTTACTGGGTCTAGTAGATTTATTCGTTTACCTTTGAATTGTAGCGGACCTAAAAAACGACTGGTCGGAAAATACGTATTTTTTCCTCCACTCATTTTTCTCGCCGCGAGCATTTATCTCAAGTAGGTGCGAATTTTACCTTACAACTACGTCCGCATCCTACGTCATCGACAGCTGTCGTAAACATATAAATAGCGCAGAAATTTTCAGTTCAGGAGGGAGAAATCTGCCAGCTACTGAACTTCATGTCGGCAGATGGAAGGAAAGCAGTCCCTTTTTCCACTCCTTCAACGACCGCGGCCAAAGAACGAAGTCACTGAACAAGGTCAAGAACTGGGAACACCCCATATTAGCGACACCAGTTAAGTACTGTTTCACCATATCTCGCAAATGTAATTAAGGAAAAGACATTTCGAACTCTTCGCCATGTGCACAACTGTGACAACTACTTGTATACTGGAACAATAATACCGTACACAACCGAATCACACACAGTCAATGCTTACTGTCGTTTTTGAATAAATGTTATTTTGGATTTGGTTAAATCAAGTTTTGTCTTTGTTTCGAATTGTTGTTGTAAATGATAAATTTTGTATGCTTGAGGCTTCGGTGCTGACCAGGCTTTGCATGCTCTCAACAAGCAATATATATTGAAACAAAACACAGAGAAATGTAGCCCCTTTATTCCTTTCTTTTTTTTCTAAAAACAACAGAAATGTCTAACCCTCACGAGGAAAATTTTGAAGTATCCGCAAATCACCGTCTACCACCATTTAACGGCTCAAACATTAAAAAATGGTTTACTCAATTACAAGCCATAATCTCCGTCGGGAAAATAACATCACAGAAAACCAAGTTCAATAACACGGTGGAAGTGTTGCCACCCGAAGTCGTAGACGAAGTAACTGATTTGTTAGATGCGGTACTAGAAATAAACCCGTACGACACCGTCCTGGGTACGACATTAAACTGCATCCAACAGCAAGGCCTCTGATCAGGAGGTTTTGAGGAAGCGTGGAACCACCTCTTAATTGCTGGTGTTCTCAGGTCCACCCTGACCCGGAGTGCTAGCACCTGTTGGGGTTCCAGCTATGGGAAAATAGTGAACTTCCAGGTCTTTTCCAGCACATTGAAACAATGATGTTGCCAGCTATACGTTTTTGAAACAATGATGTTGCCAGTTTTTGAAACAATGATGTTGCCAGCCATACGCTTTCGAAACAATGATGTTTCCAGCTATACATTTTTGATATATTTAGTAAATACTGGATCTGGCATTAAATAACCCATAGTCGTTGATATGCCATAAAACCCCAAACAACCCGTACGACACCCCCAAAGATGCCATCATCAAGAGAATGGGTCGGTCCGAAGAGGCCATGCTACAAGACCTGTTCAGTAACATCAGTCTCGGCGACAATACTCCTTCGCAAATACTGCGATATATGCGAGCGCCACTCGGACAAAATACCATGTTTGAGAAAGTGCTACTGCGGTTGTGGCTAGATAAACCCCCTTACACCACAACACAAATACTAGCGCCAATGGTAATCACCAGCCATATGGACAAACTAGCATCCTCTGTCGATAGGATACACGAGTCCAGCCGTATCTCACGCAGTATCACCGTACTCTTTGCCCCAGTCAGCACAACGAGCTGCAGGAATTAATGGATGAAATGAGCGAACTGAAATCCATGCTGAAAGCTCTCTAAACTCAACGCAGAGAGCCGAGAAGTCATTCACAGCCCCAAGGCAGGTATCATAAAAGCAGGAGCAGAGAGACAACCACATAAATAACCCCAAGGTGATTTGTGCTGGTATTGTGGTGAATATGAAATAAAAATAACTCTGTTTTTTTTTCTCCACAGTTTTCAAATTCGCGGGTCTATGTGAAAATTTATTTTGTCGAATGAAAAAGGGAGCGGCTTACAAACTGAGAAAAAAAGTAACGAGCCGATGTGAACTCTCTCAATTTGTTTTAAATATTTTGGAATATTACTTTATGTCCGATGATTTAATATGAAAATGTTTTTCTTCTTGACAATTCATCGAAACTAGGAACATTAAATATTTTATTCCTTTTCCTGAAACAAGCTACTGACAACTTCAAATGTGTAAATTTGTAAATAAATTCCTTGTTTCGTTAAATATAAAACGTGTGTTTCCTCGTCATTATCTCTCAAAACTTCAGTATCAATCCCAGTTGGGCAAGGGATGCCAGGAAATGCAACAACCCCTGTAACTTCAAGTAACGGCGTTAAATACACTGCATTAAAACATTCAGAATGGCGTCATTTATTTGCAACTTCCTGGAGAGCAGATACTTTAGGGTGTGGACTCGTCCATTTACCTTATCCCCCTAGCAACAAGAACATTCCATTTTGCACGCCTACGCGAACTAACATAACCAATCAAAACCCTATAGTGTTAAACAGCGAATTCTATTGGCTCGCAGCGTGATAATTTGAAAACTTTACTTGGAGAAGTTAAATCGCGCCAAAACCAACTTGAGCCGATTTTCACACCGAAATCCTTATATAAGGAAGATTTTCAACCGACCAAGTTAGTCAGTCCAGCAAACACAGAGAAACGCGGATCGAATCCATGCAACTTACGATTGTAATTTTCCCGCGCACAAAAGAACACAACTGACTCACTCACAAACTCGACTCGAAGATTACTCTGTGATTACAACGAATTTCAACTTACGAGACTTTACTTATCCAAAGTGATTATTCAACACTCACTATAACTTAAGTAAAAAAACTATCATCGAACATAACACATATCTACAGTTAAAGGTAGACTACTTTTGCTAACTTCATTCTAAACAGTACAAAACGATACGAACATAAAAAACGTTGTTTAAACATTAAATCCAATTCCTTGTAATCAAACATACCAACACACCAAAAAATAAGCAAACCTTCGTCCACTAACCAACACAAGACATAAAATACCTTGATACAACCTTTTGTAAATAATCTTTAAATTGTACATAAATGCATTTGTTTCTTTGAATTGCATACATGTTTTTGTCTTATTTTATATTGTAAAATATTTATTGTTGTGGATGCATGCACAGTTCACGCAACCTGATAAAAAATCCTTCTGATAAATTCTAACACTCAAGCAAAATCATAGTTCATACCGCACATCCCCAACAAGGTGTTGAGATGTTGAGTGTTTCCACGTGAGTATATGGTAATAACGAACAAACACAGTCGTAGGGAAAAATACTGGTATATTCAGAGAGGTATTTACATCAGAGAGCTTAGTAGTAGAACGAACGTAGGTTAGTAGTAACAATAAGTAATAGTAATAAAGTCCAACGGTATCTTCCGGTCGAGAAACGGAAGTGTAACTGATCACTACAGAAGTCTCACTCTGCACTGCACTGCTACACTACGATATTTAACAACCCTCCCACGTGGGTCGAATGTGGCACAAGGCCGGTTTAATGTGGGCTCCCCGAGCCCGTAGGCTCGGCCAAAAATATGCCCATTTAGAACCCGTATAAACGGGTTCAAGGACTGTCTACCTCCCCGGACGACACTTTGCCCTGCGGCAAAGCCTCGTCCGGGTTCCTCTCTGCCAAAGCAGAGAGTGAGACAAGAGTCGCGCACAGTCAGAGACTGCGTCTCGTACACTGCTACGCTACTCGCAGTCTCTAGAACTACTGTTCTATTTATAATAATAGGATCAGTCTATTGTGGTTGTGAAGGTGGGTGCGCCCCAACACAAGGGCACCGATTAATGATACCCTGTCAGTTGTAAAAGATCAAGAAATAGGAGTAGCACAAAGGAGCATACTGCCCGTTACCCTCTTTAATATAGAAACAATATCACCAACATCACACCCTATATGTGGACGACTTTGTGATTTATTACAGATCCAAAGATATGAACACAATAGAACACCACCGACAACCATGCTTGAATAAAATAATCAAATGGGTGACACGAAGGGATTTAAGTTCTCCAAATATAAACTAAATGTATGCACTTCTCCCAACTAAGAAAAAAAAAACGCATAATGACCCTACATTCCAGCTTAATAGCAACACCATTCCTGTCGTAAATCAGTTCAAATACTTTTGAATAATCTTTTACAGGAAGCTGATTTTCATTCCTCATATTAAATATCTCCGGTCAAAATATAACAAAGCTCTTCAAGTGCTCCGAGTCGTTTGCTCACACCAACTGGGAAGCGGACAATCAATCGTTACGAAAACTGTACCATGCCCGGGTTAGATCAAAACCTGTCTACGGATGCCTCATATACGACTCCGCAAGGAAGTCGTACACAAGGGAACTGAACACTTTCATCATCAGGGGCTAAGACTTGGCCTAGGTGCTTTCGCCACATCTCCAACAGAAAGCCTCTACACTAGAGCATACGGACCTCCACTAAAATGAAGACGTAAAAAACTGACCCTACAATACTGCTCGGGAGTCTTCCTATGCCCAACTAACCTCACATACAAATGCACGCTCTATCCCCAATACACACCTATTTGTAGAGGACCGTGTGGGTTTACGTATAGTTGAATTAGGAACACGTGCTGTTTATTCCTGCTAGAAGAAGGTCCAACTACAAGAACAATGGCGGATTCAAGTTGAGTCCAGCCGAAGATGTAAAGAAAACAAACAAGACCGGTGTATATAAACAAATATATGTATTAAACAACAATTTCACAAGTGACAAAGACATTAACATTTGTGTTTGTGTGTGAACATAAAGAATTTGTATTTTGGTGAATGTTCGTACGTACATGTATGTGTGTTTCAGGGCGTTTTCCCACAAGTGGGCGAAAACGCAGATTTCTACGAGAGATCACATTTTTTTTAAATGTGTCCTCTGAAATGCAAATTAGAAAAGAGAACGAGGCAAGAAGTCGCCCAGTATTTATAGTGTAGGGAGAGCGACCTCTAGTGAACAATTAGGGAATTAAGGAAGATTTGTTTGTTTGTTTGTTTGGGGTTTTATGGCATATCAACCACTATGGGTTATTTAATGCCAGATCCAGTATTTACTAGATATATCAAAAACGTATAGTTGGCAACATCATTGTTTCAAAAACATGTATCCCTGGCAACATCATTGTTTCAAAAACGTATAGCTGGCAACTGTTTCAAAAACGTATAGCTGGCAATATCATTGTTTCAAAAAAATGTATCCCTGGCAACATCATTGTTTCCCATTACATTTTAGGGGTAAGGTGTTAGTATATTTAGCTTAGGGTTTGGGAGGGAAAGTTAATTGTAAGTTGTAGTTGTTTTGGGATGGGTTAGATGTGATGGGGCATGACATGACCAGCCGATTGATCGGATCGACGGCCTTTTGGTTGGACGTAGTTTATCGTCATACCCAGGACGCGGATGTAGTTTATCGTCATACCCAGGACGTGGACACACCTTGGGATTTCACTATTTTCCCATGGCTGGGACCCTAACAGGTGCTACCACCCCGGGTCAGGGTGGACCTGGGAACATCAGCAATTAAGAGGTGGTTCCACGCTCCTCAAAACCTCCTGATCAGAGGCCTTGCTGTTGGATGTAGTTTATCGTCTTACCCAGGACTCGGATGCAGTTTAACGTCATACCCAGGACGGAATTAAGGAAGAGCTAACACCGACATATTTAGGAAAATGTATTAAACCATATAGCCTACGAATGACCAAAATCCTTAACAAATTACAAATAAATGCAGTATCAATTCATAAATCTATCATCTCCAGGGCAGCACTTGAAAAGACAACCAATCCCATCATTTTCCATGAAAAAAATACAATCTTTCACTGACAGTTACCCAATCCCTCTTCTTATATCGACTGATGGATCAACAGATTGTATCAAAGTAGAATATCCAGTCATACACAATAAAACAAAAAGAATGAAGTCGCTTCTGAACAATAAGCTCTTTATTCAGCGCAGAACCGGTGACCATTTTGGTGCTTGACGTCATAACCGGAAGCAAAGACAAAAGAAATTATTATATATTCAGACTTCATGTCCGTACTCACACACACACACACACACACACACACACACACACACACACACACACACACACACACACACACACAGCTCCGCTAATTATAAAACTCTAAGTGGAATAGAATATTTTTCAACACTTAATTAATATCATCCTTATCTGCTGGATACCTGGTCATATCGTCATCAAGGGCAACGATAGGGTCGATTCGGCAGCCAAAAAAAAAAAAAGCATTTACCTTCAAAGATTTATTAAATAGTTTGTAGTAACGCCTACACACACCACGCCCACAATTTACTCAACAGCAATTGGACAATAAATAAACAGTACTATTCGTAAAGACAATTTACGCATCGCACGAGCCGCATAAAAATTCCTCGTGTTTTGTTTCAACCAAACTAGCTATAGAAAAAAATCAACAATTGGTCGATTTTAGGCCAATCATAGAAATCGACACTTTCTTCAGTATTCTTCCCGCGCTTGTTCTGGGAGCCTACTTTACCGTATAAATGCAGAAGTTTAAGGAAGAAACTTCAGTAGAATATTAAATTCCACAACCAAAACCTTGTACGTGTATTCTCGCAATTTTCTACTCATACACACACAGACATTACCTACATACACACACACACACACACACACACACAATGAACTGTCTGTTATCAACGCCAAGCGAACTATTCAGAACTTTAACATTCTTCTACACAAACAAAGAACTTTCAAATTCAAACATCAAACATTCTTAAACACTAAACAAATATCAACAAAGAGACTCCTTACAACATACACTTGTATTTCCCACACGGTACAAGGGAAATCACTTTTTACGACTTAATCTTTATTGTCATTGTATATGCTTTGTTTCAATATACATTTTGCTTGTTGATCTTTCAATCATCTCTTGTTGTTCTTTTCTGTGTTTTCTTTGCAAATTGAATGTGGAGTGTTAATGATAAAAACGCAACCTTCGACAAAAACCTTCTGATAATTTCTGACCAACACCACTAGCGCCCCACAAGTTCAAACACTAAGCTCCCCTGAACAGACATCAGATCAACTATTAATGTATTCTCATCAAAGAAGAATGACAGAAACTATTGTCCGGCTGTCCAAACAACAAATTATACAGCATCACACCTACTATAAAAGAATGGCATCAAAGGCTAAAAACAAAGAAACGGGGCGTAGTAATAATGTCAAAACTTCATATTGGACTCTTCATGATAATACATTCTTATATTCTTAAACAAGAACCACCTTTAATCTGTATACCACGTCAAGAACTATGCATATTAAAACACATACTAACAAATTGTAGCTACTTTAATCAAATCTACTTTAAATACTACCAAACAAGCAACATGGAAGAACACTTTCATGACATTAATCCACATAATATCCTATGATTAAAAAAAAATCAAAGTATAAAACATACATATCACCGCCTCTCGTAATTAATAATGTCCACACAAACATGTATATGCACAAAAGTTGAGTATCATCTACCATTCTGTTGTGAAAGCAGAATAACATAAATTTAAAAATTAACAATTATAATATATATATATATATATATATATATATATACACATATACATTATATGTATACACACACATATATACATTATATATATATATATATATGATGAAAATGTGGAAAAGACAAAGCAAAATCCGAATATGTGAGTTTACTGTTTTTACATATTCGGATTTTGCTTTGTCTTTTCCACATTTTCATCATACCGTCGGATCTACATCCACACATTTGCTTACATATATATATATATTGAAAATTATAACATAAGAATAAGATTGTTATAACATCACTATAAAAAATAGCCATTTTGTTTCAACTCTTCTAGTGTCTTATCAAGTGACGCTGTTGATTTCAAAATAAAGGGTTTTAAGAGTTCAAAAACCAGCCACCACCCAGCAGGGAAAACGTTGTTACGTAATCTGTGATGACCAATCAGAATACAAGTAGATGGTAATTCAAAATAACGTGACAATATAACCTAAGTACAATCTATTAGTACATTAAAGTTAAGATTAGATAAAATTAGAAATCAATTCAGCAAATGTTATCGTTTACACGTTATAGACCCGCGGCCGTCGCGCCCTCTGCCCCCACTTCTGAACGACACTGGTGTGTAAGTAGATAGATTTTATGACAGTTATTGTGCATTTTGTTGACATGGATAGGTTGTACAGAAACCGATGAAACTATCAGACTCTATGACTTAGAAATGTTGCATAACAAGTCATTTTGGATTCGTGAAATTCTGAGGCGACCGGCTAAATACTCATTTTTATTGGTGACACTTGAAGACTTACATTATTGTGTGTCACAAATATAAATAATGAATGGTTTTGGAATATTAAAACAGGAAGATTTTAAAATTAAAAGGTTTGATCTTTTGTTAGTGCTTGTTTTGTCTTTCGTCATTTCAAAAAATTGAGAGAGAGAGAGAGAGAGAGAGAGAGGACACCAGCAACAGATCTATAGGGGTCAAGTGACAGTAAGCATATTCCAGCAACGTTACATAAAGGATACAACATAAATCTGAAAAATCTATAGGCCAACTTAAAACTTGAATATTCTTACCCGATTATCTTGTGGAATCTATAACGAAATTTTTGCTCCAATGGAATAATTACAAATATTTATTTTAGACATTCGCACTTTCAATTAAGTTTGCCAAGGTTGAGACTACATTACTTGTCCCTTTCTTATTCGATCTGGAAAGGAAAATTAGGTTCAAAGATAATCTTATACTTGTAAATTTACCAATATGCAAATGAACTATACTTACGTAAATTAATCGTGTCGTAAAAAATGATCACACAATGGCTTTTCAATTGGAAGGAAGTAGTCTTCCACAGAACTAATGTTCAGATGATACAGTATATTTTCGTGTTGAGACCGGATGGCAGTGAAAGAATGCAGATTGATAGATTTTCTAGTCGCAACTGAACAGATGTGGACAGCTGCTAAGGCGTTGATTGGACCATTGTGTATCGATATTTTATTGGTTCCTGTGAATACGGGATTTTCAAGAGTTATCGATTAGACGCTCAGCCTTATCATCTTCTTATCGTATATACAATACGATAAACGAGTTAATTACAATTTATGAGATATTAAAACTAAAACTCTGGGTGTTGAATATAATTAATTAATTAAAATAAGATATGTAAATATTTTTTCGCTTTGTTATAAATGTTTTTCCGTAAACAATTTACTTTTTTAATCTATTTACTCTGCAAAAATATCCTATTTAGTCTCATACGAAAAACATCAACTGCTACTATTGTTTTTTCATGTTTTTCGTTTTTACCACAATCTTTTCCTTGCAATAGTGTCTTTGTTATTACAATGATTAGATTGATTCGTTTTCTACTGTTTATCAACCCTTTGCAGGTTATTTAAATCCAGAAAATAAATTTTAGATTGTAAGAATTTTTTTTTAGATAATGATTTAGTGATAAGTCTTACTAATTAATCCATAGCTTGGGGGAGAAGAAGTTGATTCATACATTTCCCAAAGGTATTACCGTGTAAGTGAATATAACGAAACCAAATGGAATTGGAACTCGGCTCTCCGATGGCTAATTCCGAACCATTATCCATTACACCAGCCGCACATCCAAGCTTACAGCATGTGGTATTCCCAAGCGGTAACCCATCTGAGCAGGCCCCTCCTGGGTATGACAATAAACTACATCCGGCACCAAGGCCATATTTGTTGAGTCTTTTGGAATTAGTCTGAGTCCAAAACTTGCATATATTTTAGATTTACAGCATTTTTCATGCAAGTATCTATAAGCACTGAAAACGTCAAATTGGTGACCCAGTGACTTGGTGTTAAATATTTTGTAGCAGGATTATGATTTATATGTTTAGTTTTTTAATTCAAAGCGTTTGAAACTAGTCTGAGTCCCAAACTTTGATGTAAAATCCTGATGTAAGATTCTTTTTCCGGGGTAGAATTTATGCCTTTATCCATAGCAGTAATGACGGGTCTTTAAGTACTATCACAGCGAGGGGAAAATACTTTTTAAGTGCTATCTTTTTGACAACATAAAGTGTTTGTTTTGTTTTTATGGCAAATCAACCTTTTCTATGTTATTTAATGACAGGTGCTGTTTTCCTAAATGAGTCGACACAGGTTTGGCAAACGAGTATCCCCGCTCCGGGTGGGTTTATCCCTTTACAGAACCGGCCTGGGTATGACGATAAACTACATCTGCGTCCTGGGTAAGATGATAAGGTCCAACAGCAAGGCCTCTGATAATACGTTTTTGAAAAAATAACATTACCAGATATACATTTTTGAGAAAAAAAATTATTAACAGAAATAGATTTTTGACAAAGCAAAAATATTAACAGAAAAAAAAGTTGTCGGAATTAAATGACCCATTGAGGTGTTGATATGCCGTAAACCAAAACAAACCAAACAAACCAAACCCTTTACAGAAAAGATCCAGTCAGTGTATTCTTTACCTCAGCCTTCAAAACACGGGAAATGCCATGTGAGTGCTTCAGTCTTTTGACAACTACCCACTAAAGATGTAGCAATCATCCTGGGTATGACGATAAACTACATCCAACAGATCGGGAGATTCGAGGTTTTGGAGAGCCTGGAACGACCTTTTAAATGCTGTTGTTTTCAGATCCAATCTGACCTGAAGTGGTAGCACCTGTTAGTTTTCCAGTTATAGACGCCCTGTCGGCTGGGGCTGTAGAATACACCGACTGCACCTCTTCAGGGGTGTAAGACCC
This sequence comes from Acanthosepion esculentum, assembly GCA_964036315.1. Lineage (NCBI taxonomy): Eukaryota > Metazoa > Mollusca > Cephalopoda > Sepiida > Sepiidae > Acanthosepion > Acanthosepion esculentum. The sequence continues at coordinate 4,773,876 of OZ038498.1, read as the reverse complement.
CCCCCACCAAGGGGCGTCCTGGGTATGACGATAAACTACACCCGCGTCCCGAGTAAGACGATAAACTACGTCCAACAGCAAGGCCTCTGATCAGGAGGTTTTGAGGAGCGTGGAACCACCTCTTAATTGCTGGTGTTCCCAGGTTCACCCTGACCCGGGGTGGTAGCACCTGTTAGGGTCCCAACTATGGGCAAATAGTTAACATCCAAACCCAGATCTCGTCCTGGGTATGACGATAAACTACATCCGCGTTCTGGGTATGATGATAAACTACGTTCAACAGCAAGGCCTCTGATAATACGTTTTTGAATAAAATAATATTACTTGAGAAAAAATATTAATAGAAATAGATTTTTGACAAAGCAAACATATTAGGAGGAAAAAAATTTGTCGGCATTAAATAACCCATTGAGGTTGATATGCCGTAAAACAAACCAAACCAAACGGATATACTAATGCCTATCATGAGACATTGGAGACTGGAGATAACGAAGTCATTCTCTCTTACAAAGCAACACATTAACGTTTATAAAGTACAAGAATGAAGTCAGCTACTTGGAGTGCTATACTGTTACCTCGAATTGATTAAGTGAACTTTGTACATGCCAAAATCACTGAGTTGTCTTTGCTTGTACATCACACAGTACAATTTCTTTTGTCCTTTTAAATAAAGCCCGTCGAATACGGCACCCCATGTCTACTATCAATTTAGAGGTATTGCTACTCAAGAGATAAAGAAACGTCCGCAATTTTTTGGAGGCAGACAAGACCTGAACGCACAGCACCTACGGCCTCTTCCAACAGAACAAGAACTTTGCCATAACACTGTCCACTACCACAAGCAACCGTCCTGCATATGACGATAAACAACAACCGCGTCCTGGATAAGACGATAAACTACGTCCAACAGCAAGGCCTCTGATCAGGAGGTTTTGAGGAGCGTGGAACCATCTTTTAATTGCTGGTGTTCCCAGGTCCACCCTGACCCGGGGTGGTATCACCTGTTAGGGTCCCAGCTATGGGCAAAATAGTTAACACTTAAACTGGGGTTAAAATACTATGAAAGTGGAAAAATAGGTTTTAATACCAGAAATACATTTTTGTAAAAAAATTATTATCAGAAATACATTACCAGCGATACATTTAAAAAAAAAAATTTTTACCAGCTATACGTTTTTGTGAAAAAAAAATATTAGCAGCAATAGATTTTTGAAAGAAAAAAATATTACCCGCAGTAGATTTTTTGAAAAAAAATATTACAAGCAATAAAAAATTTTGTCGGCATTAAATAACCCATTGAGGTTGATATACCGTAAAACAAAACAAACCAAACCAAACCAAACCATAAGCAATTAAATTAATAAGCAAAAACTCCT
>OZ038498.1:4472500-4767500 GCA_964036315.1 Acanthosepion esculentum | reverse complement strand
GTTTTCTTTATTTTATTTTGTTTTATTTTTATTTTATTTCAACCAATACAGAAGATCTCCAAAATGTCTGTCAAGACATATATGATCACAAAATTTTGTTTCTTTGTAAATTTTACATTACTCTTTTGTTTGGTTTGGTTTATTTGAATTTTCGGCAAAAACAGAACCAAAATGAGCTATTTAATGCCGACAAAATTTTTAGGACAGGTTTTTTATGAATAGAATATGTATTCTTTGTTAGAAATCAGTTTGTAGATCAGGTTTCGTTGACATATTTTTGTAAAGAGGGTTTTTGTCGAAAATCCAGTAATCGTTTTTTTATGTGGGTGGAAATCTTTTGTTGATAAAAGACAGTAGAGGAGAATAGCAAGACTGACTCAAGCTGATAGAAAGGTAACAGTAGCTCAAATAACCTTTCTTTACAATGGACGTATACAGAAGAGCATCTTTGAATACACAACACGTCGAACCTTGAAGCAGATGGGCTACAGCAGGAGAAGACCACACCGGGTATCACTCCTGTCTGATTAAAAAAAACTGCCTGGATCACGAAACTGAACATAAGATTGGAAAAAAGAAAAAAAAAACGTTGCTCGTTGCATAGATTTGATTTCTGCTGCGGTATTTGGATAGTAGGATGAGAATGTGGCCGAAGCAACGTGAAAGTATGGATCCATTCTGCATTGTATCAGCGATCCAAATGTGCTGATACGGCTGCTTTTGCTGCTGGGGGGGGGGTCTAATGGCATGGGGAATATTTTCGGGGCAGCCATTGCGACACTTGATGCTATTTAATTAAATTATATTAAAGAATAAAAAAAAAAATTCAAGATAAATTATCCATTTTTAACTTTAAAGATAAGTTATATAGAAAACAAAACATACCAAGTTATATTTTAAAAAAAACATAAAAAATATATAGATGAAGAGGTGTAAGTGGTAAAAGGAAAGAAAGTTCTTAGAACAGGGGACAATTATAAGATAGATTTAATATGGTGTAAAAATGGAAATATAGAAATTAGAAATCGTTAAACATTCGACATCTGAAGAGTTAGAGAATTAAAAAGTAATAAAGTAAAATCTATATTATAGAAGTTTAAATCTACTTCTATGTCGACATTTTAAAACTAATTCATTCATTTGATTTAATAGTTTCCTTTGATTATTGAATTTTATTATTCTAATTTTTTCTTCTAAACACAACTTACACCTATCTCTAAGACTATTAGGGTTAATTTTATAAAACTTCTTCCTTTTAAGGTTAATACCTTCAACCCCCCCCTTACCACCGACTCGGGCATTTCGTCTGACTGGAACATCGAAATGGATAAATTCTGTATCAATTTTTCGACTGCTGTCAAAGTCAACTTTTAAATTTCTAATTCCGACACGAACATTCTGTATACCGGGAGTGAATAAGCCTAACATACTCCTCGTTGGTTGAATACATTTATACGTCCTGGGTACGACGTTAAACTGCATCCAACAGCAAGGCCTCTGATCAGGAGGTTTTGAGGAAGCGTGGAACCACCTCTTAATTGCTGGTGTTCCCAGGTCCACCCTGACCCGGGGTGGTAGCACCTGTTGGGGCCCAGCTATGGGAAAATAGTGAACTTCCAGGTCTTTTCCAGCACATTGAAACAATGATGTTGCCAGCTATACGTTTTTGAAACAATGATGTTGCCAGCTATACGTTTTTGATATATTTAGTAAATACTGGATCTGGCATTAAATAACCCATAGTGGTTGATATGCCATAAAATCCCAAACAAACAAACAAACGAACGAAAAAATACATTTATACCCCCCCATATGAGTTAATTTGGAATTTTGTTGCGTAATTTATATGCATATATATTGAACTCTTTTTGTGGATGAGTTTTAATATTTGATATTACTAGGATCCACTGGAATTATATACCAACGGATTTATTACCTGTACCATATATATATATATATTGCACACAGTTCTGATGTTAATAAAACACTGATCGATGTAATACGACATAGCTATTAAGTATATATGTTAATAAATTATTCCAACATATATTGTTAAATATAACAGATAACGAATGTCTATTATGTTTGATCATGAGTCTTTCTAAGCTTCGTGTATTTGCATTAATTTTGGGAGAAAGAAAATAAAGACGAAAACTGTTCAACATTTGGATAATTTTTTATTATGCTGTTCCTCGATCTAAGCTTTCGGCTCACATGAGCCATCTTCAAAATGGTTATATGGACATTTAAATAAATATATTCACCATCAAAGATGATATTCTGTTATGTTGACATAGAAGATTGCTATGCGACGATAACGGTCGCGGAATAGCAGACGCAGGTTGTAAATTCATGATGCGGTTCTATGACGTCATACCACGTGAGAGAACGAAATATTAACAACAGAGCCATATGTCTAGATGCAATGTAATGGGTTGTGACTAATTTGAAATGTAATTTTGTTGAGTGTGGATTACTTTGTTTAAATGTAGATGACCTCCAATATCTGAAGGTTCTTTTTACTGTGAGCACGTGTGAGTATTATTGTTTTATCAATTAATATCTGTCTAATATTATGTACATGGCTATGTTTTTCTAAGAAATGTTGTTTAATAAAACCAAGATCAGAAAGGTGACAGGTAAGACTACGAGAGAGCGTGGTTGTAGTAAAACCAATATATGTAGTGTGTTTATTAGTATCAGAGATACAATCTCTGAACGTGCATGTAAATTGATATACTACATTGTTTTTTCGTAGAGGATTTAGTTGTGTGGTTGTAAGGTTATTGGAGACCATGGGGTCAATTATTTTAAACTTTTTATGATATATGATGAGATTAACTGTTTATTATTATTAAAGGATTTAACATTTCTGTTTTTGAATGTTTTTTCATCATGTTTGTAATTACAGTGTAACCCGGATATAAGAGAGTTGTCGGGACCGGAGAAGAAGTCTCTTATATCCGAGTTTCTCTTATATCCGGATTTGGTCTATTATATATACATTAACACAGGCTCTAATTTGGGACCATATAAAATCTCTCTTATATCCGGGTTTGTCTTATATCCGGGTATCTTATATCCGGGTTACACTGTATTATGCATTTGGTTGCAATAGCATAAGTTAATAGTATTATGTTTATTTTGACATACACTATTATTATTAATATTATCAATTTTCTTAGAGATATTGTTAAGTTTATTGAAATACATTTGAATTTGTTGATCAATTACGGAATTAGAGAATCCATTATTAACAAGTGTTTGTGTAATGTTATGTAATTCTTTATAAAATATGGTTTTGAAAGAAGATATCATTTGTGTGCGTTGGATTAATTTTTTTATAATGGCTGACTAATATAGTTGGTGGGGGGGGGGCGTTCACTATTATAATTAAAAAGACACAAGTTAATGCTAGTGGGTTTTCTATATAGAGAAGTAGTAAATTTATGTTTGCTGGTGTCAATAAATAATCAAGGAATGGAATTTTATTATTAATATTAAGTTCCGGAGTAAATTTGAGTACGGAGTGACTTTCAAATTTGTTTTTAAGTTGCGTAATTTGATCAATATTTTTAGCTAAAACAAAAATGTCATCTATGAATCTTACATATATAGGGGGTTTATTAGTGTCATTAAGTATTTTATTTTCTAAATGTGCCATATTATAATTACCAAAAAGGGGGCCTAAAGAAGATCCCATCGCGATACCGTCTATTTGAGTATAAATATTACCTAAGGCGTCATGAAAAGGTACTTGAGTGATACATGCTAATAATAATTTTTAATAAATAGTGGGTTTAATATTAATGGGTGGGAGAGAAATGTGATTGCATACATCATGGATAATAATGTCAATTGTTTCATTGACGGGGTCATTAGTAAATAAATTTTGTATATCCAAAAATGCGATTATTTGGTTTTTTGGTTTTACAGCATGAAGAATTTATACAAATTCGTTTGTGGAGTTAATACAATATTTACTTCAGAGGTAGGGAGTAATTAACGTTGAATGTTTTTGAAAGGTAATATACAGGCATAGGTATTTGTGAAATGATGAATGATGGTCGGAGGGAATAATCTTTTTTATGAGTTTTTAAATTTCCATGAATATAGCCAGGTTGATAGTCACCCATAATCTTTTGAAGTTTATAAGATCCTGTTTTCATTATTTACATTATTCGGACTATTGTCCTCATCTTTATCGCCATATTTATTACAACGTTTCGGCCGTTGGAATGTCAAACTGAACCCTTTATTTCGCTCACTGGGGTAGACTGTTCTAGTTTCACGTGCCATATTTAATGGATGTCAGTTAGTTTTTCCCTCTGAAAGTTCTCCTTAACCGGGTATTGAACTCACACTCTTTGGGTCCTGTCACTGGATCTAACCAACGCTTGAGGACATCTGTGTATTAATTTCTGAATATTATAAACCTAATGTCTTCAGCAACCATTTTTACCAATGCTCATATTGCAATTTTTTTGCTGTTAACCATCTGTTTTTACCAGAACTCATATTGCAACTTTGTTGTTATTATCGCTTTTCTCTGGCACTCCTTATTACTGGTTCCCATGTTGTATTCATTTCTATGTTTGGTCGGCTCAGGAGATTTTTGTGGCCTAGCATATGTGCTGATTCCTTAAGTTTACGAATTTTCCAATGGTGTTCCTTGTCTATGATCTCAACCTGATCCCACAGAGGGCGGTGATCTCCCTTCCCTCTCCATATATGGTCAGCCACGCCTGATTTTTCCACTTCCCCTCGTGTTACAGCTGAAGAAGGCCGGAGCGTACAACGGCCGAAACGTTGTAATAAATATGGCGACAAAGATGAGGACAATAGTCCGAATAATGTAAATAATGTACATAATACCTCATCTCAGAAATATAGACAGATATCCCATTTTCAGCATTGTTTGCAGTAATAAGTTTATTGATATGGCTTTTAAGTTGGGAGGTGGTGTTATTGGTTAACTTTTTAAATTTATTATGATTGTCCAAAATGGCTGTAATTTTGAATGGTATTTGAGTTTATTTAAAATAACGAAAGTATTAGTTTTATCAGTTCATTTTATAACAATACTGTTGTTATTTTTTAGTTGTGTGGCTGCTTTTATTAAAGGCGTATTTATAATTCCATTTGAATTTATTAACGGTGTTTAATAGATTCGGCTTTAAGTAATTCTTTTAAACCTACCTGTGTAGTAATATGGTTGTCTTGTTCCAATAAAGCAACTATTCGAAGCTTACAACGGCTTCGTATAGTCTATATTTGTCTATATTTCTGAGATGAGGTATTATGTACATTATTTACATTATTCGGACTATTGTCCTCATCTTTGTCGCCATATTTATTACAACGTTTCGGCCGTTGTACGCTCCCGATCACATATAATAGGCATTCGTTGTCTGTTATATTTAACAATATATGTTTGAATAATGATCTGGGGCCTCAATACATTATATTAATAAATATCCCCAATAGCACGATTCGGAGCTTCATGCGCAACGCCATCTTCAGGTGCTGAGTATAGACTTGCCATTATGTAATTTAAATATTAAAAAAATATATCTGGTTATTGTAACGTTGGCGTAGATATATATTATACTGGGATTAGAGATTTTAATTTTTAAAATTATATTTGGCATTTAAAATAATTACATGGAAAAATGAATAAAAATAGTGTAGACAAATAAATAAATAAAAATTACAATAGTCTAGTTTTGACTTTTACTCTTATTTTTAGGAGAAGTGTATTTCAAAGAAAACCAAACGGTTTAAAAAAAATAAATGTGATACATTTGTCTGTTAAAGTTTCTATAAGGTAACCAAAAAAGTCCTTGCTGTTTTTTTTTTACATCGTGTGATCACTGATACGCAAACGAGTGGGTCACATGCAAGTGCATTGCGCTCACACACCAGTAATAGTTAGAGCAACAACGAGGAAACATGGCGGTGTAGAAGCAGCTCGTTTGGTGCTGTCTGCTTTATGACTTTAAGGTGGCCTTGTCAAGTCGCCGAATACGTCAAGCCTTTGGAGATAATACAGTGAGTGAATGCATTGGTGCCAGAAGTTCAAGTCAGAAGATCTGTCCCTTTGTGATGAACCCCGCAGTAGCTGGTTACAATTCCTGGATGATAAGGCTTTGAAGGCGGCCGTAGAGGAGGATAATAGTCAACCTGAGGTGAACTTACCGAACGCATCCAGGTTTCTGATGAAACAGTCAGACTTAACCTGCACTGCATTAGGAAGGTGTTTAAGTTAAGCAAGTGGTTACCCTGCACACTGCCGGAAGCCAACAAGCAACGAGTGACAGCTTGATTCTCGTTGCTTTCTTAGTACCACGACGTATCCTTATTTGATCGAGTGCTCACCAATGACGAAAAGTGGGTCCTGTATGACACTCCTAAACGTACCAGATATTGGTTGTCATCATGGGATCCTGACTCTCACACCACTACACCCACCACTACACCCACGCAAGATCATGCTCTGTATCAGGTTGAATAGTCGACAAGTGGCGCACCATGAGCTGCAACTAAAGGGTCAAACTATCACTGCGGACCTGTATTAGCAGTAGTTGGAACGTGTAGAATAGGCACCGAAGCAGAAGGGGGGCAGTATTGGTTAATCGCAATGGTATACTGCTCCTCCATGGCAATTCCTGGCATCGTCTATGGTATCTTATGACGCGGGTGGCCAGGGATAACATACAGCAACTTGGCTAGGAGACATTGTGCCATCCATCTTACTTCACGGATCTTATGCCAAAAGATTGCAACCTCTTCCATTCCCTGTACAACTACTTTCGGAGGAAATCCTTCGCAAATGAAGCTGACTTGTGGCAGGCACTCACAGACTTCTCTGCGTCCAAGACATCTGATTTTTACTGCCAGGGCATTGTGCAGATGAAGGCACGTTGGCAAAAGGTTATGGATACCGATGGAGGACGAACGGTATGTAAAAATTTGTGTATACTTTTTTTTCTAATAAATCAGCAACGCCAAGGACTTTTTGGTCACCTTGCAAATTTAAAATTGGCTTTAAAAGAACCACCAGAAATAATTCAATCAAGGTGACTGCTTGTGATTCCATTTTTCAAATTAAAAAAATATATATATACTTTGTTTTTATTGTGCAATGAAAAGAGTGGCCTCCACAAATGTAAATTTAAAGTTAGGCCCGTCTGAAGCCCTTTCGAAGACATATAAAAAGACGGGTCAGCGGATAATTTTAGAAGGTAAAGAACATTTCGACCAGAATGTAGCAAAAAGAGACATGATACTTCGCCCTGAAGGTATAAAAATAGATCCCAGAAGGAAAGCTATTTTTGGTTGTCACCTGTGGATAAACTGGGCTGTTTCTCACAGAAGAGAAGGAAACGGAAAAAGAAGTGGATCAAGTGAAACATGTGAATAGATCTGTGTTCTAAAGAAGAACAATAGTGCTAAAAGTTCCAGTGACGCACATGAAATTGACCAAAGTGCCCTTCTGTTTTTTGCGTTTTTCGATTAGATGGGTATACCAAAAGGTTATTTTCAACCTTATTTAATGTTTTAGCATTACCTTCTCAAGGCTTTTTTACGTTATTGGAAGTTTGTATTGTAAATCTTTTTTAAGAGTTTATAACTTTTATTTTTATGTTATCTGGCATTGTTTATAATAAGGCGCACAAAAGTACATTTTTATGCACGCCTGTATTTTGTAAAAATCGTATTTTGTTCTTTTTTTTTGTCTATGTAATAAAATGTTTGTCCCTTCCAAATTTCATAAACCAGTTTCGCGTCTTGTTTGTTTTTTGTATTCGCCTTTTTCTATAATCGTGACGTTCACTCTTCTTCCTTTCCCTCCCCGGGAAAAATCTTTTTACTATGAATATTTACTGTTATCGTCAGTGGGACTTTTAGTGTTTGCTTTATTCAGAAGATAAGCGAATCAGTCTTACAATGATCAGACCATATTTTTTTTCAAATTGGGAGTTTCGATTCTTTAGTTGGTTGCAAAATAAATAAAACGCTCCGCAGATGTAGTTGCTGCTTTAGAAGAGCGCTTATCAGCGAGTAGCAGAAATGAAACGTTCAAAAGAAAAGAATTCAGTATGATTACATGTGATGGAGCAAAGGAACATGACCGGAAAACAAGTAGTGTAATAAAAAGATATTTACAAGCAGTTGCTAAGAATGTTATTCGGCATCACTTTTGAAGATATCGACAAAAGCTCTCGTATCAAAAGAGACTTTCGGAAAATTTTATATTGAAAAATGCAGTTAAGATTGTAAATTTCATAAAAAAACTCATTAAATACATTAAACATTAAACCCATTGAATTAAATACAAATGAAACCCATTAAATACATTAAACATTAAAAAAATAAACCTATTAAATTAAATACAAAGGAAACCCTTTAAATACATTAAACCTTAAAATCATCAAACCCATTAAATTAAATACAAATGAAACCCATTAAATACATTAAACATTAAAAGCATTAAAGCCATTACATTTCATCAAAGTAAATTAAAGAATGTTATTCGGCAAAAGTAAATTAAGAATGTTATTCGGCATCACTTTTGAAGATATCGACAAAAGCTCTTATATCAAAAGAGACTTTCGGAAAACTTTATATTGAAAAATGCAGTTAAGATTGTAAATTACATCAAAAGAAAGCCATTAAATACATTAAACATTAAAACCATTAAATTAAATACAAAGGAAACCCATTAAATAGTAGAATATCTTAAATATTCTACTCAGTGATTTCCTATAGTCACTGACGGAAGTTTGTTGCCTATGGCGAAGGAATACTTAACAGGCTATGAATTAAGAACTGTGTTTCATAATCTTTTGGTTGAAAGAAACAGTCCCTTAGCACATTTTCAGGATGATATTAAGGTTGCCAAATAAACTGATATATTTAGTGTTCTTAATTTAAACTTAAAATTTCACAGCAAAAAGACGTAAGTTATTCCAACATCTTGAATATATTTAAGGTTTCACAAGTTAAGACTGTAGAGGACTCGGGGTCACTATATGTAGTGGTAGTGGTAATAAGAATGGACCATTTGTAGATGTCTGTTTATGGCTGCGTGAATAACATGATCAAACAATTTATATTTAACGTAAAATACCACAAAACATGAAATACAAGAAGGAACAAAATGGTTTTAAAACAATAACATTTGTATTTATTTTGTGTATTGGTGTACATGCGTAGAAGTTAAAGTTCTGTTGGTGTTATGTCTCTTAGACTGTGAAATATTTTTATCTGGGCTCACAAATGTTGAATTATAAAGCAGAAAAATGCTGAATAAACTGTAGCTTTAGAAGAATATTTCACAGAGAAAAGTTCTTGTTGCTTGTTTGTAAATGTTTCGTATGTTTGTAATGTAGGCTGGAAAATTTCGTACATACGTGCATGCGTGAATATGCTTTTAACGTCTGACCGCCCATGGTCGAGACGAGAATCCTTAAGATCACATCTTCTTAGGCGAATGAAGAAAGGAGAGAGAGAGAGAGAGAGAGAGAGAGAGAGAGAGAGAGAGAGAGAGAGAGAGAGAGAGAGAGAGAGAGAGAGAGCAGTAAGCTTGTGTCTGCTATTTATAATTAATGTAATCACGTGACAGGCTCACAGAAAATAGCGGGAAAAAATGACTTGGTCACGCGCTGGAAAAATATTTGTATTGCAACGCCCACTTGTGTGTTTATTGACCAATTAGAAGCTGATATTTCCTGAAAATATTTACTAAGCCGAGCAGGCTCTCTGATCCACCTTTTGCACAAAATTCAACATTGATAAGAAAGTGGTAGCGGGATGCTACAAGACAAGCAAAAATATTCATATTATCGAGCCAGCGCAGTATTGTAATGACCGATTTCTCTCTATGAATCTGGGGAAGGCCTACCCCCAACAAAGGACCTTCACATGCTAAGAAGAAGAATATTCGAAGAAACTGAATTGCTTTATTTTAGCGGTTCATTTCCACTGAAGAATGATTTTTAGGAGTTATAGTTATTTTCGAATTTCCGCCAAGGTTCTCTTGATGCTGTTACCATCGCTACTGTTGGACAAGTTAAATAATTCCGGTGGGATGACACTGTTGCAGACTGGCGAATGTATTTTTAAGTGATCAGAATGATTTCTAGTGTTCTAAAACATTCGTCCACAACAATTAAAGAAAAATATTAGCAACAAATCATGCAAGAAGATTGAAAGCAAAGACAAACATTAAATGTACAACAATAACATTGGTTTATATACAATTCAAGAATACAATTGAGTTGAACTTTGATGGATAAATGAGAATAGATGTATTTGACTATGTAGAATATTACTGTGAATGTTTCAACGTGTTTGCAATTGTTACTTAGATTTGTTCACAAAATTAAACTAAGTGTCCAGTTACGTAAGAATTTGTCCTTTGTGCTAGTTCAATTATTAGTGTGTGTGCGTAAATTTGTTTGTATTATTGTTCAGAATTGGTAGGAGTTGCGTACCTTTTGTTGTGTGAGAATTTGATTGTTTGTTTACTAATACTTATTAAGTAGTGAGTAAAGTATCACTTTTTAAAGTATTGTAGTGATAGCGTTCCTGAGAGAGATAGAACGTGCTTGTGGTTTGTTGAGTCAGAGATATTTTGCGCGGCAAAGGTTTGGTTGGTCAGAGTTTTAACTTGCGTGGATCAGTTTCGCAACACTGCAGGAATGAAAGCCTGACTGTTTGAAGCGATCAAGAATTTTCTATTTATAGATATATGGGCAAAAAGGTAGGCTCCAGAGGCTTGCGCGCGAAAAGGCATTTTCACGTGAATTTGCTACAGTTCTAAGTTCAATAGGAAACTTGGTTTGCTGAAACTAGAGTTTTGATTGGTTGATAGATATTTTTAGTGTGAAGTGGATTATGCTGGAGGGGTGAAAGGTTAGTATGGATTATTCCATCAACACATCCTTGTCTTTCGCTCCTTTCTATTTTTGTGTCTGGATTCAATTCATTTTCTATCTGTATGCAGATTGTTTGCTCCTAGTAAATATTCTGGCTTATTCCAGAATAAATCAAGATTTCCTAACAGCCAAAGTAGATCCCAGTGTTGTACTTTGTCAAATGCTTTTGAGTAGAAACATAAATATACATCCTCTTGAATTTATTGTGTTCGTTTCAATTGCCGGCCTTCATTTATTTCTGTGTTGACAATCGATAATAGTTGCCTGTTGTTTCGTTGTGTACGTCTTTGTTAGTCATTTAAAAGGTCTAATCTGTTAACGAGAGCAACAGTTTCCAAAGTTTTCAGTACATACGGTCACATCGTTTATTACACTTTTCAGTACGACAGCCACATCGTGTATGTTACTTTTCAATACAACGACCGCATCGTATATTAAGTAAATGGATGGCTGAACAGGGTCGAGGAGAAATAACAAAGAAAATTTATTAAGAGCTGCAAAAGACAGGAAGTTGTGGCGAGCCATGATCGCCTACGTCCTGACAGGACATTACGCATAAAGAAGAATGAGAACGGAATGTAAGATTTAATATCTGATTATTATAAAGTTAAGGACAAGCAATGGTTGTCTATGTCATCTGGTTAAACATTAACTTTCTGTCGATTGTAACTCTTAGCGAGGCTTGACTTCTTGCATTCTCCTAATCCCTGTTCTCGTCACGCTGAAACACATTTTAATAGAATGAACTGACTTAACATCTGAAAACCAAGGAAACCAATATGAGAAAACTATTCCAAAATACTGAGACCGTCAACATAATGTCCTACCTTAAAGAAATAGGTCTTAAGCAAAACCAATAACACCTACAATAGATGATCTACAATCTATAAAATATACGTTTATCCTGAAACTGTAAAATTATTTACAAAATATGTAGATGAAAGTATACAATATCGCTCAAAATATATTCACTTGAAGCTGTAGAGGACAGTGAGTGTGAATGTGAGGATGATATCTCTGGGTTAAACTTTCCTGCTGGCCGGTCCAGCTACATAGGAATGTTGGACTTTAATGGAGTCCAAAGAAAATAAAGAAACAAACAAGACCGATATACATGTATGCAAACAAATATATATTAATAACAAATTACAATGACATGAAGACATGAAAAGTTACAGAGTGTTTGTATGGAGAAGTTATGTGTGTGTGTTGAGTGCCCGTACGAACGCATATTGTCCTGAGCGTGTTTCCAGAATATGGGAAACGTTGTATCTGGGAGATTGTTGTGGACCCGATAGCGGTGCAGATCTGGCTTACGAAAATAAGGCCTTGTGCCAGACACTACACACTACTACCGAATCCATAAACAAAGTAAAAAAAAGGAAAATATAAAGACGTGCTCTTTCCACCGTACAAACGTACAAAGTGAAAAGAAGTAGACAGGCAAAACAACGAAAGGTTAAGAACAAACATAAATTTTATTAGAGTTTAACAAGTAGTTTGTCTTCAATGAAGACCTTCAGTAAATGTACTGGAAATATGGTAGTTGACAAGATAAAATTCCGCGCCAAAATTCAAATCCAAGATGGCTATGGTGGGAAGGAGTTCCTCACGAAGAAAGGTTCAAAACAGTCAATTATTAATGAATTATAAAGATACGGCAAGGAACAATACTCACTGTGAGAGTTTATAAATGTGAGTGTATGTAATTCTTTTTTAGGTAACAGGTTCAGAAAGTATGAGTTCGAAGAATGTGAAAAATGCTTTGTTCATCAGGTTGGAAGTTTTTGAAAGTTCCTGGAAGTTGGCGGCTCTATAAAGATGTTAGCCTCGGGACGAAAAATCTGTCATAGCAAAGTGACGACCGTGTCGTATGTGTTAAGATACCGAGACGAGCCATAAGGTCTAGGCAATGTTTGCCGAATAAAAATCTCTGCCAGTATCTATGGGTTCACCGGCGAGAGGATAAGGTGAGCCTGCCCGGCCAGGTCAAACGACCTAGGAGCGACTGACTTGAAAAAGCCAATTTGCCGTGACGTCAACGCAAAAGCGCGCGAAAAATAATATCTTCCTCACTCGGCTAAGAACTACGGTTTACTACTATCAACGGCCGAAAGTGAGAGGAAGGGGTGAAAACTCGCGCGTGCGTCAAAATGAAGGTGGGGATAGCGATATATCCCACAAGATGTCACATATTGGCCTAAGTGAAAAAGAGAAAGTTTTTCCTCGCCTCAGCACGAGGTTGCGGCCCAAGGCCTGGGTCGAAAAAGAGAGAGAGAGAGAGAGAGAGAGAGAGAGAGAGAGAGAGAGAGAGAGAGAGAGAGAGAGAGAGAGAGAGAGAGAGAGAGAAGGGTCGGCCAGTATTTATAGTCAGGGGATACAGACCCCTGTTGAAGGATTAAGGAAATGAGGAGGAGCTAACTGCGACAAAGCCATGAAATGATGTACAAAACATTTAGATTGTTGGGGATTAGTGAATGTATTTGTTAAATCAGAAGGAAATTATTTGTGATGGCGTGTTCGATCAAATTCAATCCTCAACAATATTCATTCATTTTGAACAGGTCATGCAAAAACAAAGTTTAAAAAACAAACGCAAGTTGAATGCAAAACAATAATGGTTTATATACAATTCAAATATGTACAAATGTGTTTAAAACTTGATAAATGTTAAGTGCTGATGTATTAAATTGGTGTGTTGATTTTTTTAGTAGGTTTGAAACCTTTTGATCGTGTTAATAAAATTTGTTCAAAGAATTAAACAGTTGTTGTTTTATGTAGGTGTTTACGTACAATTGTTTTTCAGTCAATAGAAGTTGCGTACCCTTAATTGTTGTTTGTATAAAATGTTTTGAGTTATTAATACTTATTTCGTAGTGAGGGAAAATGTCACTTTTTAAGTATAATATTTGATGTTTGTAAAGTTTTGTTTGACAGAGAGAGAAAGATTATGCCAAATGGTTGTTGAGTCAGAGTTTGATTTGCGCGGGAAAATCAAGGTTTTGAATTGCGTGGATTTATTTGGCGTCTCTCTGGATGCTGGAGTCTGACTGAAAGATTCGTTGACATCAGTGTTTGCTGAAAAATTTAACGTCTCGATTCGTCGAGACGGATGTTCGTAATTGTCACATTTTGAAGCTTGGAGTGAGCGGTCGAAATTGTCTGCTGCGCTGTCGATCTCTGCTCTCGGTCTCTGCTCTGCTGTGTTCTGGTCACACGTGTTTTTGGGTTTATATATGGTCGTAGTCACGTGGTGCGGCTCCGGAAAGAATTGCGCCAAGATTTTCTTGTGCACATGCAGGTGACTTGATTGGTCGAAAAGGACCAATCAGTGAGCTAGATTTGCGGAGAATAACCAATGGTAGCTCGCTGACATTGCTTGTATGAAAGTTGATGTAATGGAATAGTGCATTATACGAAGAGGGTAAAACTGGGCTATGGACGAGCCCACAAGATTTCAACATTAAATAACCCATAAAGGTTGATATACCGCTAGACAAAATTAACCACATGGCCAAGTGGATAAAAGCGTCGGTTGGATTCAGTGACTTGAACCAAAGAGTTGTGATTTCAATATCTGGCTACTGCAATGGTGTACAAAAAATGGAGAGATGAATTAAAGGGAGATAAATGAGACAGCCGGAAGAGGCATGGCACGTGGAACTAGAACAATCTACCCCGGTGGACGAAATAAAGGGTTCAGTTCGAAATTCTAATCGGCCGAAACGTCGTGAATATGACAATAAAGATGAATACAACAGTCCGAACAATGTAAATAATGTAAAATAAACCAACCTAATCCCTGTTCTGTCAACCATGGACATAAACTCATCAGATAGGCTATTCGCTGCTTTCCTCTGTCCGTCTTGCCTTCAACATGTCCCGTGACATGTCCTGTGTATGTCAAATTTTCTAAACCCTCTTTCCTCATTATGTATCTGTTGTGGTAAACCCTCCTACAGTAGAATGAACTCTTTCTCCTCTCATAATTACTAACTGCAAGAGTCGGTTGGGCAGGGAGCAGTAGACGCAGTGCTAACCTACCGTTCGGACGTACATCGCCATCTAGTTATTACTAACACTCTTGCTTTGTATATATCTTCAATATACTTGTTTCAACCTACCTTTGTCTTCCGTGTCTTTCTTTCTGGCCCCTAAACAGGCCACAACAGTATCCTAGAAATTTAAACTGTCTCTTTTTGATTCTAAATATAAGACAAAGGATGTAGTGTTGCTGCTATGTCTGTGCTACGGCTGCACATTGCCAGTCCTCACACTCCAACCATGACAGAGTTGAAAAGCGATTAGACGCCCCGGTGGGTGATAAATTATTGTCTGCACAGCAATCACACCCTTTTCACACAGACGTAACGTTGCCCGCCTCTTGCTACTCTATCGCTATGGCAAATGTTCAAACGAACTACATTCCTTAGTACCATCAGTTCAGACCTTTACAAGAAGGACCTTCCATCATATCAGGTTCATTGCAAACCATCTCCTTTCCCTTTGTGTTCCTATGATAAGGAGTAAGTTCCAATCAGACTGGTTCTTTCGCAGAGCTGTTACTTTGTGGAACAAACTCTCCTGAGGATATTTTCCTGACAACTAGAATCTTGTTCTCTGCGAGTCCAGGGTCGACTGATATCTATCTGACACATCCTCATAATATTCACTTCTTATTGCTTTCTTCCTTACAACAATCTCAATCAGCAACTCTCTAGCCTGAGTGGCTCTTGTATTGGGTGAAATAAGAGTAAAAAAAGTGTCCTTTTTCTTTGTTTTAATTTAGCATATAAATCCAGGATATATATCTTTAGCTATTTGGTGGGGTGGGGTAGGGTGTTGTAGTGTGAATTGTAATGGGATCGTCATCAAATGTAGTTAAGTACTAATAAGTGAAATTTTACCAAACATAACCTCTTATTGTGCATTTAGAATTGGTTTGCTTTCACTTCACTTCTTCTTCTCTATGTACCGTGTCCCTTCACGACGTAGGCGATCATGGCCCTCCACATCTTCCTGTCAGTTGTAACTCTTAATAAACTTTGTCTTTCTGTTATTTCTCCCAAGCCCTGCCCCGCATACATTTACGTTAGCTCACTAAATATGTCATGCGCTATTTTCCTCTATCTCTCTTGCCTTCAATCTCTCCTGTGAGTATCAGATTCTCCAAGCCCTCTGTCCTTATTATGTTATGCGTTATTTTCCTCTGTACCGCTTGACTTCAATCTGTCCTGTAAGTATTAGATTTTCCAAGCCCTCTTTCCTTATTATGTTATGCGTTGTTTTCCTCTATCTATCTTGCCTTCAATCTCTCCTGTGAGTATCAGATTCTCCAAGCCCTCTTTCCTTATTATGTTATGCGTTGTTTTCCTCTATCGCTCTTGCCTTCAATCTCTCCTGAGAGTTTCAGATTCTCTAAGCCCTCTTTCCTTATCATGTTATGCGTTAGTTTCCTCTGTATCTCTTGCCTTCAATCTGTCCTGTAAGTCTTAGATTTTCCAAGCCATCCTTCCTCATGGTGCGCCCTAGAAATCTCAAATGTCTCTTTCTGATGTCAGTATTAGTTTCCTCAGTGCAGATGATCCAGCACTCGCTGCCATACAGGAGGACAAATTTTCACTATAAACTTTTCATTACCACATAGAGCTGATCAATCCACATTTCTCAACCTTGATAGTGTTCAAAAACTTTTACGCAGCCTTGGGGGTGGGGGGGTGACATTTTTCACTCAACAATATTTTCCCCCACAGACGCATTGTTGCAAGTCAATCACTACGATGTCATCGCAAATGTCCAGACCAATTTCATTCTTTAGTTCCACCATTTCAGACCTTTATTGCTTGGACGCGTAATACTACATCCAAAGAATTGCATCGTCCCGATTTCCCCCGTATTCCAAATGTAAAGAGAATGTCCACACACAGCTAATTCTGAAGAACTGCTACTTCGTGGAGCAGACACCAGCGAGGATGCTTCTCTGAACGCTACAAATTTAACGTCTTCAAGTGAAGGCCTCATCATTTTCTATCCTCCTTGTCCTCATAATCTTCACTTCCTACCACCTCTCTCGCTCATAGCACAATACATTCATCGTAACCATTTTAACAATAACCCTTGAGTACCTATCGAGCATTACAATAGGTGAAATATTTAAAAAAAAATAAAATATACAATCTAATGTCGTTGGTCTTGACTTCTTAGCAATTTTGAGGTATTACCCTGGCTGTAGTGAGAATGGTAAGCAAGAATGTGTTGTTTTGGTGTATGGAATATTGTGTGTGTGTGTGTTTGAGTCAGTAACTGAGGTTACCTCAGTTTAAAATAAGACAGATTGAAGATCAGCCTTCCTCCTCCTTGTGCCATGTTTTTGAATTATATCAAAATAAATATTACTTTCCGCTATTGCTTCTCAGTAAACATTGAACTTCAAAAATTTAAATGCAATGTCAATCGTTATCTTCTATCATCTTCATACCTATTGTTTTATTGTTCTATCCACATAACGATTTTCTCATATTCTCTCACACGCAGTAATCCCTTCGGCTTTATTGCCTTCTTGTGTTGAAATAATTTAAAAAAACATATATTTAATGACAAACGGTTATTATTCGGTCTTGGGGAAGAATACAAACAATTCAACTACTAATATTTTCTAAGCCGGCCTGAGTTCTCCACTTGGAAAATTAACATAACACAATCTTCCTATTCGAGACATCTGGTCTAGTGCTTCCGCTATATATTTATAGATTATTGATAAAATCCAAAGAAAACTCTATAATGTTATTGGTCCTAACCTAGCATCTCGGCTTCACTCACTTTTCCACCACTGTAATATCGCTTCCCTGTGCCTTTTCTATAAAATGTTTTTTTTAAAAAAAACTTTCGAAGTGACAAGCGGTGAGCTTCAAGATACGAATTACTTACACATTGTTTAAAAAAACTGATTCTAAAAACTTCAGCTGAACGAAGCATAAAGAAAGTAAAATCAATTTGTGTTATAAAGTGAATATAATGAACTTGTTTGTCTGCGTACACACACCCATATTTTCTTTGTACATAACTATTATGGAAAGCAATCGTCTGTTGAGGCGCTTATTGAGCAAACAATTTACTCATGGACAACTGTATATTATTTTGAAAACCATAAGTAAATATAGTGATAGCGTATTATCAGAGGATAAATAAATGTTCTGTTCAGTTTTATGGCCAACTAAAGAGCGGTGGTTCTTATTCTAAAAAAATCAACTGCCAGAAATATGAATGCACGTAAGTAACACTGAGAAGAGAAGAGATGAAAATTTCGAATTTCATTTTCGATTACTTGTATATCCTCTTCACAAGAATGAGCTTGAGAAAGGCATGAAACTACCTCCCTGTACAATCTAATCGCTTCTCTTGATCATGGCTTGTGGATGTCAGAGAAAGCTGAATACATGTGCCATCTGTTTCGATCTATAACTTGCGTGGTTTCATTATGGCTTCCGACCTTGGCGCTGTTAACGGACAGACAATAAGTATGTGTGAATTTTCAAGTGTAAAACTTTAATCTGTAAATCTTTAAGAAAAAGTATAAAGAAACAATAAAATTATTAAAAGGGTTGTAAGTCATTAGTCCTATTAAATACTGGGCTTAAAATAAATCATCGACATTAAAAGAATTTTATTTCTGTCATGAAACATAATTTTTACTTGGAATAGTTCTACAATCTATTTTAAAGAAAAGCTTTATTACAATTTTTCTTAATGCAAGTTGTAAATGGAAAATCAATGTCATTTAATTTATATTTACTCCAAAATTGTTAATACCATATTAATTCGCAAATAAATAAATAAAATTATTATTCTTATACAATTAAAAATTCTCGGCTTTAAATAACCCGAAAAGGGTTGATGAATCGCAAAACAAATCAATCTGTCATGAAATACCATATACTCTCTTACGAGTTACTGTTATATCCATTATCAATATTGACAGTTTATTTAAAGAGGGAAATTTCTTTCTTTTTTTCTTTTTACTTAAAAGTGAAATCGTACAGTACTATCGACCATGTGTAAGAGATACATTCTCCGAATTTTTATCCAGTATTCATAAAACTTGATTATACTTGTATCCACGGCTTTATAGAAACATTTTCTTTTTCCTTAATCATAAATCAACCCGAAAGGTGTTAAAAAAAAAAAAAGAAAAAGAAAAAAAAGTGGAATCTTTTGAATGATAGAAAAGCATTTTATGCAAATAACTCAAACTATTTTGCCGAGGAGAGGGTGGGGTTTACTTAGCCGGCCGTTTTTTTTTTTGCTGGGAGTTCCGCCCATTTAAGAAGAATTCGCACCGGCGAGCAGCAACGATGTTTTTTAATCTATCGATATTGGTTGTGTCATTGATTGTATTTTCTCTGGTTAACCCGGTTGGAGCAGTATGTTCGAATGGCGTCAGTTACCATTCCCTCGTTCTTGATTTCGCCAAGAATCTCAAAGACGTGTGTCAATCAGAAGTCAAGACCATTCACTATGTACAGAAACAAGCCCATAAGTGTAAGTAAAAAATGAAGAATTTCTTATACTGTTTTTTTTTCTTTTCTTTCAACTAAACATTCAAATATATTCGCTTTAGAAAATAAAAAAAGTCCTGGTGTTTCTAACATTTACTGAACAAAAATTGAAGAAAATGTACATGTGTCAGGCTAGCATGAATTTCAACACGTTCATGCAATGTCTATTGGGTTCGTCCAATCAGTAAAATTATGGAACAAAACCTACTTTTTTGGGGTGGAGCGAGGAAATTGTGTGAAGGAGTAGTGATAAAGTAAGTGGGTAGCGGAAAAAGCTAAAAGCCCACGTATAACGGGTTTCAATGCAACCAGCATTAAAATAGGAGTATATTTTTTTTATTCAAATGTCACAAGTTTGTCTTTATATTTCAATAAACATTCTGTGAACTGAATGAAAAAAATTGCTTCAGTTATTTCTTAGAGTCTTGATTCATTTCATATATATATATATATATATATGGCGAGGAAAAATGTGTGTATATATATATATATATATATATATATATATATATATATATATATATATATATATATATACGTATATATATATATATGTATGTGTGTTTGTATTCATGCATACATCCATATATATATATATATTCATATATATGTATATATATATATATATATGTGTGTGTGTATGCGTGTGTGTATTCATGTATATATTTATATAATCATATATATGTGTGTGTATGTATTCATGTATATATACATATATATATATATATATATATATATATTCATATATGTATGTGTATTCATGTATACATGTATTTAACTTCGATTTTTGAAACATGGTAATTCCTGTGTAGCGAAGAAACCATATTTTTAAATCAGTTAATTTATGATATTTATGCTCTGTAAAATTACATTGAGCACTCTTTTGTAAAAATAAAAAAATATCAATAAGAACACCGGATTATATATCTTACTGTTCTTTCTTTTTATTACAATATATATATATATATATATGTATATATTCATATATATGTGTGTGTATTCATGTATATATATATATATATATATGTGTGTGTATTCATGTATATATATATATATATATGTGTGTGTGTATTCATGTATATATATATATATATATGTGTGTGTGTATTCATGTATATATATATATGTGTGTGTATTCATGTATATATATATATATGTGTGTGTATTCATGTATATATATATATATATATATATATATATAGGAGGATATATTCATGTTCATATATATATATATATGTATATATATATATATATATATATATATATATAGGAGGATATATTCATGTTCATATATATATATATATATAAATATATACATACATACATAATTATATAATGCATAAAAGGTTAATGGTCAGAGTTGAATCAGATCAGGAAACATCACATTGAAAGCCGGTTCCCATACAAACGCTAATGTTAAGCATCGTCGAGCTTGGTCAGTATCTAGATCGGTGACCGTTTGGGAACACCAAATCCCGTAAGCTTGTATGAGCGGGTGGTATAATGTATAATGAGTCGGAATTCTTAATCAGAGTGCCGAGTTTCAATTCCAGTTGAATTCGTTATCCTCGCTTAGGTGAAAATACCCTTGGGAAAATAGTACACTATGAATCAACCTCTTCTCCCCCCTACCCAGTTAAGGATTAATTATTAAAACTTGTATCACTAAATCATTATAAACTTTCCCCCACTACCATAAAAAAATTCTTATACTCTAAAAATATTTTCTGGCTTTAAATAACCTGTAAATAATTGATAAGCCGTAGAAAATGAATGAATTGTCAATATATGTATATATGAATATATATTCCAGTTTAAAAGGCTTGTACTGGCTATCTTTCTATTAAAAGTATATATAGAGATAAAGTAGTACTTAGTTTATGCATCCGCCATTAAATTGACTTCGATAATTCATATTTACAGATATTTTAGTTGACATGATAAAAGAAAAAGAAAACCTAAATAATCAGAAGGAAAAATAAAGAACATTTACTTTAAAATATAAAAACCCTGTTCTCTTAGATATTCTCTGGTTGTATTTCTGAAAAGTACAGTGTGCCATTTTAAAAATCTATCCGTATTGTAATAGACGCTGTCGTTATTATGTGAAAGTTAAACTATGTAAATTTCCCTTGACGTCTACCAATTCTCAACTGAAGAGAATTGTCGTACAGCAGGAGCTGGAGAGACGTTATTAATGTTTAATTGTATTCTTTAGTGAAAGTGCATATCAGTTTTTAACTTTGTACTTGCATTTTATTTATTTTTTGAATATTTCAAGTAACTTATAAATATTTTGACATTTTGTTAAACTTTATAGTAAAAAGTCGTTAAAGAATAATCATAGATGATGAAAAATGCTTAAAACTTAAATACAAAGTCAAAATCTTTGCTACTTTTAAGAGGAATGACGAAAGGATTTTTTGATTACTAAATTATGTTTTAATCCTCTTTAGAACCTTCCAAATTTTGTTTTTCTTCAGTCAACGGGTGACCATAAATTGCTATGGAAATATTAGCAGAATAATATGGTTTCCAAATGTCTCCCCAGTCTGTTCAGCATCACGTATTCCTACTCTATATTTCATTAATCTTCTTATCGTTTTCAAAATAACAGTGAATTTCCACGGATACTGCTCATTATATACACTTTCTGCAATTTATTCCGGAAGCCATATTCTACAACACTATATATATTTTTGTCTGAGACTATAAGATAAATTGTTAATATTCAAGATTTTATACGACTCATCCCAGCCTTGTATCGATCCATTCTTCAGGAGACTTATTTGTTTTATTTTTTTCAGGTAAACAATCATTATTCTTGTTATTCTTATAATTACGTTCCTTCAAAGACTCGCTAACAAATGGGCATATATGATGAAAAAGTTCTTCTTGTAGCGGACCGCGGGGGGGGGGGGTGAAGATGTGAAGAGATATCAGAAGGTTAAAATTTCCTGCTGGCGGGTCCAGCTACATAAGAATGTCGGACTTTAATTAAATCCAAAGAAGACAAAGAAAACAAACAAGACCGATATACATGGGTAAACAAATATATATTAATAACAAAACAAGTTAAACAAAGACGTGGACTGTTACATAGATTTTGTATGGAGAAATTATGTATGTGTTTTGTAAGTGTTCGTACGTATGTGTATTGTTCTTAGCGCGTTCCCAGAATTTGGGAAACGCTGTATCTGTGAGAGGTCACATATTGGCCTAAGTGGAAAAAGAGAGATTTTACCTTATCTCCACGCGAGGTGGCGGCCCAAGGCCTGAGGAGAGAGAGAGAGAGAGAGAGAGAGAGAGAAGGGTCAGCCAGTATTTATACTCGGGAGAGAGAGAGCCCTGTTGAAGGATTAAATAACTGAGGAGGAGCTAACTCGGACATTCTAACTTCATAAAATATCTAAAGTCTTCTAAAGCAGGCTTTGCCGCTGAAATGATACTTACCTTCTTATAAAACTTCACAAAACATTGCTCATTATATACTCTTTCTGCAATTTATTCTGGAAGCCATATTCTACAACACTATATATATTTTTGTCTGAGACTATAAGATAAATTGTTAATATTCAGGATTTTATACGACTCTTTTCAGACATATCGATCCACTCTTCAGGAGAGGTTTTGTTTTATTTTTCGGAGGTAAAGAATCGTTATTCTTGTTATTCTTATAATTACGTTCCTTCAAAGACTCGCTAACAAATGGGCATATATGATGAAAAAGTTCTTCAAACTTCATAAAAACAAAGTTTTATCGTCAAAATCTGTTATTAAGAGGAAAGACTAAAGGATTTTTTATTATAAAATGATATTTTTTTTATCCTTTTTAGAACCTTCGAAATTTTGGTTAAAAATTTTGTTTTTCTTGCGTCAACGGCTGTACATAAATCAGTAAGAGAAAATTGTGCGCCCTTTCGCGGTTAAATAAAAACAAAAAAAACAATGATTTGGAAATTCTTGTAAATATCAAATAATTATCGGATTTTAATGAAACTTTCAGGATTATTCACAAATTATTTTACAAACGTTTCTTTTTTTTTAGAAAATCTTGGTAAAAATTATTTTTACATCTATTATCGCCATTTATTTAATTTTATGAAATTTCAAGAAATTCATTAGTTTCACTTCCGTAAAAGGGAAGAGTTGGATTTTCTATTTTTATATCTAATAAGCAGGGTATTGGAAAAGTCTGAAGATTGGCTAACTATTTATTTTTCTTTTTTTAATCAATTCACCCCAAGCAAGGCGACAATGCCTAAAAGGCGCAATGGAGGAGGGAAAGAGAATGAAAAGACTTTAGAAGGAACCGGAAAACCAAATCCTAAACAGAAAACAAATGCTTTTATCTCCGTGAACACATGCCTAATTTTTGCTGCTGTGATGTGAGTGAAGAATCCGCCCCCCACAATATTATGGTCACCACCGATGTGTATAAGAAAAGCAACCTATTCACCCACAACCTTCATTTGTTATTCTTTTCTTCATGGATCTTCGTGTTTTGTTGTATATAGCCATGAACTGATTGCGAAAAGACATTGACTCGTCACGCACTCCAAAGGTTCTTTTCTCAGCCATATGTTTTTTTAATTACTTTTAAAACAATGAGTAAAGGCAGCATGTACACAACTAAAATATTATTTTAATGGTGTGAATTAATTTTTAGAATTGAATGAATTAGAATTTGAATGAAGTCTTAAAATCTGTATGAACTCTGTTTCGTCATATTTAAAAGGTTCACTTTCTTACAGTTGAAATTCTTTCTTTGTTGTCTCCTCAAAAACATATTATGGACGCTATTGTCTGAAAACATTCGATCAAAATTCCTTAAAAACTAGGAGATGCCAACATGTATCATCTTTCTCCAATAATGCGTACAGAAATAGGACGTTCCTTTCTATATATTTTGGGAACTTAAAAGAAGTAAATAAACCCCATACGGTAAAATGGAAAATGCTTAAAATAAAACTAGAACTTGTAAATCTTTAAATGAACCGCGCTTCTTATGTTTACATGAAAAATTGGCGATAATCTAATTTGCTGGCAAAAAAACTATTGAACTAGAGGAGTGAATTAACGGTAAATTACCGACACAGTTTATCTTTGACCTTTAAAATATAGTTAAATTTTAAAAATTACGTATTGCCATTTCTTATAGCCATAATTTATGAATATATAATGGTCCACCCTCTACGGCTAAATAATTCATATTGATTATTCAGCTTTAATTTTACTATGTATTGCTGTCCAGTTAGTATTATTAATATCTTATATAGATGTTCCCCATTTTTAATTTTATCAGCAGGCTCCTTTAAGAAAGTTACTGAATATAAAAAAATCTTTTTTCTGTTAACTTTACTTCTGAACAGCCTATCACTTTCTTCAACACCCTTTCAAAAAATTGAACATGTCATATTTGTCTATAATGACGATACATTTGTCGCTGACATATTTTCCGCAGTCGCCAACACTTCCAGTTAATCATGACATGAAAAAATAACTCACCCACTTCCACCCTCTGAGCTTATTTTTCTATTTATTGGTCAAACAAGACATATCCACAAGTTTATTTTTTAAATCTGACCTTATGTTCCCACTCCTACTTTAACTTTTCGGAAATTTGCTTTTAAATTTAAATAAAAATCATTTCATCACCAGTTACTTACCATCACCTGAAGAAATACGAAATTATTGAAACACGAAAGTTTTTGCGTAGCGATTTCAAAAATGTTTTTATTATAAACTTTTACAATAAAAATAATAATAATATATTGGTCTACTTTGTATTGAGCACCTTTCAAAAGTAAATGCTACGAACAGTGGAATTTTACTCCATCTATTCTATTCTTTCTTTCATTTGGGTATATATATATATATATATATATATATATATATATATATATATGTATACCATCTTTTTTGTGTCTTTTATATGCCCATGAAATATTTACACGCTAGAAATTTTCATCATTAAATTTTCTGAATGTTGCTACTTATTAATCATATATATTCCAGCATGTTGTGCTTTTGACTTGAAAACTTGTACACAAGTCAAGGAAGTCTACACATATTTCGACACAGAAAAGAGGAAATATCCATCAGCCAAAAACCAATGTTACTACAACTTTTTCATCTTGTTTTTTGCTCGCTGCGATTGCCAAAGTAAAAGTAAGTTCATACATTTCAATTTTATACAACCTTTAAGAATAAAAAAAAACTTCATTAAGGTTTTCAAAGTATAAACATAAATATATTAAACAAAGGGGGATAAAGAGAAGGATAACGACAAAATTCCTTCTGCTTACAGTGGGAAGGCTGATTAGACAATATAACTGGTCTCAAGTACTTTCAGATGGTAATCTGGATGCGTTCTGAAGGATAAGGAGAAAAACGATGTAAAATGAAGAATCGAAACAAGAAACAACAAAAAAGAGCTCACCGGTTATCGCTCCTCGCTTTTCAGACCTTATCGAAGACAAAATATATAATATGCTCATAATGTCTAAAAAAGGGAGAAAAACAACAATTACTACCAGAGAACTAGCAGTATTAATTACAGACAGATACATTTACACCCAACGACAATTCCTTCTGCTTACAGTGGGAAGGCTGTTTAGACGATATAACTGGTCTCAAGTACTTTCAGATGGTAATCTGAATGCGTTCTGCTGAATATTAATTATTGTTGTTTCTTGGTATATTTTTTCAATCGAACGGTATTTGGTGAGTATTTTTTTCCCTTTTCCTTGCCCTTCCTGCCACTTTATTTCATATATTTTGTATATATATACAAATACTTATATATAATATACTTTTAAAATTTCCGTTGTTAAAGCCCTAGTAAAAAATTTATACAACATTTGTAACGTACGCTACTAAACAATTTCAAGAAAAATGTTATAACAAAATAGTTTTCTCACTTAAACACGCACACACGCGCACACACTAATTTTACTTTGGGTTAAATACAGACAATTACCACAAAAAAAAAAAATTTCGAATGTTGATTTTCAAGGCAGAAAAGTTGTTACAAAATTGGCGCATTACAATCAACCTACTCATTTTCATCCAATCTGGCCTTGTGCAATATATACATAACGCTTATTTAAAAAAAGAAATTGAGTCTAAAAGTTTAAAATTTCAGCGGCTCCTCTCCTTCATGCGTGTGTGTAGTTACATTCAGGTAAACATCACTTCAGTCCGATGATGTCCTAAAGGACGAAACGCGTCGCACGAAATTTTTTTCCCACTTTGTCATTAATTTTCCTAATATACATTTTTACAGATTAATTTTAATAAGAAGTTAAAACAGTCGTTAAATTAGTATCGCAATCTATTGAGAGTAAGTTTCTGTGAAACTCATTTCACCCTAACCCCTTAATGCACACCGTAAAATCTGGTATTAATTATGAAGATTAAAAATATTAGGTATTAATTATTGGTTTCTGCCTATTATTGGCTGAAGTCCCAGAAATTAGACAGTGGTCATTAGAACGAATGTCCACAGAGACCAACCAGATTAGCCCCCCCCCCCCCTGTAATGAACGCCAGAAAATTGGCACAGAAAACAAAAAACTATCAGAAAATGGCGAAAGATCATACATGAAGATCTCATAGAACTGCGGCTGGATCAAGCTTGTAACAGAACAAGAGATGGAAGACAGTCGTTAAAGCTCCCAACAGAGCGTGAGGAACTAACAGTTCACTTTCGTTGCAGCGTTCAAACTAAGAATTCTATGAAATATGTTTTGTAGTTTGATTGAAGTATAAAGGTTTGATTGAAAGCAGACTGGAATTAGAATCTATTCCTAAAAGTTGGAAGAATTAAAAAATAAGAAAATGTTGCGATATTTCCACTGGTGGCAGATTGAGAACTCACGTGATTTAAAAAAAAAATTTAATCATTTCAGTCAGTGTGCATTTTCAGGCTGATGCATCCCCGCGAGTAACTAGGCTGGTGGGGATAACTGTTTTTTTTTATCTTTAGGTAGATTACCAACCAAGAACCTTCATATCTATCCATCAGTTATGGACTAATATAAACATAGGCAGCTTCTGGAGACTTGCTTGTAACCAATTTCGCTCACAAAGCTTGGATCAAACTCTAGTATGGTTTTCAAACAATTCCCAGCAGCTCTGCATGTTGCGATCAATTTTGAAAAAAATGTCATGTGGGATATATATATATATATATATATATATATATATATATATTTAATTATTAATAATAAAAACAAAAAAACAACACTCAGTAATATCAACTATGAACATGGACACAATATCTTGACCGTGTTTTGAAAAATGAAAACATATAAATACAAACAAACTATTTCTTATTTAACAGTTAAAATATTTCATCCTTGACAATGGCTAAATGTATAGCCGAAAGCGCTCGGAAAAAAAGAACATCCAAACAGTTTTTATATAATTTGTCATCCGAAAAGAAAAAAAATTAGATCACATGAGAAATTGTATAAAAAAAACTAAATCAAAGCACCTTGTCTGTCGTATTCAATGAAATGTTCATGAAAGAAGGATTGCTGCCTAAATACATACACACACACATATATATATATATATATATATATATATATATATATATATATATATATATATATATATATATATATATATATACGAGGGTAACTCAAAAATTATCCTCACTTTCACAACAACATATCTATCGGTTTCTTACACTACCTTCCGCTCATGCGTACTTATAGTTGGTGCTATTGTAGTCACGTGAACATTGCCGCTCGGCTAGCAGTGTGCACTAGGGAAGATAAGAGCAAAATACGGCGATAGTGCACTACCGCATTGAAGTGTGTATGACTGGATCGAGAAGTTTAAACGTGGCAGAACAATCGCGACGCCCGAAGAGGGAACAGGACGCACGTTAAACTTCATCAATGACGAGAAGATTTTGCAAGCTGAAGTGATGGTAATGGCGAGCCAGCGAGTTATCATCGACGAAGGTAGCATGTTCTCTGCAGATTAGGATCACTGCCCTTTGTTCCTCCTTGGTGTACACTGCTAGCTAAGCGGCCATGTTTACACTGTAACAGCAGCAAGAAAAATAGCGCGATCAAGCTCAAACTTGGATCACGTAACGACAATAGTACCAACTATAAGCATGCATGAGCAGAAGGCAGTGTGAAAAACTTAAAGATATGTTAAGGCAGAAGTGCGAATAATTTTTTACTTACCCTAGCATATTACACACACACACACACACACACGCGCGCGCGATTTAACGCATTAAAGGTGACTATTTTGACAGGAGTGAAATTAAGATGAAAGAAATACTGCACAAAATTAATAATGGTTGATAATGCTTCATCTAATAGTACGTCAAGGTAATATTGCTCTTATAGATTAGAGGTTTAAGTAGTGCGAAAAGCAACTAAAATTAAGATGAACCCTCCCTACATGCGAGCCGTTAGTGGCCCGCTGGCGTGCAGCCGATGTCAACACCAGCGGTTTTCTGGTGGAATACACCGGCAGGCCACCGGTGGGCCTCTAGCGGTCCACCGGTGGTAACATTTCCGAGATGATTCCACCGGCGGCCCGACAGCAGGCCACCGGCAGTGAACGCTAGTGGCATGCCAACCAGTGGCAGATTAGTGGCTTGCGTGTAGGGAAATCAAAATTAATAATGGTTGATAATGCTTTATCGAAAGATTTTTTAATAGAACTATTACGACTACTTAGTCAGTTTAGTGCCATATACTATTGGGCGATCATGTCTCTTTCGATTCATGACTGACTAGACAAGATTTTCCCGTAGTAGGTTGCCATTTTCTTTTGCAACAAAGTCTATAGGACCAGAACTGAGAGGGAGTAGAGATGGATTCATGCCTTTCCCAAGAATATCTGTGCGTAAGTGAATATAATGAATCCGACTGGAATTCGAACTCGGCTCTTCGATTTCTCATTCTGAGCCGTTATCCATTGCACTACATTTGAATCTCGTCTGGATTTTATTCTTTGCGATTTACAGTCGATCGGTTTCTTTTCATTTTAGTCCGCAAGGAATCTTCAATGAAGGACATGTTTTGTGGAATTAGTGAACTGAATGCAGCCTATTCTATTGCTCCTTTTGTTGTCGGTGGACAAAAATCCATGCAGTGTGAGTTTCCGTGGATGGCACAATATATTGTGGGCGATTACCTGTGCGGTGGGGTACTTATTGATAACAGACATGTCCTTACGGCGGCTCACTGCACGTAAGTACCGTTCATCATTTAAACCATATCATTTATTTCATGAAAATTATTACATCTCATTTTTTTTTATCAGGAAATATTGAATTAGTTAACACAGGCTGATTTGGTACAGTTGGAATATGACTATTTGTAGTAAATGATATACGCTAGCTAGGAATTTTTTTTTTTGAATAAAGCTTTCTCAGAAACTGTATTCGCTCTTGGATAAAGTCAAACGAGTTTTTTTTATGTGACGAGTTTTCATTCACCACGCAGTCTTATTTTTTTTTTTTTTTTTACCGTAAAAGCGAAATTTAAAAAAATATAGCTTTTTGCAATATATTCAATATCTTGATAGGAAAGAAGTAATGACTGGAACAAAGCATAAAAACTTCAATTCTTAACTGAAGTAAATATTGTAACCCTAGGAGAACATTTTCCCTATGTAGATCCAGAAATATATTTTTATGAAAAGTGGTACCCAAAGTAAGGCGCTAAAAGCTATCTAAACATATACTCTACCAATGAGCAAAATAGACTATATGCTGTGTCGTTTCAGGATTTGAACGATCATAGCCCTCCACAATTACCTATTCTTTGTAGCTCTTAGGAAATTTTGTCTTTTTTTCGAATCTTTTAAATCCCTGTTCTGCGAACCATTTATATAATCTCTCGTTCTTCTTCCTCTATATGCCGTGTCACTTCAGGACGTGGCCAATCATGGCGCTCTAAAATTACGAACGTATAACGACACGACAATAAGGTATATTTTAGTAAGTTATTACACTAATAATGTGGCACGATAAGTGGAAGCAAGTAACTAAAATGCTGGTTAGACTTAAAACTAGACTTTCGACTGATGTAAATTTGGCAAATATATAATCAAAGTCAACATTTTCAACTCCCCCGTCTCTCTCTCTCTCTCTTTCCCCACACTCAGCAGTTTTAGGTCACACAATCTAGCTTGGCTTATGGATTCTCTTGTAACGGACCGTGCTGGTGAAGATGTGAAGAGATATCAGAAGGTTAAAATTTCCTGCTGGCTGGTTCTGCTACATGGGAATGTTGGAATTTAATTAGGTCCAAAGAAGACAAAGAAAACAAACAAGACCGATATACATGGATAAACAAATAACAAAACAAGTTAAACAAAGACATGGACTGTTACATAGAGTTTGCATGGAGAAATTATGTGTGTGTGTGTGTGTTGTAAGTGTTTGTACGTACGTGTATTGTTCTTAGCGCGTTCCCAGAATTTGGGAAACGCTGCATCTGTAAGAGGTCACATATTGGAGTTCGTTGAAAAGAGACTTTACCTCGTCTCCGCGCGAGGTAGCGGCCCAAGGCCTAAGTCGAAAGAGAAAGAGAGAGGCGAAGGGTCAGCCAGTATTTGTAGCCAGGGGAGAGAGACCCCTGTTGAAGGATTAAGCAACTGAGGCGGAGCTAATTCCGACACTCTCAAATAGAACTAAATTAGCTTTAAACTCACTGAAAGATCTCTCGCAACTAGCTATAGAAATTGCAATTGTCAGCGTATTTTGAGTAGCAATATAAACATTTGGGAACACACACTCGAGACTATCTTCAGGATGTTGGCGACCATGACTCTCCTCAAGTTCCCCTCATATCTCTATAATGAACAATAAATTTTAGCAGCTCTTCAGGGTTTGATACTGACTTGAGAGCAGCAGTCTGCAATCTAAAATGTTGCCAGATGATTTCATGCTTAATTAATTAATATTGCACTATAAATGATTTGTGTTCAGTGGCATCGTGACCCCCTCCTTCCAAGTGGCACCATGCCCCCCCCGCCATATTTGCTATACTTGAGATCAGTGTTTCTCTACCTTTTAAGCAACGACACACCGAGAAGCAAATGAGAATATCACACTACACTTAGCTTAATTTTTAAGGGTACACATTTAAATTTTATGATTTCTCCAAATTGAAAAACAATACACCTACAAATATGAACTTACTTTATTTTAAATGTTTCTATTCAACTATTTGTGCAGCCGTTATTTTAAGAAGTGGGTAGAAATGAAAATATTTGAAATTGACAACGTTTTCCATTTCACTGAAACAGACGTTAAACACTTTTTTTTAAGTCTCTTCTTTATTTTTTATTTTCTTTCATTTTCTCGCTAAAATCAAGTAGCGTCTTTCCCCCTCTTTCCACGCAATCAAAACGGAATAGTCCATTATTTATGAGGAATTGGCAGGAGACGTTAAACACTTTTATCTTCCCTTATTTCTTTCTTGCCAAATCCCCGTTTTACGAATATTTCTCTTAATAATTATTTAAAAATAATTCAGCAGACGATGTTATTTTATTTTATGATAATTGGATTTTTAGCGATTGCCTAACTCGGTTTCCATCGTTTGATACTGTGCGTCTGGAAAATGTTACTTTTATCGCGGTCGCCATTACTTCCCAGCCTTTTGGCGGGGATAAAAGTGTAGTATCTGTTCTCTATTGTATGATTCTCTTTCTCTCCACTTTTCTCTTGCCTTTTCTTTCATTTTCTCACTGAAACCAACTAATATCTTTCCCCTTCTTTCTACGTGATCAAAACGCGGAATAGTCCATTTTTATGAGGTAATGACAGGACATAATGGTCGTGTAAACTAACGAAGAGAGGTAGGAACACAATTATAATAGGATATTATCGAATACTTTTTTTTCGTTTTAGTGAAATTGGTGAAAAGCATGAAATGGTAATCACTTTAGGCACGATTGATCGCCTTAAACCTGACATTGAATTTGAGATCGAGAGAATTACCGTACATCCCCAGTACAGCATGGACAGATATGCCTATTGTAAGTTGAACGAAAAATAACTTTTTGGCACTTAACAATTGGATGGAGGAATGTCAGAATTTTTCACCGTTAAGGAATTATGAGCAGTAAGATTAAGCAGTTTCATTTGATTTGGGAATTTAAGTGATTGGGAAGATTTTTTTTTTTGTTGCCTTTTTTAATCAATTCATCTCAAGTAAGGTGATAATACCACTAAGACGTAAGGGCTACTGGAAGTGAATAATTATTGCTTTCTGTTTCAGCCTCCTTTTGGAATTCGCTCTCAAAAAAAAAAGGTAAAAAAAGGGCACCTGATAGTATCTTATATTTATTTTGTTAATGTTTTAAAAAGAGAATCGTATTTTTTTCTGCTTTGTTTAAAACCAGAAAAACACAAATTTCAGAATAAATACGCATAAATATAAAAAAAAAAAGGATTAACGTGAATATATAAAAATATTCACATTTGGAAATGCATAATAAGCTAAAATTGATTTTGGAAATAGTTAATATAAACAACACCAGTTCACCCCTGCAGCCATAGCTCACCGGAACGACTACTTCAAAGTCTATTGCAAGGATCAGTCTGGGCCTTAGTTCTTTCAGAACCACCCGGCATTTCTGTAAGCGAGTCCTGGAAAACGCAAAGTGTAGCTACGCGCGATCTGTTCAGGTCAAGGTTGAAAAGAAACAAATTGGATCTCACAAATTCAGGAAGATCACCAACCAAATTATGAACTGAACAGAGGTAAAATGACTGTGCCCACTATTATAAAGGGCCCTGAGGTTATATCATCCTTGACAGACAAGTCGAAGCACTTCGCCTCGATTTTTGCCTTAAACTCAACGTTAGATCACAAAAGCCATCGCCTTCTCAACTTCCTACGTCTCATTAAGCACAGTCTCAGTAATATAATCATTTCAGCAAGAGAATTCTCCAGACTTATCAAAAGCCTTGACCCCCCCCCCCTCGAAAATACCAACCCAGATAAAATTCCAATGGTCGCCCTTAAGAATATCAACCATTCTAGTAAAGTTATTTACCCGCTGCTTGAAGGAGAAATCTTTCCCAAGCACGTGGAACGTGGCAAGTGTATGCATGGTCTTCAAGAACGCGGACAACCGATCCTCTCCCTCCCAGTATAGAACCATTAGTCTCCTCGGTATCATTAGTAAGCTTCTTGAGGCCTTAATCAACAAGATGGCCATCGAGTACCTGGATAGGACCAACCTCTTGTGCGACGAGCAGTATGGGTTTCGATCAGCCCGATCCACTGCTGATGTCCTAACTACCATTACACAGAGAAGTAGTGAGGCCCTTGGCGACACGCATACCGCAAGGATCATAACATTAGATATCTCAAAGGCCTTCGACAAGGTGTGGTACAAAGGTTTGCTACACAAGCTCTCCAGCTATGGAATCACTGGAAGGGTTTCCTAACAGGTAGATGAAGGATATTAACGGCCAGTTTTCCGAGGCCCTAGCGGTCAACGTAGATGCCCCCCCCCAGGGCTCACTTCTCGGATAAACCCTCTTTCTGATTTACATAAATGATCGAGCAAATAATATACTCCTATCATTTGTAAATGTCGATGTCGATGATATACAGGTGCGTCTCTAAAAGTTTTGACGATTAGAGATTTTGGCAGTTGACCACTTTTCCAATCTAACACTAACTTTCTAGTGTCGAATAAACTATCTGGTTACATTCAATGTCTCTAAAACCAAACTGGTTACATTCCATCACCGCCAATCAGGATGAATGGATGTCCCCTCGAGGAAGTACCGTGCCTCGAGAGGATATTGGACCTCAAATTCACAACTGACCTCAAGTGGAATTCCTATACTGGAGATCTTCGGCTTACGTCGGCGATCCGTTCCTACGGCGCGACGTAACCTGATTTTTGACATAGGTTGGAACTCACCTACATAAGCACCGACGAGTCTGCCTTACGCTTACGTAGGATTGTAATACAATACAAGGGAGAGAATTGAAAAAAGTTAGCAAAAATGAGTTATTTTATATGATGCTTAATTTTTGTTTTTATGAAATTTTTGTCGTCGAGATATTATTACTAGTATCCTGAACTTCATTGTTTTTATTTCAACGCATCGATAAAAGGCTGTCATAAAACCAACAAAAATAATGATATACGTCCTAATAACTCAACGACGATATACGGGCGCAACTCTAAAAGTCTTGACGATCAGAGATTGGCAGCTGACCTCTCTTCCGATCTAACACTAACTTCCCAGTGGGGAAAAAAACTGGCTGGTTCGATTCAATGCCTCTAAAACCAAACTGGTTACATTCCATCACCGTCAATCTGACCCAAAACTACCGCCAGTCACGATGAACGGATATCCCCTCGAGGAAGCACCGTGAGAGGATATTGGGCCTCAAACACACACCCGGCCTCAAGTGGAATTCCTATATACAATCCATCACTAAACATGCAGGTAAAATGGTCGGCTCCCTGTACCGCTGCAGTAAGTACCTGACTCCTCATGCTATCCTCTACATTTATAAGAGCCGGATTAGGCCGAAAATGGAGTACCATTGTCATATTTGGGCAGAAGCTGTCCAGACCTCACTTTCCAATCTTGATAGAGCTCAAAAGCATCATGGAGTCTTTGTTGAAGAATTATTTTCCACATTCCAACCTCTCTCTCACAGGTTTGATGTGATGAGTCTCTCATTGCTCTATCGCTCCTACCATGGAAAGTGTTTGGACGAACTGCATCTCCTGGTTCCACCAGGTCTGACCTTCACGGCTAGGACCAGCCATGTCACTTGCATAGTAGAAAACCGCCCAGATTCCCTCCGTGTTCCATCGTCGAGAAGTAAGTTCCACTCAAACAGCTTCTTCCCGCGAACCAATGCCCTATGGAACAGACTCCCTAGAGGGTGTTTCTCCGATTACTACAATCTTAACCTGTTCAAGTCTAGCGTCAACCGTTATCTTCCCCTCCTATCCGTATAAACTACCCCTTATCGTAAGCCTCTACCACTCCTGGTCCCTGGACTTTGTAGAGGGTGAACCTTACTGTAAAAAAATGTGACTGATACGATATTGGATCAATGTCCATTGCCAGACAACTATGGAAAGTGGTACCAATAGCAAGGCACTAAAATGGCGTCCTTATCTCAACACCTGATATCAAATTGCAAAGTTAACCTACTAGTTCAGAAGTACAGAACCATTAATATATAAAATAAATTATGGTACTTTGACAAAAAGTCGACATCTGGTTATATGTTAATTTGAAAGGAAGTTAAATTTTGATAATAGTAGTATAGGAATATACTTATGGCAATACAATGATCATAAAAACAACGTCTTTTCCAAGTACATAACCTCATACTATAAGAAAACGTGTTAACTGTCTTTTATATTTTTAATTAAGAAAAAAAAAAATAATAGAACAAAAAAAAAGACACCATTTTAAAATATAACACTATAAAGTCTTTCAGTATCAATGACAAAACAAATACTTTTAAATTTTTAATTGAAAAATTATGAAAGCAGCAAGACTGATTTGTTTTTTTTTACGGATTATCAACCTTTTGCAGAACATTTAAAGCCAGAAAATATTTTTAAATTGTAAGAATATTTTGGAGATAATAATGATTTACTGATACAAGTTCAACTAATTAACCCATAGCTGGGGGTAAAAGAGGTATTTGCCTGCAAGTAGATATAACAAACCCACCTGGAATTGGAAATCGGCGAACTGAGTTCCAATTGCCAGCTGTTATCCATTCCCAAGCTTACAGCACTTGGTATTCCCAAGCAGTCACCCATCTAGATACTGACCAGGCTTCATGTTGCTTAACTAATCATATGAGAACCAGTGTTTCAATGTGATATGGATGTAAGTCTGGCACCACAAGAAGATATATTTTAATGAGTTATTGTACAAGCACTTGATTTATTGATTCGTTTACTAGAGCTTATCAACCCTTTGCAAATTATTTAAAGTCAGAAAATATTTTTAGATATTTTAAAATATTTTTTGAGATAATGATTGAGTGATAGAAGTCTTACTAATTAACCCATGACTTGGAGGAGGAGAAGTGGATTCATGCCTTTCCCAAGAGTATTTGCACCTAAATGAATATAATGAACCCAACAGAAATTGGAACTCAGCTCTTTGATTAACAATTTCGACCCGTTATCAATTACATCACTCACACATCCAAGCTTCCAGAACTTTGTATTCTCAAACGGTCATTCATCTAGATAGTGACCAGGCTCGATGTTGCTTAACTTCTGTGATCCTATAGGAAACAGTTTTTCGATGTGATATGGCCATAAGCCTGCGCAAGTACCATGAGAAAACAAGTGAAAGCAAGAAACCAAGGCATGCGCTGGTTAGGCTTAAAACTTCATTTTATTTGCTTTCTCTGGTGTAAATTTGTCACTCATAACTGCTGAACATCGAGATCAACAAAATTGTCACTGGCAACATTCAACATCAACAATTTGTTGGTGCTGAATGCTGCCAGATGACTTAGTACCTGATCAATGAATACACTACAAATTGTTCTCTATTCAGTGGCAACATATGCCACCCCACATCAAGTGGGGTTCTAGTAAGACATGTGCACTATTTGCTACACTCTTGATACGACACTGCAGACATGTTGATATACTGTGAAAATTAAGATCAAAATTCAGTTTATAAATATCACTCCATACGTCCTTCCTACCAGGTAGGTTCATGAAGATTGTCATTAACGGCCAGTCACCTGAAGCCCATGAGATCAATGCAGGAAAATCCCACAAAGATCTCAGAAGTCCTACCCTCTTTCTCACATGATCTGCTGAAGAACATTCTCAGATCATTAGTAAATATACATGCAGGCGATAAACTGGCTTATGAGGGTACCTTATAAAATTTAGATGTCTAGAACCTGGTAGCTGATCTCAACTTTGATCGAGCTCTCACAGTTCAGAGGGTAAAGACTGGCTGATATCATTCAATACCTCCAAAACAAAACTGAGCAGACTCAAGGTCTTCTTCAGTCCTAATGAACAATTGTATTCTTAATGAAGTTCATTGTCTCAAATGCTTATTGGGTCAAAAACTCACTCTGACCTCAAGCACCGTCCTGGGTAAGACAATAAACTACATCTGCATCCTGGGTAAGACGATAAACTATGTCCAACTGCAAGGCCTCTGATCAGGAGGTTTTGAGGAGTGTGGAACCACCTCTTAATTGCTGGTGTTCCCAGGTCCTTGACCTGTGGTGGTAGCACTTTAGGGTCCCAGCTATGGGCAAATAGTTAACCCCTAAACTGGGGTCAAAACACTATGAAAGTGTAAAAATAGGTTTTAATACCAGAAATACTTTGTAAAAAAAGTTATTACCATAAATAAGTTTTTGAAGAAAAAAATTATTACCAGCAAGACATTTTGGAAAAAAAAAAAAGATATTACCAGCTAACCTTTTTTGAAAAAAAAAAATACTTTTGAAGAAAAAATATTACCAGAAATAGATTTTTGATGGGAAAAAATTTTACCAGCAATACATTTGATAAAAAAAAAAATTACCAGCAATAAAAATTTTGTCGACATTAAATAACCCATTTAGGTGTTGATATGCCGTAAAACAAAAGAAACCAAACCAACCTGAAGCAGAACTCATATATGTGTTCCGTCACTAAAGATGCTGGAAAAATGGTCAGTTTCTTCTACTGCTCGTGAAAGTACCCGACTCCTCCTGTCAAGCTCTGTCTTGACAAAAGTTAGATCAGACCAGAAATGGAGTACTGCTGCCAGATCTGGCTTGGAGCTGCTCAGTCTTCATGGACAGCCTTGACAGAGTTCAAAAACATTTATATGGCCTTAATGATGATAATGAATTATTTTCTAACCTACAACACTTTTCCCACAGCTGAAACATTGCTAACCTGTCAGCTACTATCACTATTTTCATGGTAAATGTTTGGACGAACTACATTCCTTAGTTTCACCAGTTAAGACCTTTACAGCTAGGTTTCTCCACGCCACATACATAGGGTTGAATCACTCTCGTTCCCTTTGTATTCCATTAATAAGAAGGAATTTCCACTCAGACAGCTTCTTTCCCAGAACCGTTACTTTGTGGAATGGACTCTTGAGAATATGCTTCCCCAATCACTGCGATTTGAACTTCTGTAAGTCTCGGTGTCAACCATTATCTATCCTTCATATTCTCATAAGCATTTCTTACTTCCTCGATTTGCACTTACAACCTCATTCAGTAACCTTCTAGTGGCTCTTGGGCCTTGCTTTAAGTGATTAATATTCACCACTATAATAAGTGCAATGACAAAAGCGATTCTGTCTGAATTTCTATTTCTTTTTATTTACATTTGGTAGAATGTCCTTATCTTTGTTGTTATTATCACAAGATGGGTGGAATAGAACATTGATTCATAAACTTGGTGACATAGTAATTGTGAGTTCAATCCCCGGGCTGGGCGGTACAGATTGAGACTCAGTGGAAATTTGATTGATTGATTAATTTGCTTTCCATAGCTTATCAACTCTTTGCAGGTTATTTAAACCAGAAAATATTTTAGATCGTAAGATTTTTTTTTCTTTCTGGAAGATAATAATGGTTTAGTGATACAGGTCTTACTAATTAACCCATAGGTGGGGGACGAGAGGAGGATTCATACCTTTTCCAACTCGGTTCTTTGATTAACAATTCTGAGCCATTAACCATTACACCATGCAGTATTCCCAAGCAGTCACCCATCTAAGTACTGACCAGGCTCAACATTGCTTAACCTCAGTGATCACACAGGAACCAGTAATGTGGCTGTAAGCCTCAGTGAAAACAAGGCAAGCAATAACCAAGTACAACCAAATAACAAGATGGGGTATACTTGACAGCTGAATAAGGGCAATTGAAAAGATTAAATAAAGGGTTCAGTTTGAAATTCCCTTCAGGTTACCCGGGATCAACAAGCATCTGAAGAAAGTCGGAGGGCACAACGGCTGAGGTGTTGTAATTGTAAAGAATCCAAATGTAAATGATGACAAAAGTGATTGTTGAAAAATAAATATCTCTTATGTAAGTCAAATATTTTTTCTCGTTAGGTGATAGGTTTATTGATGTGACTCATACATGCTAAACAATCTCCACAGATTAAAAACTTTTGATGACATTTTGTTTTCTTTTTAAAGATAATGACATTGCTATTCTGAAACTCTCGGGAGAAGTCACGTTCACCAAATGCATTCAACCAATTTGTCTTCCAAATAGAATCCATGTCATTAAAAATACTACAAACTGCTTCACAGCTGGATGGGGTAGAACTGGAGGTAAGTATTTGAAACTTTTCTTCACTTTGTATCACCATTAGCTACCACTTAGTAGAATGGGATCTTTAAAACTAGAATCATTCTGATGAGCTTTTCTCTTTGATACAGAACTTTGACATTACGAATTTAAGCATAGACCTAGATTGGCAGATAGGTCTCATCATTTTACAGTTGAAATTGCTTGATGCAACCATAAGTTCTATGTTAAAAGTTTCTTCCTGTCCTGTATAAGATAATAAACTATATCCAACAGCAAGGCCTCCGAGCAGGAGATTTTGAGGGAGCATGGAACCACCACTTAATTGCTGGTGTTCCCAGGTTCACCCTGGCCTGAAGTGATAGTACCTGTTAGGGTCACAGCTATGGGCAAATAGTTAACCCCCAAACTGGGGTCAAAACATTATGAAAGTGAAAAAATAGGTTTTAACACCGGAAATACTTTAAAAAAAAAATTATTACCTGCAATAGAATTTTGAAGAAAAAGATATTACCATCAATAAAGAATTTTGCCGGTATTAAATAACCCATTGAGGTTGATATGCCATAAAACAAACCAAAATTTTTCTCTCTTTCACTTCTCACCTGTGGAACTATCTTCTGGCTTTCCTGTAAATGAAAACGGCGAAATTGACTGGATCCATCACACACGTGTTCATTGCCTTACACTACAATCGAAACACTCGTCATGCATCAACCTACTCCAACATGCCATACCTATCAACCCATTCCTGAACCACAGCCTGCACTCATCTGAGGTGCATGGAACACCAACAATGTCTCAAACACTGCATAAATACGAAACAAAACAAATTCTGAAAAGGTCGACATGAGGATAAATCCCGGCACATTTTAAAAAAATTTCATTATGCAATAATTTCCTTTGTCTATATACACATCCTCACACACGCTCACTACATATGGAGCCGAATGAGATCTAGGGAAGCTGCTATACTACTTTAGTCAAGATTTCTTTCTGATTCACAAATACATTTCAACTTTTGTAAATTGACATCAATCACACAAGAACGACCTTACACGTGTCGGCCGCAAAACTTGTGCATCATTGAACAACAACATTGCACAATGGAAAGTGCACTCTACATGCTGTGCAAAGACAGAAATTGCAAGTGGATTGACATCTTCAAATTTGTTGTTTCTTCCATGAATATTATTATCAACGGTGCTACTGATCCATCACTACATCGTCACTGGTCAACAACCCAACAGCAGTCTATCCAAATTACCCCATAACGGACTTGCAAACTGTCATATAGGAATAAAATGTCACTGCCGACACTTGGGTTTGAACATGGATCGCCAAAGAACAATCACAGTGAACCTCATCTTGAAATAATTAGATCATGTGACTGGTAAATATATATATATATATATATATATAGAGAGAGAGAGAGATGGGAATTAGTGGCATCTGACAGTATTATTTGAAGGCATCACTATTATTGTATCTGTGATTTATGAAGTGTCTTCTACAAACAGGCATTACAAAACAAACAGCCTTATGGCATGCAAATTAATATCTTATTAACACAAATCCACCAATGTGTCATTTTTGTTAACAAAGCCTAGCACAACTGGGTTTTAAATTAAAGCAACCCAATATAAGTTGACGACAAAATATTTCTACAGTCCTCAGGCAGCCATTATACACTCATCTCACATGGCTAAGTTTGCTACCTTCAAGGTCACAAAAACTAATGACAGTTTAATTTGTCAGAGATGAAAAAAGCAAAATGATACCTGATCCACCACTCATACATTCATCACCTTATACTGCAACCAAAACACTTGACTTGTATCAACTTACCTCTTCCACCATGTCACACCTATCAAACAAGTCAGGAACCATTGTCTCTACTTCCATCTGGTGTGGAACAAGACAAGATTCTAGATCTAATGATATTTCTCAAACACTACCCAAAAACAAAACAAATTTCAAAAAGATCAACATGAAAGCAGACCCTAATGCATTTCATGGATTTCATTATGCAATAATCCATTTTGCCCATCAAAATATATGAATCAGATTTGCAAATACATTTCACTAGCATGAGGTTGTAAACACCACACACTGCCAGTATTCCTGTGTTCATAACACAACTGAATGTTCTTTACATGATGACAAAAATGAAATATGAAGATGTGTGCACCTAGCTCTACACATATTTCTAGTTGAAATATTCGGGTAAACAAAATTCGCTTTCAGTTTTTATGTAGGATTTGAGACATTTTTAAATCAAACATTTATTTAATGCTGGTAATAATTTTTTTTCAAAAATCTATTGCTGGCAATAATTTTTTCCTTCAATGCTGGTGATAATCTTTTACAAAAATGTATTGTTGGTATTAAATCTTATTTTTACACTTTCATAGTGTTTTGACCCCAGATTGGCGGTTAACTATTTGCCCATAGCTGGGGCCCTGATAGGTGCTACCACCTGGGGTCAGGGTGAACCTGGGAACACCAGCAATTAAGAGGTGGTTCCATGCTTCACAAAACCTCCTGATCAAAGGCCTTGCTGTTGGATGTAGTTTATTGTCGGCCCCACTTGGTTTTCCTCAAATGCCGTTAGCTAGTGCTGGTTAAGTGTATAAAAAGACAACTATTTTCTTTCCTGTTCCTCTTGCACCAAAATGTAGCACCATGTGGTAATTATGGTCCTGCTGGGGTATGTACGAGGGTCATTCAATAAATAAGGTGAATTTTTCGGTATAAGGACTTCTAATACAGATAGAAGCTTACTCTTTTTTTATTTTTTTTGTTTTACTTCTTTTTCACATGGATTTAATTTCTTTAGCAGATTAAAAAAAAACTTTGAGAGTTTTGGCAATTAACAAAGATGGCTGACCAAGAAGCATGCTCCAGGATTGAACAGCGGTCAGTTATCAAGTTTTTGGTTGCTGAAGGGTGCAAACCAGTTGAAATTCATAGGAGAATGTCAACTGTGTATGGTGCCACATGTTTCAGACAAAAAATGTCTACA
Source organism: Acanthosepion esculentum (assembly GCA_964036315.1). Lineage (NCBI taxonomy): Eukaryota > Metazoa > Mollusca > Cephalopoda > Sepiida > Sepiidae > Acanthosepion > Acanthosepion esculentum. The sequence continues at coordinate 4,724,671 of OZ038498.1, read as the reverse complement.
AGTGGGCTAAATTGTTTAAAGAAGGATGGAGCAGTGTTGAGGATGAAGACAGGCCTGGGCGGCCTACAGAAGTGAGGTCTCCTGAGGTGATCGAATCAGTCAATCACCTCATTCAGTCTGACAGTGGATGACATTGCAAGGACTTTGAGCTTATCTGTTGGGACAAATGCAGGGTCACCAGTCAGAAGGAGTCATCTTGCATCATGACAACGCAAGGCCTCAAACAGCAGCCCAAACGGTGCAGACCATCAACGAGCTGGGCTGGGAACTGCTCCCTCATCCCCCTTACAGACCAGACCTTGCCCCTTCAGACTTTCACCTGTTTGGTCCCTTGAAAGCGTTCACGAGAGGCACGAAGTTTAAAAGTGACGATGAAGTCAAAAGTGTTGTGAGCGACTGGCTGAGACATCAGTCCAAAGATTTTTACGCAGAAGTCCTTATACCGAAAAATTCACCTTATTTATTGAATGACCCTAGTAGTTTCCCTAGTTCACTGACAGAGCCCAACACTCTGTCCTGCACGGGGGGAGGAGAAGAGCTGGATTCATACTTTTCCTAAGGGTATTAACACATAAGTGAATGTAATGAATTCAGCCTTTCGATTCCTCAATCCGAGCCTCTATCCATTACTTTACTGTGCTTCCATGAGGGTCACCAATTTATTTCAATGAACATGAAAAAGTAAGCGGAGTTCAAATTCCAGCCTTAATGTTGGTAATGTAGTTTATTGTCATACCCAAGACTATTAAAGAATGACATTTTAATCAGTCATAACAGCTGAAAACATACTTTGGGTCGTCCTGGGTATGACAATAAACTACATCCGCGTCCTGGGTAAGACGATAAACTACGTCCAGCAGCAAGGCCTATGAGCAGGAGGTTTTGAAGAGCGTGGAACCACCTCTTAATTGCTGGTGTTCCCAGGTCCACCCTGACCTGGGGTGGTAGTACCTGTTAGGGTCCCAGCTATCGGCAAATAGTTAACCTCAAAACTGGGGTAAAAACATTATGAAAGTGTAAAAATAGGATTTAATACCAGAAATACTTTGTAAAAATAATTATTACAAGCAATAAATTTTTGAAGAAAAAAAAAACTATTACCAGCAATACATTTTTGAAAAAAAATATTACCAGCAATGTTTTTAAAAAATAAGTATTGCTAGCAATACATTTAAAAAAAAAATATTACCAACAATGTTTTTTAAAAAATAAGTATTGCTAGAAATACATTTTTGACGGAAAAATATTACCAGAAATAGATTTTTGACAAAACAAAATATTACCAGAAAATAAAAAATGTCGACATTAATTAACCCATTGAGTTTGATATGCCATAAACCAAACCAAACAAAATCATACTTTGGGGTAACATTCTTACCTATATCCAATCAGATTTGACCAAATATATTTGAATCTAAGACAAATGTGCGCTAAAAGCTGAGAATTATGATTTTTTCTTATTGAGCTGATAAAAAAGGAAAAGAAAAAAGTTAATTTAAATTCTATAAAAGTGGAACTGTTCATTTTGATTTTTTTTTTAGTTGCTGGTTAGTTCATCTTGGTGAATACTACAAGGAAAGACTATTTGATACTCTTTATTTTCTGCATTACTAAAATCTATTAGTTGCTGTCTTGTTTTGCTGTTGAATGAAGTGTATGATTGATTGATTGATTGATTATTTAACCAGCATATCGACCTTCGTTGGGCCATTCAATGCTGAAAAAGTTTTTTTCCAAAAAGTATAGTTGGTAATATTATTTTTCAAAAACGTATATCTGGTAATAATATTTTTCCAAAAACGTAGAGCTGGTAATAATATTTTTTCAAAAACGTAGAGCTGGTAATAATATTTTTCAAAAACGTAGAGCTGGTAATAATTTTTTCCAAAAACGTAGAGCTGGTAATAATGTTTTTTACAAAAACGTAGAGCTGGTAATGTTTTTTCAAAAACGTATAGCTGGTAATAATATTTTTCAAAAACGTATAGCTGGTAATAATATTTTTCAAAAACGTAGAGCTGGTAATAATACTTTTCAAAAACATAGAGCTGGTAATAATATTTTTTCATTTTCATTCTGGTTTTTCAAAAACGTATAGCTGGTAATAACACTTTTCCAAAATCGTAGAGCTGGTAATAATATTTTTCAAAAACGTAGAGCTAGTAATAATATTTTTCAAAAACGTAGAACTGGTAATAATATTTTTCCAAAAACGTAGAGCTGGTAATAATATTTTTCAAAAACGTAGAGCTGGTAATAATATTTTTCAAAAACGTAGAGCTGGCAATAATATTTTTCAAAAACGTAGAGCTGGCAATAATATTTTTCAAAAACGTAGAGCTGGCAATAATATTTTTCAAAAACGTAGAGCTGGCAATAATATTTTTCAAAAACGTAGGGCTGGCAATAATATTTTTCAAAAACGTAGAGCTGGTAATAATATTTTTCAAAAATGTAGAGCTGGTAATAATATTTTTTCATTTTCATTCTGGTTTTTCAAAAACGTATAGCTGGTAATAACACTTTTCCAAAAACGTAGAGCTGGTAATAATATTTTTTCAAAAACGTAGAGCTGGTAATAATATTTTTCCACAAACGTAGAGCTGGTAATAATATTTTTTCAAAACCGTAGAGCTGGTAATAATATTTTTCAAAAACGTAGAGCTGGTAATAATATTTTTTCAAAAACGTAGAGCTGGTAATAATGTTTTTTCAAAAATGTAGAGCTGGTAAAAATGTTTTTTTCAAAAACGTAGAGCTGGTAATAATATTTTTCAAAAACGTAGAGCTGGTAATAATATTTTTTCATTTTCATTCTGGTCTTTTGTGATCTTTATAAAAAAGCAATTATTTTGTTGATAAAATTTAATTTAATTGCTTAGCTACTCAAATAAAGTTCAAATATGCGGATGTAGTTTGTCGTCATACCCAGGACGCGGATGTAGTTTGTCGTCATACCCCGGACGCGGATGTAGTTTGTCGTCATACCCCGGACGCGGATGTAGTTTGTCGTCATACCCAGGACGCGGATGTAGTTTGTCGTCATACCCAGGACGCGGATGTAGTTTGTCGTCATACCCAGGACGCGGATGTAGTTTGTCGTCATATCCAGGACGCGGATGTAGTTTGTCGTCATACCCAGGACGCGGATGTAGTTTGTCATCATACCCAGGACGCGGATGTAGTTTGTCGTCATACCCAGGACATGGAGACAGGGAAGTTCACTATTTGCCCATAGCTGGGACCCCAACAGGTGCTACCACCGCGGGTCTGGGTGGACCTGGGAACACCAGCAATTAAGAGGTGGTTCCACGCTTCCTCAAAACCTCTTGATCAGAGGCCTTGCTGTTGGATGCAGTTTAACGTCGTACCCAGGACGTTGAAGTGTATGAACAAATCAGAATAGTTTTTGAAACTGCTTTTTGAAGTCAGTGATTTTTCTACATTGGAGTCACTTTTTGGTTACAATATTTTTTCTGCTTCAAGTGGCCAGTCAAGAAGTTGTATTTAAAACCTAACCTGGTGCTGGTCAAATCACAATGCTTCAGACTTCAAAATTTAAAAGCAACATAACTTTTAAGAATATCATTTATAGTCCTGGGTATAAACTACATCTAGCAACAAAACCTCTGATTGGGAGATTGGAGGTTTTCAAGAGTGTGGAACCACCTCTTAATTGCTGTTGTTCCCAGGTCCACCTTAACCTGGGGTGGTAGCACCTGTTAGTGTCCCAGTTATGGAAAAACAGTGAACCCCAAACAAAAACAAAACCGCATGAAAGTATAAAAATACATTTTTATAGTAAAAATACCAGCAATACAATCTTATATAAAAAATTACCAATGATATCTATTTATAGTAAAATGACCAACAATACATCAACCAACATGAAAGAATTCTTTCATGGCATTAATTGATATAATATCCTATATTTTCTTAAATAAATCAAACCATATTCTAAAATATAACTTCAATGAAACTACAACATAAAACACAAACATCTAAACTCAAATAATCTATGTGAAAACAAATATGTATATACACAAAAGCTGAGCATTATCTACCACGTATTCAATTGTGAAAGCAGAATAACATGTAGGTTTATTACTTGAAAGCTTCCAAGAAAATGAAATTTCAGCATTAAATGACCCATAAAAAGTTGATTTGCCATTAAACAAATCAAATATCATTTAAATTACTTTATATATAATTCTAATATGCCACCCATATAGTGCTGGTGTTAATAAAACAGTGCTCGATGTAATATAACAGAGCTATTAAGTATAGGTTAATGAATATACATATTTCTATCCGTCACTGCTAGAATGACTCGGTGTTTAATGCACGATGCAATCTTCAGGTACTCAGTATGGATTGACCGCTATGCAATTTGAATAAAGTTGGCTCCCTGTGCCGAGCCAGGAAATTTTTCTCCCCAGAATCGATCCTCCAAATCTATAAATCGACCATTCGCCCTTGCATGGAGTATTGCTGCCATATATGGTCTGAAGCCCCTGCTGTTTGCCTCAGGGTTCTTGATAAGATCCAGAGACGGATATGCAATGTAATTGGCTCTGATCTGTCATCTTGTCTGCAGTCGCTCTCTCACAGACGCGACGTTGCCTCGCTCTGTCTTGTTTACAAATACTTTCACAGTAATTGCTCCGAGGAGCTGCTTTCGCTGGTTCCTAGGTCTCATGAAACGTCCTACTAGGCTGGCATCCCGCTCCCACCCCTTCACCTTTGAAACTGTTAGATGTAGACGTCTCTTCTACTCCAATAGCTTCATGTTTCGCACATCTCGCCTGTGGAACTTTCTTCCTTATTCCTGTTTCCCTGACAACTATAATCTCCAACTATTCAAATGTAATGTCAATCGACATCTCCAGTTGCCTTGATCTATATACTATCCTTCTCCTCGTCCTTTCCTCTTTCACTCCTATCTGCTCTCGCTCCAAATCTTCTGTAACCCCCTTGCCTTGATCGATCCACTATCTTTCTCCACATCCTCTCCTTTACCACTCCTATCTGTTCTTCCTCCAAACCTTCTGTAACCTCTTGCATGCTAGTGGCTTCCAGCCTTGCTTGGGGTGATAAACTTAAAAAAAAAAATATCTGCTTATCACAATGTTGGCATACTTATATATTATTATATATCATGCTGGGATTTGTTTTTTAATTTTAAAATTATATTTGGCAATTAAAATAAGGGGCAATAAGATACATGTAAAAAAATAAAAGCAAATTAAAATTTATTCATTTTTTTTAAAAATTTTAATTACAGGGAGATTAATTGTTCTTATTTAAAAGCAAAAAACATGAATTTATCTATATTCAAAATAAACCGTAATTAACATTAAAAATTAAAAAATTAATCTGGATATCAATGTATTTAAGCAGATATTTATTTTTATTTTTATACATAGGAAGTTTCTTTACAACCATCCTCTTTAAATTGTTAATAAATTTATTTGTCATCTTTTGAAACAATCTGTCATCTCTTCTCCTGAGATGCCGTGCCCAGTACAGGTGATTGCAAATGAAGTTTATCTATGCTCGGGGGTTTTAGCTTATTGCAGAAAAACTGTTAACCAGTATATAAGTTTACCTTCATAAATCTATTTTCTTCAGGAGTACATTTTATAGCCTTGATAATTTTTTTTTTTTTTTTAAACAGATAACCATTTACCAAATTATTTACAAAAAGTGAAGGTTCCCATTTTGAGTAAAAATGTTTGTGAAAAATATGTCAGAAACTTTCGACCAAGTCACTTGTGTGCTGGATATTTACAAGGTGGCAAAGATTCTTGTGCGGTAAATAACATTTTTTTCTTTATATTATTGAAAGAGAGGAGGGAGTGAGTCATTTTTTTTCATAAGTATGGCAAACATGGACCTTTGTGCCTGCAAAAAAATCATCAAAAGGATGTTTTTCCCCATATGTGAATCATCTACAAAGAAGACTTTAATATTTACCATTTTATAAAGTTTGAATTAATTGGCAATTTGCCGATGTTTTGCCAAGCATTTTAATAAATAATATAAGAAATAGTGTAAATAAACAATCTAGTAAATAAATAGTGTTTATTATTTTTGTTGTAAATTCTCAAGAAGAAGAAAATGTATAAATTCACTTTCATATCTTTAGGTTTTATTCCAATTCTAATCACCCCTTTTTAAAAAGATAAATATTGCCAAAGAGTGAAGGTAGTTTAAAATAATAGTGGCGTCAAGGGAAAAACCATCCTTTTGACACCTTTATTTTTTTGAGGCCTGAAGGTCCATATTTGCTATGAGTAAGAACCTAACACAGCAAGGATTTCAAAAAGGATTCATGTTTTTTCTTTTTAAATTTTATTGAAGGATTTTTTTCTTTTTATGCCATGTCCTATCATGGGTGATCATAGTTCACCACAGCTTCCTGTTTTGTTCTAAGTAATTCTTGCTCCTAACTACCCCCACATTGTTCTGCAATCTATTCACTCAGGCTCATTAAGTAAGCTACTCAGTGTTTATCCCTGCATCTCTTGCATTGTGTGGTTTTTGTTGGAACACTTATTTCTTCAGTTCCTTACCACAATGGTTCCATTATATTAAGATCATGACTTTGTGCTGATCAGTCTTCCAAAAGTTGAACATCTTCATCCACAAGAAACCTTTTCGTTGCATGTGATGCAAGGAGAAATGTCATGTTGAATCTTTGTAGTCTAGCAGATTATTAAACTGTAGTAAGCTAATATAGTTTTCAGTTTAGGTTTCAATCAACTTTTACTAATTTTCTTCTACCAACATTTTTCATGCAACTCCACACTATTATTTGTCAACAAATAAATTTTACTGTCTTTGTGGTGTATCTTGCATTGTTTCTTTCTTCCACTTGTCTTACATATAGACTATAACTATTTTGCATTCATCATTAAAAATTATTTCTTTACACTTTCCATTGTCTCATATTAGATGTTCTTTTGACCAATTCAATCTTCTATTCTGATGTTTTTTAATACACCCGTTGAAGTTGTTTTTTTGTAATACTCTGCATAGTGTATCAACTGAAACGTCTTTAAGACTGTCTTCATTCTTCATTTGTCTGGCTGTTAATTTTGAATTAACAACTGAGACTAACAATCTTTCTTTTATCACTCTCGTCTAACTTTTGTGGTTTTCTTTTCCCTTTAAAACACTTCCATTAGTAACAAATGTCTTTTGGATGACTTAAATACTGTTTCTGGAAATTCCCAGCCACCTGTCTATTTCTTGTGGAGACATCTTTCCCTTCAAATTCACAATCATCATTATTTATTTTTAGCAGAAATTTTAGTGTAAAAAGTAAGCTAATATCAACTACAATGACTTACCAAAGCACCTTACAATTGTTAATAAGATGGAACAATCTTATAATAGAGAATTGGGTCAGACCGATAAAAGACTCCGAGTTGGTTGTAAGCACCAGGGGTTGCGTCCCCTTCCACAATGGGCTGTTGAGAGAAGACCTTCTACTTAGAGTAGGTGGTGCTGACTATTTGCATATGAATGATATTGGGCAATAGTCAGCATGGGTCTGGGACTTGAAGAGCTATATAAGACCAGTTTTTTTTTTCTCACTTGAGAGAAGCACTCTCAATGTATGGACATGTGAAAACCATACATGACGACTGTCCTGGGTATGATGATAAACTACATCCGCGTCCAGGGTAAGACGATAAACTACGTCCAACAGCAAGGCCTCCTATCAGGAGTCTTTGAGGAGTGTGGAACCACCTCTTAATTGCCATTGTTCCCAGGTCCATCCTGAACCGGGGTGGTAGCACCTGTTAGGGCCCCAGCTATGGGCAAATAGTTAACATTCAGACTATATCCATGTCCTGGGTATGACGATAAACTATGTCCAACAGCAAGGCCTCTGATAATATGATTTTGAAAAAATAATGTTGCCAGCTATGTTTTTTTGAAAAAAAATATTAACAGAAATAGATTTTTGACAAAGCAAAAATATTACCAGTAAAAAAAAAGTTGTTGGCATTAAATGAACCATTGAGGTTGATATGCCGTCAACCAAACCAAACCAGACAAGATGAATACAAATCTCTACTTAGAAATTTGTATATTATGCTGACCTTATCATCTTGGATTGTCCTTTGACCCAGTAGTTTTGCACGGTCTTTTTTAAGCATCAAACTACTTAAAGCAGCTACACGGCACCTATGAAAACGCAACAACTTATTTTCCAATCTTCAAGGTCCACAGACACTACTGATAAATGCATACTGCTAAACAATCTTAACTTTTACATGTTAGCATATGTATTGCAAGCAACCCTTGTTGAGTATCAATCATATTCCATGGCAGTGGCAGATTATTTGAGCTGAACCTGCCAGCAACACAGAGTGTACAGTCCTAGACTCCCATGAACATTAGCATGACGACTTCTATGCACCATGTCTCTTCAGGACATTGGCGACCATGAGTCTCCACAATTTCCTGTCCTTTGTTGTCCATTTACGCAAGCTTGCTAGTCAGATTATGCATTTTCTCCTGTCCTTGTCGCCTTCTATCCTGTGAGTCTCAAATTTTCCAAGCCCTCTTTCCTCATTATGTGCCTAGACATTTCAACTATCTCTTTCTGATGTGAAGCATGGCCCCCCCACCCCATTTTCTTTAAAGCTTCATCGTTGCTCACATGTTCGGGCTATAGTATTCTCAGCATCCTTCTGTAGAACCAGAGCTTGCATTGTGCACATTCAGTCGCTGTAAATGAGGACCACTGCTACTACTATAACTATTTTATTTTTTTAGAATCAGGATTGTGCTGTTATCAATGTCCTTTTTGATTAGACATCAAAACCAGGTTCAATACATTGACCTCTGACATTATCCCCCACCCTTAAAAGAGAGAGAGAGAGAGAGAGAGAGAGAGAGAGAGTTGAAAATAAATTTTAATGATAAAGTAATTAAAAAGTAAGGTTTTTGTTTTTTTTAATCCTTAGGAAGAATTACTCAGGTAATGCTAGACAATTTTTCTTGCCAGAATCTTACAACTTTATAAGTCTACCTTTTATACATGCATTGGTCTGGTGCTTCTACTGTCTTGGAAATTTTTGCTAATACCTACAGCAGAATCTGTAACATTAGTGGTCCTAACTCGGCATCTCAGCTTCCGTCCATGCCCTTATGTAGCCTCCCTGTGCCTTTTTTACAGATATTTCCATGGTAATTGTTCTAATAAGCTTTCCTCTTAAATTTAAGATTGGTAGCTCGGCTTCAGTTTTACAGATATAATCAGAAGTTCGAACAGTTTCTTCTTGTCACATTTCTCAATTGTGAAACTCTTTTGATTTCTTGCTTTTGAGTAAACTTTGATCATCAAAAATTTAAATGCAATGTCTATTGTTATCTTATCTCTTAATTCCTGTTTTTTTTTTTTTTATTGTTCTTTCTCTTTAATAATTTTTTTTCCTCAAATTTTTTCACCCAGTCACCCCCTTGAGTTTTAATGGTTTTATTGCCTTGTTTGGGTTGGGACTACAGCCCCCCCCCAAAAAAAATTGACATCATTTTGCAGTCTAATAAGCATAACCAATTCTCGCGCAAATGACCTTAAAGTTTAACAAAATGTGTAAAAACTGTGTGGACATCTGAATGAGAATCTACCAGGATGATGGATCTCGGGCATGCCAGGAAGAGGGATTGGGCATGCCAGGATGATGGATCCGGCGTGATAGTGAGAATGACAATGTGCTGTTGAAATGGCCACCACGTTCACTTGACTTGAAACCTTGTGATTTTTTTTTTTTTTTCCTATGGGTTTCTGTGAAAGGACAAGTCTATATCCCCTTCCTACAAGCCTAGAGGAACATAAGTTATGCAAGACATGCTACAGCATGTTTGGCAAGAGCTGGACTACCGACTTGACATGTCACAGGTGGTGCATATATTGAACATTTGTGAAATGCTTATAAAATCTTTGCATATCTTGTTTGAATTTTGATAAATAAGTCTTTTATTGTTCAACATGTTAGCCTGTCTAATTTCGTTTTCCTCGGACATGCAGTTGCACAGATATTCACATTTTAAATGATGGGGGGGGGGCATATGTTCATCTACTGAAACCATGTCGTGATCCTTAATGAGATAGCGACTTTTATCGGGAATTGTGTAAAGAGTTGATTAAATGAGGGAATTTTGATTAGTGTACAGAAAGGAACTCCTACAGAAGGCAGTAAAGGAAAGCAAGAAGAAAAGACTAATGACCAAATTGTAAGAAAACAGAATGAATGCTTGTCAGCAAAAAAAACAAAACAAAACAACCAAACAAGAACCCGACATACAAATTGGAGATGTCGGCATTAAGTAAACACAAAAATTCAAGTATCTAGGAAATGTTTTAAGAGAGGGGGGATGGAAAGAGCGGCACCGCAAATGCGGAGGCGCATCGGGATACCGAAAGATGCCCACCCCACCCCCCAAATATGGAAGAACTGGATGATTGCGTTAGAAACAAAGAAAAGAGTACTGAAGGGTTATGTAATATTGGTCCTCCTATATCACAGATAAAGAAGAGACTTGAAGGGGACAGAGAGGTGGTTCTACAGAAGGATGATGAGAATACCATGAACTGAGCATGTGCGCAACAACAAATTTCTTGAGAAAATAAAAATCAAGTGGGCACAGCAACAGAAAGTGACAGTTGAAATTTCCAGGGACATAATGCAGAATTGGGAGGGGCTTGGGGAATATGACATCGACAGGACATATTGAAAACAAGATGAACAGAGGAAACCAGCACATAACCTCTGCCTAAGGAGCTTGTGTAAATGGTTGGCAGAAAAGGGATTAGGAGAGATAATGAAAAGACAACATTTACTAAGAGCTACAAAGGACAGGAAATTGTGGTGAGCCATGATCACCCATGCACGGCATATAGAAGATTTCTGAAAGCACGTTGGGATAGTGAAAAGTGCCTTCCAAAAGCTAAGTAAAGCATTATGAAACAGAAAATGTTTGTTAAAGGGTAGTAAAGGAAAGTGAGAAGAAAGGACTAATCATCAATTGTAAGAAAACAGAATGAATGCTTGTCAGCAAAAGACATAGTCCAAGTTGAGAATTATAAATAATTGGAACACCAAAATTGCACAAGTACAAAAATTTCAATATCTAGGAAGTGTTTTAACAGAAGACATAAAATGTGACATCGAAATCAAAAAGGTGTAATAGCATAAGGAAAGATGCCTTCCAAAAGCTAAGTATTAAAAACAGGAAAATTTTGTTATTGTATTGAAATGTTATATAACATCAGTCCTTCAATATGACACTGAATTCTCCTCACAGATGAAGAAGTAACAGAAATGTGGTTCTACAGAAAGATGCTGAGAATGATGTGGACTGAACATGTGAGTAACAAGGTAGTTTTTGAGAAAATGATAATAAAAAGAGACAATTATACTTAGAGTTGGAAAAAAACAAAATTACTAGGGTACAAAATAAGAAAAAAGTGCTTGGTGAATTTGACATTCCGAAGATATGTTGACAGCAACAAGGATAAAGGAAAACGGCAAATAATCCACCTAACGAGCTTACGTAAATGGTTGGCAGAACAGGGATTAGGAGAGACACCAAAAGAACAAAGTTTACTAAGGCCTACAAAGGATAGGAAATTGCGGAGAGCCATGATCGCCTATCTCCTAAAGGGACATGAAACATAGAAGATGGAGCTTGTATAAATGTTTGGTAGAACAGAGATTTATAGAGATAGCAAACGACAAACCTAGCTAAAAGCTACAAAAGATAGGAAATTGTGGAGAGCCGTGTTCGTCCACGTTTTGAAGGAACATGACACAAAGATGAGCTTGTGTAAATGGTTGGAAGAACAGGGATTAGGAGAGATAGCAAATTAGACAAACCATACTAAGAGCTACAAAAGATTGAAAATCCAGGAGAGCCATGATTGCTCAAGTCCCAAAGTGATACTCTGTACATAGAAGAACTTTTGGGTCCCAAATAATTTAATTTTCACATTATCAGAATTAAAATGATAAAAACTCACTTGTCTAATGAAATGTTTAAGAAAAAAATCAATTCTCTATTTGCAGGGTGATTCAGGTGGTCCTTTGATGTGCCCAGTAAATAACCAATGGGTATTGGCAGGACTTGTTTCCTTTGGATTGTCATGTGCCAAACCTTATAACCCAGGAGTTTACACAAATGTCAAGTATCACATGCCGTGGATTCTGGATAATCTTGATTAAAAAGGATATTTTTGATGTACTCAAATAACAACCGATTGTGATAGCATTTATAGTGCGCTATGAATGGTACAATACAATTATACATATCGTTATTACTTGAGTTATACTTTCTTTTTAAATGCTTTGTATCGAAACAGCATCTGCCATGATACAGAATAAATAATGAGGATTCTTTGTTTTGAAAAAAAAAAAAAAAAAAAAAGGGTTTCTTTCAGCTGAGAACTACAGCTGCTATTAATTTACTTGAATTCTGTACCTAAATGCTACCTTTGACAGCATTTAAAAGTATTTCTTTTTTTATTTGCTAATTAAATTTTTTTTCGGCTTATTTTTAATTCTTTGATGATTACAAATATCAGATCCTGGGAAATAAATTACATTCAACAAATGTCTCGTTTTGTCTTTGTTGTGGAGTTATTTCCACAATAGAACTTGTAGTCGGACTAAATGCGTCCTAAATGGGTTAAACGTACAGAAACGTTAGGAACTTGTAATAAAGTGTTACGCAGAGTAATCGAGTTGTGGTCGCTGGACACTACTCCTCCCCTCGACTACTACTGACTCCTACTTATAATAGATGGGAGAGTCTATTATCTAGACAAGGTGTCTTTCACTATAACAGTTTTCTAAAAGCAAGTTTGAGAATTTTAATCACCATGATCACCAACGTCCTGAATGGACACTGCACATGGAAGAAGTACTTTTTTCTTTTAAATTTGTTGAAAACTACTGATCTATTTCACTATATAATTGTAGAGAACTAAAAACCATTTCATCTACTCTAAGTGAAGCTAATCATTTTTAATGGCAGTATTATGAAGAGGTTGTAAGAAAAATTCAATGGTAAATCCATTGCCAAAGATGCAAGTAAAATGATTGACTCCCTGTACCGTTCCAGTAACTACCAGACACCTTGTCCTATCTTTTACAAGAGCCAGATTAGGCTAAAAATGGAGTATTGTTGCCATATTTGGGTGGGAGCTGCCTGGTTTTCACATTCCAGTTTTGATAGAATTCAAAAGTATCTTTGAATCCTTGTTAGAGAGCAATTATTTCCATCCTTCATCCTCTCTCAGGTGCAATGTGGCAAGTGCTCTCTTGCTACTTCCATAGAAAGTGCTTGGACTAACTACATTGCTTGGTTCTGCCAGTTCTAACCTTCATGGTTAGGACCTGCCATGTCATTTACATAGTAGCAAACCACCTACATTTCCTCAGTATTCCATTGACGAGCAGTTCTGTTCAAACAGCTTCTTCTTGTGAACTACTGCTCTGTGGAACAGACTCCTAAGTCTAGAATCAGTTGTTATCTCCTCCTCCTATCCATATAAACAACCCCTTAACGTACCCCCCCTACCTCAAGTGAGATCTTGTACAGGGCGACCCTTACTGTTTAAAAAAAAAAAGAAAGAAAGAAAAAGATGCAGGATTTGAACAGAACTGACAATTGGTGTATGAAAAAAATGTGCTCGTCACGATCAGTTGTGTACCATGCATGATACAGATGTAGGCGATCATGTATATTTCGATACATGACTGACGAGGCAGATTTTTTTCCCCCCGCAGTAAGTTGCCATTTCTTTCTGCGGTAGACCAGTTGCCATCCAAGTCTATAGAACCCGGTCTGTCCTGCTATTTACCCATAGCTTGGGGGGGGGGGAGAGAGAAAAAGAGGATTCATAGCTTTCCCAAGGGTGTTAGCACGTAAGTGAATATAATGGATTCAACTGGAATTTGAACTCGGCTCTCCAATTCCTCAACCCGAGCGGCTATCCATTACCCCACCTTGCCTCCTATTGTCATGATACAATGTTCAATTAGTTATAAAAAGCAAGAAGAAATTGTGGTGGTAGTGGGGTAAGGAAGGAAGGAAGGATTCAAAGGAACAAGTAATTGCAGAATCTAATATCACTTCCCAGACTCTTGGTTTTGTGCCACATTTAAGCCACGCTTAGAAAATCACCACTATCAAGGGACATTTTCTTTACAATTATAACCGTTATATAAAATTGAATAATTATTAAAATTAACAGTAAGGATGGTTAAGCACTTTCTGTGATAGAGTTATGTCCCTTTTGCTATATAAAATTTTGATAAATAATCAAAGGTGGAATAAAGTTTTTTATGCAAGTCATGTGATTTCTTGTTCATGCAAACTGAATAGCAAGAGGCCCGTTATTGAATCAAACTGAATTAAGTAACTTGAAACAACAAGCATTTCAAGATAAAACGGTAATGCTATTCACAGCCACTTTTGATGGTTTATACCAGTCATGGGCAAGCAGCAGATTGCATCTGGTTTTCTGAATGGCATACCTGATTTAATGATGAAAATATTTATTAAATTTTCTTTCATTTCCTTCTCACTTGTTTACTCACATACATCCATAAACAATGATTAAATACAAAATGTTTATTGCATTTTGTCATCTTTGATTGAAGGTAAAGTTTTCAGCATTTTGGACCATTGGTGATTTTTACTAAAGATCATATGTGTAAACATCTTTTGCTTTACAGACATCATTTTTTTCTCTCTGGAGAATAAACATACTTTTATTTTATATATATATATATATATATATATATGTGTGTGTGTGTGTGTGTGTGTAAAATTTCAGATAACTAAAACATATATCCGTAAAAAGATGATATGAAAAAAGACAAAAGGAAAAGTTTTGTTTATTAGTAGACATTAAATTATGTCACTTAGCATCTTCCATAATTTACCATGACTTTTTGGTTCACCTGATGAATATTTATGAGGGTCTCTTAAACTTAGAAATTTTGAAAAACTAACGTTTTTTTTGTTTTTCTTTTACTTATGTTTAGAAATACTTGCTGCAGAAAATATCCTTACATTTGCCTTGATAAAGTTCATCAGAGGACAAAACATGTTAGCTAAGTTTTCCTTTTGTGTGTGTGTGTGTGTGTGTGTGTGTGTGTGTGTGTGTGTGTGTGTGTGTGTGTATAATCTGTGTGTATATATGTCATAAAGGATGCTAATACGTAGTGTCTTCTGTTGTTTGAATGGCTACCATGTCTTCAACAAAAAATTACCTTGATTTTCTTTTTTTTTTTAGTAGTAGTGTGGCCCGCCTTATGATGAATTATATCTCATGAGGCCCATTGTTCAGAAAAAGTTGCCCCTATCTCGTTTGCACTTATGTTAGACATGAGACATTCAAAACCAGCATATACGGTTTAGGCTACTATATAGGTACATATACTAAGATAAACTTGACTGTTTTTTCCATTTTATTATAAACTCACGTACCGTAGCAGAGAACAAATGAAACAAGTTCCACTGGTGAGGTGAAATGAAAAGAAGATAAGAGTTGCTAATAAAAAAGATTCTTTGTATTTTCAATACTGAGGATGTGAGCAAATGTCTCTTTGTGGGCATGGGAAGCGACTTGGAAGAAGGGTAGAGTTATTAGGGCCTGTAGCTGATGCATGTTTTGGGTCAGTTGACCAAGATGAACTATGTCTCATGAGGAACTCTGCTCAGAAAAAGGTTGCCTGTGTCTGGTTTACACCTATGTTAGACATGAGACGTTCAAAACCAGCATATACGGTCTAAGCTACTATATAGGTACATATACTAGGTCTAGGCTAATGTCTTTCTTATTCAAAAGAGAAAACTGATGACTGTGCTAATACAGTATTTGGTTATCTTTAATTGCTGTTTTTTTATTAACAGTTGACATGTGATAGGGACGCGTATGGAAGCTGAGGAAGTAGACATTGGTTAAATGGAATTGACAAAGTTGTCAAAAGAAATAAGAAGAGAAAGAAAGAGTGAAGCTAAAATAATAGGCAACGAGGCAAAGCAACTAGAAGACAGTAACAAAAAAAACATTCACAAAATAGAAAAAGTGTTCACATAGAAAAAGAGATACAGTCAAGTGCTTATAGCCTTTTGACTTCAAGGCAAGAAAGAAAAATGCATGAGTAAGACGAACAATTGTCTCATTTTTATTGGCTAGGAAGAAATCCCAGCATGCATCTGTAGTATTTGTCTATAAATCTGGAGAGAGGGAATTTTTAGTAGTCATTTGCCAAGATTGAAACCAACACTCTTAAAATCCAGGTTTTTTTTTTTTGACTGGCATTAAATTCCATTCCTACTCCTTGAAAAATGTCTCCCCCACATGCTATATAGTTTTAAATGTCTTCTTAAAGCTAGATGTCAAATGCCACCATACTTTTTTTTTGAGGGGTTTAAACTTCACTATATTTTTTAATAGCTAGCAGTCCAATGTAAAAAAAAAAAAAAAAAAATTAAAAGCTTCCAGTGAGTTTTGAATAAAAGGAATGTTTTAATATTCTGATAAATATGTTTATTGAAAAATATATCAAATGACTTCTTGATAAGATATTGTGTTAGCGAAAGAAATGCTTATCTTCAGAGGAAATCGTAGAGATACCGAAGAATGTCAAAGTTCACGGTTCTGAAAAATAAGAAACAAAAAGGTTAGTGAAGAAGTTAAAGAAAGCTTCATCTTGCATTTAGTTTTGACTGACTTTATTCAACATTACTTTCCACTGTATCGTGACATCTGTCATATCACTCTCTTGTTTTTTAATGTTAAGTCTACTTCTTAACTGGTCATTTGTACTGCAGGGTTTTTCTAACATACCATTTAAAACTTATATAATTGTGTATCATGTAACTTTTGAAGACCTAATTTTGAAGCTAATTTTAAGTGGATTGCATCATACATGAGATACAAAATTAGTGTATGTACTGCTGGCGCTCTCTCTCTCTCTATATATATATATTTACTGGAATCAAATTAGTTTCAAAATTAGGTCTTCAAAGGTCACATGATATGTGAGTATATACTTTCTTGTTATATATTGTTTTGAGAGTTCTTTTTGGTTTTTAGCGGACAAATGAAACAAAAAATCAAAACATGGGACGTTCAAACCAGTATATACTGTCTAGGCTACTAATGTCTTGAGATACTAACTTTTTCTTATTCAAACAATTATTACTTTTAGTTTAAAATATTACAGAAATGCATTTTTTAACATGGAGGTAGGCATTGACAGCTCTATTGACAGCCAGAAATTGAACTAACTTTTTCGGGGGCAGGGGGAAAGAGGCATCTCTATAAAAATTAATTGATGAATATAACATGAGCACATTTTTGATAATGCATTTTAACTACCCAGGAATCTAAAAAATTTAGTAAAATATTCCAAGTAATCTAATCCTTTATTGAAATTTAGGTACTTTGGCTTTAAATTTACTGCAGTTGTCCCTCTTATTTTTTGAAAGTGTCATTTATGAACGTTTGTATTTAAAAAAAATAACAACAAAAAAGATAGTGACAATAGTTTACGTATAAAGAATATTTAGTAAAAGAAGAATTTAATTCTATACAAGACTGCAAAAAGCACCTAGAACAGGTGTAAACTAGAAAAGATAAAAAATTAAATTCTAGGGTTAGGAAGTTCATAAGACAGTGGAAGAAAACAGTAAAAATATTGAGTTTCTTAAAAGAAATTTAATAATTTCGCTAAGAAAACTGAATAAAATTTTCAGATTATTTCAATAGAAACCAGTTTTAAAGAGATTAATATTGCAACTTCCAGACATCTTTCTTAATTCTCAAAATAATGTCCCGTATAAAGAAACTTACCGTGAGATGGATCTGATCGTCTCTAGTGACACCAGACATTTGTACTTTGGTAATTCAAGTGGATCGTCAGATGAAACTTGGCTAAGTAAATGAAGAGTCACAAGTGAAGAAATCTACAAAAGATTTCAATGTTAGAAATATTTTAGGTATTTTTCTTTCTTTTGTCTTTTAATACTTAACTTTTTTTTTCCAAATAAGAGCATTTAATGATGGTATTTCAAATGCTAAGGGTATTTAATGATGGCACACACACACACATGTGTGTGTGTGTGTGTGTGAATAATGTACAATTATAGATAGCAAGTGTATCTTTGTGTAGCAAATTTAAAAGTCGGTTAAGGTTGGGTCGGGGTTTATGATTTCTGTCCAGCTACATAGATTTCCTTTCAAGCTCTCAAGTTATTACTGTGTATAGTGGCTATAAATGCCCTGACATCAATTATATAAAAAATGCTAATTGAAACCAGAGAAAAAATAGGAATAGAGTAAATCAATTTTTAAAACTTGGAAATAAATTTGTGAAATCCAGCGAAAGTCACCCATGAAATAAAAATAATTGTTTGTATGAAAAGTAAGGACCTACATACATCAAATTAAATTAAGTGTCGGCAGAAGAATTGTTGTTAAACTTTTAAAAGGTAAACTGAAATATTAATGCAATACTTTAAATGCAGTGATCAGTTTTGAGTTCTTCTATAGTCTATTGTTGCCCATCACATCTCCTCCTCCTCCCTACCTATTGTGATGAAGGCCCAATCAAGAGCTGCCTGAAGTGTGTGTGTGTATATATATATATATATATATATATATATATATATATATATATATATAGATAGATAGATAGATAGATAGATAGATAGATAGATATGATCTGACATTTTTATTACTTCAAACATCATTATAATGCATACTCCATATTTGAAATAGATGTCCTATTTTTATTTATTAAACAGTAAAAGTAAGTCACAGAAAATGACACAGCAAGCAACATCCTATTTTCCCTTTATAAGGAAGTACATTCTCTTCACCCAGATTGGCTGAGTGATAAGATACACTGAATCAAATAGTGTTTTCCCTACAGTTCAATCCTGCGGGGGAACACATTTTGCTTTAATAAGACTTCTCAAATACACAAGATGATAGACATAATACGCAACTGTTTAATAATTAAAAATGGGCTGTCTGTTTCAAATATGGAGTAAACTCTATATTAACATTGGAATGATAATAATGTCGGATGAATGTTGGAAGTTCAATGATGAAAGTTTCTTCTATCACAATTCTCTCTTATGGAACTTGACCCTAGTTTCTGTATCAACTTTGATCTTCAGAAATTTAAATGCAATGTCAATCGTTATCTTTTTTTTATTAATTTTTGTTCTTTTATTGTCTTCTCTCCTTAATAGTGTATTTCTATCATATTCTCTGATACTCAGTAACCCTTTGCATCTTAGTAGCTTTATTGTCTTGCTTGGAGTGAAATTATTTAAAATTATATATATATATATATATATATATATATATATATATATATATATATATATATATAAGAAATATAGTCTTAAAGTGTGCTATATTTATGGGATAAAGTGCTCAATATCAGGGATAGAGCATGTGTAAATATAAAAGTGAACATAGACGTCAACACTTAGAGGCGACAGGCTGTTTCATGCTAGATGCAATCGTCAGGCCACGAGTGCTGTTATTTTTCTCGGCTATTTAAATTTTACGGGTCAGTGGTGTATTGTGGGTAGTTTATTTTGGCAGATATTATATATATAAATAAAAACACAACAGTTATTGATCAGTCCTGGAGAAAAGCAGAAACAGTTCAATTACTGAAACTTTCTAAGATGACATGCCTTCACTACTTGGAAAAAAAAAAATCTTTAGAAATTAAAATAAAAGAAAAGAGTTTCTACTGAAATCCTGTTAAAAATACCTGCATAAATAAATCAGCTGAAGGAGCAACTCTTCCTTCAACAATTGAGTAGAATATGGCCAACAGCCGATCCATTGTGAAGAGTTTAGGACCCAAAAGGTGGTTGCTTTTCTGAAAATAAAGAGATAAAAGTACTAGAAAGTTTTTAGAGACATTCATTTCTAGAAAAGGACCAGGACATGATATTAGGTAGAAAGAAGAGGGTAAAAACATAATTCTACACTAGTGATGAGAGAGATTATATCCATATATCTATAATAATGATTAAATATATCCTTCAGGGGACATCACAAAGGAAGTCACGAAATGAGTCCTAATCAGCAGAAGGAAATTCTTTTAATGAGGGGTTCATGACTGGTGGGAGAACGAAAAGAGATATCAACAGACTCCACCTTCCTATTTTCAATTTCCTTATTCACTTTCACCCCCTGTAACACCCTGCATTCTAGTGGCACTGTTGCCTTGCTTGGCATGAAGCACTTAAATACAATATTAAATATTGCACAATATAAAATTATTCAATTTTATTAAAGAATACATATTTACTCACTTTTTTCGATACTGGAATTCAGTGGATCAACATTTTTCGACAATTACTCAAAATCATATTTCAAATCAGAGAGGCTCAAAATCTCAAACAATATTTTTGGCATAATTAAAACTGAATACGATATTTAAACAGTATTCATGTTGTTTCTAATCTTCATCAACAACCTTCCTGATATCATCAGTTCCCAAC
Source organism: Acanthosepion esculentum (assembly GCA_964036315.1). Classification (NCBI taxonomy): domain Eukaryota; kingdom Metazoa; phylum Mollusca; class Cephalopoda; order Sepiida; family Sepiidae; genus Acanthosepion; species Acanthosepion esculentum. Next base: position 4,704,100 of record OZ038498.1, on the reverse strand, counting down.
TCAGTGTCTATACTGATGACACAACTATTTCCTCCAGTATCTGTCTATAATTCTGAGATGAGGTATTATGTACACTATTTACATTATTTGGACTATTGTCCTCATCTTTGTCACAATATTTATTACAACGTTTTGGCCGTTGTACGCTCCGGCCTTCTTCCGTATCTGTCTATAATTCTGAGATGACGTATTATGTACACTATTTACATTATTTGGACTATTGCCCTCATCTTTCTTGCCATGTTTATTACAACATTTCGGCCTTTCAGTATCTGTCTATATTTCTGAGATAAAGTATTATGTACACTATTTACATTATTCGAACTATTGTCCTCATCTTTGTTGCCATGTTTATCACAATGTTTTGGGTATTGTATGTTCCGGCCTTCTTCAGGTGGTTGGGAATGTTGAACTGAACCCTTTATTTTATTCACTGTGGTAGACTGTTCTAGTTCCACGTGCAATGTATAATGGATGTCAGTTGTCTCCTGTTAATTCCCCTTTCAACGTTCTCCACCGCCTTAGCCAGTTATTGAACTCACACTCTTTGGGTCCTGTCACTAGATCTAACTAATGCCTTTATCCACTGTGCCATGTGTCCTCGAGTCTGAATGATGTAAATAGTGAACTATTTCCTCCTGTCTTAATACTAAGTCCAACAAAGTAAAACTCACTGTTGATCTTAAAAATGACCTCCAATCAGTTGTTAACTGGGGCAAGAAATGGCTTGTAAATTTTAATGCCTCCAAAACAAAATTGCTATTTTTTAGTCATCACAAGGAACTATTTTTACCTGCCATCAACATGGCTGATTCTAATCTTCAGGCAAATAACTCTCTGCACCTTTTTGGTCTCATGTTGTCCACTGACATGAAGTGGAATGGTTATATTGAATTAATTGATAGAAAAGTTAGTTCACTGTGTCATGCTAGGCAATTCTTCTTGCCAGAAACCACCGTGCATATTTATAAATCTACCATTCGTCTATTGAATATCTCAAAATTCTTGACAAAATCTAAAAGTAGGTCTGTAATGTAATCGGTCCTGATCTGGCATCTGCTGAGACTTGATTTCCCTGTGTCTTTTCTATAAACATTTTTATGACAATTGTTCTAATGAGCTTTCCTCCTTGGTACCTAAACTGCATGAACTTAACTTTACTACTAAAGTGACAACTAAATTTTCCCATTTTACCATTGAAATTGCTACATGTAACCATAAGTTCTGTTCTAACAGCTTCTTTTCTTGCACCTCTTACCTGTGGAACTATTCCATTTTTTTGCTCCCATGCCACCTATGATCTTCAAAAATTTAAATGCAACATTAGTTGCCATTTTCTGTCTTCCTGAATCCAGATCTTCTATTGTCCTTTCTTCTCTCTAGTGTTTTCTCATTTTCTCTCACTCTCAGTAACCCCATGTGTCTTAGTGGCATTATCACCTTACTTGAGGGTGAAATGATTAAAAAAAAAAAAAATTTACTGTTGTCTCTTCATAGGTGGTACCCGAGTGAAAGAAACAGCAACATGAGTGTAGATGAAAGAAAGAGAGGTTTATTGTAAAAGAGAATACACTACTGAAAGACAGGCAATCAGTTAGCAAGCTAGTAATTCCCAAAGCAGGATATGTGCCAACCATCCCACGCAATCAGATGTGGCACAAGGATGAATTTAGCGTGGGGTATCCGAGCCCATAGGCTCAGGCAAAAATTTCCCGTAGACCACGTAAAAAACGGGGTTGGGTAGCTGTCTACCACCCCAGATGAGAGACTGCCCTTCGGCATTGCCTCGTCTGGGTTCCTCTCTCCCCAAAGGCAGAGAGTTTGACCAGCACACCTGGAGACGAATCTCCAACTACTTCCCAAAGCAAGTCTACCAGGTATATCACGTGCATACTATATATATCTACTGACATAGGCGATAGGGAGTGTGGGACATTTCATTACAACATTTACATTATTCAAAAATTCTATCAGGTCCACTTTTAAAGTGTAAAACTATTTAACCATCAAGCAGAGGCTCCAGTATGTTTGTACATGTAAGAATTTTGTGGCTTATATCTTTCCTGACAATATGAGTAAAATTATTCATAGATTTGACAAAGGCCCTGTTCCCCATTTTGTTATTCTGTTAGCTGGGAAGAGTGATATATACATTTTTTTTTGCATTGGGTAAGACTACCTTAAATATACATTTAAACTTACTAAAGTGTATTGCTCTTCTGAAATTTCCTAAAAAGACGGAGGAAAAAAAAACTTACACGCTCATTATTCCTTTTAAATTTCCCTTTCATTTTTTCACTGCGCTAAAAGCAAAAAAAAAAGAAATAAATTATTTATAAATATAACATTGTATTTAAAAACATTTTGATCATCAGATAATTTTGAGAATATATATATGTGTGTGTGTGTGCTTCATTGAATGTCACAAACAAGGAAAACTTTCAAAATTATTAATTATAACATAGTACTGCTCCCATTCACATCACATCTTGAACTATTACTACTTCGAAACAACACTTTAGAACATAAACATAGAAAAATATACAAACAACAAACTCCTTGAATATATATATATATATATATATATATATATATATATATATATATATATATATATATATGTGTCAAGAAACAGTATGACAAATTGGGAAAAAGTTTTTGTGATGAGTTTTATCTGATAGGATTTCATCGAACTGGGCTTTGTTGATGTTGCCACATACAAGTTTCATTAAAAATGACTGACTAGGTACTGTGCTTAAAACAAGGTTTTTCCGAATGTTCTAGTGTTACTTTCATTATTGACTGCCAGGTAATGTAATTTAATAATTGAAACTTGTATAAAAGAGGGATTGCTGCCCAAATACACAATTATTAAATTACATGCAGCCAACAAGTCCACTATAACATTCAGAAAAAAAAACATTGTTTTAACCACAGTACCTTGTCAGTCGTTTTTAACAAAACCTGTTTTTATATATATATATATATATATATATATATATATATATATATATATATATATACATACACACACACACACACACACACACACACACACACACATTTCCCCACATCAAACACTCTCCACAAGATATTCAACAAAAACACAGTAAAAACAAGCTACATTTTCACTGAGAACATGACACAAATAATAAAAAAAACACAACAGAAAACAATCAACAAACAACCTGAACAAATTAAATCCGTGTGTAACTGCAGAATAAAGAACAAATGTCCCTTAAACAGCAATTGCTTGCAGAACAATGTTATATACCAAACCACTGTAAAAACACCAGATAACGAAGAAAAAATATACATAGGTATAACTGAAGGTCCCTGGAAACAAAGAAACTATGCACACAAAACAGCCTTTACAAATAGTAAATGCATAAACAGCACAATGCTTTCTAAACATATTTGGGAAATTAAAAACAAAAAACACAGTCACACCAAAAATAACATGGAAAATAAGGAAAAGAAAGAACATCAGCCTACAACAATCAATCCAAAAGCAGTAAAATGCCTGGAGTCAAAAATAGCTATAATTAACTTCCCAGACCAAAATTAACTACTAAATAAATGATCAGACCTTCTCAAAATGCAGACATGAAAACAAATTTTTACTAAGCTACTTAAAAATCAAAAACTGAAAATTAACAAGAATAAATAAAAATAAATAAAACAAAATAAACAAAAACAAGTAAAATAAATGAATTCAAACAACTAAGTAAATAATAAACAAACAAACAAACTATGCCTACAAAATATTCGAGAAATCTTGTTAGAAAAATATGTGCAGATATTTATATTTTGAGAATTGAAAAAAAAATTAAAAAAAATCTGTGTTTAAAAGCACTATTCAGGCTTTGTTTGACCAGGATGTTCTTTGTGGCTGAGAGATAAGGCATGTTAAATCTAATGACGGTTTCCCCTAGGGGCAGCAAGTTCGTATTCTGCCACAAGGTGGATATTTTTCTAAAAAGATTTCTCGAATATTCAGGCCAGTAGATGGAAATAAAACTGAGCATCTACCCAAATACGGGTATCCATTAAAAATAAAGTTTAAGCAATAAATTATGTCGTCGGATTAATAAATGAAAAATCCACTTGTAATATATATATATATATATATATATATATATATATATATATATGGTGTATTTAAGGAGCAACTTTTTGTTTATGCAAAATGAAACCGGCATGTATATATTTATTATTTCAAATGCTATCATAGTGAACACTTCATATATGAAATAGACATTTAATCTTTATTTATTAAACAGTGTGTATTATGTGTCTATTGGCATTTACTGGCAGGAATTGAACCTGTAGGGGGCAACCACTGTTTGATCCAATGTGTTTTACTATTCAGCCACAGAGAGCAAAACAGCAAGCAAGGTTCTAGTTTCCCTTTTTAAGCATGTACAACGTCTTTACCGAGTTTATTATTTCAATCACTGATCAAATAATTATATTTAACCCACTAACGGTATCAACAGTGTACCTAGTCCACATGGTATTCACTTATGTCTATGATATTGTTGACATTTCAAATTTTCCTGTTACCTGCCCAAATCAATCCTCGCGCACATTAACCAGCACATTATGAACAACCAAAATGTAACTACCAACATAAGACCAACATTAGTCGATAACACCAAAATAATCTATGGCATCCAATGCAAATAAAGACTCAAAACTTGAGAAGCTATTACTGTACAAAATAAACAGCTCACATTAAATAAAATATCATTCACTGCAGGAGACGTGATCTTGAAGTGCATATGATACAATAAATGTGCACACATTATATTTGTATTAAAATATGAAAAAAATAAAATAAATTGCATTCTTTTTGTGTGGCCTTGTTCCCAGTAGCTGTTACGCAAGATGTCACGCTAGGCCTGAAGATTGACAAAGCATGAAACTGGAAGACATACCTACACTTCATTTGTTTCTTCCATTACCGATACTGAGAATAAAAATACACTTGTTTCTCACTGTTTGGTACAATTTGGAGTTTCATGAATGTAGCAATTGTCAGGTACAAATTGAAATATTATCTCCTTACAATAAAATGTCATGTAATCTTACCTTGGAGAAGAATCGACGATCTGTTTTGGCAGGATTGTAGGATGCAAGGTAAGCAGCAATGAGAAGGTACTTGGAGTAAAACGGTAACTCAAGGTAGCTGCGGTCTAAGCAAAGAGACAACAAAAAGAAACATTGAAATATTGAACAGACTTGTCTAAGCGATATGTTTTAGGATCTTACTATATTAATAATCCTTTCTATTTATAACAACAATGGAAAATGGGACACCCAAATCCAAAGGCACATTAGTGAAAGGTGCCTTTCAAAAGCTAAGCAAAGTATTAAGAAACAAAAAAAGATTACTAAATTACTATTTAATATGAATCCTCTTGTATAGCAGTGAATGCTAGACAATTTTCGCACAAATGTAAACGAGTCTTCAATTGACAGTGATTTGGTTGTGAGGATCTTGAGAATATCATGGAACATGAGAACAATGAGGAAGTTTTAAAGCAAATAGAGACAAGACTTAAAATCAGAAAGACGGTAGAAATATTTGGGGCATATAATGATGAGGGCTTTCAGTTTTTTCTTCCTTTCTTGTTTTTTTTTTCTTTAACTTTATCCACTTATTACAACACCAGCAATTTAAAAGTCAAAAAGAAAGAAAGAAAGAGAGGGGAAAAAGAAAGAGAGGAAAAAAGAAAGAGAGGAAAAAAAAGAAAGACAGTAGAAATATTTGGGGCATAAAATGAAGAACGTTCCTTAACTAAATCTTATTACACCTCCTTTAAAGTTAAAAAAGAGAAAAGAAAAAAAAAGAAAAGAGAGGACAGAGAGGAGGATAGAGAGATAACAAGAAAAAAGAAAGGGCGGAAAAAAGAGAGATAGGAACTGAGATTGAGAGAGAGGATGAAAGAGAGAGAAGAAAAAAGAAAGAGGAAGTTACTTCCCATCATCACTGATTTATCAAGCATGGGAGAGTAGGCCAATTGAGAAAACAGAATGCCAACTTGATATATTTTATGTTCTTTACTTAATAATACTTAGCCATTTTGGAAAATGATGTTGGGATGATCACACTGATTCTATAATTTTTTGGTGCAGGCAGACACTGGGTAAACTTTAGGAAGTCAGGAGCCAAGATAACAAAAAAAAAAAAATTGCAATTGTTTTGTAAAATTCACCGGAAACACCATGTCCCCTAAATGCTTTGGTATCCGTCGTATCAAATAGATTCAAGCAGCCAAATTGATTTGACTTTTAATTTTTTCACTTGTATCGAGGAAGAAGACGCAGTTTTGCTAGCAAATTAAAAACTGGTGTTGCGGTGAACACCAGGGCGTGATCAATGTATCTCAGGCTGAATGCATAAATATTTTTTGGACTCAACCAACTTTGAAACAACTTCATATTTTGACACACTGAAAAGTAATGAAACTAGCATATGAACCACCTTATAAGAATTTCCATAAGTTAACAGGAATTTGAAGATAAAAAGAAGCACCATATGGCTTTATATATTTACTAGCCAAATTACCTGCCTTGCTGTGTGTCACACATCTTTTTTTTTTTTATAAGAGAATGGTGATTGATTTTAAATCATTGGAGAAAAATGATGCATTTCAATATTACCCAATGATCTTGCTGATGTAACCTCCATCTTTTGCCTTTCTCCTTCTATATTTTGGATGGGAGTCATTCCCTTATTCAAATTTAAATCAAAAGGGAAAAAAATTTCAGTGGAGGGTTTGTGCTCCATGGGGACACTCTTTAATCAAAATGATATACACTTATTCAAGTACTCTCTTGTTTAAATTTGAATTTAATTTAAATCAAAGGGAAAAAAATTTTCAGTAGGGGGTTTGTGCCCTCGGGGTCCCTCTTTGATCAAAATGATCTTGTCAATGTGATCTCCATCTTCTGGCTTTTTCCTTGTATATTTTTGATAGGAGTCATTCCCTTGTTCAAATTTTAATATAATTTAAATAAAAGGAAAAAAGTATTTCAGTGTGTGTGTGTGTGTGTGTGTGTGTCTCCAGGGGACCCCCTTTGGTCAAAATGAAATATACTTATCCAAATATCCTAGGAATCATTCCCTTGTTTAAATTTAATTTATATCAAAGGGAAACAAATTTTCAGTGGTGGGGTTTGTGGATCCTCGTAATATAAAAATATTGAAACTGATCCACGAAGAACTCAATGTATTTATTATTACAGGGAGAATGTAGTACTCAATAACATCCAAAATGGCCTCATATTGGGGACAGATCTATTTCGATCAACAAAAACTTTGTCAGTCTTATTCAACCATGGTATATAGACTGAGTTTGTGTCAAGATTAGAAATTTAACTGTGACAGTTGTCGAAAAATTAATACAGAATTTCTCCATTTCAATGTTTCAGTCAGACGAAAGGCACGAGACAGTGGTCAGGGGAGGTTGGAAGGGAAGAGGTTTTATAAAATTAAACCCAGATATTAACCTTATTATGACATTAAATTGGAGTTATATGAAGAATGAAATGTTAATTTGAATCTAAGAGAGTAATGAAAAGGGGGTTTAATATAAAGTTATATTACCATAATAATATTAAAATGGTTGTCAAAATCCGCTGTTAGCTGCAGGTGGTAAGTATCAACTATTCTGGATGTATATTGTCAATTAAATACTTATTACTATGCCTACATATAACCATCAAATATTTTCTCTCTTATTTATTTTATATTTCAAGCTGTATATATTTTTAAAACATTGGTTTGTGAATTTGATGACCTAGTAATTCAGAGTTCAATCCCTGGGCTGGGTAGTACAGACTCAGACTTTGTTGAAACACTGCAAACAATAACTGAGTAGAACTAAAAAATAAAATAAACTACAAGATGAGATATCTGTAGACAAAGATGGTGCAACAAGAACAATCTACCCCCGTAGATCAAATAAAGGGGTCAGTTTGAAAATTCCCTGAAGGTTACCTAGATTGACACCTGAAGAATGATGCAGAGCACATTGGATGAAATGTTGTGATAATTGAAATGTTGTGAATAATGTGGTGAATTACAGCCAAGATGAAGACATTAGACCATCTATAAATAATTTAAATAATGATAACTCTTCGTCCTAGAAATTCAGAATCAAAATTCTTACAATAAAGTCACTAGGACGCAAGAGGTTACTGAGTGTTAGAGAATACAAGAAAAAAATCTATTAAGAAGAGAGGAGAATAAAAGAATAAAAATTAAGACAGAAGATAATGATTGACATTGCATTTAAATGTTTGAAGATCAAAGTTTACTGGGAAGCAAGAAACCAGAAGAGATTTCCACAAGTGAGAAGTGTGAGGAAAGAAACTGCTAGCATACAACTTACAGTTACAATGCCATTTCAACTGAGACCTCATTGCCAGTCCAGTACTGCACTTAAATTCATAAATTCTAGGTACCAAAGGGGAAAGTTCATCAGAACAATTACCCTGAAAGTATTTATAGAAAATGTACATGGAAACTACATTACAATGTTGAGAAAGGGACTGAAGCTGAGATGCCAGGTCAGGACCAATAACATTGCAGATTCTTCTTTGGATTTTATCAAGAATATCTAAATATATAGCCGAAGCACCGGACCAGATGTTGCAGCAATATTCAATGCATGGGTGAATGGAAGACTTATATGTAAATATGTAAGATAAATTCTGGCAAGAAAAATTGTCTGGCACAACATAGTGAAGCAACTGCCTTAGCTGCAGATTTAGTAATTGATTCAATCTACTCTTTCCACTTCATGTCAGTACAAGAAAGTGCAATGACTCACTGTCCCAGAGATGTCTTTACAAATTTAGTGCTTTTTTTTATGAAATGAATAAATTGTTGTAGATTTGCCATTAACTAAAATTGAAAGACAAATAAAAACAATTAGACGAAAATCGAATAATGTGCAGAATTTTTTTCTTTGAAATGCTTTTGTGAGCCACATCTCGCCCGCAGACTGCATCTCATCCACAGGCCACATTTTGCTCACCAGTGTTTTAAACTGTTCTTGCTAAATGCCATAAAAAAAATGGAAACTTCTTGTAAATTAAATTTATTATAAATAAATATACATACAATGTAAAGATGGAACCGACACTTCCTGGCCAGCAATGTTTTCCTGCTGAATCTTTTCCCATTGAGAGCTAAAAAAGTCAAATAGGTACACAGGGCTTCATTGATTTTCTGGACATTTTCGGATAGGGGGTCGAAAAAAATGTGTTGGGATAATTCAAAATTCTGGATAAGTGAATAATTAAATTATTGAGAAAGAAAAACAAAATGTCATACTTTGTTCAATACTTTGTTCAAGGTTTTGACCAATTTATTTTTTTGAAAAAAAAAAAAAATGTGTCAGTTTTTGTCAGTTTCCAGCTGGCTTCATGTTTTTTCTGCTGTTAAGTCTTGAAGATGGATTAACGTAGATGGATTTATAACAGTAGAGCTCCTGATTGACAGGATATGGATATATATATATGCGTGTGTGTGTGTATATATATATATATATATATATATATATATATCTATATATATGTGTGTGTGTGTGGGGGGGGGGGGATGTGGTTGAGCCGGTTAGAGCATTTGCTTTCTGACCATGAGACTCGGGTTCGAATCTCACCATGGCCGATTTGTCAGGAAGATGACTTTTTGATGTCTGGAGAACAAGATCTCAGTGTGCAGCACTTTTTGAAAGTGTCTAAAAACTATACCACAAGTTGACCGAAGCCTTGTAAGTGAAATTGGGTAGATGGAACACTTGGGGAGCCATTGGTGGTTGTGCCAGCAGGAAGTTACAAGTCATAGTGACTGAGGGTTTGATATGCATCCTCAAGCTTTATTTGATCAGGAGGACCCTGGGTGGCCAAGTTGCTCTAATGCACGTTAGAGCTGATAACGGTTTCTCGTAAGGGACACAGATTCAAATCCTGCTGGAGGACATATTTTTCTAACAAGATTTCTTGAATATTCAGGCCAGTACCTGTCTATGTTGATATGATTACACATACACATGAAGGAGAGGGGACACTGAATTTTAATTTTTTTTCTTTGATATGTGTGTTTGGGTATATAGTCCAGCTGATTCCATTTAGTGTCTTCTTTATTTTTATGACTTTTGTTATTAAGAATTCCCACATTGTGATAAGAGAAAATCTGCCAAGAAAGGTGAAATGTTCTAAGAACCTGGATGTAAATTTACTGTAGATGCTCAAGTAATTAAAGCACTTTCTATACATTTTCATCTTAGTAAATTGCTTTCTCACTTGATTAAAGTAGCATTTTATTTATTTTTTTTTAAATCAAAATTATGGTCAGAGTCATTTATGGTGAGCAACGAATACAATGAGCGTGTTGTTTTGAGTTGGAGGGTAGAATAATATATTTTGACTTACTGGGTTTGTCACAATGGTCAACTCTTCTATTTTGAAATATTTTACTTTATCCATTTATTCCATTTTCTCTTAGATTTTCATAAATGTTCTTCACATATAAAAATTTATATATAGTTTTCCTACTTCAAATGCTATTTTTAGTAAATACCTGTATTTCAGTAGATGCTCCAGTTTTTTTTTTTTTTTAAAGTTTGTACACTCAAAAAAACTTAACAAGGAAAATGTGCCCTCTAGTTAGATTTGAACCTGTGGCCTCCTTTTGCAGGAGAAAGCCGTCATCTGTGAAACTCTCAATAGCAGAAAGGGCGAGGCATCCCAGACTAGACAGTGGTTTATAAATTTTACTTTAGCTTCAGTATCTGTCTATATTTCTTAGATGAGGTATTATGTACACTATTTACATTATTCGAACTATTGTCTTCATCTTTGTTGCCATATTTATTATGTTTTGGCCTTTCAGTATCTGTCTATATTTCTTAGATGAGGTATTATGTACACTATTTACATTATTCGGACTATTGTCCTCATCTTTGTTGCCATATTTATTACAACGCTCCGGCCTTCTTCCAACCCCCTGAAGAAGGCCGGAGTGTACAACGGCTGAAACGTTGTAATAAATATGGCAACATAGATGAGGACAATAGTCCAAATAAATAGTTTACTTTAGCTTTATTAAATATTTATTACAGTTGTTCCTCGCCACTTTGTGCTTCGACTTTTGCGACTTCATTATCCTGTTTTTCAGATCTTTTCATTAAAAGATCAAACTGAGTACAGAACAACAAGGCAATAGTATTTGATTAAAATAAAGCCAAATTTTATTTTTGGCAACAAAACCAAAACTACATACAAAGATATTTTCTGCAAATTGATTCCAAGGAGGTGCTGAAAAGAAAACATCAAATTATGCTTATTAGTCTTTTCAAAGTATAAAGAATGTTTATGCAAATGATTTAGACGAGAAGTAACCATTGTTGTGCAGTACATCTCTTCATCGCTTCATCATTGAACAAATTGCATTATTTTCCTAGGTTAGTTTGAATCTAGGAAAATAATGCAACTTGTTCGATGATGAAGCGATGTACACATAAGAACTTTGTGTGTGTATAATAATAATAATGATATTTGTAACACCTAATATGTCTTATTTTCTCTTATTTTGTCTAATATATAGGGTAATATAAGTGTAAAGGTGTTAATTCATGTCTAGAGAGCTCTTATATTGTCAAAAACTGTATTTAGAAGGTTGTAAACAGGTTTTCTATGCTCTAATTATGAAAGTATTCGATTTATAAATAATCCTACTTCTTGGAAATTCACTTATCGCAGTAGAGGGTCTAGAACTGATTAACTGCGATAAATGAGGGACGACTGTATTTCAAATTTTTTGAAGGTGTTTTCTCAAAATGTTTGCGCCAACAGTAATTCAATTAAATAAAAAACCTTCTAGACAGCATCTGCAGACAGTTGCCTCACTGCTTGCCAAATGCTCACTTACAATGGAAGAGCTTAGTAGCTTATTGTTAAACATATCTTATCTTGTTGTGATAAACTCTCTATAAAACCCTGCAACATAAGTGTTAATATCTGAAACAGTTATTTTTGATTTGATAAATTTTTGAATTTGTATATTTCTTTTGTATTTTCATTATCCATTGATGTCAACAGTATCTACTAAGTCTATAGATTTGTTACTAGCAACAGGAACTCACCTGGACACTTCTCGCAGATAGACAGTCTGGAGAGCTCGTTTCAGGTGTGGCTCAATATTTTTCCAGAGCTTGCGAGTATCATTCACTGTAGCTGCAGATATAAGAAAAAAACAAAAACAATTATGAATTTAATAGAAAATGTATTCTTTTAGTTGATGAAGTGTCTGCCAACGTTGATCTATAATATCATGGAGGAAACTTATTTGGTTTGGTTAAAATTTTGAGGTATTAGCAAAAACAGAATTGGGCATCACGGTAAAGTGTTTAAATGGTGGACCAAAAATTTTATTTAAAATGATCCTGGTTGTAAAATTAGAGGCAACTTTTTTTATTATGAAAAAATATTGTTGATGCAATTGTATGTGACAATAACAGGATTGGTCAATCTTTAGTCAAACAATTTGACACTGTTTTTAATAAGTCTTCGATAACTAAAAATGGTTTGTACTTTTGATTATATCCACCTTTTTAAAAATATTTGGAATAACTTGATTACTGAACCTACTTCTGAATTACTGGTTTATTTTGAAGGCAAAAAATGACAGCAGAACGTGAAATTATAAAATGTCCTTTTGAGTATGAAAAAACTCAATTTATTAAGCTGTCAAAATTAACTAATGTAACAGTTTACCAAAAACTTGTTGAGCGACAAAATGTTTCTCATAAGAGATTTTCTGTGATCAAATTCTAGCTGCCATTAAAACACATCCTTTATTAAATGGGGAGGACACTGCAGAAATATTTAATTTCATTGAAAAAGTCTTCAAATTTTGGAAAATTGTGTCAAATAAATATATGGTGACACTAAGAAAAAGGATCCACTGAAAAAAGATGAAATCAGATTTAGATGAACATTTGTTATTTCTTTCTAATTCTGGAAAAATGACAAAAAAGAATGGAAGGAAATCAAAGAAAAAAAATGAAATCATTAACAAGAGACACTAGTTTAACCATTGAACAATACATGCAATGGCTTATGTTTGTAAATATTTGCTTATCAGTGGGTTTAATTTTGTTATGAATAATGAATTTATGACAGACAATTTGGAAAATTAATACAAAGTTCTGGAGGTGCATATTTTATAACAATTCAAAATGTTATTGAAAAAATAAATATTGAAAAAAAAAAAAAACAAACTAAAACTACCTCTTAAATTAAATGATGAAGTCAAAGAATACAACTTTTATCCAGGAAATATTTGCCCAAAGTGTGAACATTTGCTGGATGAAATGGGATGCCAAACATTTGATAATTTACAAGATCTTAAAACTAGGATCCGTAAAGATATTAAAATGTCACTTTTGTATATAGCAGGCTGTGTTACAAAAAAGATTGTCCTGCCAAAGAGGAAATATTTAATAATATTAGTTTTTATTTTCAAGAATAGGAACATTTTTGAAAGAAATGGATTTTGGTAATTTAAAAATTCCACTGGATACCACAGGGATACCAGATATTTTTATTTTCAATTTTCCCTCTTTAGACATATGTAATAATTTGTTAACACCCCAAATTATCCTGTTAATTATTTTTGTGTTCTTGTTGATGTAAATAGATTTTAATTCTTAAAACTATGTGTACTGGTAATATCTATTATTGTATCATAGCAAAATAAATATTTTCTTCATTTTCTGTGAAACAAAATGTACATGTAAGAAAAATCACTATAAATTTTGTAAAGATTATCACTGAAATTCACATTTTTTGTAAAGTATTTTCAGACTTTGTTGATACAAGATTTTGTAAAATGCTGAAATTGCTTTCTGATTATTTTATACAATTATATATTCTGTAATCAATTGTTATAAACAAATTAACTCATTATTTTTGCAATTTTATCTAAAAATGTTTAATTTATGGTGAATAAAGTGATTTTTGTGCATTTAGTTATTTTTGTTCTTTCTTTGTATATTTGCATTTATGGTCAATAATTGTAAGATGCTCCCTAATATTATACAGGGTGACCCAAAAAAACGGGAATTTTTGAAGTGCATATTGCCAGACATGAGCAAGTGGCAACACTGTGAGATAGTGACCTTGAGCAAGTAAACATTTCACCATTTTAGTAACGAGAATGAAATTCACAGTATCCCAGCAGAGATGTTGCAGCAGTCAATGAGGAATCTCAACAGCAGATTTCAAGAATGCATTCGTACAGGAGGACGCCATCTACAAGACGTAATTTAAAAAAAAAAATGAAAATTCCATCATTGTTTCTTAAATGGCATGTTTTAAGGTTTCAATTACTATGAATTAAATATTTTTCTTCCATCACCCTTGGTTTTATTGGATTGTTAAAAAGGTCCAGTTTTTTGGCGTCACCCTGTATATAGTTGTTAATTAACTAATGACTGGACGTTACTAAGAAGTTCTTTGCTAGAAATGTTCTCAGGAATTGTTAGTAGTAATTTAGGCTCCCAGTTACATGGTTGCCAGGCATGGTATAAGGATAGACTTGATTTAGAAACACTGTAATTATTTTCAATTTTTTTGTTGAATTGATCACCAATACTGCATATGATCCATTATTATCCGTAATTAAGTTACAATAGAATTTGTATTTTATATGAATACTACTTTATGAAAATTGACAAGTAGTAGAGTGGGGAGCCCTGTATCTGAGATTTTGTGGCATGAAGCCTTTACACCTACCATAACAAAAAGATCAGTTAAAAATTTTACATAAATGGATGGCATATATATATATATTTTTGGGATTGGGTTTCTGGTTCCTTTTAGGGTCTGTTTTGTTTCTCTGATCCTGATATTTTTGCTTGGATTTGAAATTTTATTCACTATTTCATTTTATTTTTTTTTTCTCTTCACCACCGACGGGAGTAGATAGGTTCACCTATCGTCCGGTTCACACTCCTCCCCAGACTTTTGAACAGGAGTAAAGGTTTCCTGTTTAGAATAAGGTTTCCAGGTTTTTCTAAAATCTACTTCAGCTCTATACTCCTAACGCTTGTTCTTTCCTAAGCTGATATAAATCCACACAGTAACTCTCTATCTAAGTGGCTTTTGAGCCTTTTATTGGGTGCACATTAGTAAAATTATATATAAATATATCTTTTCTTATATATAAAAGTGCAATCTATACACAATGGAAAAACTGCAAATTATAGAAGATATGAAATGTGAATAATATATAAAAAGAATAAAATTATTTCAAGCTGTTGGAACATGAAAAGAAAAATGGACCTTGGGAATGCTATTAAAAAAAACAGCCACCCATTTTGAAAAATGACTAAGCACAAAACAACACTGAAAACGGTTAAATAAAACATTTCTGCAGGGTGCGTGTCTTATGAAATGAAAATTTTATGCAAAAATTCAGCTTTCAGGTTAGCTAGTTATACACTTATTGAATCACTTTTGTATGCATATATAATATATATATATATATATTTGGTTACTGCCACTGTTGAAAATAGGTGTAACAACTTTTTATTGTAACTATTTCCGAGGCAACAAGAGTTATTTGCCCAAGACCTCAATCTTCCTTGCAAGCAACAAAACTTTCTTTTCTAAATGTCTAGCAATGAGATATCTAAATAAATAAATTAAAAATAAACTGCTGTATTTGGTTAGTGATTTAAAATTTGTAACACATTAGTTAGTTTGGACTATAAACATAACATGCTTTTGAAGTTAAAACTTTTTTTTTTTTTTTAAAATCATTTCACCCCAAGCAAGTCAGGAATGCCACTAGTATGCAGGGGGTTGCAGAGAGTGAAAGGGAGAGAAAAGACTGAGTATAAGGAGGATTGAGGAAAAGACAGAAGATGAACGGGATTCAAGAAGACAGAAGATGAACAGGATTCAAGAAGACAGAAGATGTTTATTGATGTTGCATTTAAATTCTTGAAGATTGTAGTTTTCAGGGAAGCAAATAAATGGAAGGGAGTTCCACAGGCGGGAAGTGTGAGAAAAACAAAAACTGTTGAAGTAAAAGTGGCAGTTACATTTAACTATTTTAACAGTAAAAGGGGTGGGACCTAGATGCCAATCGAGTAGCATGCTTAAATCCATGTAGTTGGGAACCAAGGAAAAAGCTTGTCAGAGCAGTTGCCATGAAAATATTTGTAGAAAAGACAGAGGGAAGCCGTGTCATGTCAATGAGAAAGTGACTGGAATTGAGATGCCATCTCAGGTTTGATTACATTGCAGATCCTTCTTCGGATTTTGTCAAGAATATCAAGATGATTAGCAGGAGCACTAGACCAGAGATGACAACAGTATCCAATGCACAGACAAATGGTAGATTTGTGAATGCACAAGACGGACTCTGACAAGAGAAAACCTTCTGGCACGATACAATGAACAAACTTTCCTTGAAGTAGATGCAGCTATTGATTCAATGTAGTTGTTCCTCTTGAAGTCAGTTGAAAACATGAGGCCAAGAAGGTGCACTGAGATGCTCTCCTGGAGTTGAATATGACCCATGCTGATGGCGGGCAGGGAAATTTCTCTATGGTGGTTAGATGAAAAGCCATTTAGAAGCCATTTCCTGTCCCAGTTAACCACTGGTTGAGGGTCCTTTTCAAGTGCAGCGGCCACGTTAACTTTGTCAACTCTGACAGATTTGCTATTGAGACATGAATAAATGGTAGTGTCATCTGCATAGATGCCTAGTTGGTAACTGATGACGTCGAGGAGATCACTGGTGAAGATCAGAAACAGTGTAGATCCCAAGAAAGAGCCTTCAGGGACACCCGTGTTCATATGAAAGGATCTGGAAGCAAGCCTGTTCAGAATGACCTACGTTTCATGATTCGATAGGAACAATTGGATTAAAGCAAACAATCATCCAGTAATAGCCTAGCCCTGGAGCTTACATAGAAGACCAGTGGGCCACACCCTGTCAAACGCCTTTGAGATACTTAGAGCCACAGCTCGAGCTTTGCCATTATTATCAAGAGCTTGATATGCATATTCAATGTTGGCCGTAAGCACATCAGTGGTAGACTGGGCAAAACGGAATCCATATTGTTTGTCAGAGAGTAGGTCGTGAGAGGTAAGATGCCTAACCACTTCAGCATTGATTAAAGCAGTAGGATCTAATAAGGTGATAGAGGGGTCAGAAGGTTCTCCAGAGTTCTTAAAAACAGGGACGACAGAGGACTTCCAACAAGCTAGAAAAGCAAGAAGCAGTGAGGCAATATTTGTAGAGTTTGAAGAGAACTGGAGCCAGCTTAGAGCACATTTCTTTAGGACAGCAGCCGAGATCCTGTCACCTATTCTTGTCTTATGGGAGTCTAATTTAGAAATGTCTGAAACCAGTGACAGAGTTATGTGCATATCACTCAGTACAGCCTCTGTTCTCAGGGAAATCAGGTGTGGGTGCTCCAAATGAGTTGAGTTGAAAGAGAATTTCCAAGCAAACCAGTCTACCTTATCTGCTGTAGATGTCAGGACTTTGGATTGATTGAATAGAAGACGGATTGAGGATTTGCTGTTGTTCAGCACACTCTTGCAGAGCTGCCAATAATCTCTAGAACTGAACTTGAGAGATACTATACATTGCATTCTATCAGCAAACAATAATATCGCTTCTTTGAGGACCTGCTTGCACAATATTACGAGCAGCGACAAAGAGATGTCTGTTACAATCACATGTGTTGCTCTGGTACAGCCAGAAGTGATTCCTGTGGGCTATAGTGGCTGAGCATGCAGGTGAGAATCAAGGAGATGAACATGATTTAACTTGGTATTTACCTTGTTGGAATGAAAGCATTGATGCCGGCTTTCACAGAGGAGGAGACCACAGATGCGCATTTTTGAACAGGATGAATAAAAACTTTATTCCAATGAATGTCACAATGGAAATCCCAATCTGCTTGTTGATAACAGAAAGATATTCTATTGGTATGAGTGTTTTGTCTGGTGGTGAGTGGAAGGAGTTGTTTACAGACACTACTGCATGATCAGAGTTGCCAAGAGGGCAGATCTGCATAGTACGACATGAGTCAGGGATACAGGTGAAAAGGAAATCTAGAATAGAGGTCTGTTCATCAGGGTTACTGGGGAAACATGGAAAAGTCTGCCACTTGTGTGAAAGATTGAGAAGTTCAGGGTTTGGATGCCAGTGATAGAGTGTTTAGTTCTCATGTATAATAGACTCTTAGCTTAGTTTAGTTTGTTTTACCGTATATCAACCTCAATGGGTTATTTAATGCCGACAAGATTTTTATTGCTAGTAATATTTATTTTGAAAAATGTATTGCTTGTAATAATTTTTCCTTCAAACAATTTATTGCTAGCATTAAAACCTATTTGCTCATAGTTGGGACCCTAACAGGTGCTACAACCCCGGGTCAGGATCGAGCTGGGAACACCAGCAATTAACAGGTGGTTCCATGCTCCTTAAAACCTCCTGATCAGAGGCCTTGTTGTTGGACAAAGTTTATTGTCTTACCTAGGACACAATAGACTCTCAATTTTCAAGCTCAAAATTTTGGAGATAAGTGTGTATTATACATGAATAATTATGGTACTCTTGGAGGTATATTTAGGTTCGATATGGGATTATGTAACCTACCTTCACCTTTCTTTATGGGTTCTTCAAATTTGGCAAAGTTTAGTGAAGCCTGCAAGAAAAATACATTTTGTAGAAAAAGAAAAAAAGTTCTATAATTTGTGTATCTATTATAAGACTTCTGATAATTGTTTGTATAAGCAGAAAGGTACAGGATATCTGTTGTTAATATACAGGATGAGGCAAAAGTCGTGCACTATAAGGGTTTACTAGACCACCCATGACCGATTGGGTCACTGACAGTCCAGGTTATAAAACATTGAAGTTGATTTCAACATTCCATTGAAATGAAAGTTAATTTTATTATGATGATTCAGTTAAATATTTCAATTCATTCGTATCATCATTCGTCTGGTTTACAAGTTCATATTTAACGTTTTACTGATTGTTTACAGCATTTAATAGGGGGTAGAACTTCCAGGATAAACTTGAACTTTAAATCAAATTAACTTAAAAATATCTTTTAATATGCCAAAAAATATTTTAAAATCATATTCACTTGAAAATATTTTTTAAATATGCCAAAAAATATATTTTTTTAAATATTAAAAATATTGTTTGTTTAAAGAAAGTTGAAATTTAAATGATTACCCGACAAACAACTGGACGAAATGGCAAAGCGGGATCTCTTTGTGCCTGTCTTTAACTTAAAAATATTTTAATTAAAAAAAATTGTCTGTTTGAAGAAAGTTAAAATAAAAATACTTACTGTATAAACTTGTAAATCTTTATGTGATGGATGGATGCATCACACAAACACGTAACCATAGACTTAGTATTATGCAGATTAATTTATCATGTTTTAAATGTCCAATTTGTTTTGATATTTTCTTATTTTAAATCAGTTGTTTATTAGACATGCCCAAGAAATATTGAGGAATTTAAAAGAAGGGATTAAATATGAATGCAGAAAATGACAGAGGAAACTCTCTGACGTGTTAATGACTCCTGCAGGCACAGAATTGAAATGGGTTTTGAAAAAGAAGTGGGGACATTTGTGAACAACACATACAACAATTAAATAACTAGTAAATAAAATCTTCATGCATAATTATACTATTAATGAATTATCTCTATGGTGTATGACTTTTGCTTCACCCTTTATATATGTATAAAAAAGCCCTTATTATATTTTTAAATAAATATAATAAACAAAGGAAGACAAAATTAGGAACACAACTGAATCATATACTATATATATATATATATATAGTTTAAAATATATATATATATTTAGTTTAAAATATATATATATATATATATATATATATATATTTAGTTTAAAATATATATATATATATATATATATATATATATATTTAGTTTAAAATATATATATATATATATATATATATATATTTAGTTTAAAATATATATATATATATATATATATATATATTTAGTTTAAAATATATATATATATATATATATATATATATTTAGTTTAAAATATATATATATATATATATATATATATATATTTAGTTTAAAATATATATATATATATATTTAGTTTAAAATATATATATATATATATATTTAGTTTAAAATATATATATATATATATATATTTAGTTTAAAATATATATATATATATATATTTAGTTTAAAATATATATATATATATATATATATTTAGTTTAAAATATATATATATATATATATATATTTAGTTTAAAATATATATATATATATATATATATTTAGTTTAAAATATATATATATATATATATATATTTAGTTTAAAATATATATATATATATATATATATATTTAGTTTAAAATATATATATATATATATATATATATATATATATATATATATATATATATATTTAGTTTAAAATATATATATATATTTAGTTTAAAATATATATATATATATATATATATATTTAGTTTAAAATATATATATATATTTAGTTTAAAATATATATATATATTTAGTTTAAAATATATATATATATATATATATATTTAGTTTAAAATATATATATATATTTAGTTTAAAATATATATATATTTAGTTTAAAATATATATATATATATATATATATATATATATATATATATATATATATATATATATTTTTTTCCTCCTCTCCTCCTTCTATATCAATAGATAACTTTCGTTAAGTTAACCGATTTAATGTGTCAATGTCTGTACTTCCTCAAACAATATTAAATTTGAAAGAATTGAAATTTTAAATTACCTCTAACTCAATCATATCATGTCTTTCTCCCCCCTCACTTCCTCAATTTACATATGCTTAGTACTGCCCGTCAAAAATGTGTAAATTCATTTTCATTTTTCGTTTCAACCTTTGGAAGTAAAGTCTGATGATCCGCGGTCCTTTAAAAGGGCTGTGGTGATATAATTTATTACATGGAACCTTAAAGTGGTCTGTTTTTATATATATATATATATATATATATATATATATATATATATATATATATATATATATAAGACAAAATGGTGTCATTGGAAAAAAAAAAAACAATACTTCAGCGGTATAAACATGTGCAAATGAAGATGGACGCAAACTGGAGAAAAAAGAAAACATTGTTAATTCCATCTATATCTTTGAAATGAAGTATTATGATTATTTACATTATTCGGACAGTTATCCTCATCTTCCTTGCCATATTCACAACGTTTTGGCCATTGTACGTTCTGGCTTTCTTCAGTTGATTGGTACTGAACCCTTTATTTTGTCCAACGGGGGTAGATTGTTCTAGTTCCACATGCCATGCCTCTTTCGGATATCTCAGTTATTTCCCTTTAACTAAACTCTCCAAGTTTTGGGGTTCACCACTACTGTAGCCTGGTATTGAAGTTTTGGGGTCTAGTCACTGGATCTAATCAATGTCTTTATCCCCTGAACCATGTGTCCTTGAGGACCTCTGTGTATGACTTTCTGGGACTTGTAAACCTAATGTCTCAGCAACAGTTAACAATCAGTTCTTTTTGCGAAATTGCATATTTTTTACTGTAGGGATTTTTCTTGATATAGCTAAAAGTAACTGTCTATATCTCTGAGATGAGGTATTATGATTATTTACATTTTTTACATTATTCAGACTGTTATCTTCATCTTCACTGCCATATTCATAACGTTTCAGGTTATTGGAATTTCAAACTAAACCCTTTATTTCTTCCACCAAGGTAGAGAAATCTGGAAGAGGTATGGCACGTGGAACTAGAACAATCTACCCTGGTGGACAAAATAAAGGGTTTGGTTCAAAATTCCAGTCACCTGAAGAAGGTTGAAGCATACAACTGCTGAAACATTGTGAATATGGCAATGAAGATGAGGATAACAGTTTGAATAATGTAAATAATTGTTAATTCTTTATTTACATAAAGTATTTGTAGATTTTAAGTGGCATCCATACTGAATAACAATCTGTCCTTCATGTAGCAACAGGAAGAAAGAACCTAGGCTACGAGAGGCAGGCTGAGGGAGCTTACCTGTACCATTAAGGGTTAGCCAAAGGTGCCGTGAGAATGTAAGCCTGCCAGGTAGGTTATGGACACCGAAAATGCATGAATTTTAATCCCACCAGAAAAAAATCCATTTGTGCATAGTGCAAGCGGTCACTGAAAATGAATGATTTTTAACCGCTTCCAAAAAATTACCTATATTAGTGTGGCCCCTTATATTTTTTTTGCAAAAATAACTCACACTAGACTTGAGTATATATGGTAAGAATTTCCAAATGTCTGTTTAAATGTGAAAGTGATAGTTTGGTGAGTTTGCTTACCAAATGTCGAATTTCTTTGAGATCTCTGCAGACATAGAAGAAGACACTAAGAAGAAGGTTAATGTAAGACGCATAGAACTCTCTGGAATATTCTGCAGGGCAATCAATGCACAGGATTTCAAAGATGTCGTCTGAAAATAAAATAGATGCATTGAACTGCCATGAGAAAAATTAAAGAGAGGGAGGGAGGGAGGAAGAGAGAGGAGGTGGAAAGAGAGAGAGAGGGAGGGAGGTGGAAAGAGAGAGAGAGGGAGGGAGGTGGAAAGAGAGAGAGAGGGAGGGAGGTGGAAAGAGAGGGAGGGAGGTGGGAAGAGAGAGAGGGAGGTGGGAAGAGAGAGAGGGAGGTGGGAAGAGAGAGAGGGAGGTGGGAAGAGAGAGAGGGAGGTGGGAAGAGAGAGAGGGAGGTGGGAAGAGAGAGAGAGGTGGGAAGAGAGAGAGGGAGGTGGGAAGAGAGAGAGAGTGAAGTGGGAAGAGAGAGAGAGAGAGAGTGAAGTGGGGAGAGAGAGAGTGAAGTGGGAAGAGAGAGAGAGAGGTGGGAAGAGAGAGAGAGACTTACCTTTAGTATAATCTGGAAAGAACACTGTGTAAGGCTCACATATACCAGTGTTTGATCTGAATTTTTCCCAAATTATCTCACTCAAAAATATCACGCAAATATTAAGTTGAGTCTGAAAAGAATTTTCGAAAAAAAAAAAAAAAAAAAAAAAAAAAAAAAAATCAAATTAAAACTTTTGTATAAAATTTGAAAATTAGCATTTTGTTGTATATTTGTCTACGGTTTTTTTAAAAATTTCATATTAAAGTAAGTAAATCCAAGAAATGTTATAAGAAAAAATAAATACTGATCTGATAGAAAGTAAATTTCTGGTTCTGTACACTGGAAATTAGTTAAGGTTGAATTAAAAAAGCATTAACACTTTAGCACTCAACTTGCCCCAGTAAATATCGGCTCTCAATGTTCAACCCCCGCCATAACCTGCCCTAATATATGAGAACATCATTGTAAATAACACAGGAAGTCACACAAACAGTGAGATTTTGGTCTTGAATCCTAAAGGGTTAAAGAGGATAAGATTATGTGAAAAATAATAATAATAATAATGAAAAAATAAAGTTGAGAGGGAAAACTGCTACACCAAAAATTGGCAAGAAGAGAAATATCTCCCCACCCTACCTCAAGTAACCATCAGCCCATAATCACTGTAAATAAATTAATAGGAAGGAGAGAAATAACATAAATAATGAAACTTACAAATTCTTGTAACCGGAGAAAAGCTGGAAGAATATGCGGTTCCATGTCTCTTAGTTTTTCTGCTTTGTCTAAGATCTGGAATAAATAAATAAAAGCAATAAAGAACAATTATTTAAAAAAAAAGCAACCACTCTTGCATGGATTAAATAATCTTGCCATATCTGGTCTTGTACTCCTATTATATATCTCTAGATTCTTGACAAAATTCAAAGAAGGGTCTGTGATATAAGTGATCCTGACCTGGCATCTCGACTTCACAACATTTTCATTGACATGATGTGGCATCCCTTTGTTTTTTCAACATATATTTTCATGGCAGTTATTCTGATGAGTTCTCCTTAACAGCTCACTTGCATGAATTGAAAAGTGCTACTAGATTGGCAATTAGGTCTCTCAGTTTTTCATGACAACTGTTCTGATGAACTTTTCTCACTGGTGTCTTGATTGCATGAATTTATTACGTTTCGGCTGTTGTATGCTCCGGGTTTCTTCAGGTGGTTGGAATGTCGAACTGAACCCTTTATTTCACTCACTGGGGTATGAATTTCTGGGTATTATAAACCTAATGTCTTCAGCAACCTTTTTTTACCAGAGCTCATATTGCAATTTTTGTTGTTATTATCACTTTTCTCTGGCACTCCTTGTTACTGGTTCCCATATTGTATTCATTTCTATGCTTGGTTGGCTCAGGAGATTTTTGTGGCCTAGCATATGTGCTGATTCCTTAAGTTTATGAATTTTCCAGCGATGTTTTTTGTCTATGATTTCAACTTGATCGCACAGACGGTGGTGATCTCCCTTTTGTCTCCATATCTGGTCAGCCACACCTGATTTTTCCACTTCCTCTCGTGTTACAGCTTTCTAGTGTTCTTGAAGCCTTACCTTATATTTCTTTCCGCAGCTGCACGGGATAGCATACACACAGTCTTTAGTCATGTTCTCCTTTATGGGAGGGTCTTACACGGGAGAGATATCTGCAAAGTGTTGTCCAGCTTTTGAAGATTGTCCTGATGATATATGGACCTCAGATCCTTTGAATTTTAAAAAAACTTTTGTATTTGTATTTAGCCTGGTCGGGGAGAGATGAATTCATGAATGTAACAAAAACTAACTGGAATTTGAACTCTGCTCTCCGATATTTGAGTTTGAGCCACTATATATATATATTTAGGAGTTTCACAACAAGCGTAAACAGTAGAATAACAATTTTAACAAATGTAAAACTGAAAGGAGAAATAAATAGCACAAGAGTGTCAAAATTGAAAGTAGCACAAACAGTTAAGAAAAAAAAAAAATTATATATATATATATATACATACATACATACATACATACATAGAGTCTGCCCCCAAAATGTATGCACATTTCAGGAAAGGAAAAACTTGTCTTTCATAGTTTTAGCAAATTATGATAATACTGTTTACGGTAGGATGTTGTGTATCACAGAAAACCGACTCCATTGCCGACACTTAGACAAGAAATTGAAAATGCACGTGCAGCAATCCCTCTAGACAATTTAGTCAATGTTGCCCAAGCACTAATTCGCCATACTAATAAATGTCTGGAAACTAAAGGCCACCATTTTAAGTATCTCTTGTGATTGTAGAGTCCAAAGGTGACTTGTATTAATCTTGTGATGTCTGAATAAATTTAGTATTACAAGATCTATACAAATTTTTCCTTTCCTGAAATGTGTATAAATTTTCTTGGTGAACTCTTAATATATAAGATCCAGAATAGTAAAAAATACTCACAATATACAAAGTTTCATCTTGAATTTTCTGTTCTTTCACTGAAGCAGTTAAATGCTTAACAAAATCATTCATGTTATCACATTTAATATAACCCTGATGAGCCTCCGCAGGTACCGTGAGGATGGTGACTTTCTCTAGCACTTGTTCATAGAGGACCTTTTGGCTGTAACATTCTATACAATTTATTGTTACCACATTGCCCTAAAAGAGGAAGAGAAAAATGTATTAAGCCTTTTGTTTTTAAAAAGACACCTTTTTTTATGGTAAGAAATCAGTTCTCCTCCTTTTACCAATTTCCAATAAATTATGCTTAAGCTGTGTCGTCATTCATTCGTGGCATTCAGTATTTGTTCTATTTCATCTTCTAAAATCCCTAACTTATTCCTCTTCAGGTAACACATTAATATTCACTTTAAAATCTAATATTAATGATAAAAACTAAAATATAAGACTGCTATTAATTTTAGGTATATACAGGGTGACCCCAAAAAACGTGAATTTTTTAAGTGCGTATTGCCAGACATGAGCAAGTGGCAACACTGCGAGACAGTGACCTCGAGCAGATAAACATTTCGCCATTTTAGTAACGAGAATGAAATTCACAGCATCCCAGCTGAGATGTTGCAGCAGTCAATGAGGAATCTCAACAGCAGATTTCAAGAATGCATTTGTACAGGAGGACGCCATCTACAGGACGTAATTTAAAAAAAATGAAAATTCCATCATTGTTTCTTAAATGGCATGTTTTAAAGTTTCAATTACTATGAATTAAATATTTTTCTTCCATCACTTTTGGTTTTATTGGATTGTTAAAATTTTCGTTTTTTTGGGTCACCCTATATGTGTGTGTGTGTGTGGGGGGGTCTTATTTTCAATTTATTTTGTTTAAACATTATTTTTGATGGATACTCATATTTGAGTTGAAGGTTAGTTTTTTAACCCATTACCTACCATGAGCCCATTTGGGGATCTGTTAAAATTAAACTCGCTACATGTTATTCCTTGTATTTACATTGAATTGCTTACATAAATTGCATTTGCAGAGGTATATTTTACAACACTTAGCCTTTAAAGTTTTTATTATTAGCCGTAAGAAGACACTTTCTGTCGTAATTTTACATTTCACGAGTAGAAAAATAATGACTATTTTGAAAAGTATTTTTTTCTTATTTCTAATCAATATTATTTTTTGATGTTTCATACACATCTATATTTGATGTTTTAGACACACATATATATATATATATATATATATATATATATATATATATATATATATATATATATATTTGATGTTCTCGTTTCTATGAAAATGACAATGGTAACTACTGATGTTAAACATAAGGAATAAATAAACTCCTAAGACACCTGCTGTCTGGGCCAAAAATATGCATTAAAAAAATTTAGCAGTTAATGGGTTAATTAAACAGTATTTTTTAACTGACTACAACTACTGGTGTGAATATTTGATAAAAATATGTGTCCTCTGGCAGGATTCGAACCTACATCCCCTATAGGGAACTGTCATTAGATTGACTGCTTGGCTATGTAGAACTTCTGGCTCAACTTCTGGCAGATGTACTTGGATAAAAAATACTGCCTAATTAAAAAAAAAAAAAATTGCTTCTCCTTGAATATGAGTATCCATTAAAAATAACGTTTTAATGAAATAAAAATAATATGTCGGATTTAATCCATTTCCTAAATTATATATATATATATATATATATATATATATATATTAAAATATTGATGGTTATGAACTCCAAGTTCAGGTCACAGAATCAGCCACACGATTTTGTCTGACACATTTTTTTTTCTTTACAGAGTACATATTTACTAACTACACTGATCCAAGGTAGAAGCACAGATTCATATGTAAATGATCCCCACAGATTTATGGGTAGTATGCTATTTATATAAATTACAGGTTTCAGAAGTAGCTAAAAATGTATATAAACTTTTTAAAAAATAATAAAAAAGAACTAATAAATAAAAATGTTTTAAAAAAATTTTGATTTCATTATTTGCTTAGAATATATCAGAAATGACTGACCTCAAGTTCTTCCAGAATTCTTGAAATGACCAAAGATTTTCCGCCTCCTGTATGACCATAAATGAATAACGATGGTAGTGTCATTTCATGTTTCTGCAAAGAGAAATCATCAGGAAAGTTTTATTCTGTTTGGAGATTTTGCAGAAGAGTCGATTGAGGAGAGAAAATCTCGGTGTCAGAAAGAAGAAAAGGATGAAGGAACTGAAACTATGGAAATATCAAAAGAAAAACAGAAAACGAGTTTCAATATTTGGGGGGGGGGGAGTTGTGATCACACACACACACAGTGTCCCTACATTGACCAAGAGAGATCTAAAATAGTACCAAATCAGAAAAAAAGCAATTAATCATATAAATTAGTTATACACGAGGCAATATACAAATGTTTGTGTATCCTAAGGCATTTATAGAACTCACTGATAATAACCGGTGTTCCCAATCGGTCCCTAAGTACTGACTGGTCTCAACCTTTCTGGTGGGAAATGATTTTAATAGTTATAATGCTTATATAAGCTCGTAGTCAAGGAAAACACTGGAACAAAATATTAGTGAAGAAACCGATTAATCACATGGATTCATAATACAATAACAGTGAATACTGTACTTAGTGCGGCAATGCATGCAACCATTTTGTAACACAGTTTGTGATGATCTCTAGTCCTATGAGCCAACATTCCTCTCATAGGGAATGGAAGAGTCTATGTTCACAATTTACTGTATCAGAGGTCAATCATCTTTGTACACAACAAATACAGTAAATTTTGGTTTGGTTTGTTTTACGGCATATCAACCTCAATGGGTTATTTAATTCCGACAAAATTTTTATTGCTGGTAATATTTTGTTTTGTCAAAAATCTATTTCTGGTAATATTTTTTCTTCAAAACTGTATTGCTGGTAATATTTTTGTTTTCAAAAATGTATTGCTAGTAATAGTTTTTTCACTCTTCAAAAATTTATTGCTGGAAATATTTTTTTTTTACAAAGTATTTCTGGTATTAAAACCTATTTTTACACTTTCATAGTGTTAATATTTTGTTTTGTCAAAAATCTATTTCTGGTAATATTTTTTTCCTCAGAAATGTATAGCTGGTAATACTATTTTCAAAAACGTATTGCTGGTAATATTTTTTTTCAAAAATATATTGCTAGTAATAGTTTTTTTTCCTTCAAAAATTTATTTCTGGTAATAATTTTTTACAAAGTATTTCTAGTATTAAAACCTATTTTTACACTTTTATAATGTCTCAGTTTCAGGGTCAACTATTTGCCCATAGCTGGGACCCTAACAGATACTACCACCCTGGGTCAGGGTGGACCTGGGAACACCAGCAATTAAGAGGTGGTTCCACGCTCCTCAAAACCTCCTGATCAGAGGTCTTGCTGTTGGACGTAGTTTATTGTTTTACCCAGGATGCCGGATGTAGTTTATCGTCATACCCAGGACGGCAAATACAGTAAATGAAAGACTGAATGGAAACATTGTCGTGTGAGGATTTATAGCCTTTTACATAATAGACTGTGCTCAGCAGAGTTTCACCCAACACTGCAAGTTGCTACAAAAGCAAAACATTAACCTAAAAACTAGAATCATGTTCTTAAATAGCCTTCATCAGATCGAGACTTTCAGATGGATGTTATGTATGGAACCAAACCAAATATCTAAATTAATTGCTTTTTCAGCTTGATGGTTAAAGGTGGCTTTCAGCATATGAATCTGTAGGTCTTTGCAAGAACCACCTTTCTTTGAACCTCATAGAAAATATTGGATTCTGAGAGTTTTGGAAGATTAACCAAATTATGAAATGCCCCTGAGGTCTTATCTTCCTTGTCAGATAAGGTGAAGCCTCTCACTTCAATATTAGAAGACATTGGACATCCCCTTCCAGACTTGTCCTGTCTCTTACCAAAGAGGAAAGAATATCAGAATAATTACCATGAAAATATTTACAGAAAAGGCACAGCGAAGCTATGTTATGACAGTGGGAAAGTGACTGAAGCTGAGGTGCCAGGTCAGGATCAATAACATTGCAGATTCTTCTTTGGATTTTATCAGGAATCTCTAAATATATAGCTGAAGCATCAGACCAGATGTGGCTGCAATATTTAAAGCAAGGATGAATGGTAGACTTATAACCATGTAAAATAGATTCTGGTGAGAAAAATTGTCTAGCACGACACAGTGAACCAACTTTTCTAGCAGCAGACCTAGCAATGGATTCAATAATCTTGCCATTTCATATCAGCAGAAAACATTAACCTGACACATTGTAAGGAGTCACTTTTCTAGCCACTGCCACCGAACGGACAGGGAAATCATCTCATCCTTACTCCTATGACATCCTTCTAGAAGTGTCTTCTCACAAAAATTGACTTTCCCAGACACCATAGCTCGGGACTCAGGGGACAGCAACAGAGGATCGAACAGTGTGGAAAGGGATTATCAATGGAGTTCTCACTGATCATAGGAAGGTCGAAGGTCGAATGATGATGATGATGATGAAAGAGTCACTTTCCTGGAGGTTATCATCTGCCAAGCAAAAAATGTTCTCTCAGACGATTAAAAGGGGAGCAGTTTTTTTGGTGTTAAAATTAAAAAGCCATTTCTTGTCCCAGTTAATAGATCGAAGATCACAACGGCCAAAACATGATAACACCACCAAAGATGAGGACAACAGACCATATGTATATACTGATAACTCCTCACCCCAGAAATTCAAACAGAAAATCTCTTGATCTCCCAAGGAATTCTTTAATTGAAGAGAGAGAGAGAGAGAGTAAGAGAGACTTTAAGATGTTACATGGACGATGTGAAAAAAAAGTAAAGAAAATGCTTGATACAAACAAAAGAACAATCTTGATTTGATTTTGTAGTTAATTTTTTGTTTCTTCAAGTTTCATGCAAAATGGCAATCAGGTGGTAAGCCTCCCACCTTGTCATCGCATGTAATGAATAAAAAAAATAAAAAAATCAGTTTTTGGTCTGCAAAAATCCTTTAAAATGGTAAAACTGACCATACCAATTTTTTTTTCTTATTCCTTTTTAAAGGTCTGAAAAAATTCTGATAAAAAACCTTAAAGGATTCTACTTACCTCTCCAAAAAGACTAACAAGCAGTTCTATCTGCTTTTGCCGACCGATGAGTTCTTTCTGCAGTTTTTGCCTAACTTCCTCAATAGGCATTTTGTCGATTGAAAATAGGTCAGTCCCGATGGATAAGAAATCAAAATAATCTGTGAGTTGGTGATGTCGAATATCAAGAGTGGCCTATAAAAGGAGGAAAAAAAAAAGAAAAAAAGAAGCAATTATAATATAAAATTCATTCACTAACCAACAAAATTTGTGAATCATGCATGTAGTTTTATTTTTTTACAATATGCTTAAATGCTGCCTCTGGTAGCCTTTAAGCTCAATATCAAGTAACTTCCTGTTAACAGAATTGATATTGTAATTATTTGCAAATGGTAATTAATGGTAATGGTGAAATTAGTCATTTCCATAAAGGAAACATTTGGCATTTATTGATTGAACAGTTTGCATTACTGTAGGTAGAAATTTTAGAAAACCCTTAAAACAGTTTTTCAGGAAATCATAGTCCACAAACTGTTATTGCTCTTTCTAGTATTGATGGAAATTTCCTTACAAACATTTTGTTTTTGGTAGTGTGGAAATTAACAGCTTTATATTTATATACATGAGCTTCGTATTTTGATACAGAGCACTTGCGCTTTTACTATTGCTGAGTTTGCATGCTTTATTCTATATATATCTTCTTGATAAAATCCAAAGAATCTACAATGTCATTAGTCCTGACCTGGCATCTCAGCTTCATTCACTTTCGCACCACCATAACATAGTTTGCCTGTGATTTTTCTATGAATACTTTCATGGTTATTGTTCTGCCAAACATTCCTTGATGATACCTGTCCCAGCTTCTTGTTTTCCATTCAACTTTGATCTTGCAAAATTTAAATGGAATGTCAATTATTATCTTTTGTTTTCTTAATTTCTGTACGTTTATTGTTCTTGCATTTTAATAATTTTTTTTCTTTTTCTCATTCTCTCACACTCAGGAGGGGGACCAATTTCGGTTTCAAATTTTCCTTAATTTTGCTTTCAGTATAGAATTCTATTTTTGCTTCATTATAATACTTAGTGAGAAAGTGTAATCTTATATATAAAGTACAGTGTATGTATGTGTGTTTGTGCATGTGTGTGTCCAAGAAATCTTTGGCTACCACTGGTCCAATTGCAATGATTCATAACTCATTTAAAAAGCCCTAGAAATGTTAGGTGCAGGGAATGATTTTTGTTGAGGTCAGATTCATGGTTGCCAGATTATGCAAGGTTAAAAATACATATTAATATATTATACTAGCTATTATTGTTGCTTTCATGGTTCAAGGGGAGTAATTCTTATTTTACTTTTGTATCCAAAATTGCAGTGCATGTTTTATTATAAACTAGCTTAAAAGACGTCCTATTGGGCAGCATTTAAGATAGCTCTTGGTTTGGCCATCATCACAATAGCTAGGGAGGAGTAGATGCAATAGGCAACAATCAACTACAGAAGAACTCAAAATTGATCGCTGCATTTAAGTACTGAATTAATGTTTAAGCTTACCGTTTAAAAGTTCAATGATAATTCTTCTGCTGCCACTTATTTTAAAGACGATTTGATGTATGTAGATCCTTATTTTCCGTACAAACTATTATTTTTATTTTATAGGTGGCAGAACAGGGGACAATTTATGAGATAAAATTAATATAGTATAAAAATGGGAAAATAGAAATTAGAATTAGTTATACATTGAACATTTGAAGAGTTAGAGCAGTGGTTCCCAACCACTGTGCTGCGACACATTAGTGTGTCGCAGAATGATTACTGGTGTGCCGCAAAGAGATAATACCTAGAAGCCATTTAATTTTGTTTTGTTTAATAACGACATTCAATTTCTTAATCATGATGACACCGCTCAATTCAAAATCGCCGAATTTCTAGATTTATCAGTCATCAACCTTTTCAATTTTGAGTTATATGAAGAGGAAGAATTAGCAAGCCTTTCCAGTGATCGTGGTCTCAAATTGAAGTACACACAACTGCCATTGGACGCCTTTTGGATTTCTGTTATGGAAGAGTATCCAACTCTAAGTAAAAAAGCCATCAAAATCTTACTGCAATTCTCAACTTCGTACCTATGTGAACTGGGATTTTCTTACCTAAACAACATTAAAAATAAAAAAACATGAAAGACTTAAAAATATTGAAGAAGAGTTAAGAGTGTGTCGCTCTCACATTCGCCCAAATATTACAGCAGTAGTCAAGAAGCACCAGGCACAACTGTCCCACTGACATTCACCATTATTATTTTATACCCGATATTGAATACAGGATATGTTGATTTATGTGAATAAAAATTCTTCTTATATAATATTCTTTGTTTTTTATTATTTTATTGCAAAAAGGCTTTATGAGTGGAAAATATTTATTTTTTTGTGATAGGTGTGCCGTGAAAATTTAAAGAACTCAAGAGTGTGCCGCCATGTAGAAAAGGTTGGGGACCACTGAGTTAGAGAAACACAATTTCTAATTAAGTAAAACCTATATTATGGAATCTATATGAATAAATGCAAAATTGGAGCTCAATTCCCCCACAAATTCTGAGATTAAAAAGCCCCAGCTCTACTTTATAGTAATTTGGCATTTACTCAACCCCCCTAGCCTTTTCTTTGAAGTAGTGTGGAATGTAAGTAACTTAATTATGTCATTGCTCTCCCCCTCTTTGAGTTACATGTACTACATATTTTAGTTGCTGCTGTCGAAAGTCCTCATGTGATGTCGTTTCTGTTATTCGTTAGAGTTCTTTGCTTGTGATTCTGTAATGCCAGTCCATAAAAGTGACAGCACTCCCTTTGTATACGAAAGAAGATGAACAGACCCAATAGAGAAGCAGCGGGTAGAAGAAAGAGAAAATAGTGAAAAAAAAATTAAAAATTACAAGTTTATGTATTTGTAGATATAATCCCCTGTAAATATGAAGTGGATTTTAATATGTAATTTTCACTTTATCATCTTTGCCCCACGTGTTTAATATTTAATCTTCATCACTGAATGAAATTCATTGACAAAGAAAAAAAAAATTTAGTTAAATGTCTTTTTTTTATCCTTGGGCTAATCTCTTTCATACGCCTACATGTTGATCAAATGTATATAAATGATTTTTTTGTTTTGTTTATTCATTTAAAATATTCCTTTATTATACAGTTTTGTGCACAGTTATTCTTACTGAGTAACATTTTCAAATAAGGTTTCAAATTTAATAAGTGTAACCCAATGATTCCTAATATGGGGCACCAGTGGGACATGGTAATATTTTGGCAATGCATAGGTTGTGCACTCTTCAGCTTACTGTACCAAAAGAATAAGGGGGCAATTTGGGAATGAGTTATTAACAGTGAATTGTTTTCTAGTGAGTCTGAGTGAGAGAGGGTTAATACATATGATGTATATGCAGTATGCGCATATAAAAATATTGTGTGTGTATGTACATGTGTAATTGGAAACAGAGTATTTCCCATCTCTCCATACTCGTGTTTTGTCAACAAAAGAGAGAGCGTGATGCATGTCGCTGGAAGAGCCCAGGTTTTGTCGGACAATCAGTGCGTGTGAACACTCAGTGAGTAGGGGGGGGACACACACACACACACCAGAATTTTACAAATACCAAAGTGGGTCATAGCCCAAAATCAGTTGGGAACCACTAGTATAACCTCTTTAGTACTGACAGTATTTCATTCAGCTACTGATAGATAAACTTCAGTAAATGTTACTAAGGAAAAAAAGACTTAACCCTATATTATTACCAAGGGTGTCTTTGAATACCATATTAAATTTTTTTTCCATTTTCAAAAATCAAAAAAGGTCACCCCAAGCAAGGCAGTAAAGCCACTGAGACTCGGGGGGGGGGGGGGTCATGGAGGGGGTTGAAGAATTAGAAACATTACTATGCTATGAGAACAAAAGATGAGTAATCAGGAATACAGTTGATAGCAATTAACACTGCATTTTAATTTTTGAAGATGAAAGTTGACAGGAAAGCATGGAGCCAGAAGAGAGTCCCCCAAGCAAGAAAAGAAACTGTTAGCATAGAACTTACAATTAAATCTAACCAACTCAACTTTAAATTGATGAGACCTCATTGCCAGTCTAGTTTTTTTGCTTAAATTCACAAAGACTAGGCACCATAGTGAAGAGCTCATGTGAACATTTGCCATGGAAGTATTTATAGAAAAGGCACAGGGAAACAACTTCACGGTGATGGGAAAGTGACTGAAGCCAAGACGCCAGGTCAGGACCAATAATATTACTGATTCATCTTTGGATCTTATCAAGGAGCCCAAGGAAAATAGCAAGGGAACCAAACCATATAAGGCAGCAATATTCTAAGCATGGATGAATGGTAGAATGGTAAGATAGATTCTGGAGAGAAAAATTGTCTAGCACGACACAGCTGACCTTGTAATGGATTCAATATAGTTTTTCCACTTCATGTCCGCCAAGAACATTAGCCTGAGAAGTTTTACCTTAATATTTAGCAAGTGTTAAGTCAAATTTTCATGATTAGTCAAGCAGTTTTTGAATATTTCTGGCAAATAACTACAAGGAGTTTCTGGTTTTAGTAATAATATTTGTGTGAATTATAAGCAGTTTGATTTGTTTAGAGGTGTAAATCCAATAGAATAATCATGTGATTAGGACTATTTTATTAAAATTTCGAAACACCTCATAATTGGTTTAATTATACAATCTATATAATAAATGCCAACATCAGTGTGTCACACTTTTTCAATTAAAGGGACACAACTCTCAATAGCTCATCTTCTATATAATAAATGCCAATTTCAATGTGTCACACGTTTTCAATTAAAGGGACACAACTCTCTAATTTTAAATAGCTCGTGTTTCAGAAATTTGGGTTTCCAAAGTTTTCATTATTGCGATTGTATTCAGCGATTTTTTTTTAACAACAAATTTATAACTTGGAAATAAATTTGGGAATAACAGAAATTAATTGCAAAATTCAGAGATAGTCACCAATGAAATAAAAATAATTGTTTGTAGTGAAAGTAAGGACCTATGCACATCAAATTGTTTTTAAATTAAGTGTCATCAGAAGAATTATCATTGAACTTTTAAAAGGTAAGCTTAGATATTAATGCAATACTTAAATGCAGCGATCAATTTTGAGTTCTTCTGTAGTTTATTGATGCATATTGCATATGGCAAATGCCTCGCAAAAATAAATCTCCGTCAAGAGAGGACCAGATTGCAATCAAAAGAGCCAAGGCTGCAGGGAGGAAAAGAAAGTCCCGTGCAAATGAGAACCCAGGTCAAATGGCAGCCAGGAGAGCTTCCAATGTTGAGAATATACAAAGACTTAGGGACACTCAAACTCCTGAACAAGCTGAAGGTACAATTAAGTGCACTCTACAGGAGCTAGCATAAATGCCGCCTGATAGGGCAGCTTTTAAGCTAGTAAGTAATATAGTTCAACTTAGTTCTGTAAATAACTTGTAATTTTCCATCAACAGAGCTTCCTTATTTTGTCCTTATAGCCTCATACAAAACATAATGAGAAACATTTAATATTGGCTTTTTAATTAAATTTTAAAAAAAATAAAACCTATTTTTTTCTTTTACTTTTATTTATCCTATAAAAACCGCAAAGAACACAGAGAAACAATTTATGGAAATTAAGAATTCTTCTTTTCTATATAACATTTACCTTCATAATGTAGGCAAACATGGCTCTCCACAACTTCCTATCCTTTGTAACTCTTAGCAATATTTGTCTTTTTACAGTCTGTATGGCTATATTGCTGATAAATTATTTTATTCAGAATACTGTATGTACATATCATAAATATTATAATGTGATTATTTTGACTTAAGTTGTTTTTCGACCTAAGTCATGACCTCTGGAACCAATTAACGATGTAGGGTGAGGTATACCTGTATTTTTTTAATTGCTTGAGTTTAAATCTTTGAAGATTAAAATTAACTGGAAAGCATGGAGCTGGAAAAGAGTTCCACAAATGAGAAAGATAACTGTTAGCATAGAACTTATGGGTACGTCTAATCAACTCATCCAATTCCAAGATAACTTCTTGGATTGTTCCACTTGCCAATATCCGTACATTTTGTCTTTCTTACAAGAGATGGTTAGTCATTTCTAATATTTTGAAGAGAGTGTTTGAAAATTACATAATACTGTGACAATATCCT
Organism: Acanthosepion esculentum; assembly: GCA_964036315.1. Taxonomy (NCBI): domain Eukaryota; kingdom Metazoa; phylum Mollusca; class Cephalopoda; order Sepiida; family Sepiidae; genus Acanthosepion; species Acanthosepion esculentum. The sequence goes on along the minus strand of OZ038498.1, from coordinate 4,667,286 downwards.
ATGGCATTAATCGAAGGTTTAAAAATGTATTTCAAGTGAATGTTTCAGAGTTAAAAACACAAGAATAAGAACATGATAAAATGGATTTTTGTTTAAAATGGATTCTTGCTGGTAGATCTTTTTTTTAATTTTTTTTTATTTCTGATGCAATCATTGATTTTAGAACTGATGTCAACTGTTTTATTATTTCATAGTCATTCGTTACCGTTGGATACTGAAGTATGTCTGTAGAAATAACTCAAGTGCGTATACACGTGAAAAATTGTTAAAATGTGTAGAATATAATAAAAGTGAGAGTGAAAGTATCTCTTTTTGAGGGAGTGTGGGTAAAGCCACAGTTGTCTCTGAAACAGGTTTGTGACAGAATGATTCATAAAGCGAATAACAAAAAAACAAAATAAAAAGGTGGAAACAGAAAAGACAGGAAAAGGGATGGGTGGAGTAAATTTTTTAAAAATTTTATGAAACGGATAAAAAGAATATAATGTTGAGTATAAAAATTATACAAAAAGATCAGTGAAAACAAGCAGAAGGTAAGAAGGCGGGAAAAAAAATCTATTTTTTTAAGGCATAAAAATGGATCCTTCTGAAAGAGAGGTGAGAAATCTGGTTAGTAAAACAAGATTTTTAAAGTACGAGAAATACAATAAACAACCGATGGGTGTGCCCCGTAATTAACATGGTACAGAGGAGGGCTCTTGGGCTGTTTTATTGGAAACAGTCATAGATTATACATTTTAAGGAAGAGGTAAAAAAAATAAAATTATAACTTCAGCTTGTGAAAGTTGTCAAAAAGAAGGGTTAATTGATTTTGTTTAGTGGCATATCAACACTTTCATGGGTTATTTAATGCCAAAATCTAAATATTTTGTACATAATTTTATACTTTCAGAGTAAAAGTATGTTTTTTAGATATGTAGTTTGTAGATGATAAAATGTATCGTTGGTCATTTAAAAAAAATGTATTGCTGGTAATTTTACTAAAAAAATGTACAGTTGATTTTTGTTTGAGGGTTTGCTATTTGCCCATAGCTGGGACCCTAACAGGTGCTACCATACTGGGTCAGGGTGGACATGGGAATGACAGCAATTAAGAGGTGGTTCCATGCTTCTCAAAATTTCCCATTTCCTGATCAGAAGCCTTACTACAGGATGGTTATCTAAAAGAGTGGTACTTTCTGGTTTGGTTTGGTTTTACGGCATATCAACCTCAATGGGTTATTTAATGCCGACAACATTTTTATTGTTGGTAATATTATTTTTTTTATTCTTTAAATCTATTTCTGGTAATATTTTTCCTTCAAAAAATCTATTTCTGGTAATATTTTTCCTTCAAAAAATCTATTTCTGGTAATATCTTTCCTTCAAAAAATCTATTTCTGGTACTGATCTTCTTTCAAATATGTATCACTGGTAATATATATATTTTTCTTTTTTTTCCTTCTTTTTTCAAAAATATATTGCTTATTTTCCCAAAAACGTATAGTTAGTAATATAATTTTACCCCCCCCCCCAAAAAAACGTATAGTTGGTAATATTTTTTTTTTTAAACATATTATTTTTCAAAAACCAATATTACTTTTTCAAAAATGTATAGCTGGCAACATTATTCTTTCAAAAACGTATAGCTGGTAATACTATTTTTCCAAAAACATATAGCTGGCAACATTAATTTTATTTTTTCTGTTGGACGTAGTTTATCGTCATACACCCAGGACGCAGGTACTTTCTGGAATATGGTGATACATATGATAACTTTGCCAATAATTGTGCTTTCATTAAAAAGTTATTTTATTTACAATATGTTCATTTTTCTTTTTAATCCCAAGCAAGGCAATAATGCCACTAAGACGCAGGGAGGGGTGTCTACTGGGAGTGAAAGAGAATGAAAAGATTTTAGAATGAACCGGGAACCTGATCCTGAACAGAGAACGTGGGATAAACCTCTAATCCTGTTCAAAAGACTGGAGAGGAATATGAACCGGATGATAGGCAAACCTATCTACTCCTATTGAAAAGAGAAAAAAAATCCCATCGAAGTTCAGAGAGAGACACAAGAAATATTAAGCTGAAATAGACTTTAGAAGGAACTATAGACCTAATCTTAAACGGCAAAGAAGGGACAAACCTTGATTCCGGTTCAAAAGATGGGTAAGATGTGTGAACCAGGCAATAGATGAAGCTATCTACTTATGCTGGAAAAGAATTTTTTTTTTTTGACAGAAATAAATTTTTATTGAAAAAAAAAGAAAAAAAAAAAAAAAAAAGGAGGGGGGAAAGAAGACCTAGTACATTTCATTAAATATATGAAACAAATTCAGTGTAAAATATGATCTTTAACTCAGGCCGAGGTCCCTCCATTTTGTTGCTGAAAAAAAAACAAACAAACAGCATAGCATGATGAAAAAAAGCCCCAAACTTAAAAAAGTTTTATCATCAAAATGTTTATGTTATTATTAAGAGGAAAGACAAAAGTATATTTTTATTATTTTATTAATTTTTTTAATCATTTCTAGCATGTTTGAAATTTTGGTTAAAAATCTTGTTCTTTTTTTTGTCATTGGTCGATGTAATATTTACGATTAGTGTTTTAGTGCCTTTTTTCAGGGGAAAAACATTGATTTGGAAATTCTTGCAAAATTAAATAATTCTCAGATTTTAATGAAACTTTCAAGAATTATTCACAAATGAATGAAATTTCTTTTTTTGACATATGTTACATATACCCACCATTTCATAAAGTTTTGAGAAATTAAATTTCAATCTCAAAATCTTTTTTATTAGTTAAAAGACTTGAAGAATGTAAATTACTTTTATAAAAATGATGTATTGTCTTAAGAAAATATATTTCAGCATCAGGATTTATATATAAAAAGATCTGTTGCCTTAAGAAATGATTTTTTCAATGAATAATGAATTTTTACAAGAATTGTGTTCATTTTTTTAAAAAATATAAATTTTAAAAAATTCTGCATTACTTCAATCTGGTTAGGTGACATTAAGTGAAAATTATATTTACTAATCAAAAATTGAAAAGCTTAATACAAAATATTTTACTTTGAGATTTTTAAAATAATTTTTAATTTTTTTTTATGTATATAAAATATTACATCATGTGGCCATGTTTGAAATTATAGTTGACTATGTACAACATTATCAGAAAATAAGAGTGAAGACTATAGTAATATTAAAGTCAGCATTCCTTAAATTAGATTACGAGGAATATTTTCCAACATTTTTAAGATTACTGAGTATTTAAAAATTATATAAAAAATGTGCTCACCCATCATTTTCTTAAAATATGTTTTAACAGATAAAGTTGCCGTAGGACAATAATAAACATGTCAACACCTTATTACTGCCTGTTAAGTGATCTACGAGTGACAAGCATGTAATCACCACTACTGTTTGTTTTAAAAATCCATTTATCTCTTATTTTAAACTTAAAGTAAATAATATTTTTTTTCAAATCAGATTAATTATACTTTATTTTAATTATTTAGCTTACAATAAAAGCTAAAAAGAAAGCTTCAAGAATGATTTTTCATTTAAAAAAATTCATTTTAAACCTTAGGTATCGAAAATTTAGTGGAGGTCCTTACCAGGCTGAAACAGCGTGTGTAGCTCTTCAGGCACTGGAGGCCACAACTGTCAACACACGAAAGTTTGTTGCTGGTATTGGATTAAGAAATTAAGTGATTTTTAAAGAAATTTTTACTTTTTACCTTTGGATTTATTGAAGTAATGCTTATTTATTTTATTTGAACTTACAATATTTCATCTTTAAACAAACAAGAATTTATCACATAAAAATAAAAAGTTAATAAATGAATATTTTTCTGTATGCTATTGTTCTTTAACAATGACGAGTCTAAAATTAATTTATGAATAATTTGTTTTTCTTTAACAGAACAGTTATATTCTATTTTAAAAGTGTGTTGAATTTTTTTCTATATTAAATAAAATAAAAGACATTTTTAACAATGTTTTTCACTGTGAAACTAATAAAAAATGATACTTATTAAAGAGTATCATAAAGTTAATGTCAAAAATTAAATTCAATAAATTTAATATTTTACAACTATTACAATATACCACAAAAATGTAAAGGAGGAGACATTATTGTCTTGTCAATATTGTCTTTCTCATTTAAAATTTTTTTTTTATTGTTTTAAACAGTGAAATTCACAAAAAATATCATTAAAAATTTTCTCACAGAAAGTTAATTTTTTTTCTTTATGGTACTATTCTTCATAATAATGAATATCTTGATTTTAAAATTCATTTTTTAAAGAATAATTTGTATTTTTTATAATGTGTTTGATACCGTTCTTGTAAGAAGATAAAAACATGAATGTAACTTTTTTTGCACTGCTAATTTTACAAAATTACTATACCAAAAATTGTGCATTTGAAAAAAATTGAATAAAACTTAATATTTTTTCTATGATATTATTCTTCATAACAAACATTGACATAAAAAAATAATTATTTACATACAGGTATTAAAAATAATTATTTACATACAGGTATTAAAAATAATTATTTACATACAGGTATTAAAAAAAAAATATGTATGTTGAATTTTCATTCTTGTTAAAAATGTAAAACAAAAAAAAAAAATTAACAAATTTAATATTTAAAAAAACATAATGTAAGAATATTAAACGCTGTTGGTTATAAAAGGCATTTTCCATCTGATTATGAAACAGCGGTTATTGCAAGAAAAATGCAACCAAGAAATCGAACATCAATATTTGATCATTTGTCATAAGTGTATTACCTCAAACAATCCAACAAACAAAATGTCTGCTTCTGTGCAAAATGATAAGTTGGTGCAGTTTCTAGAAAAAGACAAAATCCTCATTTTTGAAAAATTTTATCAGAATATTTTTCTCAGCAGTTAAATGCTATAAATCAAACAGTCAGCTGTTAATCCAATCTGTTGATTTTTTTTTTTTTTTTAACTGGAAGTATTCAAATGTTTTTAATTAAAATTTTGAAAATTGAGATTTGAATGTTACAATTCTGGTATATATACCACAATTTTTTCTTTTCAAAAAGTTGAATATCAATGTTTCAGTTTTGAATTCTTAAAACTATATGTACTGATAATATCTATTATTGTATCAGCAAAATAAATATTTTCTTCATTTTCTGTGAAATAAATTATACATGTAACAAATATCACAAATTTTGTAAAGATTATCACTGATTTTTTGTAAAATATTTTCAGACTTTGTTGATACACGATTTTGTAAAGAACAAGAAGTGCTTTTTATTTAATTGAAAATAATTAAAAATTAGTAAATGAAGGAATAAGATTTGATTGGAACACCAATGTTATTGCATTATTAAAGATATTTGAACATTTACATAATTTTACAATAATTTTAATCTCCTATAACTAAAACACATACTTTCAATATTTCTTTCAGGTTTACAATAATGAAAGAATTATTCAAATTTGCCTTGATCTATCCACTTCCCTTCTCCACATCCTTTCATTCCTATCTGCTCTCGCTCCAAATCTTCTGTAACCCCCTTGCCTTGATTGATCCACTATCTTTCTCCACATCCTCTCCTTTACCACTCCTATCTGCTCTTCCTCCAAACCTTCTGTAACCCCTTGTGTGCTAGTGGCTTCCAGCCTTGCTTGGGGTGATAAGCTTAAAAAAAAAAAAATGAAGTGTTCTTAATTAATGATTTAGAAATTGAAAATTAATAAAATAAAAAATGTTTCATAATGTTCACATTTGCATTATTCTCTATTAAAAAAAAAAAAAAAAAATTATTTTGGTGATTTTATATTTTAACCTTTTAAACTTCTGTAAATACTTTTTGTAGAAAAACAGGTTTGCTTTATCTATATTGTTATCATTTTGTTACTCTCCCATTTTCAATTTCATAACGAAATGTCGTGCCGATACTGAGCTTTATATAGTTAAAGGTTTTGCAGGTGTAATGATTGATACAAGAGATATGTATTGTTTCTAGATTATTTTAAATATATCCAACTCCCAGCGTAATCCTAATCATTTCTATCCTGACATTTTTATTTTGCTCCATTTACACCCTTTTTAATGGCTGAACAGAAACACTTAAAACATAAAAGTGCATAATTTTAACTAATGTCGTAGTTTCTATTCTGAGCAAATGAAGAAATAACCAAACTATATTTTAGGTACAAATAATGTTCAATATATGTAAAATAATAATTAATTTTTTTTTGTCATTGATGTACTACCACATGTTTATTCACCCCACCCCAATTGATGTTGCTATAAAAAAAAAAAAAAAAAAAAAAATCAGAAATCATTCAGAACTTAAAAATTGGTTAAATTTTTTAATAGCATTTTTGATTTCCTTGGGCCAATTTTTAGAAGTAAGGAAACTCCAGAACTAATTTTACAAACAAAAATCGATTATGAAAGGTTGTGATATTTTGTCTGACCACAAAAGTGGGGAAAATAAAAAATTGATGTAAATCGGAAAATTTTTGGAATTAGAAGCTCAAATTTTTGGGGATTGTCTTACTTTAACATAGTCAACACATGGGCAAAATTTCAGAAAAAATGAAGAGGTTAAGGGTGACATTTTTTTTTTCTGAATGATTTGACATAGAATTATCCAACCCTTTAGGGATAGTAAACAGAAAATCCAATATATTCACAGAAAAGCGGTGACATCACTTTTAGCAATGTGTGTAGTACAGGTGATTTTATAATTTCTCTGTAGGGAAGTTATCAATCAGAAAGCGTGGGTAGCATAGCAGTTATTAGCACAGGAAATGGAATTGGTATACAGAGATCAAATTCCAGATAAATTCATTGTGTTCACTGAGAGCATAGCTGCACCTGGTACAATGGCATGTGAGAAAAACCACTGGAAATATAGATATATGAGCAATCACCCCAGTAGGGACTTAGGTAGGTTTTCATAATTTAAAAGAAAAATTATTTTCTCCCTAACAAGGTGATAAAGCCACTAAGATGCAAGGAATTATTGAGAGTGAAGACACCGAGAAAACTTTATTGGAGGAGAAAGGGCAATTAGAAGGGACAGGATTCAAAGAGTCAAATGGTGACTATTGACGTTGTATCTAAATTTAAATTTTATGATCATGGTGAATTGTTCTGATGAACTTTCCTCCTTAGTCACTTGGCTACATGAATTTAAGTGTGCTACCAGATTGGCAACTATGTTTCACAGTTGAACAACCTTACAAGCAACTGTTTGTTCTATGCTAATAGTTTTTCTTGTTTTTCTGCCACCTACAATCTTTAAAAATTTAAATGAAACATCAATCACTATCGTCTGTCTTCCTGAAACCTATCCTTTCTCCTCACTAAAGTCTTCTCATTCTCTTCCACTTCCAGTAACCCCTTGTGTCTTAGTGGCATTATCGCCATCTTCTGTCTTCCTGAAACAGTTCTTTTATTGTCCTTTCTCCTCACTAAAGTCTTCTCATTCTCTTTCCCTCCCAGTAACCCCTTTCGTCTTAGTGGCATTATCGCCATCTTCTGTCTTCCTGAAACAGTTCTTTTATTGCCTATTCTCCACACTAAAGTCTTCTCATTCTCTTTCCCTCCCAGTAACCCCTTGCGTCTTAGTGGCATTATTGCCATCTTCTGTCTTCCTGAAACCTGTCCCTTTATTGTCCTTTCTCCTCACTAAAGTCTTCTCATTCTCTTTCACTCCCAGTAACCCCTTGCGTCTTAGTGACATTATCACCTTGCTTGAGGTGAAATAGTAGTAGTAATAGAACAACGGCATCATCATCATCATAATAATAAAAATAATAATCATTATAGATGAGAAAATAAGGATAATGTTTAATTGAGACTTCTACAGACATGCATACCACAGACTGGCCGAGAGTAGTTAAAATCAGGAGTTGATTAAAATGCAATGCTAAATGAGAAATTCAAATATTCTTTTATTCATTTGTCTGCATGTGTTTTCATAAATTAGCCCAGTGACTTCACTACATGTTCTTCATTCTCCAGATATGATTGGCCAGTATGTTGTAGAAAGAACATTAAAAATCAGTTGGTCAAACAATTATAGGCATGTAAAACACATTCATTTTATTTCAAACAAAAGCAGCCTTTTCTAGAAGCGGAAACCACTCTTTAGTGGTTCAGACTAACCACTTATAATTTTTTGAAGTATTTTGGATAAGCACCACAATTTCAAGTGGTTTTGGGTAAACATCATTTGCCAATAATATGACTAATCAAATAACACTTTTGTATATAAAAGTGATTCCATTAATAAACATGTCATTAATCTGAAGATGTTCTTTCTCTAAATAAAATGTGTAACTTACAATTTTTTTCCCCATTTTGTCATAAAAATCTTATTCACAAACACACACACACACACACACACATTATATCACAGCAGTGTGGATATAGTTATCAACACTGGGTGTTGACAGTCTGTTTCATGCTTAAATGCAATTGTCAGACCATCTGCATTTAAGAATGAAACAAACTGTTACCACTCAGTGTTGATACCCATCTCCATACTGCTTATATGTGCATACACTCTCTCCCTGATACTGAGCACCTTTCTTTCACAAACATAGCATATACCTTAAAAACTATATCTTATATATATATATATATATCTTATATATTTTTTATTTATACAAGTTTGGTTAAAGACCAATGAGAATTCTTTGTTAAGGATTTTTTAAATTCATTTTTTTTTCTATATATCAAATCATTTTCTTGGTTTGAGGGACATATTTAGAAGATGGAAATTGTCCAATGTACATTCAGATGTTGTTAGTCATTATCAAAGCCTTTTAGTTTTTTGTGCGAAGCCAGTCTCTTATCAGATATTGTGTTTTTGGCATGTTTATATAACTGTTTGTGTCTGATGAAGGTCAGAGGGTACAATGGCTGAAACATTGTGATAATAACCACAAAGATGAAGAAAATAGTCACAGAGTAAATAATGTAAATTCGCCATAATACCTAAATTTTTTAATTTAAGCGCAGTACTAGACTGGCATAAAGATCTCATCAATTTACAGTTGAGCTGTCTAGATGTTGTGGAACTCCCTTCCGGCTCCATGCTTTCCAGCCAACTTTAATCTGCAAAAATTTAAATGCAATGTTAATCACTTTCTACTGTTCTTATTACTCTTTCCTCTTCCCACTCATTATTACTGTTTCTCTTCCTAATTCTTCCACACTCTGTAACCCCTTGTGTCTTAGTGGCTTTACTGCCTTAATTGTGGAACTCCCTTCCGGCTCCATGCTTTCCAGCCAAACTTTAATCTGCAGAAATTTAAATACAATGCCAATCGCTATCTACTGTCCTTCTGAATACTCTTTCCTCTTCCTGCTCATTATTAATGTTTCTGTTCCTAATTCTTCAACACCTTGTAACTCCTTGTGCCTTAGTTGCTTTATTTCCTTGCATGGGGTGATACTAATTAAAAAAAAAAAAATCATCAAAAGTGGTTACAAACCATTTTTGATGATATTTTTTTGTACCGAATGATGCTCCATGGCAAAGTGGACTAGTCCATAGTTAAGGCATTACTTGAGAATAACCATTGTTACAAGACAAACAGAATAGCCAATATATTCAAAATGTACAAGCACTAAAATCATTTGTATTAGCTTGGTTATGTTAGCTGCTTTGATGTGTGGCTTCCATATAAATTAACATCTTCCTCTCCAAATCCTATATTTAAAACAAATTGTATTGTCCAATAAGAAGTGAATACTCTACTGTGAAATACAAGGGTTTGTGAGGCAAGCAAAATGAACTGCTCTATGAAAAGCCAATCTTTGTCGAAAGATGATAAACAAGTTTTCTATAAGTACTTCCTAGAAGAACTGTTCTGAATTAGACCAACTGAAGGCAACAGTCAAGGAAATGCATGACATTCCATTGCTGTACCTGTTTCTTTAGTGACCTGGCAGAAATGATTACATTTTGTCTGGGAAGCTTTCACCAATTTGCTACATTCAGCAGAGATTATTGTCCCTTTAGATTAGCATTTACTCCTGGTTGTTATAGAAGTGAGGAGGCATGGCAGATTAATGGACTGAGGAACTGGAGAGCTGAGTTTGAATTCCAGTAGAGTTCATCACATTCACTTACATGCTGATACCCTTAGGAAAGGTATGAATCTAACTCTCACCCCCGCTATGGATAAATAATAGGACAGATTGGGTTCTGTAGCCTTGGATGGCAACTGGTCTAGGAGAAGGAAAACTTTGAATTCAAAAACTGTATGTAGCTCTGGCAAAGCACATACTATACAGCTAAAGAAAGGATCATTCTCATTGTCTCGATGATCTTGACTATGGTCAACCCCTATAGAATTGTTGTTCAATTGTCTGGGAGACTTGAAGATTGTATTTGATCACTTTTCATGTCATTAGCCCATGCTTTTATGTGTCTTTTCTGTTTACATTCACAAGACATTCTTCAAATATTTTTCTTTATTATCAATCCATTTTTCTTTTAATGTTTTCAAATCGTTTTCATCACATGCTTTTTTTTCTCTAATTATTTCATCCCAAGCAAGGCAATAAAGACACTAAGATGCAAGAGGTAACTTAGGGTTAGAGAATGTGAGAAAAACTACTATTAAGTAGAGAAGACAATAAAAGAACAAGAATTAAGAAGACAGAAGATAACGATCAACATTGCATTTAAAGTTTGAATAGAAGGGTGGCCATTCAAGACAACTTTCATTTTGCAATTTGATAAGAAAGACTGAATCAAATCAAAAATTCACCCAGAAATGCCATATCCTTTCAACTTGTGCAGAATACCAGTGTGCTAAAACCATGTCAAATGCCTTTGAGGTATCCAAAGCAACAGCCTGAGCTTCAACAACAAATCAGCAGTTGACTTGAAGAAGCGAAAGCCATATTGTTTATCTGGAGTTCTTAAACACTGGAATAGAAGAGGATTTCCAACAAGCAGGAAAACAAGAAGCAGCAAGGCTTCTTGAAAACAGAGATAATAGAGAAAACAGGAAACAGTTCTTAAGGACTATTGCAGGGATACCATAAAGTTCACATACTTTGTGAGAATCCTGCTTAGAAATGATAGCAGAAACAATGGATAGAGTTCTATGCATATCATTCAATAAAGACTCCATTCCATGTGGAAAGTCAGGCAAAGGTACCTCCAGATGAGTCTAGAGTAAAATTGGAAGAGAATTTATGAGCAAAATATTTGCTGCTTTATCAGCAGAAGATGTTAACACATCAAACTGAAGGAGGAGAGGAGGGATAGAAGACTTTTATTTAACACACTCTTACACAGCCGCCAGTATTCACATGAACCAAACTTGTTAGAAGCTACATGGTGCCTCATTCTACCAAGAAACAAAGACTTAGCCTCTGTTTACAATTATTTTGAGCAGAGGTGCTTGTTGTGATCAGAATTATCATGCTGGTACACACAGAAAAAGTGATTCCAATGGACTATAGTGGCTGGAATGAACCAAGGAGAAAATTCTACGGTTATTTTTGTTTCTTGTTCTTGCCAATGTTTACAATTTCTTTGGCTTTTTTATGATTTTTTTTTTAAAATTTTTTTTTTCAGTTTTAAATGTCATGTTCCTATGACTAAGTCAAAAATATTTTGTTTCTCTTTTGAGCTGATATCTTTATGAACCATGGCAAACATATAAGCTAAAATTAACATGGAATATTGAAAATCAAAAACAGTATGTCCTGAAATGACTGCACGTATATAAGTCAGCAGTGAATGTTCGAACTCTGGTAAAATCTACAGTTTTGGACGCTGATTTTTCAAGGAAAACAGATCTTTTGCCCATTTCAGAATATAAAAGTCAGTTAATTATTTTATATCAAAAACCCAAATGAATTTGACTTTATCCCTTCTGCCCCTTCATGGCATTGGCAATCATGGCTTTTTTGTTTGAAAGCTGATTTTGCTCGTCCATATTCTTGCCATGGCTGCGGGAATCAGTGGGCTGATTTCTGAGCTGCCGGTATCATCTTTAGACAAGATTATAATACTATTAAGATACACAAATGATACTGTGTTGATGGCTTCCTCGGAAAGAAAACTACAGGAGCTTCTAGACAGAGTAGTAGAGGAAAGCATGAAAAAAGGACTAACTGCAAGAAGACAGAAAGTATATTCATTAGAAAGAGAAAATCCCAAAATGCAAGTTACAAATTGGAGATGTGAACATCAAGCAGCTGGAAGATCTGAGAAGCGTTTTTTAACAGAGGAGGGAAAATGTGACACCAAGATCCGAAGTATGCAGTGGACGAGTGAAAGAGGCATTCCAAAAGCTAAACAAAGTGCTCTGAGGTATGGAAAAATTCATTAAAAAAAAAAAAAAGACGAGGAGAAAACTGCAGGCATCAGAAACGTGGTTCTACAGAAGGATGCTGAGAATTCCATGGAGAGAGTGATTAAGCAACAAGGAAGTCTTAAAGAAAATGACAACAGAAGGAACATTTTTATTCAGAATATGGAAGAGATAGCTGAAATTCCGTGGGCATATAATGAGGAAGGGGGGCTTAGAGAACTTTATCCTCAAATGGCTATATTGAGGGCAGGAGAGAAATGGGAAGTCAGCGAGCCTCGTACCTGATGAGCTTGTGTGAAGGGATGGTGGAATTGGGGGGGGGGGGCTTAGCCAAGGGAGAAAATCTACTAATGGCCACAATGGATAGGAAGTTGTGGAGAGCCATGATCGTTTATATCCTGAAGTAATGAAACACATGGGAAGAGGAGGAGGAGGAGAATGTAAAAATATACAAATTAACTCACAGTGTCTTCTGGATTTTTAAATAGCGCTGAATAAATTTCAGGGTAGGAAATCCTTACTGTGATAGACGAGAATTTTGAGTAGTTAAGGAAAAAGAAAAAAACTCTTCAAGACAGATGACAGGGTAATGTTGTGATCAAATGATAATAATACTAGTAAGACACAGGTGTTTGAAATGATACCGAGGATATTATTATTATTTGTAATATGATGAAAAGATAATTTTTGTACAGTTATTAGTGTAAGACCCCCTCCCCCACAAAAAAAAACAAAACAACAACTTTCTTTGCCAATTACAGAGTGGCCCAACGAAAAGGTTTTCATAGATAAAATGCTTTCCATGGATATTTATAAACTAAGATTTGGGAAGGCAGCTGTCAAACCTGCCTGGGTAGTTTATCCTTCCAAACATAACCACCCAAGTATACAAAGCACATTACTTTGTTCACACAAGTGAACACTAGAACATCAGGTTTGTCAACTCAGCGAACTGATCAATAAAAGCATGAAGTAGGAGGAAGAAAGGAGAAAATGGCTAAATTTATCCATCAAGAAAGAGGATCCCAAATAGGGTTTATTAGAGAGTAGGGAAAAGAGGAGTAGGAAGAGAGTGTGGATTCCTAAAGTGGGAGGATTTACTGACAGGTAACTAGAAATTTTCATCAACCTCACCCTAAACACAACCTAGAAAGATTGATACTGAAAGGTTAAAAAAAAAAAAAAAAAGGATAAAAAAAAAATATTGAAGTAAATATCACCTTTTCAAGATATTGTTGCCAAATTATTCCAAGTTTTTGGAGTGTAGAAATATGTACAAATGCTAAAAGAGTAACTGTGAGCAGGAGAACATTTCAAAGAGGAATTTATTGACATAACACATCAAAACCTGTCAGGTAACAAACATGATAATTTATACAATTTTTACCCAAGACAAGCCTAAAAATCAAATAGAAGTTTAGATTTCATGCCTTAGTTAAAGAAAAATTGAAGTAGATATACTATTGTGAGATCATTAGGAAAGCTGTACACTCTTTTTCTTTGTAAAAGTTCAAGAAAAGAGGAGTTTTTTTAACAAAATTTTCAGATTTGTTAAGCTCATGAGTGAGTTTCTTTCTAATCAGATAAATTTCATATTTTATACATTGTAGTCAGTAAATTTGTATACTTGTAAAATCAGCAATGTTCAAACCCCTCTCTCTCTCATATATGTGTGTGTGTGTGTTATTTATATGTATATTATTTATATATTATATATGTGCGGTACTTATTGGAAAGCACTCAATATCAGTGATAGAGCTAACATACTTAGTTGTATGGATGTGAATTTGTAACTCTAAGTTTCACACTTCCGTGATCCTCAGGCAAATTTGTCTGAAGATTGCAAAAGTGGGAAACCTAGGGTTACAAACTCACATCCATACAACTAAGTATGTATATATATATATATATATACACACACATACTTCTATTTGATCTGTCCTCTAAATGACATTTGATAAGTGAGGGATACTGTGCAAAATAAATTATTTAACTGAATCGAACATTCTTAATAGTTTTAAAATTTAAAAAAAAAAAGAAAAAAAAAGAAAGAAAATTTTTTAAATAGGTTTGAAAAATTATAATTTGTAATTGTAAGTGTAAAAATACAAAGACTGTTCATTTCATAAGATGATGTTTAAAATATTGTACTGACTTGGTGTCTACAATCACAAGCTTAACTTTGGGTTTGTAATCTTAAAGCATGGAAATAAAGGGTTGAAAATGGCTCTGCAGTAACAAAACAACCGGGCAGATAAAATCTTGATGTTAAAATGTGGATTGTATCTTTACTAAATATAACATTTTTATTTTTAAATGATAATTTTCCGTTTCGTTTCATCTCCTTTCCAACTTGTGTATAAAAATACAAAATAAAAGCCATATAGATGTATAAAAATAGATCAATAAGTCGGATATATTATTTAGCTTAAAGTTCACCTGAAATTTCCACTGCATAATTTTCAATTTATGTGATTGATGGAGTAGCTTTGAGCTAATTACTTTGGCAAGGAAATTATGTTGAAATACATTTGTTGTATAAAATAATAGACTATGAACTTATTGATTGATGAACTTTTGTAAGGAAGAAACATTTTTAATACAGGGTGTCCATAAAGTTCGTGTGAACTTTAAAAAAATTTATAACTTTATTTGTATTTGCGATAGAAATAATTTGTAAAAAGGATTAAAAAGAAGTAAATCTATATTTTTTAAGGTTTTATTGAAATTTTATTTAAGTTTCCACATGTCCTCCATCATTAGCAATACAAAGGGTAATACGATTTTGCAGTTCACGGAAAACATTTGCCAACTGATTGACAGTAATGCCTGAAATCACATTAGTTATTTTAGCTATACTTAAAACTAGGTACATTAAACTTTATAACATTTTTTACAGATTATTTCTTTCGCAAATACAAATAAAGTTATAAATTTTTTAAAGTTCACACAAACTTTATCGACACCCTGTATATTGCATTCTTATTTATCAATCTGCTCTTGTTCAATTTCCAAAGCTATCAAAGAAATGAAAATTGAAGTGTTTCAATTCTTGCTATTCCAACTCAATCCAGGTGCCACTCAAAAATTGCTGTTCCTTTTTTGTTCTAATGAAAATCCGTTTAAATCTGTCAAACAGTAACGTCAAATAAAATTGACTCACAATATGACCAAGTAAAAATCAAAACACACTTACCTATATGAGTATGTAGATATAATCTTCATATAAAAATAGGCATACATTGGGGGGGGGGAGAGAAATTTTATAAATTTTTTTTTTTTTTTTTTTTTTTGTTAAAGTCAGGACCAGGATTAACCTCACACAAAACAAGGTGAAACCTGACTGACAGGGGATTTTATCATGACGATTTGAAGCAAGGTTTTAAAAGGCCGGATACACTTCCTGACACCCAAACCCAGACACTCACAGTAGTCCAAGTAGACAGAGTGCTTTTTATTGAGACACCATATCTAGAAAAATTGCCATTAAAGGCTTGAGACCCTATCCTATATATATATATATATATACATATACATACATACACACACACACACACACACACACACACACATACATACATACATACATACAGGGTTGTCCATAAAGTTTGTGTGCATTTAAAAAAAATATATAACTTTATTTGTATTTGTGATAGAAATAATCTGTAAAAAATGTTATAAAGTTTAATGTGGGTGTTGAATAAACACAAATGCGCCTGAGTAAGTGTCTGCAATAGGGATTGGCTAGCCACCCTTGTAGACAGGTATCCTTGAATACAAGTGGCCAGCTATACATGCGTGTGCATGTTGGCCATTGGCTCCTATAAGAAGCTCATCTACCTTTTAATAATAAAATAATTCATGTATTTGTTTATAAATGTTTGTTTATTTGAGAAGAAAAAAAAAAAATTACTTTGTAGTGCACAAAAACTAAAGTTAATGTTTACTAATAAAATCTCATTTGTATAAGCCTGAAAACAAAATTAACTCATTTATCTTCAATGATGGCATATAAAAGTTTATCTAACTTTGATGGCATATAAAAAATAAAACTAATAATAATAGTAATTTAAAATAATAATAATAAATTTAAAATAATAATAGTAATTTAATTTAAAATAATAATAAATTCAAAATAATAATTTAAAATAATAATAATAATTTAATTTAAAATAATAATTTAATTTAAAATAATAAATTTAAAATAATAATTTAATATAATAATTTAATATAATAATAAATTTAAAATAATAGTAATTTAATTTAAAATAATAATAATAATAATAATAATTTAATATAATTTAAAATAATAATAATAATAATTTAAAATAATAATAATAATTTAATTTAAAATAATAATAATAATTTAAAATAATAATAATAATTTAAAATAATAATAATAATTTAAAATAATAATAATAATAAATTTAAAATAATAATAATAGAATAAAAACATAATAGAATAAAATAGAAAAATAAAATTCATAAAAATGATGGCGTTTAAAAAAATAAAATAGAATAATTTAATTTAAAATAAAAATAATAACTTAAAATAAACTTAATAATAATAATAATAATAATAATAATAAAATAAAAAATAAAATACATATAAATGATGGCATATAAAAGTCCACCTAACTTTCGCATGACCAAAGGTTATTTCCGCAGCAAATATTAAGAAAAGAAATTGTTGGCCGGTAAAACTAAATTTTACAGGAAATTCATTCACATTCCCTTGTTCAAAACAAGTTTCTTTTTGTGCACTTACTACAAACTTATTTGTCCAATTAAAAGAAATTCATTAGAAATTATATTCAGTTTAAATACAGAAGGAGTCCTGAAAATGAATTCAAAGAGCAGGATATTTTGACTTGTAATTTTTTCCTGCTATCCAGGCATTGTTGACAGACAAGAAAGGGAAACTAGTCCTTGTGACACATTTCATTCAAATTGGGTGTGTGCATGTTTATTTGCATTTCTGCAGGAATATTTTAATTCATTGAAAGACAACTTTATAATTTTAAAGCTCAGTCATGGGTAGAGGTTGTCCAGACTGAGTAGGAGAGGAATATATGATTCTAAACTTAAATTGTGTGTGTGTGTGTGTGTGTGTGTGTTTGTATATATGTACACTGAATGACACAAGCACATGTATGTTACACACAACACAAACATATGTGCATATATATTAGATGTACATATGCAAAGTTACACACAGTGTGTGATGGACAAAGAATTAGTTTTTCTTTTATAAAATAGATTTATGAAATTCTAATATTTAGTGGGGAAAAGTGGGCCTCATATTGGGTTGGCCAAAAAGTCTGGTTTATTAAGTAAATTTTCTACTTAATAACCAAACGTTTTAGCCAACTCAGTACTATCTTCCTCTGAACGAATGAATGAATCTATCTTCATCTGGACGAATGAACGAATCTGTCTTCATCTGGACGAATGAACGAATCTGTCTTCATCTGGACGAATGAACGAATCTGTCTTCATCTGGACGAATGAACGAATCTATCTTAAATTACACCTATTTTTTTCCTGAACTCTCTTCAAAATAAGGTTGCCTCTTATATTCTGAAAAATACTCTCATTTATACTCAGTGAAAATCCCTCCTGGTGTTTTTAATGCAAGAATCTATAGAATGATGTCGTCAGAGTTACTCAAAATAATTAAAGTAAAAACGTAGCAGAATAGAGGGTAAAGCTGATGGGCATTCAGAAAAAAAATCCCAAACCTTAAGTACAGAATATGTAATTTGAATTCAAATGTTCTCATTAATAAAACTGAGAACAGTTTCATTTTCTTGCCTTAGCACCAGAATTTGCCATAATCATGACCCCCTATCATATAATCACTTCAGTGAACGAAAGTTTTGTGGTATGTTTAATAAATCCTACCATCATGAGTTAAACAGTGTATCATAGAAAAGAAGGATGAAAAATTAAAAAATAAAATGTTACAATTAACTGGAATAATTTTGATAATACTTATAAATTTATAACTTTACTAATGACTTGAGATGAATAAAAAGAAATTGAACTTCTTTCTTAGAGAGCTACAAAATAGATGTTGATTAAGTAGCAGAAAGTAGTAGACTTAAAAATAAATGAAAGAGAAAACAGAGAATCTTTTTCAATTAAGACAGACCAAATTTCTTTAAGAATGGATTTAATAAAAGTTGGTTATGTAATGTGTTTTTGACATGTGTTTGTAGTTGGTAACATAGTAGTTATTAGTAATTCCTCAAAGTCCATTCGATGTAAAGAATTAGGTTCTTTTTTAATTAAGGTGGCATTTGAAAAAGTTATGCCCAGTTTTCTTCCTGTGCATTATGAGTGATTTTGAATGGTTGTCTAAACGTAAATTTTGTTTATGTTCATAGATACAGCATCTTAAATATCAGAATGTCACTCCAATATAAATGTTTTCACATTGAAGCAATTTATTTGATAAGTACTGACATCTAAATTGGTGTTGGATTTATTTTTCTTCCTAATTATATCTCCGATTGTCTTGGATGTGGTGGTAAAGATCCTAATATTAGGGATAACTAATTTATTTATAATTTTTGTAGAAAGAATTTTAGAGGGTAGGATTATGAATTTTGTGTTGTTGGTCGAAATGTTATCGATAGTGTCTAATTTTGTGGATTTGTGCATTCTGTAAGTTAGTTTACTAATTTAAATAATACTGATATTTTCAATGGCTGTTTGTTTGTTTCCGAGTATACCGTTATCTAGGGTATCTAGCTAATACCCATTGCAGATGCCTTCTCAGGTACATGCGCATTTCTTCAACACCCACAGAGCTAACATGTGACATACTGTGTGAAACCTTATTACAGATTCTGAGAGAGAGTGCATAATCTGACATGATTAGTGGTTAAACAAAGACCAGTACGGTCAAATCCTCAGTTCAGTCACAATAACTTGTGACTTTGTGCGAGCAATAGTTTCCAAACAGTTTTGTCTATTCAATTTCATTTGCAAAGCCTAGTCACTTTCCAATGTTGCTACATGCTGGGAATATCTCTTTCAAAGCTGATATAATTAAGAAGTCACTCCTTTGAGAAATTGATCCATCTTATGGTTGAAACACTGGCATTCTAACCAATCAGCAATGTGCTCATCAATATTGACATAGAACTATCATAGTGATATATCGTAATAAATGTTATGTGATAGAAAATTCATTTTTACTGTAGATTTTAGTAAGTCTCAATGTGATGTTTTTTTTCTTTTCTTAAGAACTTTTATTTTTTCATTAAAAAAGAAAAAGAAGCATGCATTTTACAGCATCCCCCGCCCCAGAGGATGTTATCTGAATTGCCATCATTAGTCTTGTCCTTTATTCTAACTTTTGTACAAACAATTTTAGTGTGACCTTCAATAGGTACTACTCTAGATATGATGTATTTTTAAAAACAAAGTTTTTTTTTAGTTTTTTTTTTATTAGAGGTGTGACACAAAATGACTCAACAAGTATTAATACATAATGAAAACTGGGATTATTTAGAGAAATTAACTATTAATACACGATGAAGATCCAAAACAAATTATTTCTTCAGTTGACAATAGAAAACGGAAAATGGAGAAAGCAGTTAAGGGGAGATAACTGTAATTTATTTGTAACTGGCTTTATATGAGATTAGACAGTTTTCCTCTCTTAATGAGATTTGGATTTTATGATTGCAGAGATGACAGTCATTTTGACTTTGGTACCAATAGTTAGCATTAAATAAAAGACATTATAAGGTATATGGAGAGTATTAAATCAAACAGTAGCATCTAAACTGAAAAGTTAGCCTTCTTCAAAAGATATTTTTAAAAACTTACTCTTAGATGACTAATATGGGGGTGGGGATTTTATTGCAAGCTTTTTACTACTCGATTATTATTTCCATGGAAAGTGTTCAGGTGAATTATATTATGTAGTTACACCTGTCTGAAACTTCATGGCTAAGACTTGCCATGCTATGCACATTATAGTGACCCACCTTCATTTGCTTTGTAATTCCAACAGGTGAGATTTAAGTTCCACTCCAGCAGTTCCTTCCCACTAACAACTGCATTGTGGAACCATTTCCCAAGAAGATGCATCCCTGATCACTACAATGTTAACCTGTTCAAGTCTAGGGTTAACCAGTATCTCTCCACATATTCCCATGAACTGTGTCACTCATTGGGCCTTGTACAGGGTGAAAATTATTGTAAAAAAAAAAAAAAAAAAAAGAAGCTTGCCTATCTGGAGAAGGTCTTTCATAATAATAATTCAAATAACACGTGCATTGATTATACAAACACTACATTATCACACCATTTAATCTGCCATTTATTCAATAATAATTATTAATTGGTATGACAATGTAATGTTTTTGTGATATATAATATAATTGAATTGAATTGCAACTTACCGACCAACTTAATAAAAGTAATCTGCTGAATCTTTATTAAAAACACAAAAATACTATCATGTTTAGTAAAATGACCACAAATCGTAGAAGCGTTAAAAATTAACCCAACATCAGTAAGATTTTATCAAATTTGAAAAGAAACATTCTTCAGTGCTAAAAAAGACCCCCCCCCAAAAAAAACGTTAGCACGATGTGCACAGACATTATATATTAAAAAAGACAAAACTGATATTGCACAAAAAACACACTTTTCAATAAAAAAAAAAAAAAAATCTGATAATGACTTATGAAAGCTGACATTGGAGAATTTACCAAATTTCACTGTGAACTAGGAAAATGTTTCAAAATGTAGGAGAAGAAATTCTTAAAAAAATTTTGTTGGTTTTTAAATAAAAAAATGACTGCGCAGATACTCAGTTGTTATTAATTTTATCACTTAAAGAAATAAAAAAAGAAAAAAAGGGACAGCAACTCAAACATGTGTACCAACTAAAAATAACGTTTATAGTAACAAGGAATGATGTTAGATTCAAAATTACTGTATTGTGTAGAAATGATTTTATTAAAGCCAAATGTTGCTTGCCACTGTAACCGATTTTTTTATTAATAAAATATTTCTAGTTCCAGTCAAAGTATACTTTATATAAGATAAAGTATACGGAGATAAATATATATATAATTATATATATATTTTTTTTTTTTACAGATCATTCAAGAATAAATATCCAGGAAAAAAAAACAAGCCTGAACCAACAAAAAAAAAAAAATGGATATAAAATATACAGAAGAGACAACCAAAGTGTATTACTTCAAATACATGCGTGAATATCGAGCTGTTGCCGTTTTATGGGGCATTTTGACCATCATTTGGTGCATTCTAAACATTGTTGTGTTTGTTCAACCACAGTGGATTGGTGATACGGAAAGCAGTGTGGGATTTGGTCATTTTGGAATTTACTCCCATTGCTTTCCCTCTTCAGCCAAATATGTCTGTGTGGGATCGTTTACAGAGTTTACTACCATTTCAAACAGTGCATTCAAGGCGGTCACCTTCTTCGTTGGAATTTCGGCCCTCCTCATGTTGATTTGTGTAGCGGCTCTGCTCCTTTTCTTTTGTTTCAAGAAAGTTTTAATTTTCGTTCTCTGTGGGATCTTGGAAATTATTTCAGGTAAATGAAAGTTGTTTTATGTATTTCCTTTTCCTAAGGTACTGGTGAATAATAATAACCTAACAAACAACAAAAAAAAAAAGAAAGAAAAATTGCATTCACTTTCACACAAATGATCTTGGCAAAGGCATAAATCCAGGTTTTCTTTCATTTATGGATTAAATAGCAGAGTAGACTGCACTCTCTTGGCCTAGGTGGCAAACAGTCTAGAAGGAAAACTGAGGAATCCAATAGAAGACCATTCCACTATCTCCCTACCCCCACTAAAAAATAAAAGTATCTCTGCCTATGTCCTGAAGAGACATGGTATTAAAAAAAATTAATCAAACAAAAAACATGTGTTCTCTTCCATCCAAATACCCTTGCCTTAGAAAAAAATACCTCATATGCTTTCAGTTATAAATTAGATATTATAAATTAAAATAAAAAAATAAACATATTAAATTAAATAGTAGTATAGACTGTACTCCCTAATAGGGCAGGTTGATTTTGGAATTGTGCTATTGCACTAAATTTGAAAGTTGGGGTTTCACATGATAAATTTTTTTAAGACAAAATATTTTTTTCCAAATCATAACTGTTTTTTGAGGAAATGAGTTTGAAGATTAAGCTTCGGTTCAAAATTATAGCATTTAAATTTAATTCTGGTAATTAGTGAAAGCCCTTATAACACAGCCTTATAAAATTTATAATTTAATGATATTTTACAAATTGTCTGTGGACAAGATGCATGGCACAAGTACATTATTACTAAATCATTGTGCTATCAAATAAGACCTTCATTTACTTCAAAAGGGAAATCATACTGAACAATTTCAATATAATATGGTGCAATAGTTTTAGTGTGATTTTCAATAAACAATGCAAATTTAAAATATTTTGTCTTATGGTTTGTGCCCAGCAGTACTATGGCGTTATATAAACTTCTATCGATTTTTTTTTTGAATACAAATGTTATTCATTGAGTAGCCTTTTTTGTAATCTTTGACAATTTGTTTAAATACAGTTTTTACTTATTGAATACAGTAAAAAAAAAAAGAAAAAAAAGAAAAAAAAAAAGCATGTTTTGTTTGTGGTGATAAATTAAAATTCTGGTTTGAATATATATTCAATATATATAATACAAAAAAAAAAAAAATCAACTGTATTTATTCTTGAAATAGTAAAATTTTAAAATCAGTTTGTAAGCAAAAACCTGGACATTAGGTATGTCTGTACATTTTTTTTCAGATGATTTTTAAAATTAAATGCTCAAGAATTGGTAAAAGCTATGAATCTAATTTTTTGCGTCAGTACTAATCACATCAAACCCCACCTTTTGTACAGAATCTTCACCTCTTCAAGTCTAGAGATAGCCGTTATTTTTCTTGCATAGCTCCAGGTACTTCACTTCTTGCCCTTTCTTATGCTAACACAACACAGTAACCCTCTACCTTGAGTGGTTCTTGGGCCTTCACTTACAGTGACAAGCAACATTCCGGAATCATTTTATTGGCACTGTGACTACTCTTCAACTGCTTTTTCACATTCCAAGCAATGAATAAGAAGGCTTATTTTGATCTTATATATTTTTCTACTACAATTATTATAGACTGTCATTGGTTTAGTCACATAATTCACACAAATGCTAAATATTAAGGAAAAACAATTTGTAGAGGTGTACAAAATTCCACAGTATAAACAAATGTTTAATTATAATCTGCGTCTAGAGATTATATGCAAAAGACGTATTGTCAAATATTTTATGTAAAATTCATAGATATGTGTTATCCAATGAAATAATTTGTACTATTATGTATAGCGAGTAAGCATGAAAGCAATCAAGTCCCAATTTTCAATTTCAGATTGATATTTAGTATTTTTTCAGTAATTATAGCAATTTGCAGTGTCAAGAGATTATTTGCAAGAACTAGAATTTAGTATTATGGCTCGTAAAAAAGAACTAACAATGAATGAAAAGAACTATATAATCAAAGAAATTAGCAAAGGAAAGTCTTCGCTTCAAATTTCTAAGGATTTGAAAAGGGATCATCGAACAATCAAGAAAATATGTCAAATGGGAATTCAACCAAGGAAAAAAAAGTCTCAGGCTGAATTCAGGAATTTAACAAAGCGAGATCTATCACATATCCGAAGAGAATTATATCAGTCTTTAGCCAAGCGTAGATCTATTTGTTGAAGATTCTCTTATGGACTGGCCTTTAAATAGCTGTGACTTGAATCCCATTGAGAACCTGTGGAGCATCCTCAAGAGAGATATTTATTCTAATGGAAGGCAATTCAACAGCAAGTGTGACCTCTGGGAGGTAGTTAAAGTTGCTGCAAACAACTTACCAGCCACTAAAATTGCAAATCTAACATCAGATGTTGACAATAGGCTGCTAAGAGTTATTGAAAAGAAAGGAGCATTTGTGCAATACATTTTAGGAGGTTCTTATTATTTTTTGTTAATATATCTTTTATTTTTAAAATAACCGTTTTTTTATGTTTTTCCTTTAAGAAATTGACGAATTTGTCCTAAAATCTTTTCATATTATTTTTTTACATTAGTTTTACAAGGTATAATAATGTAAAAGTATCAAAATAAATAGTTGCAAATAAACTACTGACAGTCAAATTAGTCTGTTTTGTTAACTTAGTAAAATTTTTTCCAACTAAAAACAATACTTTTCTCTATCACTATATATCTAAGTTAATAATAGTGAGTAGAATCTAAGCAACATCATAATAGGACTTTTAACATTAAAGACGCAACTCTTTATACCAATTCATAACTTGCATGTAATCTCTAGACGCAGTTTAGATATAATACTCCTATTCTGTCTGGAACATTAATTCCTGACCTCTGACAATCCCTTTCTGGTTTTTCAATAAACAGCATAGAGATTGGTGGTTAGATCATTAAATCCAGTAAAATGCTTTTGTTACTGCAGTAATTTTTAATCATTAATAACCCTGTGAATTATTTTTAACTTATTACACAAAGATCAACACTCACCAAGAGTGGGCTATTACAAATTCTTCAGTGAGGTATACAAAAATATATACTATTCCCTCTAGGGATGTCTCTGAAGTTAATATTTTGCATAAGGAAAGTGACTCATTGCGCCTTCTCCACTGACATGAAGTGTAAAGACTATATTGAATCCATTGCTAGGTCAGATGCTAAAAAAAAAAAAAAAAAAGGTTTATTCACTGTGTTGTGCTAGACATTTCTTTCTCTTCAGACTATCATAATCTATAAGTTTGCTATTCTTCAGTGCTTGGAATATTGCTGCCACATATGGTCTGGTGATCTTGCTATTTATTTAGAGATTCTTGATAAAATCCAAAGAAAAATCAACAATATTATTGGTCCCGATCTTGCGTCTCAGCTTCAGTCATTTTCCTACCAAAAATGTTGCCTCCATCTGCTTTTTCGATAAATACTTTCTTGGTAATTGTTCGGATGTGCTCTTTGCTATGGAACGTAGACTTAATTTAAACGCACTATTAGAATTGCAGCAAGGTCTCATCAATTCATAATTGAATTGGCTAGATGTAAGCGTAAGTTCTATGCTAAGAATTTCTTTTCTCGCACTTCTCATTTGTGGAACTCCCTTCCGGCTCCATGCTTCCCAGCCAACTTTGATCTTAAAAAAATTAAATCCAATATCAACCATTATCTTCTGTCTTCTTGTCATTTTATTGTTCTCACTTCAATAATGTTCTGTGTTTCTCAGATTCCCTCACCCTCAGTAAATCCTTTTATGTTAGTGGCTTGTCTTGCTTAGAGTAAAATGATTAAAAAAACATTCAACATGTTGACTACTTGTCATGTTACCAATTAATATATTGTGCCCCTTTTCTCTCGGTATTGCTTGTATTAATTAGTGGCCAAAACACTTTCTGTGCATTTCTACAAGAAAATCATTTATAATGCATCACTATAATAAAATTATTTGCAACTAGTTTTTAACCCGAGAAAATTTCACGGCTTTCCTATTTCAAATTTCTGATGAATCTTAATTCTTCAGTTAATGATGGAATAGGCTCATAGCGTATTCTATGACAATAAAATATGCATTGAAATTCCTCTAAGGCATCGTTAAATATTTGAGGTTAATAACTTTAACAAAATATTTCAATAACAGGCATAAATATGAATTACTTTAAGAAGTAAGGAGGTACAAATGAAAAGATTTGAAATTGACAACTTTGCATTTCACTGAAACAGACGTTAAAAACCCCTTCCTTCCCCCACTGAAACCAAGTAGTGTGTCTGATATGTCTTGTCTTTTTATGTGATCAAAACAGAATAGTTCATTATTTATGAGGTATTGGCAGGGCGTAACGGTCATGCAAACTAATGAAGGGAGGAACAAGTACAGTTAACCCTAACCCCCTGCCCCTACCCCCCCATAACCCTAAGATGCTTGAATTGAGTTTAAATAATAGATAAATACATTAACATTGTCTACATAATAGTAATATTCTGACTGTGACACTTATATTAAGTCATAACTATTTATTTATATTCGGTCTATTGTCTTCATCTTTGTATGTTTGTATCCTGTAGCAGTGCTACTAAAACTGGTGGCCCGTGGGTCGGTGCTGCTATGTGAACCATGCAGCCAGTGTCCAGGATATGCTAACGAATCATTTGAAGCTTATTTTTTTATTACATTTTATGTTTTGATATTGAATTACTGTTTTCAAAATAAATCGAGGATAAAAAAATAGTCAACTTTTATTATTATATTAATTATATATATCATTTCTGGTATAAATTAATATTACCATGAAATATTACAGGTATGTGACACATTGAGAAAAAAAAAATGTCTGTCCGCCATATCAGATAGTTTGAGAAGCACCGTCCTACGACTTTCCTCAGGTGTAATCTACAAGAAATTCTGAACTGAATCCTTTATTTAATCTACAGGATATCATCTTAGTTCTTATGTTATTTTAGTACTGCTCATTTTTACTGAGTACACACTGCCTGATCCAGGGATTGAACTCATAAACTAATTCACACAAGCAACACTTTTACCCACTAGGCCATTGTCCCATAGGAAAATTTGCTGTTGCTGTAATAAATCACTGTTGCAAGCTGCTAGGTTTTGACTGCTGCATATGATGCAGTTGAAGACTTGCTGTCATTTGTTTTTTCTTCTTAGTGACTTACAACTACTAAAAAAATATTTGTTCTTCCTGATTTTCAGAGTACAACAAATTAAGCTTTTTCTTTTGTTACAGCGATCTTGATGTTCCTGGGTTGTGTAATTTATCCAAGTGGATGGGATGACGATAATGTACAAGACCTGTGTGGAAAAGATGCTGGAGAATTCAAACTTGGAGATTGTGGTATGCGTTGGGCATATATACTAGCCATTCTTGGCATCGTGGATGCAGCTCTGCTGGCCATCTTGGCTTTCATCCTGGCTAGTAAACGCACCAAACCAACTAATTCCTACTACACTGGCAAAATTACTAAAGGTAAGATACTTTTTTTTCCTCCTTCCCTTTACCAACTCCAGGTCGAGATTCGGGTGGTAGACTAGGCTTAAAGGAACCGTGAACTTTTACTGAGTTTTTAGTTTATTTTAGGATAAACTGATGCATTTAGATTGTCTAGAAGTGCGAGAAGAATTATTTACATTTTCAGTTTTCACCAGTGGTGTGTGTGTGTATCTGATAGAATTTTTAGTTTAATTTTGATCTGAAATTTTCACTGTATAATAATCAATCTATTTTATTGATGGAAGAGTTAAGTGCATTGACAAAAAAGGAGCCTATTCAGAAAAATAAATATTTATTATAATAGTTTTTGGTGAGGCATTTTTTCAGAGTTATTGCTGTATTGATATATATATATATATATATATATATATATATATATGTATTAGTTGTATATTTAGGCAGCAACCTTCGTTTATGCATGTTTCATTAAAAACGACAGACAAGGTATTACGGTTAAGCTTTTTATTTAATTTTTCTTGTGTTCAAACAAGAGCTTTCTTTTCTGGACAAAGAGTGTAAAAACTGTCCAAATGTTTTATAGTTCCAAGCGCTTTCGGCTATACCTTTAGCCATTATCAAGGATGATTCAATTTTTCAGCTTAATTGAGTGTGTGCATTATGCGTATGTCTTAGTGTGTAGTAGGGATGTTTTTCATTTCCGAATATGGTTAGCCCACTGTGGCCTTGTTCGTAGTTAATATTGTTAAAAGTTGGGTTTTTCTTTATATATATATATATATAAATAAAATTTTTTTTTATTTATACTTCAACTTTTATTGCAGATTTTTTCAACCTAATTTTCAACACCTTTTTATTTTCTCTTTACCAGCTGAATTGTACCCCAATTACATGACTGACACAATACGTTCCCACGGGACCATCATTCGACCAACCATGATGACCGTACCGGACAGCAATGAGTGTTATTCTGAATATTCACAACAGTCGGGAAATAGAAAATCACTGATTAGTTCAGGCTTCCAACTATAATCAACACAAGACTGACTCTTCTCCTTTCTTCCTAAAAAACAACAACATGAAGCTATAAGAAAAAGCAAAGAAAAACCAAGGTAGAAGACATAATATAAGAACCAATGACATATCCCAGAAGAATCCTTATATACACGGAATATGAGTGGGTAATTGAATGACAAAATGGGGAAAAATCCTATATTCAAAAGGACTTCTTCAGTCTAAATGTTTTTACGGATGGAATCAAATATATATTTTATCACTTTAAACATTATTTTTACTGGATATTTATATTTGAGTAGACACTGTTTATTTTAAGCAGATTTTATTTCGTCGATCAGCCGGAATATTTCAGAAATCTTATTAAAGGAAAATGTGCCATCTGGCAGTATTCAAACCTGCAAGCGCAGGAGAACAAGTTGTTACAAATTCAGCTACAAAGAGCACCATGACTAAGTAAGGTTGTATATTGCCCTTAAGTACGACTTCCACATTTAGATTCTTGAAAGTCTATAACTGCTCAGTTTTGTCTCCAAAATACTACATTATATATATATATATATATAACTAGAGGGAATGAAAATATAAACGTTGGTTACAATTAAACATTGAGAGAAATGCTGAATTTGCAGAGATACTGAACTTTAAACTTTAGATTTCGGGTGCCTAATGTGTCTAGATGTACAGCCTAGCTGACTTCATTCAGTGTTTTACAACTTTTGTTTTTAATCACGATTGTAAATATTCCACATTGTAATAGCAGTGGTTTCGTTAAGAAGCGTAAAATGCTGTATGAAGTAGGATGCCAGAAATTTAAAATTAAGTATCTTCAACATTTTTTCTCTTATGGCAAATGTTTGTTTATCTTTTTGTTTCCGACCTTAATGCATATAAAAACATTTAAACTAAAGAAGTTCTTTTGAAGGATGAAATCCGTTACAAAAGATTTTTACCATTTTCTCATTCAATTACCAGACTTTAGTTTGATATAAAGAATTTATATATTTTCCCAGGAATATAGACTAATGTATTGAAGAGTATTTTGCAAAGAAATTTAAAATATTTGTTCTAATATTTCTAGTTAATTTGGTAAACTGCATATATATAGTGCCACCAGTTTAGACCTTTACAGCAAGGACCTTTCATGCCACATACACAGGGTTGAATCATCCTCATTCCCTTCTTATACCATTAGTAGGGAGGAAGTTCTATATAGCTTCTTACAAAGAACCATTACTTTATGGGACAGACTTACAAGAGGATGCTTCCCTCAATCACTACAACCATTAACCTTTATCACTCTGTATGTGACTTTATTTGCTGTGCAAAAAAATTTATCCTGTCACTGAAGGTGACTGATTCCTGAATTTCCTAGTTGTGTTGTCATATCCTTCCATGGCAACAGAAAAGAACTGAGTGAAATTAACAACAAGGAAACTGCAATTGAGAGGCCTTGAAAAAGAATATAGTGTAAAGGGAAGTAATATTAATAATGCAGAGGGCTAAAGGTTAACCTCTTCAAGTCTAGGGTCAATAGTTATCTATCCTACATATCCTCATAATCTGTACATAGTTCCTTATCTTACGTCTATACAACAACCTAATTCAGTAACCCTCTACCTTGAGTGGCTCTTTTAAAAATGGATGTGAGTTTGGAGTTATTATTTTTTAAGCATGTGTTATATTCACTGCTGAAATTGGATGGTTTGAATAAGACAAGAAATAAGAAAGTAAATTTAAGATGAAATAAATACTAAAACTAAAAGTTGATGAATTCATATACAGTATTACAGATATTAATCGAAAAGAGATGATGATGATGATAACTGCTCATCTTAGAAGTGAAAAGCGATATAAATTCTGAAGTGACATTACATTGAAAAATATCATAAATGTTCGTTGGGGTTATGTTTATATTCTTTATATCAATTCTATAAACATTCAATAACGCAGAAAGAGAATTACACCAAGTCTTCATTTAAGATTAAAACAAATTTGATGGCTAATTTACAAATCATCCAAACAAAGCAAGAAAAAGATATTACACAATAAATACCACCATATTTGATGGCATTTTTTTGGTTTTTATATATAATCTTTTGAACAATGTCACCTTTGCATTTGTTGATCAAATGTCGTTTGCCGAAAAAGCAGATTTTTTAGACTTTGTTCACCATGATAAAAGAATTATTTTTAAAGTATGAATATTGTCAATTTAAAAGGAAAAGAATCCTCCCTTATTCTAAAATTTTGACTAACCTATTCTTAATAACCAATATTAATTCTTTTTACATATAAAAAGAAAAAATAATTATCCTTTGATATTTTATGCTTTTTTTTTTTACTTTACAAACATAAATGCCTATTTTTTTAAAAAAGGTCTTTTTACACTATCACGTGCTATCAACCTGAAAATATACGAATTGGTTTTAAACAACAGACATTTTATGTCTATATTTAATGATAATTTTTTATAATGTACAAATATTCATTTTCAAATGTGGTTGTTGTGTATGGATAAATTGGACCAAAGTCGTAATATGTTGCCCCCAAACTTCTGATTCACAAGTTTGGGAGGGTGGGGTAGAGAATGTAAGTAAATAGCACTAGTATTCTTTGAAAATTAAATGAAAAGCAGCAAGTCATGTGACACCAATGTGTAATAATGTGTTTGGAATATTTGTTTTTTAATGCATTGACAAATGCAGGATATTCTTGAAGGTTTTATATATATATATATATATATATATTATATAAAAAAAAAAGAAAACAACTGAAAAGTTGCAAATTAAAAGAAAAAAAAATTGAATGTTTTTTTCGTGAAAGTATTTATTTATATTTTTATATATATATATATATATATATATATATATATATATTTGATATTTCAGATCGCCTCGATTTTTGAAATATCAAATATATATATATATAAAAAAATATAAATACTTTCACAAAAAAACATTCAATTTTTTTTCTTTTAATTTGCAACTTTTCAGTTGTTTTCTCCATATTATATACATATCAAGAAAGTATACGTGACTTCTCATTATGCTATATATATATATATATATATATAAAAGAAAAAAGATAGTTCCAAAAAAGCTGTGTTTGTTTTAGCTTTCAGAAAATAATGGCACAATCTTCTTTAAAACAGTTCATTATATCTTCTGATCCGCAACTCCTGCTGATGTGATTTGAAAGCTTGGAATACACCACATGATTTTGGGCCAATTTATCTACACACAACAACAACAACATTTGTGAAAGGGAATTTATATATATTAGAAAAAAACATTAAATATAACAGACACAAAATGTCTAATAATGAATTTAAATAGTTTTTAGTGTTGGTAAGAAGTAACTAAAGCACTTTCGTACTAAGATAAAAAAAATAAATAACCATATTAAAAAGAATATGTCAGTGATTAAAGATTTGTTTTTATTCTTTTGGATTTATAAATTTCCTTTTTCTTACATTATTTTAATTAAACATCAATTGCTGCATTGTAACAAAAATTTCACTTTTACCTTGTTTTTTTTCTTTGGATGCAAAATATGATTTTGACTTTTAAAAAATTAATGTAAAAAATAATTGAAAAACATTTAAACTTAAAATTAGCAACCACCATTAAAGTTATATATATATATATATATATATATATATATATATATATATATATACACACACACACAGACATACATAAAATAGCTCTGTTATATAATACACTATGTTTTAATACACCTAAGAAATACGCTATGTTTTAATACACCTAAGAAAAAATATATGTACGTGTATGTATGTTTCTTTTTTATTATACCCATCTATCTCTCTCTCCTTCAAATATTTTATGGTAATATAATGTGATATAAAAGCAATTTTGAGTTGTTATTTCCTTGAAGACTAAGCATTTCATTCCAGAATTCAGAATCAAGAAATACATTTTTTTTTTTTTTCAATAATCATATAAATATGTTTTTTGGGAGAATACACTGAAAAGGGTGGCCAGATTCTAAAAATTCTAGGGAGAGGCAATGTCGGTAGTACACTGACCGTATTTGTAGTCCAAATTTCTGTCTAAAAAATGTGTGTTGAAAGTGAAATAGCATTGGTTTGTAATGAGAAGACATATTGCTATAATTTTGTCTGTTGGCAGTGGGAGGTTGATTTTGACTTTTTTTTTTCTTTAAAATGTCTTTTTTGGACTAGCAATGGTTTCACTGCTCAGTAGAGCACTGGCATGCCTCACCCGAGAATTTTTAAAAAATCTGGTCAATCATATAAATGTAATGATGCTTAAAAGTTAGTTGTTATAATTAAAAAAAAAATTAAATATTCAAGTAAAATTAATCATTATTTTTCAAGTTGTTGAAGGAGAGAGAAGAATAATGAAACTAAACTAAAAAAATTCATCATATTCTGCATGCCAAAGACGTAAATAGACGTCAGGCAATGTAAGAAAGAAAATAAATCTAAGAGTTATCTACTTTGAATAAAAGCTGCCACAACACAATAATTGGATTTATATAATGACGAAAAAATCTTTTACTTTTTTGACTGTATTTTGATATAAATAAACTTTTGGCCAATTTTTGGAGTGTATGTGTGTTTTTATTTTACTTTGATAAACACCCTTGTTTCTCCTAAATTGATTTTTAAAATGAAGCAATGACAATTGTTATTCATTTTTCGACTACCATATTTTCTTGTGTGTAATACAAAAAATTTTGAACAAAAATTTAAGGCATAAAACGGGGGGGGGGGGATATTATACACAAAGACATGTTTTCAGAAATGTTCACTCAGCTTAGAAAAACCTCTTATTTGAAACGGCAAGATTTCAAATCATCAGTTAGCACAATCTATCTATATATAAAATTCTGTGGCTTCTGTTAGTCCATCTGTTACACCCTTTAAAATAACCATACATCAACTGATTGAAACCAAATTTTGGGGGAGAAGTGCTAACAGCTAAGTGGGTACAAAGTACAGTTGTTTTTTTCCTAGGGTGAATAGCTTATTACAATAAATTTTAATTCATTTTTCAAAAAAAAATTAATGAAAATTTAAAAGATTGGTTTGCGAAATTGAACAAAATTTAGAGTTTGTAAATCTTGACAGAAAATGTTAGCGATAACTTCAACAATATTAAATACTGTAAGAATTTCAACACGCGTCGGTGTCATGCAAAAAACATTCTAGTAGATAACAAAACATAAAGCAGGCAGGTGTTGATAACAACTGTTTAAAAAAGGTATTTGGTATGTCGGCCATATTTGTTCTTTGGGATCAGTGTAACTGAACGCCTTTTGTCTCAAAGACAGGAAATTCATAGCAATCTATTCAAACTCTCTCTATATATTTTGTTAATTGAATATCATTTATTGAAGTTTCATTTTTATAAATTCTTATCCCCTCCTAACATAAAAAAAAAAACAAAAAAAAAACTAATTATATATGGGTTTTCGAGAAAAATCTGAACAATGGTGTGTGCATTTCTTAAAAGGTAAAATAGAACCTTGCGGTATTCTGAGACTCACTGGCTGAGAGTCTCTAAATCATGCTGAATCAAATGGTGGTTTCTCATACAAGGGAGGATGCATATTCGAACCATGCTGGAAAGCAAATTTTCTTCATTGAGATTTGAGCACCCTGATAGATATGTAATACACAGTGTTTAAAATATAGATGGGAATCTATTTCAAATTAAATGCACTAAAACATTTGAGGTAATAAAAATGTGTATATATATATATATATATATATATATATATATATGTGTGTGTGTGTGTGTGTGTGTGTGTGTGTGTCATTCACAGACAGTACTGTTTCGCTGTATCACAGCTCCTCAGTGCGACTAGACTTCCGAATGCCTCAAGTCAGGATTGAAACACAACTAATTTGGTGTCAGCCAGAGCTATCTTCACTCGGTAGAGTTACACAACTAAATCTAGCGTATTGTTTTTACAAATGTAAACAAATGCCAATCAACCAAAGTGCTCCATTCATTTTACTGAAGAGCTTTGCATTAGTGCAGGTGGCTGTTGTTTATAGAATTAGCTTATCACTCAACAGTGCTCAATTGAAATGTATTTTCAAGAGCTAAATTATATATATATATATATCCAAATAAGAGGAAGAACACATGATCCATTGTTTGTAGCATTTACTTTTTAAAAAAGTGCTCAATATAAAGAAGAGCAATATATTATTATAAGAGATTATAATAAAAATATTTTTAAATCGCTACACAAAAGCTTTCATGTTTCAATACTATGATTGTACTTCTTCAGACAATAATAAGTAACTGGTGATTAAATAATTTTTAAGAAAATTTTAAAACAAATTGTTTCCTCTTTTCTGAAAGTTAAAGGAGAGGAAACATAAGGTCAGAATTAAAATTAGACTTGTGGGTGTGTCTTGATTAACCAATTAAATGTCAGATTGACACCAAACAGAAAAGTAAGCTCATGGGGTGGAGGTGGGGGGGGAATTTATTTTTTCATGTCATAATTAACTGGAACTGTTGGCAACTGTATCGTCATTGTAGACAAATATGACGTTCAGTTTTTTGATAGGGTGTTGAAAGGAGGGATAGGCTGATCAGATGTAAAGTTAACAGAAAATTTCTTTTTCTTTTTGATTCAGGAAGCTTCTTAAAGGGTCCTGTAGATAAAATTAAAAATGTGGAACATCTATACAAGATATTAATAATACTAAATGGATAGCAATACATAGTAATATTAAAGCTGAATAAACAAATTATGGTAATTACCTGTAGAGGGTGGAGTATTATATACTAATAAATTTTGACTATAAGAAATGGTAATATTTTAATTAGAAAAATTTAACTATATTTTAAGGTAAAAGAAAAATTGTGTCGGCAATTTACAGTTAATTCACTCCTGTGGCTTAATTGAGATTTTTTGTCAGCAAATTTGATGATTTCTAATTTTTCATGTAAACATAAAAAGCGCGGTACATTTAAAGATTTACAAGTTTGAGTTTTTTTTTAGTATTTTCTATTTTACTGTAGACAAATGACAGCAAGTCTTCAAAACATGGGAAGCAGCAGTCAAAACATGACAGCCAGCAGTTGCAACCTAATCAGCAGTTAGATTAAGTTTAAGGCCTCATGGGTTAAAGTTGGTTTGTGAATTGGGTGACACAGTGCTTGTGAGTTCAATCCCTGGGTTGAGCGGTGTGTACTTGCACTCAGTGGAAATGGATGAACAATAACTGGACAGTACTAAATAAAATATATTTATCCCTAGACATGGAAATGAGAACAGTCTACCCCCGGAGATTAAATAAAGGGAATTCCCTGTAGGTTACCCAAACAGACATATACCTGAGGAAGGCCGGATGGCAAAACAGCCAAAATGGTGATAACAACAACAAAGATGAGGACAATAGTCCAAATATAAATAAATCGTGTAAAAATATTAAAACATCTTATCCCAGAAATTTAGACAAAAATTTTCTTTTTTGTTAATGTGTTCGAATCACATAAAAGCTGGTTTGTTTTTCTCCCAGTTTTTCAATAAATATATCAATTTTGAGGAAAAAGAAAAAATGCCTGGCAATATGTTGGGTGTCACAACAAAATTAAAAGCAATATTGTTGAACGAGGTTAGTTAAAACTAAACTTTCCTAACAACAAACTTTTTAGGCTACCCAAATGATTGAAAATGCAAATAATGAAGGATTTTATTTGATATTGAAAATGAAAAAAAATTATAAGAATAAAAAATAAGAATATTTTTGCAGAGATATTAAGAGCTCAGGAGAAAATATTATTACCTCATAAATAATTAATTAGTTATTACTATTACATCATAAATATAATTATATCATAAGTCTTCTCTTCCTCGAATAATTATTTTACTAAAAAAAAGGAAAAAAAGAAAAAAAAGGAAAGAAAAAAAGAAAAAAAAAGGAAAGAAAAGAAAAAAAAGGAAAAAAAGAAAAGAAAAAATATTTATAGGTAATAATTTCTAACTAGGTTATCACTAAAGAAAAGCGATACCTAAAGTTTAAAATTAAATTTTAAAAATGAAAAGTTTTTCTTGAAAGTTTTATTTTAGTTTTAATTTCAAGCTAATAGATTAAATTTAATGTTAAGCAAAATATTTTGCTATTTCAAAAATTAATTTAAATTGATTGAAAGGAGTTTTTGCTTTGCAATAGCCTAATTTTTTTTTATTTTAGCATTATTTTTCGCTACCCATTATCAGAACGTAATTTTCTTTATTAAAATATCTTAGAAAAAAGAAAAGAAAAAAAAAGAAATAAAATATACTTTTCTGAAACTTTGAGAAATATTACCTAATTTAAAGTATAATTAATCTGATTTGAAACAAATATTGTTTACATTAAGTTTAAAATACTGCAGAAATACATTTTTTTAACACAGTGGTAGCTGTTTATTTAAGTTGTTTAGGTGTTAACAGCTTCAGAACACATGGATGTTTATCTAATGTTGTTTATCTGTAAAAAAATAATTGAAAAATAACGTTGGTGCCTCATATATAATTTTAAAATACACACTAATCTTAAAAATTTAGGAAAATATTCACCATAATCTAATGTTTTATTGAATTTTAGAAATTTTGGCTTTAAATTTACTATAGTTATCATGCTTATTTTTGTCATGTGTGAGCATCCATATCTACAAAAAATGGTACATTTATACACATACAAAAAAAAAAAAAAAATTCAAAATTCTTTTAAAAATATGTGTTTGATGATTTATACTATCGTAGCCCTTCGTCCACATGACCATACGTTATGACCTTGACCATTTCTCCATGGTGCCACACACTCCTTTCAATTTAAGTTCATTCAGATTTATAATAATCTCTAATGACCTTTTAGTTCTTTTTGTATTAAGAACATAGTTGGAATACACTTTGTGGACATTTTAAATGGAACTTTCTTCTTGGCTACATTGTCCAGACTTCAAATAACCTACTCTGTACACTTCAGTTAAAATACTACGGAAGGTTCACCACTGGACTTGACCAGGAACTACGCAATGCCAGCACCTGACATTTAAACTGACCTTTCTTATCCTTGTATATATCGTCCAGACTCCAAATAACCTACTCTATACAGTCAGTTACGTTCCATGCATGATACACACTGATATCTTTCAATACATGACCGACAAGGCAGATTTTTTCCCTGCAGTAGGTTGCCATTTCTTTCTGCAGTAGAACAGTTGCTGTCCAAAGCTATAGAACCTAGTCTGTCCTGCTATTTACCCATAGCTGGGGGGGGGAAGAAGAAGAGGATTCATACCTTTCCCAAGGGTATTAGCATGTAAGTGAATGTAATAGATTTGACTGGAATTTGAACTCGGCTCTCTCCGATTCCTCAATCCCAACCACTATCCATTACTCCACTGACACTTCTGTTAAAATATTACAGAAGGTTCACCGTTGGACTTCACCAGCAACTAACTCAATGCCAGCACCAGACATTGGACTTAACCAACAACATTTCAACACTCTTGCCAGACATGTGAACTGTGGACTTACGTGCCAATTTAGCCTACAAGGACTCTGGTCTATATTCTAAATAAATTTTGTATTAAATTTCAAACTGTTCGTTGAAGATGAGGATCGTTCCGTGTGGTCCACTTAAGATGAGGGAAAAAGACGAGCTCGCCGTCGATACATTTTTTGTATTGTCTTAGTTGAGGAGGAAGTGACGTAAGTCGGTGGTGATTGGTCAGCAGTGGCATTTATTTGAGGAGTTCATTTGTTGCATGCTTTATGTATTTTTTTGTTGTTTCAGGATCGCCTGCCGGAATAGTACTGTTTCGGTAGGGTCTCTTGGGCGAGCAAGTATGATGTTGGAAGACCCGAAACTTGCCATGACCCCAAGTCATAACATCACTGACGAGGCGATCCTGAGCACTCATGGGAGTGTTTTCAGAACAAACAAGTTTGTCATTTGTTGACCTGTCAGATTTCATGTCTTTAATTTATAAATGTTAGTGGGCCTTATTGGGGTTGACAGGCCATTTTATGTTGCATACCCCTCTGGGGGGGGGGCACAAGAGTACTAAGCTTTCCCTTTCATGATTAGTAAATGTAGTTTTTACTTAATAATATCATCTAAGAGGATGTAATTAATAAAGAATTTTAAAAAGATTTAAAACTTAATAAATTATTCTAATTAAAATTTTCAAAATATTAAAACAATGCTTGTAAAAATTCATTATTCCTAAAAAAATTTCTTAAGACAATAGTGTTTTTAATATATTTTATTTATAGAAGTGATTAAAAGCTTTTCCAATTAAATAATGTTATAGTTTTATTGCATTTTTTATTTTATGATTCTGAGTAGATTTTTGGTAAATTGTGTTTCTGTTTTACAAAGAAAATTGATGATTTAAATTCTACAAGGAGTCCTGCTAATATAAATATGAAGGAAGTGAAATTTTAATTTCTCAAAATTTCATAAAATTAAGTGAAGTGGTGGGGTACAGATGTAAAAAAAAAAAAACAAAAAACCCCGGAAAATTTAATTAAAATGTGACTTAAGAATTTCCAAATCAAGGTGTTTTTTTAATGGAAAAAAAAAAAAAAAAAAAGGTAGAATTTCATTTTTTATTTAAAAAAATCTATTTCCTCTTTGACTTTTTTTCTACCAAGTTAGGAATTTTCTTAGTACATTGAGTGATAACAACGAAAAAGAAAAAAAAAAAAAAAAAAAAAAAAAAGGAAGTTTTATAACTTTCCGAACATGATTTTTTTCTGGCCATTAACAAACTCATCTTGTTGATCATTAAAAAAAGTAGTGAGTTCGGTCCACATCGGGTACCGCAGCCTTTATGTCAAAAGTCAAAACTAAATTACATGTGGTTTTATGACTAAAGGAAAATGAGTTGATAAAGAAAGACGATCAGTGATTTAAAGGAAAATTGAAATAATTATTTTCCAGTTTGATAACAGGAGAATTAATTAAAGAATCCATTCATTACTAATTGTTACCTTTTAATTTAAGTCGTGTTGTTGCTAAAAAGTAATTAACTTTAGCAACAACACGACTAAATTTTTAACAATTGAGAAGTTAATAAACCACAGATTATGACAATCAAAACAGACTGAACTATCATTGCTAACAAAAAAAAAAATAACATTTTACAAATACATTAACAGATTATAAGACATTTATAAGCATTCCATAAGTCAATGGAAATAACAACAAGAAAAAACCACATACACAGCAGATTCTATATACCTTAATTCCCGGACAAAATCACATTAGCCGCCATTTCATATATGCTGATAGCTGATTGGTTAATTGCTATCTGAACGTCACCTACCGGTGCAACAAGGGGAGATAACTTAATTAGTTCACATCAAATAATTTGCGCCAATGCTTTATGGATCAAGATTAAGTTCATAAAAAGTACCAGTAAATAAATAAAGAAAAGGGGGAAACGAATAA
Organism: Acanthosepion esculentum; assembly: GCA_964036315.1. Taxonomy (NCBI): domain Eukaryota; kingdom Metazoa; phylum Mollusca; class Cephalopoda; order Sepiida; family Sepiidae; genus Acanthosepion; species Acanthosepion esculentum. Next base: position 4,627,428 of record OZ038498.1, on the reverse strand, counting down.
TGTATCTTGACACAATGTAACGATGAGTAAAGCTTGGGTAATGATGGGTTTGGTTTTATTAATTTATTTACCCTTCTGCTTTGCTTATGATGTTTTGTATGGTGCGTAAAAACTAAATTCCATTTAAAAAATAAAAATTGAATAAGTTGACAGGTCCTTTAGGGGATTGGAAGTGCAAATTTAATTAATTAACCGAAGTCCAGTTACCGTTCCAAGGACTACGCCTTTGAGTTAGGTTTGACATACCTTCTGCTCTAAGACGTGCAATTTCTGGCACCATTTGAATGTACGCCTAAGGTATTTCCTGTTCTGTTAGTAATTAATTGTGATCTTTTGTCAACAAATCTACCATTACGTATGAGGAAAGGAGGGGGTAGTAAATAATAAAATTTCAAAGAGGAAGTTCAATTTTTGATACCCACGGCATTCCAGAAAGGAAGTGCCAAGCGGGGTTGACAATGTGTGGCACTACCCACATATATGCTTGTGAATTTTCACACTAATTGTGACCTTGTGTCAAACCCAGAGTAGGTAACTTATTGAGATAAAAAAAAATGACTTTAGGTTATCACGTGATTATTTTAATTGCGAGAACGAGGTCCGCCATTATTATCGGGGCAATAACAGGGGCATAAGGTCTGTGCGCTCACATGTTGAAAATAATAACAACGGCGTAGGTATTTCTTCAGTTTCAAAAGAAATGTGATTTATTTTTTAGTCGTTTCTATTTAAATTTGAAAGATTCCTCTTTTTCGATTGTTTTTATTCGTCTTTGTACATAAGTCATATAATCTGTTTGAGTTTGCCTACACGAAAAAGATAACCAAGCAAGTTGCAACAAAATTTATTCAACAACAATATTTTTCGGAAAACGTTCTCACCAAAAAAATTCAAGATCAACACTGAGGCTTGTGTAAAAAAAAAAAAAGCTCAAAAATAAAAATAATTTTGCACAGACTAACAACCATTGACTTTGGTGGAAAAAATCGTTACGAAAATGGTGAATACGTGTGCTGCAATGAATTGTACAAATCGAAACAACATGCGCGCTCGAGAATTGGGAATCACTTTTCACAGGTAATTTATTAGAAGCACAATAAGCACTAATCAAGCACTGTACTGAATAACATCATCGATTTCATTTAAACCTACCTACCGACATTTATTTGTTTTGGGGTATTGTTTATTTTTGCGTTAGAAAACAATTCTTCACAACAAACGAATTATCTCCCTTGCGTTTCTCTTAGTTACATTTATTTTTACCTTACTTCATATTGTGAGATATTTTTGAGTTTGAAGTCACGCATCCAAATTAACATAAAAAGTTTCTGAAATGTAATATTGTTTATTTCGTACAACCAATTCTTTTTAAATTCAAAAAATGAATCCGCAACAATTCACAGAAAAGAGATAATTTTTTGGTGGTTCTTTAACTAATTCTAAAAATAGAAATGATGTAATTAAAAAAAATGTAACAATTTTTTTACAAACCGTCTGGCTTTCTTTGAAATACACTCCTCTCAATAGTTCGTGTGAAATTCAAATAAGTTTTATACCGTTTAATTAATTCATTATTAATTTTAATTATTTTTTACGCTACTAAAAAATATAAAATTTTTATACGATAATCGAGAGTAGAAGAGAAGCATTCATGCATTTTCCAAGGACATTTATGTAAAAAAGAATAACTCTTTGTAGAGGCTTTTTTTAGAAAGAAGTTTTTAAAATAGTAGATTGTTCTACTTTCACGTACCATGCCTCTTCCGGATGTTTCTGTATCAGTTATCTCCCTTTTAACTCAACTCTCCAAGTTTTTGTTCACGTCTACTGTAGATTTTAATAATTTGACAATCTAAATTTTTGAAAAATAATTTGAGTATCATAATAACAATAATAATAAACAGATTAAATAATTACCATATTTTGAAACATCATGAATATAGCAACAGAGAAATTTGCATAACAATGTAAATAGTGTAAATAATTACAATACCTCATCTCAAAAATATAGACAAATATTGCTTGAAATATCTGCTTGAAATGAAATTTTATCAAAACTTGTTTTGTTTTGTGTATGATTGGCAAAATTAAGCAGTATTGAGCCTGGTCAGTACCTAGAGGGGTGACCTTTGGGGAATACCAGTTGCTGTAAGCTTGGATGTGTGGGTAGTGTAATGGATAATGGCTATCAATCCACCTCCTCTTCCTCCAGATATGGGTTAATTAGTAGGATTAAATCATTATTATTGCGTCCGAAATGAATCAAAACTTGTTTAATGTAATTATTATTTATTTTTAATGATTTGGTCATTTTTAATAACTAAAAAATAGAGACCTCTTTTTCTTATGGCCTTGTACACTCGAGGAATGGATTGGCTGAAACATTTTGGTAACAAAAGCTACAAAAGAGATCATTACAACTGTGCAAGTCTATCACGCACGAACATACATACCTACATACAAATACAAATCGCATAGAACGCCAAGCATTCATTGGTTAATAAATCACCACTACGTTATTATAGACAATTTACAAATCGCAGCAATGCGACAATTTTGTAATCGCTCTATTTTTATGTAGTCAGTTTTGTGCACTTTTGGGAGAAACGGATCACAGAAGCTTTCTTAAGTCTCCCCAAAGCTCGCTCGTTGATTGGTCGATGCCAACCAATCAGATCTTCTGCGCAGTGATCTGGAGCCTATAGTTACTTATTTAAGCAAGAATTTTTTTTTGCTAATTAGTGAGAATTCAGCTGCCAAATGAATCCACAACAGTTGAAACCATGCGCCAACTTTCTCACTCACACACACCACTGACAGGCTGAACATACCTTGTATACACTCACATAATCTTTTCTAACACGGCAAATCTTTTAAGAACAGTCATTATAAGAGACTCTCATGAACATTATTCCAGTGAACTTTGAAATACTAAAATAACAGCTAAAGAGAGACAACTCTTGTTTTATTCAACCTTTTCTTACTTAAATGCATGCTTTCTTTCACATCGTTGTTTGATATTGTACATCTTGTTAAATACATATTTTATGTGTAACAATGTCTTTTGCTTATCCTTTTTTGCGTCAGCCCTGTTTCCTAATCTAAAGTTAAATTAATGTCGTGAAGTCTGCCACACAATTTTTGTAATGATAGGGATTATTTATTTTTTTATAATAAAACTTTGTCCTAGGTATGACTACATTTGGCAGCAAGGCCTCTGATCGGGAGGTTTTGAGGAGCATGGATCCACATCTTAATTGCTGTTGTTCTCACCTTTATACCTGTTAGGGTCCCAGTTATGAGCAAATAGGGAACTCGCCAAACTGGGGTTAAAACATGAAAATATAAAAATACATGAGGAAAAAATTACCAGTGATACATTTTCATAGTAAAAAAAAAATAAAAAAAATTTGAAAAAAATAAAATTACTAGCTATTCATTTTTGGAAAAAAAAATTTCCAACTTTTTGAATAATAACAATTTTTGAAATAATAAGGATTATTTAATATTTTATTATAAAACTAACAATAAAAAATGTGACACAAAGTGAAATAATGAATCATCTTGAAATTATTGAAAGTGAGGATGATTCGGCAATCCAAATTTTGGTAAAATAATATGCGTATCATAGTAGCAACAATAATAAACAAATATTTTGCAATAAACAACATTTTCTAAAACAATTTAAGTGAGATTACAAGAAAGGAAATATCTTTTTTTTGTTTATTTATAGTGTAGAATGTGTGTATTTGTTTTGCATAGACTTTATAAGTGATTTCCTGCTTAAATCAAAAGTTCTTTAATTGAGCAGTATGTGTTCGACCTCTGACCAGCTGGTTCAAAACTACTGTCTAGACACGATGTAGAGCCATTTTTAGAGCTGACCATCTGACTAGACTGGAACTTTCTATGTATATTGCTGTCTGTGTGTAGGTGGTTTCTGTGGCTGTTGCTTTATGGTGTGATTAGTGCGTCTTCTAGCCAATAAAATTTATTTTGTTAAATTAGGGATAATGTTCCTACAAAAGTATAAAAGGAGGATTTTAGTTAAATATCAAATTTTAATTATGTACATTTCTTTACTTAAAGGAACAAAAATTATGGATTTGGTACTTGTTTCAGAAAAAAATGTAAACATTATTGAAATCCAGCTCTAAAAGTTTATAACTTGTAGAGATTGCTCCCACCTGGTCTGTAAAGATGCTCTTTAGGTGGCACTGTTTCAGGCCTATAAAACAATGGGAATAGCCCTTTCTCTCTCTCTTCTTTTTTGCTCTGAAATGTAGCAGCATCAGCATGAGACTTTATTCCCCACTCCCCAGAGCTCATGGGGGGGGGGGGTGTACATAAAACACGCATTTCCTAATAGATAATGCATGTTTTTCTTACTCATTTCCACTATGTGTACATATTAGTATATTTTATCTCTTTTTGTGAATCGTGTTATTTGTTGTATAAAAATACATAAAAATGTCTCCATGAGTTGAAATTTATTACTTCTGAATGTTGAATTCAATTTCTCAGCTTTGTTCGCTCACAACCTCAAATTTGCAAATGCACTATAGGTGAGTTGAGTGAATTTATAATGGTTGAGTTTTTTGTTTTTTCTCATTTCACCCCATGCAAGGCAATGAAGCCATTAAGACACAAAGTGGAGTGTGGGAGGAACACAAGGAAAAAAAAAGAAGAAAGAAACATTAGAAGGATAGAAAAGAAATCAAGGCAGTAGATAGCAATTGACATTGTATTTAAATTTTTGAAAATCAAAGTTGGTTGGAAAACATAAAGCCTGAAGAGAGTTCCACATACAAGAAGTTTGAGAAAAGACACTGTTAGCATAGAATGGTTACATCTAGCTAATTCAGCTGTGAATTCATGAGAACTCGCCGCCAACATAGTACTGTGCTTAAATTCATAAAGTCTAGTTACCATAGAGGAAAGTTCACCCAAACAATTAATATGAAAATATTTATAGAAAAGGCAAAGAGAAGCTACATTGTGGTGGTGCGAAAGTGACTGAAGCTGAGATGCCAGGTCAGGACTAATAACATAGCAAATTCTTTTGTGGATTTTATCAAGAATCTCCAAATATATATCATATGTGGCAGCAGTTATCCAAGCATGGATGAATAGTAGACTTATAAATATGCAAAATAGATTCTAGAGAGAAAAATTGTTTAGCAAGACACAATGAGCCAACTTTTTTAGCAACAGACCTAACAATGGTTTCAATATAGTCTTTCAACTTCATATCAGCTGAGAATATTAGACTGAGAAGGTGTAATGAGTCACTCTCTTGGAGGTTAGCCTCATCTCTACTGATGAGAGGCAGGAAGGGGTGTTTCAGGTAATTACTAGAGAGGAGTTTTGTTTTGGTGGTATTAAAATTAATTTGTCTATATTTCTGAGATGAGGTATTATGTACACTATTTACATTATTCAGACTATTGTCCTCATCCTTGTTGCCATATTTATCACAACATTTCGGCCATTGTACACTCTGGCCTTCTTCAGGTAGTTGGAATGTCGAACTGAACCCTTTATTTTGCTCACTGGGGTTGACTGTTCTAGTTCCATGTGCCATGTCTAATGGATGTCAGTTATCAGTTATCTCCTGTTAATTCACCTCTCAAAGTTCTCCACTGCCTTAACTGGGTATTGAACTCACAACTCTTTGGGTCCTGTCACTGGATCTAACCAACACCTTTATCCACTGTGCCATGTGTCCTTAAGGACACATGGCACAATAGATAACTGATAACTGACATCCATTAGACATAGCACGTGGAACTAGAACAGTCTACTCCAGTGAGCGAAATAAAGGGTTCAGTTTGACATTCCAATCACCTGAAGAAGGCCGGAGTGTACAACAGCTGAAACATGATAAATATGGCAACAAAGATGACGACAATAGTCCAAATAATGTAAATGGTGTAAAATTAATTTCTCTGGGTATTGTTCAACTTCATCCTTGTTCATCATCGTTTTTTTTTTATCTCTATCTGCCCCCCCCTCTTCATCTTTGAACTGTCTGCCATTATTAACACTTCATTAAAGTTTAATGTAATTAGGAAAACGTTTTGCATTATAGAAAAAGGAGGAGAATTCAAAGCATACCATTCAATTTAACGCAAAAATAAAACATTTCAGTTTTGGAAAAATACAATGTTATTTGCTAACAAGATCAGGTAAATTTTATTTTGTTTTAAGTATTTCAATGTTGTAGTCAATATTTACTACCCCCCCCCCCAGGGTAGATGTGGCACAAGGCCGAGTTTAACGTGGGTCTTCTGAACTCATAGAACCCGCATAAACAGGATCGGGTTGGTCAACCTCCCCTGCACGAGATTCTGCCTTTTGGCAGAGCCTTGTCCGGGTTCGAGTTTGACCGTCTAGCTGGAACAGATAGCAGTTAGTCAATGTTCTAGTCAATTTCATTTACTTTTTTTGTTTGGTGATATGATTACACATGTGCATGAAGAAGAGGGGACATGTAAATTAATTTTTTTTAATTTTTAAAATGTGTTTTAGGTATGTAGTCTAACCAATTTCATTTACTGTCTTTGTTTGGTGATATGATTACACATGTGCATGAAGAAGAGGGGACATGTAAATTAATTTTTTTTAATTTTTAAAATGTGTTTTAGGTATGTAGTCTAACCAATTTCATTTACTGTCTTTGTTTGGTGATATGATTACACATGTGCATGAAGAAGAGGGGACATGTAAATTAATTTTTTTTTATTTTAAAAATGTGTTTTAGGTATGTAGTCTAACCAATTTCATTTACTTTCTCTTTCATTGTTTTTATCACTATTTTTTATTAAATATCTTACATTGTGATAATAGAACTGCCAAGAAAAGTGTGATAATATCAGAACCTGGGCGTACATTTACTGTGGGTGTAAAGCACTTTCTATGGAGAAAGATATAAGCAATTAAAGCCAATATATAATAAAAAAAAAAGTGTCAACATTAAGGTATGTCATGCATGACTCAGTAATCAGATTTTGTGTGTAAAGAAAGTCTATGTGTAAGCCTGTGTGTGAACTTGGGTGTGTCCCACTCAAAGTTTTTGGCTGTTTTTTTGACTAATGAATTAAGAATTCAGCTTCTATTTAAAGAAAATCGCTCATTCAAAACTGACGACTTGAAAACAACATTTTAAATATTTGCAATTAGCTCATAATTGATAATATTCTCAAAAATAAATTATTTTCATATCTTCTATGTGGCGCCACTTGTGTAGGAATGAGTTTTTGATATTTGTATTGATGTTAAAGTGCAAATGTCCGTGAGGTGTGTGTCTCATGCAGGTCACTACGCCTTGTTAGCTTTTAAACTCGGTACGTCCACTTGTTCGCTGAAAAAAACAGCATAGTATAATGAAAAAGCCCCAAACTTAATAAAAACAAAGTTTATTTGTCAAAATGTTTATGTTGTTATTAAGAGGAAAGACCAAGTATTTTTTATTATTTTATTAATATTTGTAATCATTTCTAGCACATTTGAAATTTTAGTTGAAAATCTTGATTTTTTTTTTTTTTTTTTATGTCAGTGGTCTATGTAATATTTACAATTAGTGTTTTAGCACTTTTTTTTTCAGGTGAAAAACACATTGATTTAGAAATTCTTGTAAAAAAAAATAATTCTCAGAATTTAATGAAACTTCCAGGAATTATTCACAAATGAATGAAATAATTTTTGATATTTTTTTGTATTTTTTTTTACAAAATCTTGGTAAAAAATATATATATTTTTTTTTATATCTGTTTCCTACCACTTACTTAATTGCATGAAATTTCAGGAAATTAAATTTCAATCTCTAAATTTATTTTATTAATTAAAAGCAGGACTCCTTGGAGAATGAAAACATTTTATGGTTTAAAGTTTAAAGTTTAAATAAAATGTTTTAATGTCATTTTTAACATAAATTATGAAAATGTTTGTTTGGTTTTCTATGTCTTTTTTTTTTGCTTATTTGGCTATCTTTATATATTATAGAAATATATTATAGAAAATTAGACAAAAAATTACAGGACAATCGAACAATTTCTACATAATTTATGTTCAGAAAAGAATAAAATTATATATAAATATGGATATGTATGTTATCAGCATGGAAAATTGATTGACGTGTCGAGTGATAATTTAAGCTGGGGCTATTATGCTCATTTTTGCATAAATACCTTTGGAAAAGGTATGGATCCATCACCCCACCCCAGCTATGGGCAAACAGAAGAGCAGAATGGGCTCTCTAGCCTTGGATGGTGATCAACCTAGGAGAAGGATTGATTAATTTGTTTTTTATGACTTCTCAACACAGATCAACAATCTGAACTATGATTTGGCCTTAAAAGCCAAATCATAGTTCAGATTGTAGCAGTTTGCTTACAGTACCCGGTGTTCCCAAGCAGTCACCCATATAAGTAATGACCACACTTTATACTGCTTAACTGTGATTGAATGAGACCTGGTGTTTTCAGTGTAAGTCGACTGTAAGCCTTAGGAGAAGGAAAACTCTTAATTCAAAACTAGCTGGTTGGGTTACCTTCTCCTAATTTTCGAAACTACTCCTAGGAGACAGTCTCAGGACTATAAATAGGCATTGACATTCTTTTTCATTCTCTTTTTTTCCTTTTTCACTTGGGGGATGGTAAGATGCAGGTCAAATGAGGAAAATGCTTTCCCCACTGGGGAACGTGGATGCACATACCAAATGTTTTCTTTATTCGTGTTCATTGTTTTGTAACACGCAAAAATATTTTAATGTCTATGTATATCCTTGTTTTGTTAATAGATACTTATTTGCATATATATATATAATTTTGTTGTTACTCTTTACACTTCTTTACGTGGACTCATATCCCGAGTCTTCCATGTTTTTTGTGGGCATTTCAGGAGACACGTGTTTATCTCTCAGTGCATACACCGGCTTGCAACAAGCCTGAAAGGGGATGGGTTCCTGCCCTAGGCATACATACCACTGCTCTTATGGGTGCAGCACACGTGGTGGCCCTATGAAGCTAATGGGTGAGTGGGCTTGCAATGTGACAATCTATATTCACATCCTGTTTATATTGTTACCTGTCATTATTCTTACCTGTCATTATTCTGCTTTATTTTTTACCTAAAATTCCAGGTTTCCCAAGTCTCCAAAAGAACGAGAGAAGTGGACAATAGCAATGAAGCGAATTGATCTAAAGAAGAAAGATGTTTACTGGCAGCCCCACAAATATGATGTGCTCTGTTCAAAGCACTTTCTCAAGACATGTTTTGACCTCACAGGGAAGAGGGTTCGGTTACGTGAAGGAGCTGTGCCGAGTTTGTTTGATTTCTCCTTCCAAAATTCAAAGGTAAGCCTTATCAAAACTGGGGAGATACTTTGAAGGACATTATTAAGCCTTGTTTACATTCAGACTAAAATCCTTATCTTTGTCATTGTCACAATGTAGTAAAAGAGAGAATCACCTAAGATTTTGTATTTTGTGTGCAGTCTGCTGAAGGAGAATTAAAAGAAAAAGCAGCAAAAAATTAAGTATCAGAGATGCTATGCTAATTTACTTTCCTCCTTAAATGGCATGGCCAATCAGGAAAATCACTTGGTGAATAAAAGCTGTTGTTTTTTGCTCACTGGGCGAATGATCTTTTTGGAGCTTGGTAGACGAATGTGTGTTTCTGCTGGTGAGAAGTGAAGGTTGGATTTCTGACCCCATTTTGTTATTACTATGTTGGCTGTTGGACTGTTACGATGGATTTTCGTTTGAACTTTGAATTGGTTACAAGTGTTGTGGACGAGAGACAGAAGAAAACTATTGTAGGTGTTAATTGCTACAATAAGTTTACAGTTTTTTTTTTCTACTACATACAATAATTTCCGAATTTCTGAGATGAGAAGTTATCATTATTTACATTTGCACTAATATCCTCATCTTTGTTGTTATTACTAATCCTTGAGGATTATAGCTATAGTTTGTGAATTTGGTAGCATAATAATTGTGTGTTCACTCCCTAAACTGGGCAGTAAAAATTCAGACTGCATGAAAACAGTGCTAGTAATAAATGAGTAGTACTCAAAAATAATATCCATAGATATGGACAAAGAACAATCTGTATCTGTCTATATTTCTGAGATGAGGTATTATGTACATTATTTACATTATTCGGACTATTGTCCTCATCTTTGTCGCTATATTTATTACAACGTATCGGCCGTTGTACGCTCCGACCTTCAGGTGGTTGGAATGTCGAACTGAACTTTTTATTTCGCTCACTGGGGTAGACTGTTCTAGTTCTACGTGCCATGTTTAATGGATGTCAGTTATCAGTTATCTCCTGTTAATTTCCCTCTGAAAGTTCTCCACTGCCTTAGCTGGGTATTGAACTCACACTCTTTGGGTCCTGTCACTGGATCTAACTAACGCCTTTATCCATTGTGCCAAAGAGTATGAGTTCAATACCCAGCTAAGGCAGTGGAGAACTTTCAGAGGGAAATTAACAGGAGATAACTGATAACTGACATCCATTAGACATGGCACATGGAACTAGAACAGTCTACCCGAGCTAGTGAAATAAAGGGTTCAGTTCGAGATTCCAACCACCTGAAGAAGGCTGGAGCATACAACGGTTGAAACGTTGTAATAAAAATGGCGTCAAAGATAAGGACAATAGTCTGAATAATGTAAATAATGTAAAGAACAATCTATCCTCATAAATGAAATAAAGTGTTCAGTCTGAAATACCCTGAAGGATACTCAGACCAGCAGATACCTGAAGAAGTGTGGAGAACACAATGGCTGAAATGTTATATTAACATCAAAGAAGTGGACATTAGTCCAACCGTAAACAATGTAAATAATGATAATTTATCATCTCAGAAATGATTAAGTCTTGTTGGGTAGGGTTTCTGTTGTTCATTTTTGAATATCTGAAAATGAATAAAGATGATAGACAAATGGCAATTCATTAAGAATCAAGTTCAATGAAAAATCCTCTTTCTTCTCCTGATTGAAATCAAATTGTTATATTGTTTTTATTTAATTTTATTTTTTCTCAATAACATTTGATCTTAAAATGTTTTTAGCATTACTGCTTGAAAAATAAGATTTTTAAGTTTCAAATATTCTCATTAGTAATATGGTCATCTTAATTAGATTGCGTTGTCATTCGGTGATTGCTTTTTCACTAATGTCTTATCTTTGTTGTTTATTTTATTGTATTTTAGGCACTACTTAATTAGATGTCCATTTGTAGAAAAAAAAAAGATAAAAAATAGTGGAAACCTTTTTGAATAATAACAATACCTCAATTAACATTTTAAATGAAAAACATGAATTCTAGAATTGTAATTTTTCCACTCATAGCAAAATTCACATTTAGTCACTTGGTTAAATAGATAAATCATGACTGGTAAAAGTTACAAGCATGATAAAAAAAACCCAAACACATTAGAAATCTACATTGCAGAAAGGAGACATAAGTCAACAATTTGAAAATGAATTATTTTCAAGTTTATTTGGTTGACTTAGTTTAGTGGTATATCAACACCTATATGGGCTATTTAATACCAGAATCTAAATATTTTGTATGCAATTTTATGCCTTCAACTGCAGATATTTTGTACATAATTTTATAATTTTAGAGTAAACGTATGTTCTATAGATATATAGTTTGTAGATGACTTATTGTAGGTGTTAGATTTTGGTATAAACCTATTTTTTTCCGTCCTGGGTAAGACGATAAACTACATCCAGAAGCAAGGCTTTGATCAGGAGGTTTTGAGGAGCGTGGAACCACCTCTTAATTGCTGGTGTTCCCAGGTCCACCCTGACCTGGGGTGGTAGCACCTCTTAGAGTCCCATCTATGGGCAAATAGTTAACACCCAAACTTGTGTAAAAATAGGTTTTAATACCAGAAATACTTTGTAATAAAAAAAATTATTATCAGCAATACTTAAAAAAAAAATACCAGCAATACAAACAGTTATACATTCTTTGGAAAAAAATATGACCAGCTATAGATTTCTTCAAGGAAAAATATTCCCAGAAATAGATTTTTGAAGAAAAACATTACCAACAATAAAAATTTTGTCGGTATTAAATAACCCATTGAGGTGTTGATATGCCATAAAACAAACCAAACAAACCAAACCTATTTTTTTAAAGTGTTGGTCTCCTTGTTGTATTGATGTCTTACAGGTGCTAAGTGAGTATATTCGGTTAAAATGTGTTTCACTGTCAATGCGGCTTGGCATGTTGTAAATGTTGGTTGATCTTCATCCTTCAGCAAGTATCTTTTCAAATTTATACTTTTGTTGAGAATTAATATCCTAACTTGTTTTTCCAGAAAAAGCAATCAAGACGTTGTATCCCTGCCTTAAAATCAGTTACTAAAGAATCTTCTTACATTGCAAAGAAAAAGGTTGACCTTAGCCCCGTGCAAAACAGTACATCTAATTTAACAACAGTGGAAAAGCAGCATCCTGTTGACTTATCCCGACCTGCAAATTTGGTAAGATCAGTTTTTTTGATAATCTCAAAAATTTTTTTTTTTTTTTTTTTTTTTTGTTGAATAGGAGTATATATGTTCGCCTATCACCCGATACACATGCCTTCCCTGTCTTTTGAACAGGAGTAGAGGTTTATCCTTTGTTTCATGTTTAGGGTTGGGTTTCCAGTTACTTCTCATTTTATTCACCTCCAGTAATCCCTTGAATCTTTGTGGCTTTACTTGAGGTGAAATGATTAAAAAAAACCTCAAAAAACGATAAAATCTCTCGTGTTTCTTTAGTACTTGAGCAATCATGGATCTCCACAACTTCCTATCTTTTATAGCTCTAAACAATGTTTGTTTTCCTTACTATCTCTCCCAGTCCGTGTTCTGCCATCAATTTACGCAAGCTTGCTAGTTCATTTATTCTGTCTGTCTGTATGTTCTATGGGCATCAAATTCAAGTGCCCCCCAAATTTCAACCGTGTCTCTTTTTAAATACAACTGTCCTTTTTGATTACATTTTTCTTAAAGCTCTATCGTTATTCACAATGTCCCGTTCATTGTATTCTCAACATCTTTCTGTAGAACCACAATTATCAAATCGCAATATTCAAATAAAAAGTAATTTTTGAAAACGTTACCAAGGGAGATAACTCTATATATAACTATTAGTATTCTCCCTTGCATCCGGATTGCGAATGCAGTCTTTTAAAAATAAAAAAGAAGAGTTTGCTACATTTTTCCAAATATTAGTACTTCTAGTGTATAGTTATTTTATTTAATGTATAATCATTTCTCAGTCATTGGAGGAGTATTTTTAAGAGTAGAGTTAATGTTTAAATCCTGTACTGCAAGGATGACATTACTGCAATTTTACAACATAGAAATTTAACACTTCTGTGACTGCATTTTTATAGAATCTTTCCATGAGTGTGCTGATTCCATTTTGAGAAAAGTAAGAAATTGTCATTTACTGAAAATAAGCAAGTATAAAGGCACTGATGGGGATTTCTTATGGGTGCAATTATTTTGGTTGTGATCAGACCCTCTACAACTAAATGACTAAACTAAGTAACTCCCACAAGATTATATAAAAAAAATATCACAAAATAGGTTGTTTTATAGGCTACTATATGTCTACTCTCAATTGAAAATAACACTAAGCATTAGTTCGTTTATAATGCAAATGCTATGGGCCAACATTTCACAGCTCTTGAAAATGTATATATATATGTTTGATTGCAGGCAATGTAACTTTTGTAAAGACATGTAAGGATGCCTTGAAAATGTGTGTGCGTTTTATTTATTTATATATATATATATATATATATATATATATATATATATATATATATATATATAAGGTGTATTTCATTAAGACAGATCAAAGTCAGCAGTAAATAAATCAGTGTTATTGGTGAAAATTTATTTCTGTATTGGATCATGTTATTTAAGTCGTCATGGCAATTATGTGTGAAAAATAATATCGTCCAAATATCTGCCAAGACTTCGGCAGCACACCTCTACTCGATGGTCAAAACTTTTGATGATGTTTGCATAGTTGGTCCTCGATCTCACCAATATGTTTTATTATCTCATCCTTCAGCTGTTGAATTGTTGTTGTTTTGTTGGTATAGACCTTACTTTTGAGATGACCCCAAAGGAAGAAGTCTAAAGGCTTCAAGTTGCATGGTTGTGGTGGCCAAATGAATTCGCTGTTTCGAGAGATGATGTGACCTGGGTATTTCTTATTCAAATTCTGTTTGAACGCCCATTTTTGTAATAGGCTTCGATAACTTTAACATGTTGTTTGATTGTCAATCTTTCCATGGTTGAAATTGCCAAAGACTTAAGTTGTTAAATCTGAAAGAAAAAGAGAAAAATCATTAGACACTTAAACTTAATTCACATTTAAAATCTGTTCAATTTATTGGATCACACTTTATATATATATATATATATATATATATATATATATATATATATTTAGTTGGATTGATGTGAGTTTGTGACCCTGGGTTTCGCGCTATCTGCAATTGTCAGACAAGCTGATTAATTTTTGAAATTTTGGATTTATTTATGGTTATGTATATTGGTGTTTTATGGTAATGGGAGAAAAGATTGTTGTAAGTACTGCACATATATATAAATAATATATATAAAAATGGCATATATATATATATATATATATATATATATATATATATATATATATATATATATATATATATCTATCTATCTATCTATCTATATATATATATATGTGTTAACACCAGGGAAAATAGGTTTCATAAAGACATATAAGAATGCCTTGGAAATATATATATATATATATATATATATATATATATATATATATATATATATATATATAGGTTGATAACAGACATTGTAAATTATGTAAAGATGTATATGAGATAACCATATATATTTTTATGTATTAAGAATGATGTTAGAAAAAAGTATGACAAAATGGAAAAAGTCTTCTTATGACACGTTTCATCCTTTAGGACGTCATCATTTGTTAGTACAAATACGCGTGTGCATGTTTGAGGAATGCAGGGAATTTAAAATTAAAATTTATTTTTATCTTTTCTTTTTATCGAACTGATTTCATTTAGATTCTTTTTAGTAGAAATCCCTCCACACAGTGTTAATAAAAATTTCTGCCAGGGGACATTTTACAAAACAATACATCAAATGCATTGGTTGCTCACAGTAATGAGACTTAACAAAATTTTTGTCATAAAAAATGCTACTCTAATCAAAAGAGAAAACAATTCACTATGATAAAAATGTCTAGAGAATGCCTTGATTGCAAAGTCATCCACAGTAGATTTACACTCTGTCTCTTATAACATTTCATCATTCCTGGCAGATCTTTTATTGTCACATATTATGGGATATCTAGTCAGAAAAGTGACGGAAAGAACAAACAAGAATGTAAATGAAATTGGCTAGATGAAAAAAAAATTAATTTGAAATACCTTGTTCGTGCACATGTGTAAGTCACACCAACAAAACAAATTTAGTCCGATGAAGTTCAGAAAGATGAAATGTCTCACAAGAAAACTTTTTCCATACATTGTCATAACTTTTTCCCTAAAGATGTATATGTATGTCTGCAGCAGCAGAAGTGTTAACTGATTTGATCCCGTACCATGGGGAGAACAATTTTACTGATCATGTCTCTTGGCAGTTAACGAAGGTAACTGTGCAGGTCAATCACCTGTTTTTTGTTCTGTTGCTTACTGTGGCATACAAGTGATGGAATGTTTTGTTAAGGTCTCTGGTGATAAGAGAATTTCTAGGGAGAAGTGAGTACATGCCTTTCCCAAGTGTAAAGTGAATGACCTCAGTTGGAATTCAAATTTGGTTGGATCATTTTGTTTTCTCTTCCCAGACTTGCATCTCTCATATGCCAAGGGAAGGCGTTATAATAATTTGCAGTGATCTGTGTCAGCTGATATCTTGTTAAATAAAAACATTCAAGAGATGTTACAGAAATTGGTTCAGATTTTGGTTATTATCTTCATTATCAGCTAAGCTAAGTTGACCTCACAAGAACCATTTCAAATGATCCTGATAAGAAAGGTCACTGAGTGGAAAAAAATCCCTGCTTTCTTGATAAATTGCTTTTTTAGACAAAGATGACAAGACAACATTGTTCTCTATAAGACTGTGGTTCCTAGGAGCAACAGAGAGCAGACAGAAAGGGATGAGACACTGCTCACCATGACATGAAAAGGAAGACATACTCATTAGACAGTTCACCCCCTCATCTTTGCCTGGCATGTCTACAGCAGAAGGTTACACCTGAATAAAATTTACTTACTGCTACAACTGGTTCATGGTTTTATTTCATGGATAACAATCTGGTTGAAGAGTTATTTTTAAGCTACAAGCATTTGACTGGAAAAAGCTGCACCCTGATAACAAACCTTGTGTCTGGTCTGAGCTACAGCGCTATGAATGGGGGTGTGTGTGTCAATACGTAATAAATGGGAAGTGGGAGTCTTAATAAAAATGGTGGTTGGAAAATTATTTCAAGGGTCCAAAACTGGGAAACTAAAAACAGAGTCGTCTTATTAAGTTCAGTGGGATTGAAAAATTTCTTCAAAAAATGTAATCTATTGAATTTTTAAATATTTTATTTAGAACCTGATTAACTTTTTAAATTTAGTTTTTAAGAATTAATTCTTAATGTTTGAATTAAATATTTAAATAATTCTTGATTCCTGAATTTTTTTCTTATCTTTTTTTTATGTCACTCTTTTCCAATTTTTGCTTTCATAAAAAATAAGACTTTTAATCATTTTTAATTCAGTACCTGTCACTTTACAAATGGCAAGATGACCAAATTTCAAATCTAAATTGCTTGTCCATTAAAAATATTTTTAGAAGATATATTCAGTTTAAATAAGGGATCATAAGAATGACTTTAAAAGATCAGCTTATACTCGTTTTACTGTTACCAAAGGGTTGTTGTCAGAAAGAGAAATTAGCCTTTGTAACAATGGCTGTTTACAGATGCATTCTTTACTTTCATAAAAATTGAAAATATCTTTGTAAAAATAATTAATAAGAAATCTAAATCTAATATGCTATGTTTTTGATAATTCTCTTTAATTTGTTTATTTGATTTTATTTATTTGTGTTAGGATCATTCCTATTTCTTTATGGAGACGTTGAACTTAAAGCATAAACAGTCCGATACTGAAAAAAAGCATTCCGGTTTAAAAATGGACAAATGTACCAAAAGGAATTCACTGCGTCGTAGGAGAAGACAAACACAGAATTCCCAAAAGGTTGAGTCCAAGGATGATAATAGTAAATGCAGTTTAAAATCATTTTTGGAGAAAGCACAAGAATCTGGAATATTGAAGAAATGTTCTCAAGAATTACTGGAGACTTTTTCAAGTAAGTTTTTTAAAAAATTTTTTACTTTTGCATAATTATTTTAAATAATTATACAAAAATACAAATAAGTGTTGTTTGTATTTTGTAAGGAAGTTTGCTATTTCGACTTTGAATTGTTTGAGAAGTTACTCCGCTTGGTTAAATTGAAATAGTACAGGGTGTGGCAGAACTATTTCCCACATATACCTCCCACTTTATTGTAAGACATTAGTGGTAATGGTGATTTCATCCAGCTAATGTTTTACCATTATGTGGGAGGTATTTCTACCACACCCTCTATAATTGAAAAATTGGCATATTTTTGTTTATTGAGTCTGAAAATGGAAGAAAAATAATATTTCTGGTGTAAAATTTTTTTATATTTTAGGAAAGGTAAAAATTCAACTAAAAAAATCCATATTTGTACAGTTTGTGAATGATTAAGCATATTAAACTTTTGTATTGGAAATTTCCAGGGTCAGGTAGACCAGTTGAAACTGATAGCGATTAAATAAAGACCTTACTTGAGATTAATGAATGTTATATGATGCAAGAAATAACCAATATACTTAAAATATCCAAATGAAGTGTTGAAAATCATTTGTACCAAATTGGCTATGTTAGTTGCTTTGATGTGTGGCTTCCATGTGTGTTAAGAAAAAAAAGCTTAAATTTTTTCAGACTGTTTTTCTTATCTTGGTTGTTATAAATGTTATTATAGATCTGATATTTTGACCAAGTACACTCTGATTGTCATCAGGGGTCCATTGTTTGGGCTGATATTAAATATCTGTTGATTATTGTGCCTTTTTGTCTCTGTGATGTCACTTATACCATAGAGTACTTGACCAAAACATTGTGTCTATAATTACATCTATAACAACCAAGATGAGAATGATAGTTTGAAATAACTAAAGTATTTTGACAATTACTCATCTCAAAATATGAAATACAAAATTATCAAAAAGTAGTACAAACCAAATGCTAAGACCGTCTGAGATTGAATATAAAGGCTGCTAAAATACACCACTTTAGGACAGTGGTGTAGTGGGTATAGGAATTGGTTAAACATGTACTACTGGTTGTGTGTTCAATTCCTGGATCAGGTAGTGAAACACACCAGGTATGAACAATAACTGGCATCACATGGAAAAAATGACAATAATCCACAGGTATTCCATATTAGCTAAAAAAAAAATGAACACCTGATGATGGCTAGTGGGTACTTGGCTGAAACAGTGTGTCTATAACAAATGAGATGTGAACAATAGTTCAAAATAAGTAAATCATATTGACAATTACTGATCATCTCAAAAAATGAAATACAAAACTACAGGACTTTATTTAACTATATTCCATGTGGTTTTAAACAAATTTTGATGGGAAAAGTGACTATACAACAAAATGTAGAACACCAGAGATTTTGGGATAAACAAAATGAACAAACACTGAGGGTGGGATTAGAAATCTTTAACCCTGAATTCCTTCCAGAGAACTAAATGAATGGTTTGAATGAATACTGCTGCCATTTAGATAAGAAGAAAAGAGCAATGGACCAAAAAGTAATTGGCCCTGATCTGGCATCTCGTCTGCAGTCGATCTCTCACAGACGTGCCGTCACCTCCCTCTGTCTTTTTTCAAATACTTTCATGGCAACTGCTCCGATGAGCTGCTTTCGCTGGTTCCCAGACTTCATGAATTTAAGCATTAAACTAGTCTGGCATCTTGCTCTCACCCTTTCACTGTCGAAACTGTTAAATGTAGCTGTCTCGCACTTCTTGCCTGTGGAACTCCTTCCCCTATTTCTTGTTTCCCTGATAGCTATAATCTCCAACTATTCAAATGTAATGTCAATCGAATGTCTCCAGATGTCTGGATCTATCCCCTACCTATCCTTCTCTTCATCTTTTCCTCTATCACTCCTCTTTGCTCTCACTCCAACTCTCTGTAACCCCTTGCATACTAGTGGCCTCCCGCCTTGCTTGGGGTGAAATGCTTAAGAAAAAAAAAATTACTTAAAAGGCCTGGCAAAAATTGCTACAATTTGGCTGATTCGTTCACCAAGTTTACCAGATATTGTACTCTTGGATTCATATTTATTCTGGTCTTTCCAGAATTGTCCTAATGAGAACAATTTTAGTCCCTTGAAAATAGAGATAGTAGGAAAAAATGTGGAACTTTTTGTTCAGTTGAAAATTAAGAAAAAAAAAAAGAAGACTTTATTTTTATATAAGAAACTGAAAAAAAACCCTTTTTGTTACCAATATATTGTTTCTGTCTATATTTCTGAGATGAGGTATTATGTACATTATTTACATTATTCGGACTACTGTCCTCATCTTTGTCGCCATATTTATTACAACGTTTCAGCCGTTGTACACTTCCAACCACCTGAAGAAGGCTGGAGTGTACAACGGACGAAACGTAATAAATATGGCGACAAAGATGAGGACAATAGTCTGAATAATGTAAATAATGTAAATATATTGTTTCTTTTAATTTGAATTTAATTTTCAAAGGTTTTATAACCTCCAAAATATAACAAATGACATTTGTTACAAAATGTTCTTTTATTGTTATTGAGAATATTTTCTGTGAGAAAATATGTAACTACAATTTTATCTGAAGGTTTCATGTCCTCCATATCAAATACTGAAAATAAGTAAAAAGCATCAAAATAATTTAAAGTGAAGTTTGATTAATATTTAAGGCCAAATTGGATGTTAAAAATGAATTCTATATTTTTCAAGATTGTCAGATATAAGATCTGAAGTAATTTGAATGGTAGAATATTAACAATTTTTGTAAACCTTTTTTAATGTGCTGATGAATTTTAGAAAAAGATTTTTATCTAATTGAAAACATTGGCATTCTCAATAAAATACTAAATATGCCTTTTAATAATAGATATCATGAAATGTTCGAGTCCTCTGAAATTTAATAAATCACATCTGCACATTGTATTAAAAAATATCTATTTTTAATATTTACATCAAGAAAAATTATATCTATAATATTCATACCAATTAAACTTTTATATTTGATATGGAATGTTAAGCAATTGCTCATTTTACACCAGAGTGTGTGCACGTATGTAGGTGGGAGTATGATTAAACAACCCCCCAACTGATATATAGACACACCTACTTTACAAAAGGAAGAATCGGAGAAAACAAAAAAAGAAACACCACTTGACTTACTTTTTGACTATATCGGTCCTGATATGAAAGTGTCAATTTATACCTGATCATTATGACATAAAAATGTATAAAAACAAGTTTTCTAATTCCTGCTATACTAGAAATGCATTAGATATTCAAGTCTGTTACTTTTTATAACCCAGGATATTGTTTGTTGATGACAATATTGATAATTATATTAGAAAAGGAATTGTATAAAACAAAGGATATATTACGATGAAAACTGTTGACCATGGTATTTCTGGAAGATAATGTTTTTTAGGCAAGCAGTTTTTGTAATTACAATGTTATCGGAGAAGAGAGAATTATTAATAATAATAAATAAATAAATGAAATGATTGAGGCATTCCCATAAGGAAAGGTGTTGAGTGGGCTTAGGCAATTTTTTCACAGTATTGCCATTAAATCCATTTTAAACTGACCTTATGTCACATTCAGGTACGATGTGTTGCACTGAAAAATAATCCCTAATTTCATTAGGAAAATAATATTCATTAAAATGTTTTTTCTTTCATTTCATTCTCTCTCATACATAACCACTGACCTGAACAATGATTAAAAGTGTAATGTTTCCATTTTTCACTGGAGGTAACATTGTCAGCATTTGAAACCATTGGTGATTTTTCCCTAAGGAAGATCATACATGTAAACATCTTTTGTTTCAGAAACAGGAAACGTCAATGATAATTATTTTTCTCTAGAGAATAAATATATTTCTTCTTTTACACATATTTTTGTATTTTCAAATTAATAAATTAGAAATGAATCGCACACAGCATCATGTGTTTATCACGCTGTCATCAGTGACAATATTTTATACGAAGACTTCAGTTTTTGTTTTAATTATCGAAGGAATCTTTTCTTTAAAGAAAAAAATCGACATTTCTCTATTTCTAAGGTACATGCTTATGTCTTTTGTTAGGGAAATGGCTGCAGTATCTTTAATGCCAAAATTACTTTTTTTTAGTAGTGCAGCCCCCATGTACTTCATGCAGCCCCCAGCTGCTTGAAAAATTGACCAAAGAATAAGCAAGGGGAGAAGAGATAAATGCGTGCCTTTCCCAAGGTTATTT
Source organism: Acanthosepion esculentum (assembly GCA_964036315.1). Lineage (NCBI taxonomy): Eukaryota > Metazoa > Mollusca > Cephalopoda > Sepiida > Sepiidae > Acanthosepion > Acanthosepion esculentum. Next base: position 4,605,763 of record OZ038498.1, on the reverse strand, counting down.
GCCAGACAGTGAATTATTTACATTATTTATATTTAAATTATTGGCCTCATCTTTGTTGTTATAAATCATTCAAATATAAATTGTGTAAATAATGATAACTTCTCATCCTAGAAATTCAGATGAAAAAAAACTGAGTATAAAGAAACTTGACTGGGATTCGAACTCTACTCTCTGACTTCTCATTCTGAGCTGCTATCCATTACACCACCTGCACACCCAAGTAATATATAATACTTTTAATATATCTTTTATCTATTAGCTATAGAATATAAGGTGGTGTTGAAAAGTTTTTTGCTTGCCCCACTACTCAATATCTAATCAAATGACAAAACATCTGAATTTTAGGGAGAAACTCTTTTTTGTTGAGTCTGGATCTTTTCAGTAGCATTTTCATTTAATAGTATAGTTATAGATGTTAATTTTTTAATTTCAAATATATAAAGATTACCTTGGTTGCTAAGAATGACAAAATCTCAAAAGAGAAGATTATTATAATAATTCTTTATAATATGTTAATATAAGATAAATAAATAAAATATAATATAATAATATATAATATGAATAAATATAAATAAAAATATATAAAATATAAATAAAAATATATAAAATATATATAAATATCAATATATATAAATATCAATATATATAAAAATATAAATATATATAAATAAATTTATATAAAAATTATAAAATATATATAAAAATATAAATATATATAAATTTATATAAAATATATATAAAAATATAAGTAAATATATATATAAAAATGTAAATATATATATAAAAATGTAAATATATATAAATGTAAATAAACATATATAAAAATATAAATATATATAAATAAATATATATAAATATATAAAAATAAATTTATATAAAAATATAAGTAAATATATATATATAAAAATGTAAATATATATAAATAAACATAAAAATATAAATAAATATATAAAAATATAAATAAATATATAAATATATAAAAATATAAAAATAAATTTATATATATATATATATATATATATATATATATATATATATAATTATAAATATAAGAATTGTAATTATTACATTTTGATTGGTAAGAATGACAAAAGAGAAGATTATTATAAAGGGGTTTCATAGCTTTTAATAAATTCCTTTTAATAAAACCTGTTTTTTCTTTCTATTTTAGCTATGCCTTTAAATTTTAAAGCTAGTCAAGGCTTGTACACATCTGAGCAGCTTGAAATAGCACTAACCCTTTATCTTTTTGTCCCACGGGCTTACGCGCACCTGCAAGAAATGCAAATTACTCTACCGTGCCCAAAGACTTTACAAAGGTGAGATAATCTTGTTTGCAATTCATCTTGTGACTATTTTTATTTTTAATGTACTGACACAAAAAATATAGTGAAAAATTTTCTTTTAAAATAAAAACAAAAATATATTTATACTCTTCAGTTAAGTGCCACACGTGATACATGCTTGGGTGATCATGTATCTTTCAATACATGACTGACGAGGCAAAAGATTTTTCCCACATTAGGTTGCCATTTCTTTCTGTGGTAGACTGGTTGCCAATCAAAGCTAAAGAACCCAGTCTGTCCTGCTATTCAACCCATAGCTGGGGGAGAAGAGCTGTATTCATACCTTTCCCAAGGGTATTTGTGCGTAAATGAATATAAGAAACATGGCTGGGATTCAAACTCAGCTCTCCGAGTTCTCATCATACTCACAGAGATGTTTAGATAGAAAATTCCTTTTTGCCTTGGTGTGATATAGATTTTTGTCTTATGTCGGTACACCATGGAAAGCAGTAGTGTGTTCATCTTGCAAGCCTCTCGTAGCATTTCTTCCTCGCTGTCATTACTTTTGGTGTAGTTTTCTGTGCAAGTATTTTGTCTCACAAATATCTTTGAATAAGTATATAACTGATTTCCTGGAACTTTTTGCTTGAGTTTTAAATCTGTTTTTTCTTTTTTTTTTTTAACCACTCAATGGTCTGCAAGCAGTTCCACTTGGTCTCTGAGACTGAAATTGATTTCCAAGTAAAGAATGTTATCTTAGGTAGATATTAACAAAGTTATCTAATTTCACAACCTGTGGATTCAGCTTAAAGCTTATAACAGTTCTTTAAACATAGTATATTTAGGCAGCAATTGTCTGTTTAAAGACGGTTTATGAAACAGAATAGATGGTTTATATCTGTTCTGAGTCCCTTTGTCTGTTTCTTTTGATGTCAGATGGAAATTTGGAAAAAAAGAAGAAAGTCTTCTATGTATTTTTGTCGAAAGAAAGTAGTTTTGAGATAGCTGGTAGAATGTTTATGATGATCAATGCCGTTGAAAGTGCTTGGAACATTACACACAATTTCGGCAAGTTCTTTTATGAGTTTCCACCGAATATCAAATCACTTATTTGAGACTAGGAGAAACTCACTGAAATCCTCAACAGGTATTCCATGTCTATTCTATTTAATAAAACATGTTTAAACCCAAGTTCTTGTAAATTGCTTCAGATAATATGCGGGCATGTAATGGATAGTGTCTCATGATGAAAAATTGGAGTAGAACAAGAACAGTCTACTCCTCAGTTAGCAATTTCATGTAGGTTACCCAGATTGGCATACACTTGATAAAAGCTGTGGAGGGCACAACAGCTGAAATGTTGTAATAACAACAACAACAACAAAGATGAGGGCAATAGTCTGGATGTAAGTAAGTTTGTAGATTATTATCACAAGAATGAAATTAGAATTGGCTTATGGACACATTACAGTGAAACACCGATGCGATCACCAAAGTTAAGCAATATTTGAAACTGTGCAGATATGTCTGTTTCAAGAGTCATAGAAAGATTTGTGCTTAAAAGTCACTATTCAACTTTGCTTGACCACCGACACGCTTTGTGGCCAAGAGGTTTAAAGTATGCCAGATCTAATAACGGTTTCCACGAGGGAAACAGAGGTTTGAATCCTGCTGGAGAGTGCATATTTTAGCATAATAAGATTTCTCAATATCTGTCTATATTTCTGAGATGAGGTATTATGTACACTTCATTTTTGTCGCCATAGTCCGAATAATGTAAATAGTGTACATAATACCTCATCTCAGAAATATAGACAGATACTGAAGGGTCGAAACGTTGTAATAAATATGGCGACAAATATGAGGACAATAGTCCGAATAATGTAAATAGTGTACATAATACCTCATCTTAGAAATATAGACAAATTAATTTTAATACGACCAAAACAAAACTCCTCTCTAGTAATTACCTGAAAGACCCTTTTTTTTCGACCACTGGGGTAGACTGTTTTAGTTTCATGTGCCATGTTTAATGGATGTCAGTTATCAGTTATCTCCTGTTAATTTACCTCTCCAAGTTCTCCACTGCCTTAACTAGGTACTGAACTCACAACTTTTTGGGTCTTGTCACTGGATCTAACCAACACCTTTATCCACTGTGTGTTCTCAAATATTCAGATTGGTAGACAAAATTAAATAAATATGCTTTTTAATAAATAAATGAGGCGTCTACTCAAATATGAGTATCCACTAAAAATAATGTTTAAAGTGATAAAAATATATCGGATTGATAAATAAAAGATCCATTACCTTGGAGATAAATCTGCAAATGTAGACAGTGAAGAAAGGTGCGGTGGCAACTGCGAGAGCGACAATGGCGGAGGAGTATTCGTAATAATAATGACAGCGAAAATATGTTAGAAAGTGATATTGAAGTTGTATTTAGAAGTGGGGCTCTCTTGGCCCGTGGAGAGAGTCATCTAATGGTGCGGACAAACCTCACTTTACTACACCCCATACAACCGCTTGGCCATCCCGCCTTGTGCACTCTTCAGCCACTGACCCTTTTGGCCCGTCATATTCTAATTTCCTACTTATCTCCTTTAATATTGACCATCGTTTCTTTCCGCCCTGCCCCCCACATCTCCTTTTACTTACGCCATTGACTTATTCGTTTCCTCCGTCTCCAGCTTTCATCTGTCGTGCAGGAAGAAAACTGAAGAACGTTTATTGGCGGTTCGATTTCGATTGAGGTTATTGATGAATTTATAACGATTTATTTCCTACGAAATCATACGCTTACATGGACGCCTCCTTCTTTTGGCCGTCCGTCCGGTCGGCTTGCCTACTTTCTTTGCAATTTTACGTGCCCGCCGCCACTGAATACTGAATGTAGAAGAAGCATTTCTGCTGCCAACAGTTTCACTGTCTGTATTTAAACGCTAGTAGCTTTACCCAGCCTCGTCTGATTTAAATAGCAGTTCAGGTACGTCGCAGGTTCGAATTCTGTCAGAGAGCACACATTTTATTTTAATGAGATTGCTCGAATATTCATGCCAGTTGACGAAAATAAATAAGCTTCTACTCAAATATGAGTATCCACTAAAAATAATGCTTAAAGTGATTAAAAATCTGTTGGGTTAATAAAAAAAAAATCCATCTGAAACTAAAATTAAAATTAAATGCAAATTTTTAAATTAAAATATTTTATTTTCTCATGCCATTTTATTTTACTTTCAGTTGGTTATGCCATACAGATGGTTCTCCTGGCTTTCTGGAACAAATATTCTCCCTTCTACATGAAAAGGTCAAAGGTGAACATGGTTCCCAATTTAATTCTTGCTCTCTTCTCATGGAATGCATTCCTCTCAGAAAGGGAATGCATTGGGATGATTCCTCTGGGAAACTTAGTGGCTATGTTGATTATGGTTTCAAGCTGAATTCTAGTCTGGGGGACAATCAGGCTATTGCTTGCCAAGTATTGGTTCTAATGGCTGTTGGCATAACAGGGCATTGGAAACTGCCTCTCGGATATTTCTTTCTTGATGGGCAACCATTAGATGTCTTGGGAGAGATTGTTAAAAATGCTTTTCTTTTGCTTGACAGAATTGGGGTTTCAGCCATTGCTCTAGTGCTGGATGGCCTCACAGCTGATCACAAGTTACTGGAAGTTTTGGGTGGATGTGTTACTCCAGGTAAACTTAAATGTACATTTCCCCACCCTTCTGGTTCTGGGGAGGAAGTTTTTGCTTTCTTTGACGTTCACCACTTGTTACTGCTTACGAAAAATACTCTCGCTCAGAACAAAGATGTACACATCCCAAATCATGGCATTGCCTCTTGGGAGCATATCATTCGCTTGAAAAAGATCCTGGATGAACCCAGTCCTTGTTCAGTGACCAAATTAAATACAAAGCAACTTTTTCATCGTCAGAAAGTGAAAATGCAAATATCAACTGAACCAATAACAGCATCTGTGGCGAATACACTACAGATTTTACGAAATGGGAAGACGCTCGGGTTTCTGGAGTCAGAAGGAACTGAAGTCTTCATCAAGCTTTTTGATCTTCTATTTCAGATCTTCAGTTCTCAAAATCTTTATGCCAAAGGTTATCGAGCTGTCATGACATTGCAGCAATTCAGTTTTATCCGTGGATTCTTAGACTTTGCTGAGAAGACTCTTGGAGCCATGAAAAATAGTGCTGGTGAAAAAATAATCGAAACCAAAAACAACTTATTTATTGTGGGTTTTCTTTTGAATATCCAGAGTCTCCGTCAAATATGTGAGCAATTTTTGGTAACAGAAAAGCTAAAGCATCTTCTGATGTTCAAGTTTCAGCATTTTCATCTGAAGTCTTTTGTTTCCTGCCTGCAGAGTTACAGCAAATACCATGATGCCTTACTTACAGCACACCAATTCCAAGCCAATTTCAAAGATGTCCTGGAAATCAGTGTGGGAAAAGTAACCTTTCTTATGGATATATTTAGCCATAGAGATACAAACCTTGTCAGTATCACAAATAGTATGGATCACAGGAATAGTCATATTATTACATTTATAGATAAACAGCTTAGTACTGATTTCAGAGCCAGTGGGTTTCAGATGAAAAACTTGTTGAAGCTCTCAAGTTTAGTTGATGATGTGATTGTATTCTGGGCTAGGAAAATGCTGTTGCGATTAGCAAAGTCATTAAAGTGTCTAGACTGTTTAGAAACTTGTGTCGATAAAGTCAGCGTTGTGTCTGGCCAGATTATGATTATGAACAGTGGTCTGTTACAACTTCAGGGCAATTGGGGTCTGGTAGCACCATCTTTGGACTTTCTTACAATTCTGAGGACAATCAGAACAGTCTTGAATGCAATTCTGACTGAATCTGGGTCCGTTGACAATGGAACAGAGGACAAAAGAAAACAAATTGAAATGAAAGTTTTAGAAACTGTTCGACCAAGCTTCTTTGTTAGGAATGCAGAACACATGCTGGAAACTGCATCTGGTCTTGACAATCACTTATTTGCTCTAATAAGGTTAATCTGCAAAGAATACCTTTCATTGTGCGGACAGTGATTATCTGCAGTGTTACTTATTTAGGTTTTTGTCTTACATTTAATTTTTTACTGTGAAGCTGGTGGTTGTTTGCCTGCATGAATCCAGTCAAACAGCTGGATCCTGGCAGCTGAAAATTAATGTCCAAGAGTAAGTTGACTTGAAAATGAAAAACGGGGAATATGCGATGCTGACCTCTCTAACGATCACATTCCGTTTTGAAAAATTAAACTTAAAACCATATCATGTTGAAACAATGGTTCTTGTACGATCACCAAAGTTAAGCAACATCACATCTAGATTGGTGACCATTTGGAATACCAGGTGATGTAAGCTTGGCTGTGTGGGTGGTTTAATAGATAATGGCTTGGAATTGGATATCAGAAAGCCGAGTTCCAATTCCAGTCAGGTTCATTATAGTCACTTACATGCAGATATCCTAGGGAAAAGTATAAATCCATAATTAATAGGATTTGTATCAGTAAATCATTATTGCAAAACAATTCTTACAAATATTTTTTGGCTTTAAATAACATGCAAAATGTAAAGCTGTAAAAAAAAAAAAATCATTCCTTCTGAAAGATTAGCCAGGGTTAAATCTAAGTAAAATAAACAACAGAATAATTTAATAAAATTTGGAAATCCCACTTGGGTTGTGAGATTAAACTAGAAGTGGCTAATTGGGCTGAATTTGAAAGCCCAGGACGATTAAATTTTAATTGGGCTTTCTTCTTAGTGGATACATTTAGCCCAGAAAATTTTACAAGTTGCAAGTAACAAAATTCAAAATTTAATAGTGTTATGTTTTCAGAATTTTTATATTTTTTTTTAATCATTTCACCCCAAGCATGATTGGAATGTCACTAGTACACATGGGCGGGGGGGTTACAGGGAGTGAAAGTGAGAGAAAAGACTGAGTATACAGAGATTGAGGAAAGGACAAAAGATGAACTGGATTCAAGAAGATAGAATTAGTCCAATATAGCAACACTGGATTACACCCGTGATATCACTGATTTTTTTTTTTTTATATAAATTAATCTGACAAATGTTAAATGCTCATCATTTTTTCCATCTAGAATCATCAGTTTCTGAAATATTCATGTTGTATCTGAACCCCCCCTCCAAAAAAAAAATAAGATAAAATAGTATATTTATCTTCTTGAACAATTTGCATTATTTTCTTTTGTCATTTTTAATTTTTAAATCATTTTTCACAACAGTTCCACTAACTGAAGATATTCCTTTGTTGTTATTTTACAGACAAATCCTTGTAAATAAACATTCAATCATAAAGTTGTCTTGTGTGCATCTAATTTTTTTTTTTTTTGATGATAAAATTCTTTCATAATGTCTTTGAAATGACAATTGGTTTCTATAAATCTAAAGAATTCCTAATGGCTTTGATCATATCTGCTATACTGTTTTTATAATTACTATGTATAGCTTCAAAAAGACTTACTACTGTGAAAATCAAAACTTAGGTATTTAGAGTATAGTCCTACATTTCTAAATGTTTTATTGATTAGTAGTTTTGGTAGTGTTTTCTATGTCACCTCCTGGAATTTTCCATATCCACAAGTGTCTTGGATGTTCTTCAAACCAGGTGTTGGTTATTACTTGTTCATTTACTGTGCACTACCTTCATAGCAAAATGTCAAAGAAAGCAGGTGTAAATGAATGCAGATTCTATTGGGTAATGAAGTTGGTGAGCCACATATTTTATCATTACGATTCTAATGAACAGATCTTGAAGCAGAATTAAGCTAGAAAGTATTATTCAAGACATAAGAAGAAATGCTATTTTTAAGATCAGAATGCTGGTTTTCATAGAATGCATAAAAACATTTAATAATATTCGACATAAAGAGCTACTTGAAATACTAGAAAAGCTTGATTTGCTTGTGAAAGTTATCTAAGCTATACAGTGAAATGATCCTAAGAGAACTAGATGACTCTGGTGAACAGCCCTGTAGAAGCAAGCGAGCCAGTGTGGCTTGCATCTGGTGCATAGGAAAATAAGGGTCTTACCTTAACATGCAGCACGTGACATCGGCAAGTTTGCTCCATGAAAATGGCATTACTCTCCCGTCTAGCAATTCTAGCAGTATGTGCAGTAATGAGAGTTTTTTGCACAGTTTGGCATGCTTCCACCAATAGCAAGTCGTGTGCTGATTGGTCGAACTGGAGGAGGCTATTTGCCTGGGTAACTGAGAATAAAAGTGAAGAACGCTGATTGGTTGGTCGACCACGGTGTTGGCCTGATAAAAGAGGGCTGAAGCAGTGAAAACGGAAGGCAGGAAGGATGGGTATATGTGGTGACGTGTTCAGAAAGCAAGAACGGCGAATGGAACCAGCGCTATCTTGATTTGTACAAGTGACGTCATAGCAATACAGACTTATTTAAACTACAATGACCTACCAGGATTTATTATTTTTGGACATAATCTTAGTAACATGAGATATGTGAATGATATTCTCTTGTATGGGAGACTCTGAAAAAACTGAAAGAACACTTAGACAAAGTACGAATGGAAAGCAAGAAAAAAAAACTGTTGTAAGAAGACAGAATGCATGGTTGTCAGCAAAAGAGGGAGTCAAGTGTGAGCTACATAGTGGGGATGTTAAAATCAAGCAGGTGTAGAAATTTATCTGGGTAGCAGAGTAAAATAGGGTGGAAAATGTATCCAAAGGTGTATATGAATGGTGGAAGATGTCTTCCAGAAAGTATTAAGAGATAGGAAAATGTCCCTAGAAACAAGGAAAATAATTTTGAATGGCTATGTAAGATCTAATCTTCAATATGGCAGTGATTACTGGACAACTTCCTTGAAGATGAAGAAGAGACTGAAAGTGACAGGGATAGTTTAGCCAACAAATGCTGAGAATCTCATGGACAGAACATGTGACAAATGAGGAAGTTTTACAAAAAATAAGAACTTCAAAGAAACTGATAATTACAATCAGAAAGAGACAGGTGACATTTCTGGGATGGATAATGAGGAAAGAGGGCTTGGAGAATTTGATACTCACAGAAGATATTGAAGGCAAAAAAATGAGTAGCCTACTCAACGAGTATGAATAGCTGGCAGAACAGGGAACAAAACTTACTTAGAGCAACCAGAGACTGGAAGTCATCTAGAGCCACGATCACATGGCGTGTAAAAGAAGAAACCTTATCAATCGCAATATAAGCTGAAGCTGTCAACATCAATCAAGTTTGGTTTTGTTTCTTTGTTCTTCATGTTGGTTTGTGATGATCTAACCTGAGATTTTAATATTACGGGTACTTCTATGATTTTATGGATGCACAGTGGAGTAATGAACAGAGCTGAGTTCGAATTCCAGTCAAATCCATTACATTCAATTACGTGCTAATACCCTTGGGAAAGGTATGAATCTTCGTCTTCTCCCCACCAGCTATGGGTAAATAGCAGGACAGACCAGGTTCTATAGCCTTGGATGGCAACTGGTCTACTGCAGAAAGAAATGGCAACCTATTGCGGGAAAAAATCTGCCTCGTCAGTTATGTATCGAAAGATACATGATCGCCTGAGAGTGTATCACGCATAGCACATAACTGACTTTTCTCTTCTGTTGGCATGGAAGGGTTCTCCGTTGCTATAGTACCTTCATAAGGATTGTTTTTTCTCTAGATTCTATACATTATGGTGAAGAACACGTTTTTTTTGTCCTGTCATTTCTTTTATTTATTTATTTAAAAAAAAATATTTTTTCTTTTAAAAGTTAACTTTCTTTATTTTTAATACCACGTCTGTTCATGATGTAGGCGATCACAGTTTTTCACAGATTCGTTATTATCTGTAGGCTTACGGCCATAGATCACTGAAACACCGGTTCCCGTACAATCACTGGTTAAGCAACATCGAGCCTGGTCAGTACCTAGATGAGTGACCGCTTGGGAATACCAGGTGCTGCAAGTTTGGATGTGCAGTTAGTTTAGTGGACAACAGCTCGGAACTGTTAATCGGAGAGCCGAGTTCTAATTCTTGTTAGGTTCGTTATATTCACTTACTCGCAAATACCCTTGGGAAAGGTATAAATCTACCTCTTCTCCTCCCAGCTATGGGTTAATTAGTAAGTCTTGTATCACTAAACCATTATTATCTAAAAAAATATACTTACAATCTAAAAAAAATTTTCTGGTTATAAATAACCTGAAACGGGTTGATAAGCCGTAAAAACGAATAAATCAAAATTGATTATCTTTGAATTACTGCAAGTTCTTGAGAAAAATACTGGAGTGGTTTTCCGTTACCAATTTTTAATTTCCGGAAAAGTCCCTTTCCTGTATTAGCTACTACCAAGGCTAGAGAGCCCAGTCTACCCTACCTCTTTATTTAATTTTGTAAACCACAAAATATCTTCTGGACAACAAATTTAATACTTAAGATAAACTAGTTTGTCTTTTGCTTCTTAAAGTTTCTATCATCACTAATCTATTCAGTTTTATACTTTAAAAATCAATTCACCCCCAAGAAAAGCGATAATTCCACTGAAATGGGCCACTGGGAATGAAAGAGATTGAAAAGAAGTTTAGAATGAACCGGAAATCCAATCCTAAACAGTGATGAAGACATAAACCTCTTCTCTTGGTCAAAAGACCGAGGAGGGGTATGAACCGGGCGATTTCCGGGGGAGTCAAAAGTGCATACAGTAATAACGGTGTCAAGAGAGTAACACTACTTTTAAGAGACCGTTCTTTTACGGGCACGCAGGTTAAACATTGCTGTAGTTTTTATATATTTTCACCTTAATATATTCTCTTTTAATTAAAATTTAAAAAAATTAATTAGAAATTATGGCCAGTCTCATTACGATGAACGACTAATACATTAAATGTGTTGTTTCGTAAAAGATCACCTTTGTGTTTGTATATTCTTTTATTTAAATTCCTAGATGTTTCACCTATGTATTTCTTGGGATAGTCACAGTCTATAGTTTATATAGCCTTAAATATGCTTAAACATGTTAATTGTTTTCGTTCATAGTTTGTGGCACTGGTAATAGTACAGTGGTTAACTTGTTAGTCTCTGAAGTTGTTGAGACACTTTGATCCTAGGCAAAGTGTACCTATCAGCAGAAGTGCCAAGCTATACGACGTAAATTATCTCTTCATTTTTACGGGTACTATGCAAGTAATAATATAATGGACGACGACAGACTCGAGTTTGAGCAAAAAAGTGGACAAGATCTTAAAATCTAGTTTTACTGGCTGAAGAGAATTTCAACCCAGAGATGATCACGAAATGCCCTCCCACTAAATAAACACGAACCTCAATATCTACACGCGGCCTATGTTTGCAAAAATAAAAACAAAAAATGTAATAACTCTAGATTTAGGCCAGGTATACAATGACTTTTAAAAAAAAAATATTTATGTAATGGCTAGAGTGAGGTGACTTTTTCGCTTTCCATCACACTGCTAAATTCGTCTGAAAAATTGTTAGTTTCATGGACGTTACAAAGGAGAATACTAAATTCAGCTATATTTTATGTTCCCCATTCTAAGGTATCTTATATCTAAGATAGAACACTAACTTTAGTTGTAACACCTGAGAAAGGAGAGCACTAAATTTAGTTGTAACATCTTAGAAAGGAGAAAACTCACTTTAGTTGTAACACCTGAGAAAGGAGAACACGAAATTTAGTTGTAACACCTTAGAAAGGAGAACACTAAATTTAGTTGTAACACCTTAGAAAGGAGAACACTAAATTTAGTTGTAACACCTTAGAAAGGAGAATACTTAATTTAGTTGTCACACCTTAGAAAGGAGAACATTTAGTTGTAAGACATTAGAAAGGAGAACTCGAAATTTAGTAAACACCATAGAAAGTAGAACATTAAATTCAGCTGTTAATCCATAGAAACAAAGATACGAAATTTAGTTGTAGCACCTTAGAAATGAGAACATTAAATTCACTTGTAAGACGTGAGAAACGGGAACACGAAATTCAGTTTTTCTCCGACCTCTTTTGTTACGCCACAATTACCAAAGTTATTTTTTTAAACAAAAAACCACTTAACTCTTTTCAATATTTACAGTGACTCAGATTGACTTTCTTTCCTTCCACTGTATGCTATTTAATTCTTTCTTTCTTTCTTTCTTTTTAATGCCATGTCCCTTCAGTACGTGGGCGATCACAGTTTTCCACAGATTCTTTATTATCTGTGAATCATCATAACCTCTTGAGAAGAGTTGGCTTGTTTTCTCTTGCCATTTTTAAATTGCGAGTAATCCTTTTTCCCGTTACCACCAAGGCTAGTGTGCCCAGTCTACCCTTGAGAACATTTTTAAATGCTACGTCTGTTCAGGAAAGGGAGATAACTCCAAGGCGAGAAGAAAAACACTAATCCTGTTTCCAATATACTAGATTCATTATTCATTTGATTCTCCAGGCACGGTCTGGTGTCGGGAGTACGTAGGTGACACACAGGAAATCGTCGCTGCTATTTCTGTCCTTCTCTCACAACAGACTAACGGACCAGATCTTCCTTCGGCCTGCTTTGAACTATTTTACTTAATCGTGTCTTTCTCTCCCTTTACTCTGACTACCCCTACCAACAGCCTTCTATCACGGTTCCTCCCACTCCCTTGTAATTGTCTCTACATCTCGACCGCGACTGTCTCCGACTGTCTTATATCTACATCACCACTGACTTTCCGTCATCCCTTAACGGCCGGCTTTCTCTGATTTCTTCTTTCTTTTATATGCCGTGTCCTTTCAAGACGTAGGCGATCATGGCTCTCCACTTCTTCCTATCCCTTGTAGCTGTCAATAAGTTTTGCCCCTTTGCTACTTCCCCCAAACCATATTTTGTCATCCACTCGCTCAAGCCCGCTAGGTATCTCATGTTTTGCTTTCCCTTGTCCCTCTGTTTGACCTGTGAGTATCGGATTCTCCAAGCCTTCCTTTCTCATTACGTGTCCCAGAAACTTCAGCTGTCTCTTTCTGATGTTAAGCATGCACTTCTTCCTTGCTTGCATCCTCTCAAAAACCTTATCGTTGCTCACACGCTCGGTCCATGATATCCTTAGCATCCTTCTCTGACTTACTTTAACCATAACTATATATTTTAATGGCATTCTGAACTCGAGAAAAGGTGACGTCTTTTGTCGAAGTTTCAGAAAAGTAATGGATTTTAAGTTTAATTGAAAAATGTAAATATTGTTTTGTTTAAGTAATATAATAATTTACTATAATTTGCAACTATTTTTTTTAAAATTTCATTTATTACATTGTCGGAGTTAACTCCTCCTTAATTCCCTAATTATTCACTAGGGTCGTTCTCCCTACACTATAAATACTGGGTGACTTCTCGCCTCGTTCTCTTTTTCATTTCTTCATTTCAGCGAACACCTCTACAATGTGAGATCTCGCAAAGATAGCGTTTCCCACTTGTGGGAAGACGCCATGAACATTATACACACATGCACGTACGTACGAACATTCACCAAAGAACAAACACAAATGTTCACACACACGCAAATGTTATTGTCTATGTCCCTTGTAAATCTTGTTGTTTAATACATATATTTGTTGACATATATATGTCGGTCTTGTTTGTTTGTCTTCTTTCATCTTCGGTTGGACTAAATTTGAGTCCGCCATTTTCTTGTAGTTGGACCTTTCTAGCAGGAAATAAAAAACGCACGCGTGTCCTAATCTAACAATACTAGCAAACAGCCACACGGTCCTCTACAACATATATTAGGATTTATTTATTTGAAGTTATATATGTAATATTTATTATTATTTCTTTTAACTTTTCCCACAGTTAGCGAGTTTTTCTGTTAAAAAACAGGAGCTTCTTCTCTCGTGTACCCACTGAAATAACATTTGCAGAAATAAGAAACATATATAGAATTAATACAAATAAAATGGCGCTCACAACTTTAGGAAAATGACGTATTTTGTCGAAGCTTCAAAAAATTAACAGATTTTAAGTTTATCTAAAAAATGTAAATATTGCTTAAAACTAAAATTAATAATTTGCAATTATTTTTTTATTTTATTTCTTTTATTAGTATTTCTTTCAACTTTTTCCACACTTACCTGAAGATCTTTTGTCGTATTTTTACTTTCTGCTTTTTCTTACCTAAATTTATATTTATCAACTTTGCATTTTCTACTGTCGTTCATTTTTTATCAATTGATAATTAACGTGTTAGTTCTGACAAAAAAAGGCAGTATGAATGATTTTATCTTTATGTTAAATAATGACTTCATAATCTCTGAGTGTTTTAGCCTTAAATCCTGATTTTGTGTTTGTGGTTTTTGTTTCTGCTGTCTTTTTCTAAAATTAACAAACTTTTCGTTATTCGTGTTTGTTTATTTATATACGTCCATTTCATAATTTGCTTTGCTTTCTGGTGTTGTTGTTTACCTAACGTTTTATTATATGTTTAAAAAAACTATTCATTTTTTGAGAGCTTCTAAAAAACGTAAATGTTTATATACGTACAGGATATATATTCCAAATGTTATCATAGCCAGGGGTGATGGTGGGGACAAGCTCCCACTGTCTATAAAATGCTCCCTTGGCATAAATCTCAAGAAGCGGCTGATAACTAAATTCAGCTCCAAGCTGGAGAATGGACAAAGGCGGAAAACTGGCACCTTATAACCAGCTGCATTTTCGATATTTGTGTTTGCTTATTTATGTAATTTCATGTCTTGCTTTCTAGTGTTTTTGTTTAACTAAATTTCTATTCAAAAAACGTTAATTTTTTGGTGCCTCTAAAACACGTAATGTATATAAAAATGTTTATATACGTACATGAGATTGTAAAAAATGTTGTCATAACCGGTGGGGGTGATAGTAGGGACAAGCTCCTACTGTCTATAGAATACATCCGTGGCATGCATCTCAGACAACTCCAAGCCGGTGAATAGGCGAAGGCGGAAAACTGGCGCCTCATAACCAGCTACTTCGGTGAGATGGATCTCGATAGCCCAGTAAAACAGTCCATTCAGGGTAAGGAAAACCCTGATTTTATACCTCCGCTGCATTGCAGTCATATCCAAAATGCCATGGGAATAAATCCAGACAGAAAACCCGGAGTGGAACAGCGAAGGTGGTTGGCTGTAAACACTGACAACTTTCCAGCCGTCCTCAAATGTAATGACTTGTATTTCTTTGGTTCTTGCCGATACGACCGAGAGGCGGGGGCATGTAGTCTGGGCGGCGCACGCTTTCCATATACCATTGCTAGTTTAGAAAAAGGAAAACTGTGAATTAAAACCACCCGCTGCCTTGTAGGTCTTACCTCTTTAATTTATGAGAGGAGTGATGGAGTAACTTCAACATTCCCGGTGCAAAACGAACCAGCAAGCCATTGCAATATTCTGTCTTGGATGTCACCATGACCTACAATTGTGAAATGGAGAGAGAGTGGTGACAACAGCGACGCAAAATGAGCTAACTGAATAAATGATTTATGAATATAAACCCCAAATCGGGATTTCCTACCTTCCGAACGAGTGTCACTTTATCCTGAAAGTTTTCATTTATTTATTTCATTTCCTCTCCCTCCCTTCTTGTGGACTGCAGGTGGTTTCTTTTATAGACTTTACTGCTGATCATAAAAACACCAGTTGCTTCAGACTCAAATAATATCATTTACAATCCACTTTACTTGGTGAATTTCCTGACTAAGACCAGTGGGTATGGAGTCTTTTTCAAATATTTCATCCCAAACAAGGCAATAAAGCCACTAAGACATAAGGGGGTTACTGACTGTGAAAGAATAGGAGAAAAAGAAAACATTATTAAGGAGAGACAACAATAAAAGAATACGGAAGATGACGATTGAAATTACAGTTAAACTTTTGAAGATCAATGTTAACTGGAAATCTAGAAGCCGAAAGAGAGTTTCACAAGTGACAAGTGCGATAGATGAAACTGCATGTATAGAAATTACGGTTTCCTCTGGCTATTTTAACTGTTAAATGATGGGACATAGCTGTCAATCTAGTATTGCGGTTAAATTCGTAAAGTCAGGGTACCAAAGAGGAAATCTAATCTGAACAATAAATAATTAATTGTAAAACAGGAAGAAAGGGATTTTGTTACTAGTCAGGAATTAATAGAAGTATTACAAAAAGAATATGATTATTGTATGTATAATTGGGAATTATTTTACTGTAGAAATACAATTGCTAATTATTTGTACGTAAGACTTAATCTTCCGTGTCATTCAAGTCCAGCAGTATCGAGCCTGGTCTGTACTGAGCTGGGAAACCGCTTGTTAAACACTGGTTACTGTAAGTAACCAACTACAATTCGAAATATTTTTCGGTTTTAAATAAACCACAAGCGGTTGATGAGCTGTAGGAAAAAACAAATCAATCAACTTCCGTATCATATGCATGAGTACAATTAAGCTGGTTGTCTGCACAAGCGCAGTAAGCTGATTCAAATCGTAAATGTTGTTCAAGAACTTTTACACCTAAGAGAAGTCAACCCATGAGGACATCATATTGCTATATTAGCTATTAGGTTGGTGCAAAAATAATGTCGTTTTCTCACATGAAGTTGAACGTCAAAAAACGACATTATTTTTGCACCAACCTAATATGTCTGCAACATTTGGAAAATCCTACTTCAGTTAATTGAAAAGTTCAACTCATTCACCGCATTCCTAGTCAATGTTATAGACTTAGATCAAAGTATATCATTTTTTTTTAGTTAATTGTATTAAAAATGTCACCTGGTCTCCACATTAATTTTATAGACTTAGATCAAAAGTCATAACTTACATTTTAGTTAAATGTATTAAAAAAGTTTCTGCATTTGTGGCGGATGTCGATTAATATTCTAATTTCGCAAATCCAACAAATAGAGGAGTACCAGTTTGTTTACTCATTGGATCATCGGAAAAGCGGTTTTACCCTTACATTTTAAGTGAATCCAACTAATATGGATGCATTTGTAATTCCGCCTAGCCAGAAAAAGAAAGGTTAACGGCCAATACTTTATTGGCTGATGTTAGACTCTCTCACGTGATTCACGTTTATGATTACCTGATCTTATAGTTCTTCAGTTGTCTTTGTGACAATTCTCATTACTTGTCGGTAGAACCACATCACTTTGACTTCAAATCTCTTTTTATCAGGAGATTACCCAGTTTTCGTTGTCACATAGGAGGATAAATATTACAGAATGATTCACCTCTCTTTTCTTTGATTTCAAGCATATTTTCCTGTCTCTTTATACTTTGCTTAATTTCTGAAAGGCACTTCCACTATTCCTATGCATCTTCTGGTTTATTTAATGTATCGTAGGCTCTCTATTGTAAGGTTGGCAAGATCGTTTTTCGCTGACAAATTTGCTTCTGTATCTGTTCCGATAGTTTGGTTCCGTAGTAACACAAATCTTTTTCATCTGTATGCCGTGTCCACTCAGGACGTGGGTGGTCATGTCTCTCCACAATTTCTTAAATTGCTCATTATTCACATGCTCAGTCCATGGTATTCTCAGCATCCTTCTGTGGGATAACATTTCTTTTGCTTCAAGTCTCTTCGTCTCTGAGAAGATTGTCCAGCATTCATTGCCTTATAAGAAGACCGATAACAGTTTAGTATTGTATTTGTTGTTTCTAACGAGATTTTCCCATTTCTTAATACTTTGCTTAGCTTTTGGAAAGCATCATCCGCCATGCCAATGTGTGTCATATTTTCCGTCTTCTGTTAAGACATTTCTCTGATATTTAAATTTTCGCACTTGATTGATTTCAGTACCTCCACTTTGTAGTTCGCTGTTCCTCTTGCTGGCAACCATACAATCTTACAATTCATAGTTAGTCCTTTCTTCTCCCTTTCTTTTACTATAGCGTTCCTGCAGTTTTCTTTCTGTGTTTGTTATAAATACTATGTCATCTGAATATCTTATATTGTTAAGATTATGTCCATCAATAATAAATCCTAGTAGAACTTTTAGTACTCTCAGGAACGGCCTTCTGTAAAGGTTAAATAAGTCCGGTGAGAAAACACATCATTGTCTTACGCCCCTTTCTATTAAGTTTATTAAGCAATTGGTTTCTGTTTAGTGGGTTATGTATTTGCCTCTAGCATCAGCGGTCAGTGTCCAAGCCTGAGTAAATGCCCATATTTCGAATGCTGATTCTCAAGGCAAGTCTACTCCTGTTGTGCAGCTCAATCTTTTATTACTTTCCATATTTAGATTTGATCATTACTAAGCGAAGTTTATTAAATGCTGTACGCCATTATTCTTGAGTTAACGCTGTCTGCTTCCATTCTTTATGGTTGAGATCTTATAGAAAATATCGTCTCTGTACAAAACATGCAAATGAAGTAACATTTTTTTCTTGCGTGTACCAGTTTGCAATATAAATTTCGTAGCAGTAACAAGAAACACCTGTGCAGAAAAAAAGGCAGTGATAGTAATTTACTTACTTAAGGGGTGACTTTGTTTATAGTTTGTCACTCCCTTTCATCAGCGGTTTGTCATTTTTCCTTCATTATTTACTCGCTGTTCTTTCTTTTTTTCTTTACTTTCTTTCGTTCTTAACTCCTTTTTAACCCTATTGTATACTCATTAAATTTCTTTCTTTCTTTTTCCCATTTTCTTTTTCTTTCTTTGTCTTTTTCTATTTCTTTCTTTACACTTTTCCTTTCTTTCTTTCTGTTTTTCTTTCTATATCTTTTCTATTTCTTTCTTTATTCTCTTCCTTTCTTTCTTTTTTCTATTTTCTTTGTCTTTTCAAATTCCTTTCTTTACTATATTCTTTCTTTTTCTTTTTCTTTCTTTACTTTTCTTTCTTTCTTTCTTTGTCTTTTTCTATTTCTTTCTTTACTCTTCTTTCTTTGTCTTTTCATATTTCTTTACTCTTTTTGTTTGTTTGTTTCTTTCTTTGTCTTTTTCTATTTCTTTCTTTACACTTCTTTCTTTGTCTTTCCATATTTCTTTACTCTTTTTCTTTCTTTACTCCTTTTCTTTCTTTTTTTTTCATATTTCTTTCTTTCTTTCTTTCTTTCTTTCTTTCTTCATATTTCTTTCTTTCTTTCTCCTTAATTTTCTCTCTCCCTCAACTTAGCTTTTATCTTTTCTCGGCCCACCTCGGCCCACGCATCTCCTCGCCACCTTTCTATTCCTGTCCAACAGGTTTATCCGCCATCATGTGGCTTAGTCGAGATATATTTACATCACCCAACAGTTGTTCTGGAGTTCAACAACACTCTCCCTTTAACAATAAATCCATTTATCAGTTCCCCCCTCTCTCTCTTCCCCTCTCTCTCTTCCCCTCTCTCTCTTCCCCTCTCTCTCTTTTATCTACTCTTTCTTTACATTTCTCTTTATTTTATTGTATTTCTTTTTGTTCAACCTCCTCACTATATTTGTGCAGAAAGTAAAATCCTTCTTTCCCATTGCCCTCCGTTCACTCAACTACGGACAGATTTTGGGTGTCGGCACTCAGTGTACGATGATCAGTCAGGAAACAGGGCACACATTTTCCTGATAACTAAGTGAACAATAATCAGTAACCACTTCGAACAGATAATTTCAAATACCTAAGGATCCGTAATTGAAAGGTAAGTAACGGCTCAAAAGTGCCATCATTTTTTCCATGTTAAAAAATGCAAGTTTTTACATGTAACAAAGAATAAACCTGGAGACATCTCTATTATTGATATGGCGGTTTTTAGGACTGAATAGTCGAAACATTGAGGCTACAGACAGTATCTTTTTTTCTGGGGTTTTAATTAGCCCTTCCAAAAGCTGTGTAAAGCCATTTTAACTTTTTGTTATAGTCATTGAAAGATGGACGTTGTTTAAAGAATCAATAAAAAAATACTTCACGGGTAGTGTTTATAATGAAAAGAGTTTGCGTTGTCAACAAGAAGGAGTCTTTATTAAAATGGAAACCACTTTATTATATTTGCTAGCTTAAATCAACCCTAACGTAAGCCAATCGAAAATAATCTCTTCTCATGAAGTCTTACAGGATATTGATAATGACTTCAATACTCATTGGGGCCCGATTATTGCAATAATCGGGCCCCAATGAGTATTGAAGTCATTATCAATATCTTGTAAGACTTCATGAGAAGAGATTAACATGAGAAGAGTTTATTTTCGATAGGCTTTTCTCCGTTTAACGAAGTTTCGTTAGAAACACACACACACACACACACACACACACACACACACACACACACACACATATATATATATATATAAGCGATTTTTTCAAACAATATTAAGTATTTAAATTATTCTTAATAATTGTACTCATCAATTTTTATGTGAGTTCCTGGGTACTTGATTTGGCCTTCTGATCATTCACATTTCCCTTATCAACAATTGTGGCATGTCAGTGACAAGGCTTTTCTTTTTAAATTAAAATATTTGTCGGCGGAACAGGGCGCAGGGATGTAGATTGATGCCTTTCCCATGGGTATTAGTGAATACTAGCTGCTTCATCCGAAATTCGAACTCTGTTTACCGATTCCGTTTTCAGTGACGATAACCGTTACACTGGTTTGCACACATATTTTAGCCCCCATTTTTAACACACACACACACACACGCGCACGCACAGAGAGAGAGAGAGAGAGAGAGAGAGAGAGAGGCACACACGCATACAGAGGTACAGAGGCGCACACGCGCGTGCACACACACACACACTGACGCACATGCATACACACACACATATATATATACACACAGATATATATATACACACACATACACACACACATATATATATATATATGAATAAATGAATATATATATATATATATATATATATATATATATGAATAAAAGGAAAACTTATCTTAGGCGACGAGTTTCGTCCTCTGATAGACTTTTTCAAGGCAAATGTAAGGATTTTATTTTGCAACAAGTATTTATTCACAGAATTAAAAATGTTAGTTTTTCAATTTTTTGTAAATTTACGTGACGCTTATAAATATTCATCAGGGCAAAAGTCTCCATGAATTATGGAAGATGCTAAGCGACATAATTTAATGTCTAATAAACGAAAGTCAGTAAATGATGTTGAATATTTTTTATGTAATTGATCTTTAAATGATTTCAATATACAATAAATTCATGTATTATATATTTTTAAATAACATGCAGTTATGAATGTAACCGATTTCTTTTAATTTTTAACCTTTTTATAGTCATGTATATTGGCTTGGGAAGGGAGTAATTCTTTTAGGAAAGGAGACATTTGAAAACAAAAAACACCGCGACGCAGATTTATATTTTGATAAGATTCGAAATGTTGACAGCAATTAAAGCAACACTAAAAATATTATTTTTGTGATTCGTATAGAGAAATCATTGACCGTAAAAATATTTACCAGCGGATGAATCAACGTTTTAAGCAGAAAGTTTTTCCTCTTACGCTTCAGAGATGATTTAGACATTCCGAACTTCACAGTTGGATGGAAATGTTCCTTTCTTTTTTTTTTGGAGGGGGGAGTAGTGGGTGAACTTATCCAATAAACAGTTTCTTCTTTTGCACTTCTCGCTTGTAGAATTGTCTTTCGACTTCTTGCTTCCCAGTCAAATTTCATCTTCAAAAAATTAAATGCAATGTCAATCGTTATCTTCTGACTTCTTAATTCTTGTTCTTTTATTGTTCTCCTTTCTTAAAGGTATTTTTTCTCATATTCTCTAACACTCAGTAATCACTTGCGTCTGAGTGGCTTTATTGCCTTGCTTGGGGTGAAATGATAAAAAGAAAAAAAAATAGAAAATTAAATCTGAATTAATGCCCCAGAATATGAAAGGCTGATATTTCGGGCTTACGGACCCATCACGTTGAAACACTTGTTCCTTTGCGATCACCGAAGTTAAGCAATGTCAAACCTGGTCAGACCCTAGATGAGTGACGCTCAGGAATATCGGGGGCTGTAAGATTGGACGTGCGCGTGGTGTAATGGATAATTACTCAGAATTGTTAATCGGTGAGTCAATTTCTAATTTCGTGTTATATTCACTTACGTACAATTTTACCCTTAGGAAAGGGGTATGAATCCCCCCCACTCCAATTAATAAGATTTCTGTCACAACTATTATTATCTGCAAAAATAAAAATTGCGTACAAAATATTTGGATTTCAGCATTAAATAACCCACGGAGGTGTTGATATGCCGCTAAACAACCATCCAAAGCCGGCATTTTGGTGTTCTCGCGTTGTTCTCTCTTAGCAAAATATGTATTGTAATTTCTCCTTTTCATTTAAAATCAAATAAACACACACACACAGACACACACACAAACAGACACACACACACACACACACATACACAAACAGACACACACAGACACACACACAGGCACACACATAGACACACACACAGACACACAAACAAACAGACACACACACAAACAGACACACACATACAGACACACACACAAATAGATACACACACATTTTCCTAATTTTTGATGTGTCACTTCGAAATTTTAATCCGTATCTGGAGGTGAAAGGTTCGGTTACTTTATTGCAGGCTTGTTCTAAATTTATTAATAATTCGATCAAGTAAGACAGTTATTTGAAAGTGTTTATTAATGAGCATTATGGAATTTTACAAGTATATGAATGGATAAACTGCAGCCTATATCATGTGCCAAAAACATACCCGAAACACTCACTTTTAATGTTGGCATGAAAATATCAGGTGGTGGTGGTGGTGGTGGTGGTGTGTGTGTGTGTGGGGGGGTTAGTCATTGCTCACCGGATGAGCAATGACACCCCTCTTAATGTGTTTAATTCTTGCATATTAAATCTAGATAATCGTTCTAAGGCAGGTATCCAGATATACATTAATTTGCATGAGACTGACTTACATATAATATATATATATATATATATATATATATATATATATATATATATATATATATATATACACACAGGGTGTCCATAAAGTTCGTGTGCACTTTAATAAATTTATTACTTTATTTGTATTTGCGATAGAAATAATTTGTAAAAAGGATTAGAAAGAAGTAAATCTATATTTTTTAAGGTTTTATTGAAATTTTATTTAAGTTTCCACATGTCCTCCATCATTAGCAATACAAAGGGTAATACGAATTTGCAGTTCACGGAAAACATTTGCCAACTGATTTACAGTAATGCCTGAAATCGCATTAGTTATTTTAGCTATACTTAAAACCAGGCACATTAAACTTTATAACATTTTTTTACAGATTATTTCTATCGCAAATACAAATAAAGTTATAATTTTTTTTAAAGCGCACACGAACGTTATGGATACCCTGTTTATATATATATATATATATATATATATATATATATATATATATATATATATATGTATGATGAAATGGATTAAGTCTGACAATTATTATATATATTTATGTTTATAAAGATAATGTATAAACAGAAAATATATTAAATAATTGTCGGACTTAATCCATTTCATTATATGTCGTCATTTTTACGTTAAGATGTGTTTCGTGGGCAGATATGATCGATCGAGAAAAATCGTCGAAGATTGTGTGTTTATAAACAGTAATTTGGACTTTGCTAAGCAGACGCTTCTCTGTAGCTGAATGGTAAAGCCCGTCAGATCAAATCCCGCTACACATTCTATGTAGGAGTGGACGATGTCTTTATTACTTTTTTGTAATAATAATAAATATTGTTATTGCTTTAACTTTCGTCTAAGCCTTTTCTTTAACAGTTTGCACTAAAATTTACTATAACGGTAGTAACCCCGACATATAATAGATTCCAACATATGTTAGTCAGCAAGAGAAAGAGACCAAAATGCAAAGTTACACACTGGAAATGTGCAAAATCAAACAAGTACGTAAATTTAACTGTCTCGGAAGGGTTTTAGCAGATAGCGGAAAATGTGACACCGCTATACGAAGTTGTATTGAAATAACGAAAAATGCATCAAGTAAAAGTATTAAGAAACAAGATGTTTTCATTCGAAACAAAGAATGCTCAACAACTATGTAATGTCACTGCTCCTGTATGCCAGTTAGTGCTGGACAATCTCATCACAGAAGAAGAGAAAACTTGAACCAAGTGCGATGTGGTTTTACAGAAACATGCTGAGAGCACAGTGGATGGAGTTTTTTTAACGACGCTTTAAGGGGAAACAGAACCCAATAAAAACAGGATTATATTTAAAATCAGAAACTGACAGTTGTTATTTCTGTGAGTGAAGGCTTGGGAGTTTTTACTCCTGCAGAATATATAGAAAGCAAAAAGGACAAAGATGAACTACTCATAGCATATTTAACGAGCTTATGTAATATAAATGGTAATAGTAACAGTAGCCGTTTCCTTATAAGGAAACATTCAGCATTCATTGACCGAGCAGCCAGTGCTATCGTCGGTTGAAGTTTATAAAGTCTTTGAATTAAAACGATTTTTTCCAGGAATACAGGTTTCTCAAATCCGGTAAATGTTATCGCTTTTTCCAGTATTAATAAAGGCTTCCTTCCTAACTTTTTGTTTGAAGTCGTGCGAAACGTTAAAATTTTGATTATGTTATTATTGAATGGATAACAGAAAAGAGTAGGAGAGAGTGAGAGAGAGAGAGAGAGAGAAAGTGTGTGTGTGTGTGAGAGAGAGAGAGAGAGTAGGAGAGAGAGTAAGAAGATAAACATTGCTAAGAGCTACAGAAGGAAGTTGTGAAGAGCCATGATTGCCCACGCCATGAAGGTACACGTCACATGGAAGAAGAATACGAAGAAGTCTTATTTTCAGTAAATACAGTAGGTACTTGTTAATTAATCTAGGGTACGAACGTGCAAATTTGAAATAAAATAACCATTATTACTTTTGAAGATTGATAATCAAAAGTTAGCGGTTCAAATCAAAGTGCTGGGATGGGGAGGCTCGTTACAAGTAACTAATCTCCTAGAACAACAACTTTGAAATGTAAAAGGAGAAGCAATTTTTAAAAAATTATGTTTTGTTCATGTAAAATCTGCAGTAACCTTGGAGTAAAAATATTGCATCGCGTTTATTGTGATTATTATCTCCATGGAGACAAGTCAGTAAAAAGAAAACAACAGCAAATAATAATAATAATGATAATAATAATAATAATGACGATGATGATATAATAATAATAAAATAAAAAAGCCAAATAAAACAGTAATTGATTTTTGTGATTTCAAGTTTTTTTCACGCTTCATGTTGACATCGATTAACAGTCTCTGCTGGTTTACATTCCAGTAGGAACCTCAGGAGGCACTGCATGTCCAAACAAGAAAATGAACAGGGAGACAAAAAAATACATACAGATCAAATACACGTTTGACTTGGAAAAGAGAGCCGTAAATCGTAAAAAAAAGAAGATTTTTGTAGCGTTTAATATATCTCAGATTTTACAAGTACATACAAAGATGTATTGTTTGCGTAAAATGAAAGACGACTTTGTGAATGATATGCTTGTCTTGAAGCCAATGCAGGGAGACAACAGATCAGTCTAAGAACAAAGTAGAAACACCTAGTAGCATCCATTCTATCCATTTTTTTTAATGTATGCAATGAGGCTACTTTGAGCATCTCTTGGGCCTCGAACTTACCCCCAGACATCAAGTGGAATTCATATATACGATCCGTGGCTAAAGACGCTAAAAAAAGGGTCACTCCCCCTCATATCGCCCCAGAAAGTTCGGTCAGACCAAAAATAGAGTATTGCTGACATATCTATCTGGGTGCTGTAACTTCTTCCTTACAAATGATATACGAAATAAATGAGGATGAATTGACCCTGTGTACAAGCCATGACGAGTTTTAGATGTGAATGTCTGGAGTGGTGAAACTAAGGAATGTAGCTCATCTGAATATCTACCATGAAAATAGCGATAGAATAGCAAGAGACTAGCAACATTTCGTCTGTGAGGAAAGAGGTTGTAGTGTGGAAAACAATCACCCATTCACATATGTGTCGAATATGTAATAATTATGTAACTCAACATGATTAGTAATTTTTACGCAAAATTAAGCAACCCGATTACAGTTAAAAATTCCAAGTTACTTATTAGGTTATTATATATATTCGTTCTTTTTAAACATTTCACCCCAAGCAAGACAATAAAGCCACTAACATGAGAATTTGCCGTCTTCTGAGCTAGTGGCCTAGCGCGGTGTTTCTTTAATCTGCACGTGCAATTGAGTTGGAGAGTCAGTGAGTTCCTTGAAACAGGAAAATAATACCTGTTCCATTCTGTCTATAATGGAGTAATCACCGTACACAGCACAAATGTCCCGAGCAGCTTTGGCAGTTTTGTCTTGTTGGTATTTCATCCCAAAGAGGTACCATTATGTGCCATTCTGTCGGTATCGATGTCAGCATCGTAGGCAGCACAAATTTCTCGAGCAGCTTTGGCAGTTTTGTGACCGTGATTAAAAGCAAAGAGAAGTAGATGTCTAACATGCTCATTCTTGTCTACTTGGTATTTCATCCCAAAGAGGTACCATTATGTGCCATTCTGTCGGTATCGATGTCAGCATCGTAGACAGCACAAATGTCTCGAGCAGCTTTGGTAGTTTTGTTTCCTTGATTAAAAGCAAAGAGAAGTAGATGTCTAACATGCTCATTCTTGTCTACTTGGTATTCCATCTCAAAGAGGTAACATATTGTGCGAAGATGATCAGAGTCACTAAGAAGCAAAAAGCGTCACGAAAGATTATTGTTCGCAGAGTATCAGATAAAACGAACGAATATATGTCAGAACTTAATAAACGAAATCTGTCTGATTGGTTTCCTGGCAGTTTCATTTAAGTGGCCCATGTAGGAAATTCCGAAGAGTTTTCAGTACGGTGCAAGACGACTCAGCACCGCCAACTCAACGCCACCGACTCATCTTCATGCCAACTCAACTCCAAGACAACTCATCACCAGCGTAACTCTTGAAGATCTACAGGAGCTGGTGTGTGTTGTGTGTGTGTGTGGGGGGCGCTTCCGGCTTTCCTTTTGCGTTTAATCATTTTCTCGTGGCTGAAGCATCTGGGAATGATCCCAGTGTAACCTGAGATACATTTGCTAATACTTCACTTATCACTTCGGTACGACGTTTCAAGGCTGTGTTCACTTTAACCACTTCTACATTGGTCACCGACGAATTGTAGGAATGCTGCTTTACTTCTTTGATAACTTCTCCAAACTTCGTATGAATTCTTGCATTACACCTAGAGCCTGGGTCACAACGACAAAAGTTTATGTTGCTGTCTCTTTTACTAAACTTATCAAAAACAAATAAATGGCATTCGCGTGCAAATTTTTCTTTTCCTCTTTGACTAAGAATTTCCATTTTTGGTGTGATGAAAAGTTTGAAGGTTAAACACCAGTCAGTTAAAAATGGCACGTGGAACTAGAACAGTCTATCCCAGTGAGCGAAATAGAGGGTTCAGTTCGACATTCCAACCACCTGAAGAAAGTCGGAGTGTACAACGGCCGAAACGTTGTAATAGATATGGCGACAAAGATGAGAACAATAGTCCGAATAATGTAAATAGTGTACATAATACCTCATCTCAGAAATATAGACAGATACTGAAGGGCCGAAAAGTTGTTGTAAATATGGCGGCAAATATGAGGACATTAGTCCGAATAATGTAAATAATGTTCCTCTAAATTATTCCAACACTTATCACCATGTCTACTAATATACTAACCAATAACTATCATCACTGAAGATTTTAATGAGCCACCGTTTTATGATTTTCTTTTGTAATGAAAGTTCAGAAAATCACCTTTGGATAAACTGTAGGAAAATGAGATGAAAACTCCGAGGTCGCTTGGTAGACAACGAAGCCTAAGAGACGAAAGTACTGGTTCCTGTGTATAGATATTTTTATTAAATATTTATAGACAGGAAAAATACCTATATTGAGGAAACTGTTCCTTTGTCTATTATATATCCTTGTCCACCAAACAACCTCGGCCTTTTCATTTAAATGACAGGCTTTCAAATTGACTTATACTGATAGCGATGGTCTTCAAAAATAAAAGACTGAATGATAAGATTAAAGAACAAACAGTCCTTATGTAATTGGTTTAAGGTAGATAAAATTAGGGAAATAATCAACAACATGATGTTGCTCAAAAGCACAGTGAGTAGAATCCAAAAAATAGTGTTTATTTACATCTCTTAACCGCTTGCAACATCATAATGGCTTATCTGAGAAAGATCTCATTCATATCGAACCCATGACATGATGAATTAAAAATATTTCAGTCTAACTTAAATGGTGTTTTTCTGTAGTTTTAAAAATAAAATTGTAAGATTTTCGTATGCTTAATTAGTTTAACTTCTCTAGCAAAAACAAGAATATGTGTGATGCCCAATAAGAGTAAATGCTCTTTCTGCAACAATATGAACACCATAGAAGTTGTAGTCGTCGTCATTGTCAATGCATTACAGATAAATGTATAGATAACAATGGTCAACACGATTTTTGGTGCCAAGAAAGAAAACACGATTTTTATCGAATTTGATGGTGCTGATTCCGAAAATGACCGTAGTTTTTCATGGTTAGCTACTATTTTTTCTGTACTGAAATTGCTCATTTTTGGGGAAAAGTTCAGTTTACGATCTCGGCTGATCGCAAAATTTACTTAATAAAGGTCGTAGAAACCCATCAATTTTCAGGAAGGCCGAGCAATTTATATCAGCCACCTGAAATAAACTATTTTTTTTATATAAAAAGTGTTTCTGAGTCAAACGTTTTAAAATAGATGTACCAAAGTTTTCCAATTTATCGCCAAAATTCAAATTAACTGATAAACTTTATGAGTAATACACTTTAGTAAACCTGATAATTAAAGTGACATCAAAAGATGAAACCTTAAAATCTTCTGTTTGATATTCATAAATTCATCCCATCACTTTTATCCCTTCACTACGGAAGGAAACCAAACACATTGAGAGCATTTTGTTTTCACAGTTGGAAAGAAACTCCAACTAAAGACATCCCAATTGAATGCACCTATTCCATTGTACACGATACTGCTGGAGTATCAAAAGGGACTTAAATAACATTGAACATGACAGACAATCAAGAAAGAGAAAATGTTTACCATAGTTTTTATGTTCAAGAAGGATTTATTTCTGCTGTTAGTTTATTAAATGATTTGATGAAAATACTTTTTGGTCTTGGTAGATTCAATCGTGTTATTTTTAAAGACTTAGGGTCTGATTGTTATTGCAAAAATAGTATTTCTCAATAAGCAGACCAATATGTGATGGTTTAAATCCGAATTGAGAGGTTTCTACGATTTTATTTTCAGAAATATCGCCATCGGTCAATATCATATATACAGAAAACAAATGAAAAAAAATACTTTTTTAAAAATAAAAAATGAGACATTTCTGGACAGCAAAAACGGTAGCTAACCAAAAAAAAGTAAAGTCATTTTCAGATTTAGCGCCCTCAAATTAGCTAAAAAGATGTTTGGTGTCTCGACGCCATTTCAAAGTTTTTTCTTTGTTGATCAGTGTAAATATATTATCTTATCTGCGATGTATTAGGTTTGAACATTGTCTTGAATGTAATGCTTCTTCTTCTTTGTGTCATATCACTTCAGGACGACCATGGCTCTCCACTAATTCTTATCCTTTGTAGCTCTAAGCAATATTTGTCTTTTTACTACTCTCCATTTTCTGATACCCATTTTGTAAGCTCATTAGGTACTTTACTCGACACTTCATTGTGTGTCCCAGAACTTTCACCTGTCTAGTTCTTATTCGAAGTATAAGCGTCCGTTTTGCTTCCGTTTTCCTCAAGCCGATAAAGGCGCTACAAGTTAGGTTAGAGGAAACCCCAACCAGAAGTAACATTCCTTCTTCTGAGCAAACAACCAGTTTGTTGACGAGAGGGATTAAGCACTGCTATGTAATTTGGATACTGGTTCCTGAAAAAAAATTTTTTTAAATCCAGTGGCCGATCCCAAATTTCACAAAGGACTGGCTTGACTACTTATTTTGAAACCAAAGCAACAATCACGTACCCGACTGTATAACGACGTGCACACGCACACAAACCTACAGATGCAATAAAAATATATACATACAAACGAATTCATATTAAAACATAGTAAGACGTCAGTGCGCAAACAGACACATGTTGCATAAAACTTATATGTCTTAATAAATATTTGTCCCCCTCCCGCAGAGCTATAGATATGTACTAAGCTCACTAAGGCGAAATGGAGTAGAAAGATTATATTGCGCCACTCAACTGAGAAAAAATGAGCTTAATTAAAATCCCGATCTTTATCTGGTCTCGAACCCTAACCACTGGAACCCAACAAGCAGGAAATCTAGAACAATTGTAAGCTTGCCTTTTAGACGATTCCTATGTGTAGTAACTGTATTATTTGATGTCTTATACTTGTGGCCTTGTGCCAAGCTAGATCTAACATGATAGGTATCTACATTTATAATTTGTCTAAACTTTGAGATGTGGAATTCATTCGGACTGTTATCTTTATTACTAAGAAGTTATTAAAAAATAAAAATGAAAAATTGAACAACGAATCGTCTGGGATGCTCCAAATATAGATTGTGTGAGGAAACCTGGTAAAACATATTTTAGGTGACAAAAAATTTCTATACAGTTTGATGTTTAATCATTAGTTTGTTCCTTCTCTTCATATTTTTTTCAATCATTTCAACCCCAATCAAGGCAGTAAAGCAACTAGTACGCAAGAGATTACTGAGTGCTAGAGAATATGTGAAAAAAATTCTATTAAGTAGAGAGAACAGAAAAAATAAAAAATTAATAAGACAGAAGATAACGATTGACATTGCATTTAAATGTTTGAAGATCCAACGTTGCTTGGGAAGAAAGAAGCTGGAAGAGATTTCCACAAACGAGAAGTACAAGAGAAGGAACTGTTAGCATAGAACTTACGGTTACATGTAGCCATTTCAACTGTAAAATGATGAGACCCTGCTGCCAATCTATTACGGCACCTAAATTCATAAAGTCTAGATACCAAAGAGGAAAGTTCGCCAGAACAATTACCATGAAAATATTTATAGAAAAGACACAGTGAAGCTACGTTAGAGCGGTGGGAAAGTGACAGAAGCCGAGATGCCAGGTCAGGAACAATAACATTGCAGATTCTTTGGATTTTATCAAGAATCTCTAAATATATACAAGGAGCATCAGACCAGATGTGGCAGCAATATTCAAAGCATGGGCGAATGGTAGACTTATAAATAAAAGGTACGGCTGTGGGAAGGTGACTGACGCCCAGATGCCAGGTCAGGACCAGTAACATTGCAGATTCTCCTTTGGATTTTATAAAGAATCTCTAAATATATACAAGGAGCATCAGACCAGATGTGGCAGCAATATTCAAAGCATGGGCGAATGGTAGACTTATAAATAAAAGGTACGGCGGTGAGAAAGTGACTGACGCCGAGATGCCAGGACAGGACCTGTAACATTGCAGTTTCTTCTTTGGATTTTATCAAGAATCACTAAATGTATAGCAGGAGCATCAAACTAGATGTGGCAGCAATATTCAAAGCAAGGATGAATGCTAGAGTTATAGAAAATCTGCCGAGAAAATTTGTTTAGCAAAACATAGTGAAACAACTTTCTTAGCTGTTTCACTATCTCCTGATTGACAATATATAATTAGATTGTTCGTGCAGGAAATAACGAAAGTTAAGTGGGAATTTGCTAGAGTAGTGGTAAGGTCAGTGGGTATCGATAAGAACATTTGTAATTATTTTCACGTATGCCCGTGTTAAAATGTGAATGATTATTGTTGTATGTTTTCTCTTCAGCGAAACTACGCTGTTTCACGTGATGTCGGTTGAAATGCTTACAGGCTGACCAAGACACTCGAATGGAATGTGACCGAATGAGGCTTATTCTTCGACATGATCTCCCATCACAACCCCCACACATATCTTCGATTGTTGTTGCAGTACTTGGATCCCATTGGCGAAGAAGCTTTCATCCTGTTGGTCCAGAAAGTAAACAATAGTGGATATGACGTCATCACCACAACGATACTATTTCCCAACTAAGTGTTTTTTGATATTGATAGATAGGGCCAAATCAAGAGAATAGCGTTGGGTGATCCACTTGTTCAATGCCACACCCATGCACAGCAGCTATTGAAATCAAACTCAGTGTTTGGTTTTGATAGTCTTTCGTAACTGCCTCAACAAGTTGGCATAGTACTCTCTATTGATGGTGTGGCCATTTTGATGCAGTCATTAAACACAATACGTCCCAAAAACTGATCCCATCACCTTCCCTGCAAATGAAAAGACCTTGGCATTTAGAGCAAGTGCCAAGTCCATTGTGTGCAGAATATTCCCAATTCTCTCCCGGGATAGGCTAATAGCATTGGCCATTTGATTTATAGTCAATCACCTGTCATTCATCATCATGACGGGGACACTATTATGTTTTCCGCTGTACTCGTAGTCGTAGGACGTCCAGTCCGAAGATCAACTTCAAGACTCTCCCTTCACATCCTAAATTCAGCTGCCCACTTTTGCACAGTTGTTAAAACTGGACCGCCGTCCCTTAATGTAGCAACCATGTCAACATGAATGTCTTTGGGGGTTTGAACCTTTTTTCTGCAGTTGATCATAACAAAATGTTGAATTTTGTCCATTTTCCCAGCCATATGTTTTTTTCGTGTTGGGGAACAGATGATAGTCAGGTGGGGCCTAATCAATAGAATAGGGGTGGGTGATCCACTTGTTCAAAGCCACAGTCATGCACAGCAGCTATTGAAACTAAGGACTTGTGTGCTGGAGCATTGACCTGGTGGAAGAAGACCTCTTTCGTTATTTTCCTCATCGTTTGGTTTTGATAGTCTTTCGTAACTGCCTCAACAAGTTGGCATAGTGCTCTCTATTGATGGTGTGGCCCTTTGAAGATAATCTGTAAACAATGCATTTTGCATACCAAGAAACTGTGGCCACCTTCTTCCCAGCAGATAAAGCGATCTTGGCATTATTTGGAGCAAGTGACGGGCTGTTTCCACTGCATAGATTGTCTCTTTGTCTTTGGGCTGAAAGTAATGAGCCCAACACCCATCCTCGGTTAGGAAGCGTACAAGGAAACCAACTAGAGCTGGCTCAATGTCAGATTTTCCCGTGATGCGATCAACCTGGTGCGCTTTTGATCAGTTGCCAGAAGACGTGGCACTCACCGAGCAGAAACCTATGTCATGTCAAAGCTCATTTTGCAGAATATTCTCAACTCTCTCATGGGATATACTAATAACATTGGCTATTTGATTTTTAGCTAGTCATCCGTCATTCATCACTATGTGTTGAACATGATCATTGTTTTCCTTGGTGATGGCAGTTGCAAGGTGTCCAGACCTTGGGTCATCTTCAAGACTCTCCCTTCCTCTCCTAAATTCAGCTGACCACTTTTACACTGCTTATAGAGCTGGAACGTCATCTCTTATTGTAGCAAACACGAGTGTCAGCATGAGTGTCCTCCTTGGGGACTAAATCATTTTTCTGCAGCTACTTAATGCCAAATTCTTTCCATTTTCAAGTGAAGTCGTCAGCAGTTACATTAGAAGTTTTCTTTGAACAGTCAGATGTCGGTTTACCTGGAAAGAAATGCAGTTGTTAATAAGAGGAACTGAAAGTAATGCATGCAAGAATTCACAGCTCTAGTATCACTCCTTCATAGTCAGCCTATGAACATTTCAGCCTACTCTCGGATATCCCGATAGAGTGATTGAAAGTTTGTTTAATAAATCCCACCTATGATAACACAGGTCACTAAAGCAGTTTAGTGACTCATGACTATTTACGGTAATTATAATAACTACTGACTTGTTAAACAACTGGTTGGTTGAATTTGTTTAGCGACATATCACCCACTGTGGGTTGTTTAATACCAGAATCTAAATATTTTGAACAGAATTTTGAACAGAATTTTATGGCCTCAACTAAATGCATTTTGAACGCAAATGAATGCCTTCGAATACAGATGAAAATGTTTTGTTGATCATTTTGCTACAAAATGTATTGGTGCTAATTCTACTATATCTATTATAAAATATATTTTTGGTCATTTTACTATAAATAGATATTGTTGATTAGTAGATGGGCTACTTAATGACAAAATCTAAAGTAAAATGCTTTACTTTACTATAAATAGGTTTGCCTTGTTTGTTTAACGGCACATCAACTTCTTATGGGTCATTTTATGCTGGAATTGTATTTTCTTACAAGCTTTGGATTTTAGTTCCCAAAAACGTATTGCTGGTAATTTTTTCGAATGCATTTTTATGTTTTCATGTTTTTCCTCATAGTTGGGATCCTAACAGGTGCTACCAGTCCGGGACAGGGCGAACCTGGGAACAATAGCAATTAAGAGTACTACGCAAAGGCTTTCGACAAAGTACGCCACAAGATTTGGTGGAACTGCTCAGCAACGTCGATATATTCGGGAAAGATATCAGAATAAAAAAGAACCTAGACTGGTAACAAATAGCATGCATGTATAGAGAATGAGTTCAGCGAATATATAATAAAATTGGAAGGAGCGTAAGGCAAGGATGAGTCTTCTCACCGGACCTATTCAACCTATACAGCGAGGCAAATCTGAGAAAATTGGAAACCCTACCGGGATTTAGCATTGGCGGACACAATCTTAGTAACATAAAATACGGAGATGACACAGTACTGATAGAAGACACTGAAAAGAAATTACAAAACCTCCTACAGAAGGTAGCGACGGAGAGTGTGAAGAAGGGACTAAACTACAAGAAGACAGAATGCAAGGTCATCAGTAAAAGGATGACCCGGAAATGCGATTTGTAAGTCGGGTATACTAAAATCAAACAGGTGCGGAAGTTTAAATATCTAGGAAGTGTTTTGACAGAGGACGGTTAGTGCGACACTAAGATCCGTAGACGTATTGGGATGGCCAAGGACACATTCCAAAATCTGGCCAGAGTATTTCGAGACAGGAGGATCTCTTTGGTGACAAAAGAAAAGAGTACTGAGCTGTTACGTGACATCTGTCATCCTTTACGGCAGCGAATGTTGAACGGTCTCCTCAAAGATGAAGAAGAGACTCGAGGCGACGGAGATGTGATCTTACAGAAGGATGCTAAGGATATCATTGATCAAACGTGTGAGAAACGATGAGGTCTTGGAGAGGGTGCAAACAAGGAAGAGGCTTATACTGAATATCAGGAAGAGGCAGCTGAAGATTCTGGGACACTTAATGATAAAGGAAGGCTTAGAGAATCTGATACTCACAGGTCGAAAAGAGGAAAAGAGAGACAAGGAAAAGCAACACATGACATACCTGGCGGGCTTAAGCAAGTGGATGACAGAACATGAGCTGGGAGAAGGTGCCAGAAGGACTAAACTTATTGAGAGCTACAAGGGATATGGGGAAGTGGAGAGCCATGATCGCCTACGCCCTGAAAGGACACGGCGCATAAAATAATTCTTTTTATAAATTTACGAATAAAATAATTATTTTCATATTTATTACTTGGTAAATTATAACATTACATTCAATTTTAGTTGGCTCGCATTTTTAGAATGTTTTAAATATAAAATTATGCTTGTAAGTAATATAAAATAATAAGTTCTTAATATTTTTGTCATAAATTCTCAAAGAACAAAGAAAATGTATAAATTCACTTTCATATTTTTGGCTTTTAAAAAAATTCTAATCATTGCTTTTTTAAACAAGAAATATTGCCGCGGGAGTGAGGGAAGTAGAAAATAATAGCGGTGTCAATAGAAAAACAGTCCTTTTGATATACCGTTTTATGGCGGGACCGAACATTAAACTTTGCCTTCAAATTTACAATTGACAATGCATCATTTTAGAAATTTGAAGATTATTAGATCTAATACGACGTGTGTAATAAAAAGCGTAAAAGAAATAAAATCATATAATAATAAATAAAAAAAAAAATTAATAATATCTGATATTTAATCTAAGGAAGTTTACATAAATAATGTACTAAAGAACAAGAAAATAAATGAAAGAAATCCTTACAAAAAATGAATAATAATTGAGAATGCATCAGGGAAACTATTACATCTAATAAGGCTATTGAAATGAGGAGTAAGATGAAAGAAATTAAGCGTAACTGACAATGCTTCGTATTAAAAATTACATTGAATTCGATTAGTATTAGAAGGATGTTGAAAATACCATGGACTAAACATGTGAACAATAAAGAACTTTTATGCAAAATGGTAACAAAAAGAACACTTATACTAAGAATCAGAAAGAGACTGTTAAAATTTCTAGAGTACATAATGAGGAAAGAAGGCTTGGAAAATTTAACACTCACAAGACATATTGAAGGTAAAAGGGAAAGGCAGAGAAAATCAGCGAATAACCTACCTAACAAGTGTAAATGTTTGCAAAACAAGGATTAAGATAGGTATCAAAAAGACAAGCATTGCTTAGAATTACAAGCACATGATCACCACAATATAAAATTCACTATTTTTTTATCCATAATGTCCAATGTGTTAAAATTCTTCAACGTTTTCACAAGACAAACCTCAAGTTGACGTAAAAAATTGACGCAAAACATTTGATTTATTTAAGATGGAACGATATATTATGGCATGTCACTAATTTGTATTTAGATATATATTTTTAATTTCAATTTTCAGGTTGAATTGTTCACTTATATTGCATATGATCCATTATTGTACATAATTAGATTACAATAAAATATTAACTTATGAAAAATTTCCATCTACATTTATATATTTTAAACAGGTCTAAAAAAACACGGAATATAAAATTCACTATTTTTATCCATAATGTTGAATGTGTTAAAATTATTTAACGTTTTGAGAAGACAAACCTCAATTTGATGTTTAAAATTGACGCAAAATATTGTTGATTTATTTAAGATGTAATGATATATTATCACAGGTCTCTAATTTGGATTTAGATACATTGTATTTATTTGCAATTTTTCTAGTTGAATTGTTCACCTATATTACACATGAATCATTATTGTACATAATTACAGTAAAATGTGTATTTTATATGAATACAACCTTATGGAAATTGAGATGTGGTAGAGTGTGTGGGGGCGTATCATAGATTCAGTGGGGACGTATCATAGATTCAGGGTGGGAGGGCATATCATAGATTCAGGGTGGGACACGAGACCCTTTCACCGGTCATGATGGGATGGATAACAAAACAACAAACATTGCTAAAAGGTACAAATGAGCTGAAAGTGGGAAGCCATGATTATACACGATCTGAAGGGACACGGCAAATAAAAAAAGAAGGAAAAGATGATGATGATAAAGATGAAGAGAAATAGGATGAAAGAAATGCTAAAATGAATAATAATCTATTGTTTATCTTGCAGATTGTGAAAACTGATAAAATGGAAGTACACTATTACAGTGACATTACGCGTGCCTACCATACGAACTACGTCCGTAATTCCCGCGCTATTGCCGTTCTTTGGGGCATATTTACCGTCTGTTTTGCTCTTCTTAATATCGTCGTCTTTATCCAGCCACAGTGGTTCGGAGACACAATTGAATCACCGGAAATTGGTTTCTTTGGCTTATACGAATACTGTGAAAAGGCCCAGGTTGCTGCCGATTTCAGCTGCAAAGGAGAATTCACTAATTTTGAGACAATCCTGAACGGTTCATTTAAAGCATCTGGATTCTTTGTTGGTGCCTCTGCACTACTTTTTCTCATTTGCACTGCTTGTTTATTGCTATTCTTCTTCCTCAACACGGCCACTGTGCTTCAGGTTTGCGGATGGATACAAAGTATTTCAGGTGAGTACATATACGCTTTATTTAAATTTGATTTAAATTTCAAGAAAAGTTACTGACATGCTATGTTTGTAAAGAATTAAAAAAATGGATACAACATTTAAATCAAGCATAATTCAAATTTGACGGAAAGAAACTTTGTTCTATTATCTGTCCACAGGTTACAGCGGCTTCATTTTCACAAACGATTTATGAAAAGACAACAGCAGTCAGGATCATCGAGCGTCTGTGGACTCCACGACCCTTACCTTAGCTGTATAGTATGTGCTTCGCCAGGGTTACATGCATTTAATGAATGCAGAGTTGTCCTTCACCTACATTGGTTGCCAACCAAGGCTGAAATCTCCTCTAGTGTTTAACCTATTGGTAGTGGGGGTTCCGAGTTAGTTTAGAATTCAGAGTTGTCTTTCTCTTAAGCTGGTTGACATTCAAGGCTAAAGAGCCCACTTTGTTCTACTATAGCTGGAGAGAGAATATTGGATTCAAACCTTTTCCAAAGGAATTTGTCGTAAGTGAATGTAAGGAATGCGACTGGGATTCGAATTTGGCTCACCGACATCTCATTCCGATCTGCTATCATTACACGTGCATCCAAAGAATTTAGTAATAACTGAAAAAGTTTGGGCAGCAAAAACATTGTGCAAGTTGTGATTATAGACATTCTTTGTGAATGCTCTTTTCCTTCTTTATATATTAGCACTATAGTACGACCGAGCCTTTGCCTTTTTTTTATAAATACTTTCATGGTAATTTTTCGAATGAGCTCTTCGCTATGGTGCCTAGACTCTTCGAATTTAAGCGCAGTAGTAGACTGGTGACTAGTTCTCACCAATTTAAAATAGAGCTGGCTAGAAGAGGTAATCGTAAATTCTATGCTAACAGTTTGTTTTCTCGCATTTCTCACTTTAATCTGCCAAAAATTTAAATGCAATGTCACTCGATATCTGCTGCTGTCCTGATTACACTTTCTTTTCTTCTTGCTCCTTAGCATTGTGCCTGTTTCTAACTCTTCCACACTCAGTAACTGTTGTAACCTAGGGAAGATTACTGAATAGAATAATCACACAAAGGTTGGTAATGAACGATAATACTTAAGACAAGAACAACACATATAAGATTCACCAGCGGCGCGTCGAAGAATTAGTCAACTGCGAGAAGTGAGTCAAGTGAATTCCAAAATAAATCTCCAACTGCAGGATATCTACCAACCGCCCCACGCAGTCAGGTGTGGCACAAGGCCGAATTTAATGTGGGCTATTTGAGCCTGTAGGATCAGCCAAAACCTTCCCGTAGACCCCGCGTATAAAATTGCTTCGGATAGCTGTTTCCCGAGACGAGACTCTGCCTTTCAACAGAGCCTCGTCTGGGGATCCTCTCTGACACCATAAGGAACTGAATATTTACGACAAAGTAGAGACGAGACGACCTTCTTCTATGTATCGTGTCCCTTCAGGACGTGGGCGATTTTCATGGTAATTGTTCGAATGAGCTCTTCGTTATGGTGCCTAGACTTCGAATTTAAGCGCAGTATTAGACAGGCGACGAGGTCTCACCAATTTACAGTTAAGTTGGCTAGATGTAACCGTAAGTTTTATGCTAACAGTTTCTTCTCTGGCACTACTCGCTTGTGGAACTCGCTTCCGGCTCCATGCTTTCCAACTTTAATCTGCAAAAATTTAAATGCAATGCCAACGCTATTTTCTGTCCTCCTGAATCTTCTTCTTTTGTTCTTGCTCCTTGTTTCTGTTTCTAACCCTGCCACACCCAGCACCCCCCCTTGTGACCTAGTGACTTTACTGCCTTGCTTGGGGCGAAGTTGTTAAAAAAATAACCTTGAAATTGTTGCTAGTTTAAATACAGTACTAATAAAAAGAAATAGTAATGTCTTCCAACACTAACTTGTCTGTTCAGGACGTTGGTGATTACAGCAATTCATAATTTTTTAAAATTCATATTTGCTGTGATTAACCTTGGGAAAGACAGTGAATTGATTCCCCATTACCTTCTCTACAGTTTAGGATTTTATGTTATTGTTCTAGACTTGTTACCCTAACAATGCTAAAATATTATTTGGGTCTGCAATTGGAGAAAGGAGAGATGTACTCATATCTTTTCCAAGGCTATTAGTGCGAAGTGAATGCAAAGTCAAAACTTTGTCTTGTTGATTCTATTTACCGCCACCCACACATCCATGAGTAAATATTCCCCTGAAAAAAAAAAAAGGCTTCTAAAATAGAACTTTTTTTTGCACTCCACCCACTGATTAAATATGAGATTATTTCTCTTACGTGTTACCGTAGCTTGCTATTTTTGTTTGTTTGCTTGC
Organism: Acanthosepion esculentum; assembly: GCA_964036315.1. NCBI lineage: Eukaryota > Metazoa > Mollusca > Cephalopoda > Sepiida > Sepiidae > Acanthosepion > Acanthosepion esculentum. The sequence continues at coordinate 4,565,303 of OZ038498.1, read as the reverse complement.
ACAAGTATTTTCTATGCAAATAGTGGGAGAGGCTTTTTTAAGAACGAGAGTTATTCACAATTTGAAGCCCTAGCGTGATTGAGTTCACTCAAGTGAAGTGGTTAGACAAGTTTTCCCAAACTAGACCGACGAACTGTTAAAATATAAAATATTCTATATAGAGAGAATGATGTGAAGCAAAAACGAAACAGATCACTAAACATATTTGAAATTCTGTTTGTTACATAAAGCTACGCTCCTCAAAACTAAAACCAGTTTGGTTTTGAGGTGCTAAAATTAACTAAACCCAAAAGTCCGTCACTCCAGACTCCTTAATGAGGAGGCTTGAGGCTTCCCCCAAAGGGAGACTGCTTTGGGCGTGTATTATCTTACTCATAATTGTGGGATTTTTTTTTCACTAGAAATGATATCGTTAATGTCTCAACATTATCGCTATTGTGTGATTATCTCACCTTGTCCGCCAGAGGAAGTCAAACGTCGCTAGGAGGCGTTGTATAAAGAAGAATAAAAGGAAAGGGCTCAAAATGGTCTTTCTCTCTTCTTTCGCTTTCCACCTACGGGATGCCGTAGTGACAAGACGTATCTCATTTCCCTTCCAGTGAACTTCTTACTCCTCAAACATGTTTTTGAGTTATTTGTTTTTTATGGCTTATCAACCCTTTATTGTTAATCGATAAAAAACAAATCAATTAAAAACATCTTTGTCGGTTATTTAAATCCGACACTTATTTTGGATTGTAAGAATAATAATTTTTTGTGAGTAAATATTGCTTTCTTTTGAGAATAACAATGATCTTTTCTAGATACAAATTCTACTATTTACCCTATAGCTGGGAGGGGGGAGAGATGGATTCATACCGACTGGAATTCGAACTCGGCTCTCCAACTTCTTACTTCAAGCCGCTATGCATTATACCATCCGCACATCCCTATTTTTTAAAGAACCACGTGTCACACACTTCATAATGCTAAAACTACATTGATTTTTGTTTGAAAAATATCATGCAACAACAATAATAATAATAATGTTATCCATTCTAATCTATTACATATATATATATATATATATATATATATATATATATATATATATATATATATATATATATATATATATATATATCCCTCCAACACACAACCCCCCAATTCAACGAACAGATAAATCCCGTAACAATCTAGTAACCTAATGTCGTTATATTATAATAGTTGTCAATAGCTCTAGAATCATAGACAGAAGAATTATTTACCATTGTTCGCTTTCTAACTTTACTTCAACTTCTAAATACTGGGACGAATGTGGGCTGGGTGCAGGAAGGATGAGGAAACGTTTGACCAGTTCTCAGAGTCCACAGGGGTATCAGCATTATGAGGAGTGAGCCGTATTTGACACTCTTTCCCTCATTTTCGAAAGTATACTAGCAGCCGTCCAGTCACAGTGTTGAAGCACCTGAATAAACCAGAATGATCATTTGAATTATTTTTCGTTGTCTCCGATTTTTCGACAACGGGGTCACTTTTCGATCACGCTACTTTTTGTGACATCCAGCCACAGCCATGATCGAATAAGCGGCAAATTGAAACCCAACCAGGTGTGGTGGTCTAAGGTACGATGCTACAGTTTTCAGAAACGCTTAATTTTTACAGGTTTTATTTTGATTTTTGTATGATATTTGTTAGAGCTTTGTTTCTTTCATTTTCACTTCGATTGTCAAATTGCCAAAGCAGACTGAAAACAGAAATGAAAAATGAGGACTTAAGGAGATGGAGACACTTCCTGTCGTCATCTCCTTAAGTCCTTAATTTCAAAAAAGAAATTTAAATGAAAGATTCTAAACAGTAATGGAACAGAGCAAGAGAAAGAGAGAGAGGATGTAAGAGGGGATTAGAGAGGTACAGAGAGAGAGAGAGAGAGAGAGAGAGAGAGAGAGAGAGAGAGAGAGAGAGAGAGAGAGAGAGAGAGAAGAACGTGCGAGAGAAGGAGGGAGGGGGAAATAGACAGTGTGAACGAGGAAAGTAACGTAGCAGGTGATTTATTAAATTAGGAAAAACAAAAACGAAAGTAAAGCATGAATAACTTCAGTCAGAATGATTTTTCAAAGATACTTAAAATGTTCGCCATGTTTGTTCTTCCTGTCATCAAATTCTGTCTGTTTATGGGAAACAGCAGTAATTACATAATTTGGCTATTCGTTCTTATTTTCTTCACCAAATAAAGAAAGGAACGCTTAAACCTATTATTCTCATTGCGCTTTCTTTTTATCTCAAGTTGTTCAAATCTATCTAGATATCTACCTCAGTCTTATTCTTATCTATCTATCTATCTCATCCTTATTCTTATCTATCTATCTATCTATCTATCTATCTATCTAATCCTTATTCTTATCTATCTATCTAATCCTTATTCTTATCTATCTATCTATCTATCTATCTATCTATCTATCTATCTATCTCATCCTTATTCTTATCTATCTATCTATCTATCTATCTATCTATCTATCTATCTCATCCTTATTCTTTATCTATCTATCTATCTATCTATCTATCTATCTATCTATCTATCTATCTAATCCTTATTCTTATCTATCTATCTCATCCTTATTCTTATCTGTCTATCTATCTATCTAATCCTTATTCTTATCTATCTATCTATCTATCTATCTATCTATCTATCTATCTATCTATCTATCTCATCCTTATTCTTATCTATCTATCTATCTATCTATCTATCTATCTATCTATCTATCTAACTAACTAATCCTTATTCTTATCTATCTATCTATCTATCTCATCCTTATTCTTATCTATCTATCTATCTATCTATCTATCTATCTATCTATCTATCTATCTATCTATCTAATCATTATTCTTATCTATCTATCTATCTATCTATCTATCTATCTATCTATCTATTTATCTATCTATCTATCTATCTAATCCTTATTCTTATCTATCTATCTATCTATCTATATATCTATCTATCTATCTAATCCTTATCTATCTGTCTGTCTATCTATCTATCTATCTATCTATCTATCTATCTATCTATCTATCTCACCCCTATTCTTGGATCATTTAAAGACATTTAAATAGCATATAAATTTCTTTTGATCATTTCCCTCCAAGCAAGGCAATAAAATCCCTAAGACGCAAATGGTTGCCGAATAGTAGGGAATATGAGAAAAAAAAACATATTAAGAACAATAAAAGACCAGGAAGTAGACAGGAGATAACTTTTGACATTGCATTTAAATTTTTGACTGGGCTTCAAGAAGCTGGACGAGACTTCGACAAGCGAGAACTGCGATAGAAGAAACTATTATCATAGAACCTACGGTTACATGTCTCCATTTCAACTATATGTGTGTGTGTGTTCATTGTTGAGGAAAATATCATTTGTTTTAAAGCTTAAATTGCCTGCTTATAAATGGAGAGAGAGGGGGAGAGAGAGAGGAGAGAGAGAGAGTTTTTATTAAATTGTCTTAGCAACTCGATAAATAGAAATGAAAATAAAATGGAAATAAATTATCTCGGGATTATTTTCCAAAGATAAAATAGTCGCCATGTTTTATTTTATCACTAAATGCAACTTGTTTGTGTGAAACAGTAATAAGTGCATAACCTGGATATTGATAGATGTTTTCTTTAAGAAACAAACTCTTAAAATTATTAACCTTATTATAAACCTATCATCTGAGAGCTGGTGATTTTCAGTGAAAGGAAATATCAAAAAATGTTTTGCAGTTTTTTGATAGCCTCGCAGAAGGCAAAAACAGGCCGAGATACATACATAAATGGAAAGACTGAAATATATAGATGAATAGAAAGATATGTGCATACTGATATAGATAGATGAATAGGCGGAAATAGATACATAAACAGACTGAAATATATATATATATATATATATATATATATATATATATATATATATATATATATATATATATATAGATACATAGATAGATAAACGAACGATCTGAGATAGATAGATATACATACATACACATTATATAAACATACATATGTGCTTAATTGATATATGATACCTATCCTCTTATATGTCAGTGAATGATGGAAAAACTTCCCACGTCGCCATTTTTGTTCTGATATATGCAACGTGTTTGTATGAAACAATAATAAATGAACAGCTTGGATATTCATAGATGTTTTCTTTAAGAAACTAACACTTAAAATTATTAACCCCCTTACAATACTACCATCTATCTATCTTCAAATAATGTAAATTTGAATATTTTAGATTATGCATCATCTAAACACAAAGCGTCATATTATCGTATTTAATCTGAATTGTTAGATTTACTTTTCTTTATAAAATGATGAAATTGAAATTAAGAAATTAATCCGTTTATCGTAGGTACCTTTAAAAATTCGTATACTTAAGGTTTAAATGTATTTTTCGTAAAGGAAAAATCCGTTTGAATGTTTTTCCGCAGCTTCAATTGAAAGCTAAAGGATTAAATTTTTTATTCTAGAAAAAACAAATATTGTGGAGAATTTCAAATAAAAATTTGAATGATTTTTATCGATTCTTCCGAAAAACCAATCGAAACGGCCATTTTTAAAAACTTTTTCAGAGAAATATAAGTAAATCTTATTTTTTTCGGTTTTGAAAATCCCGCTAAAATAAAATATACATTGCTGAAACATTACTTTCATAAAATTAGCAAATTTAAAGTTAAATTAATCAGTTCTGAAACAAATATCACTTTTACTTATAGCATAAAATCTTCCAGACAAACATTTCTTGACCTTGGGGTCTTGTTATTTTCACGTCTCCATCGATAATTTGATGGCTGAATGTGTTGGCAGGTTTAGTATGGTGTACCAGAATTGACATAATTTTATGAATTCTAAGAACTTTTTTTTCGTTTCTTATAATAATTTAAAATACTACAAAAATTTCTTACATTACTGAGTTATCTCTATAATGGTATTTCATTATTTAATAGCTAAGATGATGATAAATAATTTTATTAATTATTAATATTACATTAAGTTATTACATTTTTAATAACTGAGATAATAGCTAATAAAATTATTATTATATTAATAATTAATTGCTTAAATTGATAAATGAGATAATTTTATTATCTCAATTTAATTTTTAATTTAATAACTGAGAATGAGATAATTTAATGACTATCTCACTCTTAATTATTAAATATTTGAATATAAACCGAGATAATATAATAATTTTAATTATATTATCTCAGTTATTGAATTAAAAATTAAATTATTAACTCACTCCCAGTTATTAAATTTTTAACTGAGATAATATATTTATATTCTTTATTATTAATTGCTATACTTTGATGGTTATGAATTGTTAAAGTTATTTTATTTAACTTTCAAAAAAGAAGAGAAACTTAAACTAAAAACAAATTCTTTTTCTTAACTAAGTAAAAAAAATCTATTAAATAAAATAAATTATGCATGACACACTATGAAAAGTATACACACTATATAAAATATGATGAATTCATAGCAAAATTAAAAATATTTAGTGAAATAGGAAAAAAAAACTTTAGAAATCATCCCTTGAAGATTTAAAAAGAAATCTATCGAAACGAAGGGACGATGAAAGACGGAAGTGAAATGAAAGGATTTCTCGCAGCCGAAAACCTTTATTTTCTCTAAGGTGGGCAAACCTGGAAACACATGACCTTTTAACCATAATATCACTAACGATACACCATACTAAAAAAATATGACATTTTGATGCACAAAAATATCTTTAATTACGGTAAAAATTTTTGGGAGTATGATTTGTATTAAGATTTTAGTTTTCGCTTATTAAATATAGTCTTCAATTAATAACTTAATAACCTACATTGTACTCTGTTTGGAAAAAATTTAAAACATTGTTTTAAACTAGAAGAAAAGTGAAAACGATTCTTGAAAAATTAAAGAAACATGCAAACAATTCTTGTAAAAGTTAATTATTCATCGAAATTTTTTTTCTTCAGACAATAATGCCCTTAATGTATATTATTTATAAAAGTCTATCTAATTATCTAATTAGATAGTTTTATTGCAGTTTTTATTTTACGATTTGAAGCAGATTTTTAAAAAGTTGGGAGTAGTTGTGAAAAAAATTGATGATTTACTTTCTCCAAGAAGTACTGCCTATAAGTAATATAAAACAATTTGCGAACTATTTGAAAATCTAGAAAATTTCATAAAACTAAGTTGGTGTTTTAACTGATGAAAAAATAATATTTTTATTAAGATTTTCTAAAAATAAAAATTTCAAAAATAAATTAATTCATTTTTGAATAAGGTCCGAAAGTTTCATTAAAATCAGACAATTATTTGATTTCTGCAAGATTTCCAAATTAATGTGTTTTACATTGGAAACTGCTACACTATAAATGTTCATTACCATAAGTCGTACAAAGTTGACAAAAACCCCCGAAATTTTTGAGCCAAATTTAGAACGTGTTATAAAAGAGGAAAATCTTTTTAAAACATAATTAAAAAATACTTTGTTCTTTCCTCTTAATAATAACATAAACATTTTGAGGTTAAAACTTTGTTTTTAAGTTTGGAGCCTTTTATCATCATGCTATACTGTTTTTTTTAGCAAATTATTGTAGGTACCTAGTTTATCGTATGACAGATTCCACGTGCCGAGTGCAGTATAGATTTATCAAAGCTGGACTTGAGTTGTCTTAAGTTTTTAATACAGATGACACTAACTAAAAATAATTGAATCGTTAGTAAGATAAATTATAATAAACCAGAATATGAGTTTACAATAGAAAAAAAGATGTGTTGACAATTATGCCGATTTCTCCTCATATCACGGGTGATTTTATATGTGAGGATTTTTTTTGTTTTCTTATTGGAAGTAATTTTCTTTTTCACCATCCACTTGGAATTTTCTTCTGATGATCTAACATAGACATCGGAGTTATTGACTGCAAAAATACTCAGAGAATTTCTTTCTTTTTCTTTCTCTCGTTCACAATCTTTTTTCTACTCTTGTTACATTTGTTCTGTCTCTTTCTTTCCATTTCTTTCCTTATCTTTGAAGATGTTTTTGAAACCTTCTTTGTGAATAGAAAATCATAATCAATGCTACTACTACTAATAAAAACAGAAAATGCATTGTGGAAATAGGATTTCATTGACTTGAGGCTATTTCTTTTCGACGATATGGCTTCTCGGCAGACATGGCGATGACATCAAGGCGCTACACCAACATAATATTCATTGCATATTTTTCAAAACTCATTTTTACAGCTGAGACAAGCTAATCAGAAAGATTTGGCGTCTTCTTCATCGACATTAGTGCTGGCGGATTTATGGTGGAAATCCAAATGAATAAATAATAATGCGGGTGTTAAGTTTGCTATATTCCAATTCCTTCTTCGGAAGGTAAAAACGTTGTCATGTAAATAATGGCGACATCTGCATATGAGCGCGCATGCGCTAATCTGAGTCTTGATCTTAAATGGACAAGGCGCTAAACGAACGAACACGTAAACGGTGAATCTTCTAATAGGGAGAGAGAAATAAAAAATAGCATATGATATACATACAGTTATAACGGATGAAAGTATCTTCGAAAAATAGAATCGTTGGTTTTTCTGTATTCAATTAACAAACAAGTAAAAGGAGTAGCCGTTAATTAGAAGAAGACATAATGTTTGGTCATCAGCAAGAGAAAAAAAGCACAAGATGAAAATCACAATATCAAGTAAATACAGATGTTTAAACACCCGGGAAGTGTTTTAACAGAGGTTGGAAAATATGACACCGAGATCCGAAGTACGCAGTGGACTATCGAAAGATGTCTTCCAAAACCTAAGCAAAGTAATGAGAAACAGAAAAAAAATCGTTAGAAACAAAGAAAAGGGTGCTGGATTGCTATGTGATACCTATTCTCTTATATGGCAGTGATTGCTGGACAATCTCCTCACAGAAGGCGGGGGGGGGGACTGAAACAGCAAAAATGTGTTTTACCAGAAGGCTACTGAGAATTCCATGATCGAAGCGAGTAAGCAATAAGTAAATTTTAGAGAAAATGCCCCCCCCCAAAAAAACTCTTATGCCCAGAATAAAGAAAAGAAGAGACCGCTAAAATTACTAAGACACATAATGAGGAAAGAGTGCTTTCACAGGACATATTGAGGACAAGACCTTCACAGGACATATTGAGGACAAGACAGATAGGGGAAGACAGTGAGCTACTTACTTGACGAGCTTGTTTCAATGGATGCCGGAACATGGGACGGAAGCCTTAGCAAAAGGAGGAAGAATGCTAAAAACTATACGCGATAGAAAATTGTGGGGGACTGAAGTGACACGGCACATAAGAGAAGAATATTGAGAACGAAATCATTAAAATTCCAAGAGTTGTTCAGATTGTTGAACACGTTCTTTGTGTTCTTGCTTTGGGCGTTCCCACTACATTTCGGTAGATTACATATAGCAAGAAAAGGAAGCTACTTTCTCAGAAAACGAGAAAGGAAGTTAAAATTTTAAAATCAGAGTGAAAATAACGACGCATTAAACCCACTTTAAAAATACAACTAGTTTTTTTTTTTTTACTCCATGTCGGTCATTTTAATTACTATTCAACTCTTTTCTATCTTATTCGAGACTCTTCGGTCATATGGACAAATACAATACAGATGATATCGCTCCCAAGCGAACAAGTAGCCGAGCATCATTTTAATGACTTCTCTCGTTTCGTCCTGGGTATGACGATAAACTACATCAAGCAGCAAGGCCTCTGATCAGGAGGTTTTGAAGAGCGTGGAACCACCTCTTAATTGCTGGTGTTCCAAGGTCTACCCTGATCTGATGTGATAGCACCTGTTAGGGTCCGAGCAAATATGGTCAAACTGGAGTCAAAACACTATGAAAAAAATATTAAAAAATATAAAAATGTATAAAAATATATATGAAATATATATACATATAGAAAAAAATAAAAAATATAAAAATTGATTTTTATAGTAAAAATACCATGAATACGTATAAACACTAATAGGTATATCCTATCCTCATAAATATGTTGGACACTATTGTAAGTGGGGGTAATATGGTGTCTAAGTAGTCCACCACTAGCTGTGGTTTACCTACTTCACGCCACTGGCGAGTTTTGTATTTTGTTGATGTTATAAAGATTACCATTTCATTTCCAACCTCCGTTTTGGTTATTCCTCATTCAGTAACCCTTTCTAGGTTAGAACAAGTACATTTAAAGAAAAAATTGCAAGCAATACATTTTGGAAAAAAATGTTGATACACATTTCATTCATACTAAAAATCTTGTCGGCATTAAATATCCCATTGAGGTTGATATGCTATAAAACAAAATAAACTAAGCTAAACTTCTCTTATTACTAAACGCAACAGAGTACGTGGCTGACCATGAAACCCGGATTCGAATCTCACCATTGTCGATTTGGCAGGAAGGTGACTTCTTGATGGTGACTTCTTGTGTTCGACACCTTTGCAAAGTGCTTGAAAACCATATCACGTGTTGTGAGTAAGGTTGGGAGCCGTCGATGGTTCTGCTAGCACGAAGTCACAAGTCATCGTGAGCGAGGGTTTACTCATACTGGCCTTGTTCAGATTGTTGATCACACCAGATAATGCGCTCATTTCCAGAAATTGTAACTAAGGTTCGATAAGCATATTTGCAGTATAAACTATGTATATAAACTATGTATATATGTAGTATAACTACAGGTGGGCTCCGTGGATGTTGTAACAAACACAGATGTGCCTGAGAAGGCCATTACACCAGGGATTGGCTAGCTGCCCTATTCAGTTTGGCATACTAGGATACGAGCGACCAGCCATTAGACAGAGCACAATTTGACAAAATTTACCCATTCTTAACAACACTGGGGTGTGCACAACAGTGTCATGGCGTAAGTGAAAGTTTAGCAAGTGTTAGGTGTGAACATCGTCTGCCCGTTGAAAACAATTCCTAATAATGTGAGTTGACATCTCTGGAGACAAAATTATTTACGTTTCTCCTGATTCTTAAGAACAGTTACTTTTTCATTCCTGTTTACTTAAAGCGTCCACTTTTGTCGCAATGCTTTTCCATAATAATATCACCATTACCTTAAACTTCCTCATTTGCCACATGCTTTTAAATACGGTAGAATCCCTCATATCCGGAATCCCGCATATCCGGACATGATTTTTGCGTATATTCGAACTATTTGGGTGATCTGTAACTGATTTAAAATTTCCGTTTTTCGGGACATTTACTCTTGATAATTGCTTCTGCTTATTTCACCCTAATGGCTTGTATTGATGCAAAAGATGATGAGAATAAGAGGAAAAGAACAACTTTGGAGTTATCGAAAAAGTGGAAATTTTAAACAGAATAGACTCTGTTGAAAGTTCATTGTAACTAATGGCCGATTTCAACATAGGAAAATCAACATTGAATGATATAAAATCTTACATCTTCGTTACATTATTTGTTTTTCATATGTGTCATACTTAATTTAATGAATTTTCATTAACATTACATAATTTATTTCTTTTTTCCTTAAAATCAATTCCGTTATATTTCACTCACCATTTGCTTATTTTGTTTACTATAAAACATTGAAAATAAATGTTAAACCTGATTTCAGTTCTTTTATTTTAATCTAGATATAACCCCCTCAGATCCGGACTTTGTAACCAATTCCGCATATCCGGAAGGCATTTTTAGTCCGGCTGTCAGGGATTCTACTGTAGTATTTTTTACACTATTTACATTGTTCGGACTGTTGTCCTCATCGTTGTTGTCATATTCACAACATTTCGGCCGTTGTACGTCCTGGCTTTCTTCATGATCTGTCTATATTTCTGAGATGAGGTATTGCAACGATTTACATTATTTACATTGTTCGAACTGTTGTCTTCATCTTTGTTGTCATATTCACGGCGTTTGGGCCGTTGTACGCTCCGTCCTTCTTCAGGTGATTGGAATTTCGAACCGAACCCTTTATTTCATCCACCTGGGTAGATTGTTCTAGTTCCACGTGTCATGCCTCTTCTGGATATCTCAGTTTTAGTTTTAGTTATTTCCCTTAGTAACTCAATTCTCCAAGTTTTTATTCACTCCTTTTGTGGCCAGGTATTGAACTCACAACTTTTCAGGTCAAGTCACTGGATAACTTCAACTAATGTTTTTATCAACTGGGCCATGTGTCCTTGGGGTTTCAGTTCGAAATTCCACTCACCTGGAGAAGGCAGGTGCGTATAATGGCCAAAATGTCGTGAATATGACAAGAAAGATGAGGACAACAGCCCGAACAATGTAAATAATGTAGTTACAGTACATCATCTCAGAAACATAGATTTTAAATAGCAATCTCAACATTTCTGGCGCAATTGTAACTTAATAAAAGACAAATAATGCTGCATATCTCCATCCCTGAAAACAGTTAAGATATATTTCCTTAATTTAAATAAAGAACAATGTTTTCTGTATATCATCCACTCCCATCTTTCATTTGTATCATAAAAAAAACTGTGTATATGGATCGGAGATGGCTAAGATATGTTTATGTGATATCATGGTTTTCAACATTTTTATTGATATATATATATATATATATATATAATAGTGCAAAGAAAAACTTGTATAGCTCTCGAAAAGACGAAGGGTTGTTAGGATACATCTGACAAGATATCAGGAGTGGAAACAAACATTTCCATTCAATCTCCTGATCACGTACATAGTACATGAAGGAAGCTAAAAAAATAATTCCAGGCGGGTTCATCAGAAGCCTCCTCCTCCCCATTTAGCGAGCTTGCCAGGCAATTTATTAATATACAATTTAGTGTCAAACGTGGTCCGGTGCCTGGAAAAAGAAAAGAAAGAAACTATATCAAACATCTGTCTATATACAGATTGTAATGAATACATTAGCGAGAATATTTCCTTAGCCGTTCATGAAAGAGAAGGCGCAGAAAAGCTCTCAGTCCAGTTAAAGAGCGATTATATAAAAAAAATTGATGTAAGGAATTTAGTCAGATTTTGAGAAGGGGTTAGACTGGGAATTTTACAGGGCTCTATCTTATTGGAGTCGAATCACATTGACTGATACAAATATACAGTTTTGACAATACACATATTCTTCTCTCGCTTTCTCTCGCGTGCACACACACACACACACACACACACACACACACACACACACACACACACAGAGGTATATCAATTTTAGTATACCTCCTTGTGGAATATGTTAGTCTCGTAGACTATTTCCACACTTCTTGTGCTGGATCTATCTATCTATCTATCTATCTATCTATCTATCTATCTATCTATCTATCTCATTCTGTTCCTATCTATCTCTCTATGTCAATCTGTTCCTATCTATCTATCTATCTATCTATCTATCTATCTCATTCTGTTCCTATCTATCTATCTATCTATCTCAGACTGTTCATACATACACACACACACACACACACACACACACACACACACACATATATATATATATATATATATCAGTCTGTTCATATCTATCTATCTATCTATCTATCTATCTATCTATCTCATTCTATTCCTATCTATCTATCTCATTCTGTTTCTATCTATCTATCTATCTATCTATCTATCTATCTATCTATCTATCTATCTATCTATCTATCTCAGACTGTTCATATATATATATATATATATATATATATATATATATATCTATCTCATTCTGTTTCTATCTATCTATCTATCTATCTATCTTGAATGAATGAATGAATGAATGAATGAATGAATGAAAATAAAAGTGAAGCACACTAAATCACGATTTTGACTTTGCTGCATATTTTGGGGTTCGTACATATTTTGATAAAATTCCTAATCTTTCCCTCATTTCCTAGCAGGGCAGGGCCGTATTCCTTAATTCCTTTAGACGGTGGCGCATAATGCCTTAAGTTTAAGTGTAATAAATGAGTTCAATGCAAGCAGGTGTCACAACCGGCAAATGCACATGTAGAGTCCTTTTTGTTCAATTAAAGCCATTTAAGAGGGGATAGACAGTGGTCCTCCAAAAATATAAGTAATCATTTAGGAGTATCGCTGCGCATACCTGAAGTGAGTTAATGGTATTTCGATGTTAGCCACATGAGTCGAATTAACATTCCTACACCGTAGACTAGTTTCTGAACAACCATTCAGATTAGACACTCGCTGCGATTGACATATGTAAGGGCTGCAACGGCAGATCGGATCAAATGTGACTGGACTGTTTGGAACCTTTCACTTGCAGCATGACAACGGATACTCTTACCTTTGACAAACTTCCTTTATGCCACAGCATCGTCGTGCATATCAATAATATTTTACAGAAGTCTTAACTTTGGAATCAACTTCTCAACTGCAACATTCAATGAAGGGAAATAGGTTTTGCCTCCATGTAAGTTTTGGCTGTTTACGCGTTCTACATAGAACTGGGGATTAAATTCTTCAGACTGTATTCGCCCACAACACACGGGTCAAGCTTTTGGCATCATAGTGTGTTGGGTACCATAGGTTACAATTCTTGATTGTCTTTGGTGATTTTTCAAGAAGAAGGCGACTTTTGCTCGCTTTACTCAACATGTTCTGTCGTACATTAGAAAACCTCGTTAACCAGTACGATCGTTAGATCTGTTCCTTACTGAGCATATATGATGGGACAATGACTGACTCGTTTCATCCGTTCACCTACAGCTCTTTCCATGGAAATAAATAGTATGTGCCATGCAGGCGTGAGTGCGTACAGTTGAACGCAAACGTATTTGACCCCAAGGTTATATACGTTTTCTCTTTTTGTCATCTGTCTCGGGAGACTGTTGTGGTATGTTTTCGGATGATGGTTCAAGGGCAAAATTTTAATTGCTACTCCCTGTTTCTTCAGTGAACAAGGCCTGGGTAGATAGATATGGGGGTCCCTGTTCCCCACATTATAGATGGAGTTCTTTGTTCTCCATGTGACAGAAATTGTTCAATGGAAAGTATATATATATATATATATATATATATATATATATATATATATATATGAAGAAATATAGTCTTACAGTGTGCTATATTTATGGGATAAAGTGCTCAATATCAGAGATAGAGCGTGTGTAAATATAAAAGTGAACATAGAAGTCAACACTTAGAGGCGACAGTCTGTTTCATGCAAGATGCAATCATCGGGCCACGAGTGCTGTTATTTTTCACGGCTATTTATATATACGGGTCAGTGGTGCATTGTGGGTAGTCATTTTTGGCAGGAGTTTTACCGGAAGTCGTTTATTTGTTTATTTATTTGTGTAAAATTATTTTGCTTGTTTTTATTTAATTTTATTTTTGTTTTTTATCCTTTATATTTATTTTATTTTTATTTATTTATTTTTTATTTATTTTGATCGGTGTTTTTATTAACGTAGTAAAAATTTGTTTATATAGCTTATTGTGGGTGGTCTATTATGGCGGCTATTTACTGAAAGTCGTTTGTTTATTTATTTGGGTCAAATTATTTTGCTTGTTTTTATTTATTTTTGATTTTATTTTTTATCTTATGTATTATTTATTATTTTTATTTTGATCGGTGTTTTTATTAACGTAATAAAAATTTGTTTCTATAGCTTATTTAATAGTTTTGTTTTTGTTTGGAAAGATAAAGCTATTTGTTGAATTTTGGGGTTGATTGTTGTGGTTTGTTCTGCTATTATTTTGGCGGGAACAGTTTTTAATTTATTTATTTGGATTGATTATTTTTATTTGTTTTTTCTAAACAGCTAATTTATCGGTATCGGTTGTTAGTTTATTTATATATTTGGATGTATTTAGATCAATTTCTTATACTTGTCATTATTTATTTATTACACTCTATATTTTCTATTTTTGGTTTTCGATTTTTAAGTAACGCAGTATATTATTTTTATTCAGTTTTTTTTTATCGTTATATAACAGTTATAGCTACTTTTCGTCCGATTTTTTGTTTTGATTTTTTATAGTCTAATATTTTGTTTATTATTTACTTTATTTCTTGATTTTGTTCCTTATTTTTATTCTATTTCGTCTATTCTAACAGGTGTGATTTGGTAATTTGTTTGGATTAATTTATTTTGCTTATTTTATTGTCATTTTGTTTGTTTATGTATTTATTTATTTTTTCAGTTTTCGATTTTTAAGTTACGTAGTAAAAATTTGTTTTCATGTCTGCATTTTGAGATTAGCTCGGATCTTTTATTTAATAATTTATTTTGATCTGGGAAAGTGATGGTAGCTTTTTTTTTCCTCCAAGCAAAGTTTGCAAGTTTTTGATAGGTTGTTGTAGGCTGATGATTTTTTCCTTATTTTCCAAGATATTTTTGGTGTGGTGCGCGTTTTGTTTTTTATTTCCCAGATATACTTAGAAAGCATTGTGCTGTTCGCATATTTACTATTTGTGAAAGATGTTTTGTGTACATAATTTCTTTGTTTCCAGGGTCCTTCAGTTACTCCTATGTATACCTTTTCTCCATTATCTGGTGATTTTATCGTGGCTTGGTAGATTACGTTGCTTTGTAAACAATTACCGTTTAAGGGACATTCGTTTTTTATTCTGAAGTTAACCATGGGTTTAATTTGTTCGTGTGGTTTGTTAATAATTTTCCTGTTGTGCTTTTTTATTATTTGTGCAATGTTCTCGGTGCAACTGTAGCTGATTTTTACTGTGTTTTTGTTGAATATTTTGTGTAGGGTGCTTGATTCCGGGAAGTGTTTGTGTAAAAGTTTGCAGAATACTTTTCCTACGTTTGTTTTTACGTTTTTGCTGTACGGTGGGTTGAACCATATGACATTTCTTTTCCCGTTGGCCTTTTTTGTGTTCTGTGGTGAGTATGTGAGTGTTGCTGGGAATCCGCTATCTTTTAGGGCTGTTTCGTAGTCTTTCTTAGCTTTGTTAATTGGATTCATTGGAGGAATTGTCGGAAAGCCTGCGGTTAATCGATTTTGGTATCTGTTTGATTATAGAAGGCGGGTGGTTGGAAGATGTGTGTATATAGAGTGGTTTATCATTGGGTTTTCTGTATGCTTTGTATGTGCCTTTTCTTAGGTAGAAGGTAACGTCTAGAAAATCTACTTCATTTAGGTTAGTTTTTATATCTATGTCGAATCCGTTATTTTTGAAAATCTTTATTATTGCTTTTCTAGTTTTGTCTGTGTTTTGTTTGTTGCAGTTTCTTAAGATTATGAGACCATCGTCCCTGTAGAGTCATGTGTCATTTCTATCTATTATTTTGCTTAGTTCGTGTAGTAAGTAAATACCTACGATTTCGCATGTCCATGCACCGTCAAAGCTTCCCATTGTAGTGTCAAATATCCATTCTTTCTTTATCCATGCTTCTTCATTGTGAAATAGTAATGATTTACGGGAGTGCTTAATGATGTCGATTTCGTTTGGTCTTATTATTATTTGTTCCTGAGCTAAGTTGATGGCCTTATCTAACATGCGTTCTGTTATGGGTGGGTAAAATTCTTTTATGTCTAATTGTAGGAAGTGGTAATTTTGTTTGTTATTTATGCTGTGAAACAAGTCAATAGTTGCTTTTGTATTTTTCCACTGGTTTACTCCTAACTTCTTCCTGAGTTCAGAATTAATTTTTTCTTGATCATTTCCAAGAGCAGCAGCCAGATATACTTTATCAGCTCACACGGATTTGCTATCGAGACAAGAGTAAATGGTAGTGTCATGTGCATAAATGCCTACTTACTCTCATCAGGAAGATCATTGATGTAGATTGGAAACAGAATAGGATCCAGGATAGAACCTTGAGGGATGTGATTTCCTCATGTTTTTGAATTTGTACCTTCCTCTCATATCATAACAATATAATCATAATTTAAACAATATTCATTTTTTTTAAAATTCTTGAATATAACTAGCTTACTTTTTTTTCCTGATTTTGAATTATGGCATTTTGTGTCCTCCATATGTTTTGACTGACCTTTCAACCACCTGATGAATATTCATGTACGTTCACTAATTGAAAAACCTTGATAACCAATGATATCTTTGCCTCTGCGTATATAAACACGCGCTGCATAATAAATCTTACATTGCCTTGATAAAGTCCCCCCGAGGATGAAATGCGTCAGCTAAGTATAGTTTTTCCTCTTGTCTCTTGTTATTCTTTTCGTCTCTACTACAGACACAGGCCATCTGAGAATATTTACAAACACACACACACACACACACACACATATTTTCTTTATAACTATATATAGATTTGTATATATTTCTGAGATGAGGTATTATGTACACTATTTACATTATTCGGACTATTGGCCACATCTTTGTCGCCATATTTATTACAACGTTTCGGCCTTTCACGATCTGTCTATATTTCTGAGATGAGGTATTATGTACACTATTTACATTATTCGGACTATTGTCCTCATCTTTGTCGCCATATTTATTACAACGTTTCGGCCGTTGTACGCTCCGGCCTTCTTCAGGTGGTTGGAATGTTGAACTGAAACCTTTATACCTCTACTGGGGTAGACTGTTCTAGTTCCACGTGCCATGTTTAATGGATGTCAGTTATCACCTGTTAATTTCCCCCTTGAATGTTCTCCACTGCCTTAACCAGGTATTGAACTCACAACTGTTTGGATCCTGTCACTGGATCTAACCAACGCCTTTATCCACTGTGCCATGTGTCCAGTGAGCGAAATAAAGGGTTCAGTTCTACATTCCAACCACCTGAAGAAGGCCGGAGTGTACAACGGCCGAAACGTTGCAATAAATATGGCGACAAAGACGAGGACAATAGTGGGAATAATGTCAATAGTCTATATATCATTGTTAGGGATTCACACCGTAGTGTAAAAGTTGGCAACTACCTCCTGCATATCAATTAATACTTAACAGTGAGTTCGAATCCCTTTGCGCACCCTATTCTCATGGCCTTATGCCAAGTCTAAGTGGCAAATGTGCGTATATCATTTGATACATACAGGTAACTATAATTTCGTGGGTCGTATTTTATAGTTGACTTTGGAAATAACAATTTAGATTACCCATAACACATATACGTGCACGTGCACACACACATACACACACACACGCGCGTGCGCACACACACACGCACACACACATATGCACATACACACACGCACGCGCACACACACGCGCGCACACACACACGCACACATGCACACACGCACACATGCACACACGCACACACGCGCGCGCGCACACACACACATGAACATAGTGTTTGTGTGTGTGTGTGTGTGTGAAAGAGTGAGAGAGAAAGAAAAGAAACATCATTTCAGTGTCATCATTACAAATATTTGGCGCTTCTCGTATGTTTTATCAGCGTCGAGATTTTCGCATTGACATTGCACAGGTGATATCAACTGTTGACTAACAACACGGAGCCCTTCCCAGCGTTTTCGCCGCTTCCGGGCAGCGGACACCAAATGACGTTCTTCAGTTTAGGTGGAACGCGACCAGCATCAACTCATTGTCGTTTCCTATCACGAGGAAGATTAAAAAATTTTTTAAATATGCAAGTGATAGAATTTATTTATTAGAAATATCGAGAGATGACAGTATAACACCGTATACCTCTCTATGTTCTCCATATACAGGGTGTATTAAAAATACATTTACAAACTTTGGAGGTGGGTTTCTCACACCAAAACAAGGACAAAAGTCCATATATATATATATATATATATATATATATATATATATATATATATATATATATATGTAAAAGAACGAAGAATAAATTTTCAACGTTCAAAACATTAATTTAAAACAGGTCCCAATACAAAAGTAGAGCAATAAATATTTATCATGCACTGTTACATTATAACATGTAAATATCCACATTTACATGTTCTAATGTAACAGTGCATAACACACAGAGACACACACGCACACACACACACACATATATAAATATAAAAGTTAATATAAAATGTTCACTTATATATTTACACACGCTCTATCTCTGATATTAAGCACTTTATCCCATAAATATAGCACGTCTTAAGACTATATTTCTTTATATATATATATATATATATATATATATATATATATATATATATATAACTTGTAAGGGTATAACTTTGTGACACTGGGTTTCACGACAAACTGGTTTATTTTTTTTAAATTGGATCTCTTTATGCTTGTTTGTTGGCGGGACGGGGGATCTGCTTCTGTGTTTGTTTGGGGGGTGGCGCCGTCATACGCATAGGAACATACATACAGGTGTACACTTTTTAGTTCACACCAACACATCCATATAAGCAATTCGAGACCACTTAAATATCTGTCGCCTCTAAGTGTTGACTTCTATGTTCACTTTTATATTTACACACGCTCTATCTCTGATATTGAGCACTTTATCCCATAAATATAGCACACTTTAAGACTATATTTCTTCATATATATATATATATATATATATATATATATATATATATATATATATATATATATATATATATAGTTTTGATTGGAAAAACAACTAATCATTTTTATCTAATCTTTCTACAGTTGAGACAATTTTTAGTTTCAGGGAATAACTTGGACGTAAATTGTACAATTTCTTCTGAGCGATTTCGGCCTTCATAAGCCATTGTCGAAGAGTTTTATTTTTGTATCTGTCTATATTTCTGAGATGAGGTATCATGTACATTATTTACATTATTCGGACTATTGGCCTCATCTTTGTCGACATATTTATTACAATGTTTCCGCCTTTCAGTATCTGTCTATATTTCTGAGATGAGGTATTATGAACATTATTTACATTATTCGGCGTATTGTCCTCATCTTTGTCGCCGTATTTATTACAACATTTCGGCCTTTCAGTATCTGTCTGTATTTCTGAGATGAGGCATTATGTACATTATTTACATTATTCGGACTATTGCCCTCATCTTTGTCGACATATTTTATTTTTGTGTTTATAAGTTTGTCTATTCGTATGAATTACACTTTCTTTGGTAGTTTTATTTTTTGGTAGTTTTCGAGTGTCGCATCTTTAGGCGTCAGTGGGTCTCAAGCCTGATTTTTTTTTAAAACGTATGTTGTCTTCACATGAAGAAACCAGAAAAATCCTTATCAATAATACAAAAATATTATGCCATATAAACTGCATAAAACCATTACAAATATTCGAAGCAGGAGTCATTAAAAAACAAACAACCCGCTAATGGAATATATTTCCCTCAAACAGGAAAACGGTGTGTGTCTTGGGATTTTTCCTAGCATGAGAACTGCGGGCCGTCAATAGTTTCTATATCTGGTGAAGATGTATTTTTCCAGGAAAACGGTGTCATTGGTTTGGCTTGTTTTGTTTTACGACATATCAACCTTAATGGGTCATTTAATGCCGACAACTGTTTTTTTCCTGGTAATATTTTTGTTTTTTTTCCTGGTAATATTTTTGTTTTTTTTCCTGCTATATATTTTTTTCCTCAAATTTATATAGATGGTAATATTATTTTCAAAAAGGTATTGCTGGTAATATTTTTTCCTTCAAAAATTCTGGTAATAATTTTTTTAAAACGTATTTCTGGTATCAAAATTTTTTACACTTTCATAATGCCTTTTACCTCAGTTTCGGGGTTAACTATTTGTCCATAGCTGGGACCGTAACAGGTGCTGCCACCCCGGGTCAGGGTGGACCAGGGAACACCAGCAATTAAGAGGTGGTTCCATGTTCCTCAAAACCTCCTGATAAGAGCCCTTGCTGCTGGACGCGGATGTAGTTTATCGTCTTACCCAGGACGCTGATGTAGTTTATCGTCATACCTAGGACGGATGGTGTCATTGGCTTGTAAGCTGTGCCACATGGTAGTTGAGCGGGTGAGGCAGATTTACTCTCGTCCCGGGTGAGGAAAGGCCTCGCTTGTGCTAAAAAACATCTGACTGACGGAATAGACATCCTCGAGCCACGCTTTATTGTGGGAAGGAAAGTAAATCAACTTAATTTATGACTTGTTACTTCCACTTAAAAATATTTATCTTTAACCAAATATTTATCAGTTATGTGCCATGCGCGATACACGTTTAGGCGATCATGTATCTTTCGATGCATGAGTGACGAGGTAGATTTTTTCTGCAGTAGGTTGCCATTTCTTTCTGCGGTAGACAAGTTGCCAACCTAGCCTGTCCTGCTATTTACTCATATCTGGGAGGAGAAGAGGATTTGTACCTTTCCCAAGGTTATTAGCAAGTAAGTGAATGTAATGCATTCGACTGGGATTCGAACTCGGCTCTCCGATTCCTCACTTCGTATCAGATAACTTAATTTCATCCCTGCTTCAAGTCTAAATAAGCGATACTGACTTTTACTTCTCTTCCGGTCAGTTACGTTAATAAACTTTTAACGTAACTGATAAAAACAAAACTATTAACACGACAGTCTCTAATCCTTATACAGAATTTATTTTCAGTTCACGCCAGAAATATTTTGCTCCCACGGGGTGTTTCATGTTGAGATCTTCTGCAGGTAATCCCAATGTTGGACAGCAAAGTTAATCTAACCCACGTGACTTCGACGTTTCGGGTGAGACTTCTCACCATCAAGTCGGCTGGTAACTTACTACAGGACCAGTGGTTAACGAAATCACTAGCATTCCTGGAATTTGTGGCCAATCGCAGGAGATCAGCACAGGTTAGCTTTGGGGGCTACGAACGTGGTCTTCATGTTTGCATATTTGTAAACTCTGCATTATGAAACTATTTCTCATTAGATTTTTATTTTTATTATTTCAGCTGTGTTCATGATTCTTGGTTGCGTGATTTATCCCAATGGTTGGGATCATCACGTGGTACGGCGTATTTGCGGCCAGAACGCAGACAAGTTCCAATTAGACCGCTGTGGTATCCGGTGGGCATATATTTTAGCCATCATCCTCATTTTCGACGCCATTATCCTCGCAGTGTTGGCCTTCGTGCTCGCTTCCAAACAGGCCAAATTGCTGCCTGACATCTACGACAATAAACGTAAGCTGCTTCATTTTTTCCTCTCGTTATCTATCGCTCCATCTCAGTCTGTCTCAATCCATTTGATTGTAAACTTTAAAAATAAAATTTAGGTTAGTAAACACTTTCATTTATTCGAATCTGTGGCATGCAGGTTGATCACACAGGCCAATGATGGTGTTGTTCAATACTTGTTCTTATATATCAAATATTAAAAGGAAAATATTATGACGAAGTGGAAAAAGTTTTCGTGTGACGCATTTCGTTATTTAGGATTAACCGTATTTCTGCTGCTTTGTGAGGAGATTGTCCTGCACGAAGGAAAGGAGATGCTGTGGATTTTAAATTTAAATTATTCTTTTTAAATATATGTTTTGGTTATATATAATCTAGCCAATTTAATTAAGTTTCTTTTTCTTTCTGTTTATGTTTCCGCCATTTTTGTTATTAGCAAGTCTAATAGCGGTTCTTTGTGACCATCGCCATTTTATCAATAGTTGCCTTTTTTCTACCTACATTTATAGACGCGTTACAAGTGAAAGGAAAACTGACTATCAAAGGCTGAAAGATTTTCTGAAATGATTTTGACGTCATTCTGGTTTCTTTTTTTTGTTCAAATCCGTGAATTTCTTTTGCTCATTCTAAGTCTCAAAAAGAAAAAAATTCACTAATTTCTATCCATAATGTTTCATGTGTTAAAATTCTTCAACTTTTAACAAGATAAATCTGCAGTTGATGTTAAAAATTGCCGCAAAACATTGTTGGCTTATTTAAGATGGAATCCTCTATTATGACATGTCTCTAATTTGGATTTACATATATCACATTTATTTGTAATTTTTCTAGATGAATTTTTCACCTATATTGAAATTGATCCATTATTTTACATAATTAGGTTACAAAAAAATTTGTTCTTTAAATGAATATCACCTTATGGAAATTGCGATAAAGTAGAATGGGGGCCTCGTATCATAAATTCGAGGTAGGTGGGGAGTTCACGAGTCTCTTGAACCGGCTACGATGGGTGGGGGATAACAAAACAAGAAACATTGCTAAAAGGTACAAATCAGAGGAAGTGTGAAGCCATGATCGTACACGATCTGAAGGGACAAATAGAAGAAGAAGAAGAAGGAGGAGGAGGAGTATAAGAAGAAGGAGGAGGAGTAGAAGAAGAAGAAGGAGGAGGAGTAGAAGAAGAAGAAGAAGCCGTTGTTTGCTGAGTTCCTATTACCACGATATTGTGAAGATCATGGAAAAATCATCTTGAAAATATCTTTGGAAAGAAAAATTCAAATAATTCTCCTTATTTCGAAACGATGAAAGTATTAACGAATTACAGGGAGAAATCAGCAATGACCTTTATAAACAGGTAAGTCACTCATTGCCGAATTTAATCATGTCAACAAAATCACACAGAGACCGAGGGTTCATAGTCATCCATAGGGAAATTTGTTTCAGAGCCTTTGTTGTACGTGACATATCGCCGTGACAGTTTTCGGGTTGAGGAAAAGGATTGATTTTAAATATGGATAATCAAGGTAGACATTCCAACTTATTTAGCAAACATTCTCTATAGACAATATTCTTGTATCGTAGCAATGGCACGGTAGTACGCGGTGTCCTAGAAATCACTCAGTGATTTAAAAATCTAGTGATTTCAACATCTTTTATTATTCAAAAACAGAATGAAAATTCAAACACCGAAAATATATTCCCATTTAATTCATATCGCTCTCGCGTCGAACTCGACGTATGAGGGTCAGACAGATCAGTTCCCAGAAACTGAAAGCCCGACAGCCACACAGGATTTGATTATAGTGGTGAAGGCCTTGTGCAGGGCCATCCACACTTTTTGGAGGGACGAATACAGGGACCTGGTGCAACGGATGCCACAAGGTCCCAAAACGACCCTCCGCAGGTTTTGAATTCAGAGTTGTCCTTCTCCTAGACCAGTTGCCATCCAAGGCTATAGAACCCAGTCTGTCCTGCTATTTACCCATAGTTGGAGGGAGAAGAAGAGGATTCACACCTTTCCCAAGGGTATTAGCACGTAAGTGAATGTAATGGAATCGACTGGGATTAATTCCCATTTAATTATGAAAATACTATTATAAAATGACAAATAATACGACGTAAATATCTTCCATTTTCGACCTCAAACATAAGCGTTCTTTCGTTAGCATGCTAAATAACAGGGGGTCAATAACTCTGGCTGCAGTCTTCGAATTTCTACCCCCTGGGTTTCTGTATTATCTGTTTTTTTAAAATAATTTCACCCCAAGCAAGGCAATAAAGCCACTAAAACGCAAGTGTGGGCGTTACTGAGTATTATAGAGTATGAGAAAACAAAAAGAAAAATTAAGGAGAGAGAATAACAAAAGAAGAAGAATTGCATTTACATTTATGAAGATCAATGTTGACTTCGAAGCAAGAAGCAGGAAGCAAGTTCCACAAGCGAGAAATGCAATAGAGGAAACCGTTAACATAGATTTCTAGCACGATATAGTAAACCAAGTTTCCTAGTAGCAGACTTAGTAATTGATTCAATATAATCTTTCCACTGCCCGACAGCGGAAAGTGTTAGAAAAATCGCAAGAATCACTCACCTGGCGGTTAGCATCATCCATGCTGATTGAAGACCGAAAGGATTTATTGATGTATGGGTACAGGTGCAAATCGTCTATTCGTATGCGATGCAAAGACATCAGAGACGCCTTCATTTCATCAGAGCATTTGCAAATCTTTGTTCCTGGTTCTTATTTAACAGTCTCGCACAGGTTCACGGTTTAGCAACGAATGGACTGTACAGTCTATTCCATGTCGTGGCAAGTCATTTACTGCCTAAAACGTTGAAACAAGCGATAAGTCATGAAATTCAATGGTGATTTTTTTTGGTATGGAAGCATCAATAGGATTCTTCTGGGGTGCGAATGATAGATTGGTTAAATCCCAAATAAAATTCCAGGATTTTGGTTCATTTTCAGTTGTAAATTTTTTCATGAGTAATTTCGCTATATTAATCAAAGTTCTGAAAAAAATAACAAAAATACGAGATAAAATTATAAAACATCTGTCATGTTATGAAATTTGTAAATAAATCCAGAGACTGATATGCAATGTGCTAGGTTCTGGTCTGGCATCTCGTCTACAGTCACTTTCTCACAGACGTGACGATGCTTCCCTCTGTCTTTTCTACAAGTACTTTCACGGTAACTCCTCCGATGAGCTATTTTCGTTGGTTCCCAAACTGCATGAATTTAAGAGTGTTACTAGGCTGGCATCTCAGTCCCACCCTTTCACTGTGAAAACGGTTAAATGTAGCCGTCTCTTCTACTCTAATAGTTTCATGTCTCGCACTTCCCGTCTGTGGAACTCCTTCTTTCTTGCATCCCTGACAATTATAGTCTTCAAATATTCAAATATAACGTCAATCGACATCTTCTGATGCCTTGATCTAATCCCCTGTCCTTCTCTATATCCTTTCCTCAAACACCCCTCTTTACTCTTGCTCCCATTCTCTGTAACCCCTTGCGTGCTAGTATCACTCCCGCCTTGTTTGGGATGAAATGCTTAAAAAGAAAATGTTTTCTCTCCTCTTTCAATTTAATCTGATTATTAAACAAGCCATTCTTCTATATTATTCTACCTCTGTCCCATAATGATTGTTCCATTTAGTCTATGAAATTTGTACGTAAATGGAACAATCATTATGGGACAGAGATGGGAACTCCCTTCCTCCTACTTGCTTCCCTGATAGCTATAATCTTCAAATATTCAAGTGTAATATCAATCGACATCCTCTGATGCCTTGATCCTGATCCCCGTCCTTCTCTATATCCTTCCCTCAAACACCCCTCTTTACTCTTGCTCTCACTCTCTGTAACCCCTTGCGTGCTAGTGGCACTCCGTCCTTGTTTGGGGTGAAATGCTTAAAAAAAAAAACATAAAAAGAACAATAAATAAATAAATAAATAAATAAATAAAACGAGGTGACTTTGGGGACACCCTGTACAATCCGTGAGAAAAAACAAATTATTCTGCTTAATGTAATAAAACATTGTTGATGCTAATTTTTAAATCATTTTCTGCAGATGCCAATGACAGTATATCCAAGATAGCGTCGGATCATGACCACGAACGTTACTCGGAGTATTCCCACCGTTCAGAGAAATCAAAACGGTCAATGGCCAGTTCGAGACCGAATCCCTATCATATGTAAACGGTCATCTTTCCATTTTGTATACGAGGACAAAGTTTGAAAAAAGAAGATGACGCCATCTCCGTTCAAAACATCAGAAATTGTCAAACATTGCGTATGGACGAGTAAAACAATCTGTTTGAAAAAATTAATGTTGGACACGTAATTATTTCGTATACATACATTCATAAACATATACATACATATATACGTACATATATACATACATAGTATATACATACATATATACATACATATGGATATACATACACACATATGTATATATAGACATACATACGAACATATATACGTACATGCGTTCATTTATATATACATACGTACATATATACATACATACGTACATACCTATATACATACATACGTACATACACACATACATACATATATGCATATATACATACGTACATACATATATATACACATACATATATACATATGTATATACATATATACTTATATACATACATGCATGCATGCATACATATAGACTTACACATATAAATTGTGTTTTTGTACAGAAGTCCCTCTTTTATACAAGTTTCATTAAAAAACGACTGGTAAGATTCAAATCTGCGTCCCTCTTTGCAGGGAAAACCGTCGTTAGATCTGACGTGCTTTTAACCGACTCGGCCACGAAGAGCATCGCCGATTAAGCCAGGTTGAATACTATCTTTTAAGCTCACCCTTCTTGTCGGATTAATAAAGAAAAATATCATGAATTCTTTAGAAATATATATATATATATATATATATATATATATATATATATATATATATATATATATATATATATATATATATATATCACCGAATGGGTAAATATAGGGACTTATAAGAGCGAGCGATCGTATACAAATACATATAAATACTCTATAGTTTAAGAAAAAGCAGTGTTCAATGTTAAGCAACAGATCCATTTAATATATTTATTAAGAAATATACATAAAAGCTTACATTAATTGCACGACTCCGAGTTTCATGCCGAAGCAATTTTCAAATGCTGAAATTATAATATTTGTTTTTATTTTTATTTATATTTTGGGTAGATACCAGTTTTAAAAAAAATTGTCTGGTTCACGTCTGGTTGGGGTGGAATATTATGGTAGTTAAAATAATTAAATGAATTGTAGTTTAATTTTAAATTTGAATTCAAGTTCAGATTAGCATTTAAGATTGAAAATAACGTTGGAAATAAAAAAAATACAAATTCTAAATTAGGGAGACGTTGGTTTTGAAAACGCAAGTAAACAAAAAAGGGGCGTTGGGAAATCAAGGACGGCAAAATAAAAAATAAAATAAGATACAATAATATAAAATAAAATAAAGCAAAATAAAATAAAGTACTACTACTACTACTACTACTACTACTACTACTACTACTACTACTACTAATACATATCAATGGAAAGAAAATGATTTAAAATAAGAAAAATAAAGTACAATGAAATAAGAGCCTTATATAGGAAAATATAAATATGCAAATGAACACGTTAAAAGATTTAAAAGAATTGTATTTGGTTTTGAATTTGGAGTTCGACCCAGATCAACATTGAAGAATGAAAATAAAGTTGTAAATAATAAATATAAATTCTAATCCTAATATATATATATATATATATATATTCAATTGTATAGATATGAGTTTCTAACCCTGGGTTTCACGCTTTTGTGATCATCAGACACACTGCCTGAGGATCGCAAACGCGCTAAACCCAGGGTTATAAACTCATATTCATAAAACTGAATATGTTAGTTCTATCACTGATATTGAGCACTTTCCAATAATAACCCCATATATATATATATATATATATATATATATATATATATATATATATATATATATATCTGCTCTACTCTGTATTGAGCACTCTTTAAAGAATATTGATTGTTGGTTATTGGATTTCATTCCGTATATACCAATCCTAAACTTGGATATTAGCTCCTATTACTGTCGAGCACTATCTATTATATTCTTAATATGGATAAAATCGATTTCGAATTATCACTGAAGAACATTCCCACCACAAACAAAAGGGATTATTTCGTCCATTTGACTCAGCAAACCGAAAACTTCATAAGGAGAATGAGATGGAAGGCTTTCTTCTTCCTTCAGAATAAGGAACAACTATATGAACAAGAGAACTATGGTTTTAAAAGTCTCAAAACTGCACCTATAATAAAGGATCTATTGAGTTTCGAGAATGATCTATTAGATATCATCAAGGGATTAACCTTCTACAAATTCAAGAACTGTTTCCAAAAAAATCTGGATATCATTGTCAAAGACATCAATAAATCAGAAGACCTATATGTTAAATCTGATAAGACTGCCAACTTTTATAAATTATCCCCTAGGAATTATGACAAATTAGTAACAAATAGTCTAACCAGTAGTTACAAAAAAATTAATACGGACAATTTTAACCAAATTGATAAAATTAACTCTATCAGCAAATCAATTACTGATAAACTAAAGATAAGTGATCGAGTTAGTAAATTACAACCTAAAGAAGCCTATATTTTATTAAAAGATCATAAACCCGATTTCAGATCTAAGCCATCAACTAGGATTATAAACCCAACTAGACCGGAAATCGGCAGGATTAGTAAGAACATCTTAGAAAGAACCAACCACTCCATAAAGAAAACCCTCGGACTATTACAATGGATTAACACTGCGGATGTCATCAACTGGTTTACCAACATCGGATTTAAGGATAAATGTACCTTCATACAGTTTGACATTACAGACTATTATCCATCTATATCCAAAAATCTGTTCACTTGTGCCCTGGATTTCGCTCGGGAATACTCCAACATTTCTGAAAGAGAAGTGAATACCATCATGGAGTGCCGAAATTCGGTTCTAATCTACAAAGATGAACAGTGGACCAAAAAGTCCTGTAACGAAAAATTTGACATTTCAATGGGTTCTCTGGATTCTGCTGAAGCTTCTGATCTTGTTGGATTATTTCTTTTGTATAATTTAAGTGCATTTGATTGCCTAGATTCTGATAGTGTAGGATTATATAGGGACGACGGGTTATTAGTAGTTAGGAATTCCACTAAAATTAAAGTAGATCGTATTAGAAAAATGATACATAAGGTATTTAAGGATCTAGGTCTCAGAGTAATAGTTTCCACTAATGTTAAACGAGTAGACTTCCTAGACGTCACCCTAGAGCTCACTAGCAACACATACCAACCATATGTAAAAGTTAATTCCAATCAAATATACGTTCATCCAAATTCTAACCACCCCCCTGCAATCATCAAACACATACCCTATTCTATTGAATGTAGGATCAGTAACAACTCTTCAAACAGTGATATTTTTAATAAGCATAGTGACCTTTACAATTCCGCACTTAAAAATAGTGGATATAAAAATATTAATATTAAATATAAAAGCCCTATAAATAGCAACAACAATGGTAGAAAGAGATCTAGAAAAATCATATGGTATACTCCCCCTTTTAACATTATGGTTAAAACCAAATTGGGGCACCTGTTTCTAAACCTCATTAAAAAACATTTCCCCAAATCTGGAACCAACTCACTCAGTAAAATATTTAACTCTAATACTCTTAAGTTAAGCTATAGTTGTGCTGATAACCTAGAAAAAATAATTAAAAAACATAACAATAGTATATTCAGCAAGTATATAAATTCGGAGAGCCTGACAACCCACAAGGTTGCACATAGCAACATTAAGCAAAATGACACAAATAATAAATCATGTAACTGCAGGAATCCCAATAATTGTCCACTAAATAATAACTGTTTAACTAGCTCTGTAGTTTATCTCGGTACTATATCAACACTAGAAAATCCAAATATAAAGAAATTCTACATAGGTTGCACCATGAGACCATTCAAGGAACGCTGGCGGGGTCACCTGCAATCTTTTAATAATAGTAACTATAAATATATGACTTCATTATCCAAATACTTTTGGAGTCTAAAAGAGAAAAATAAAACACCTAAGGTTAAATGGAAATTAATTAGAAAGGCCCGGACATGTAACTCACTATATGCCCCGTGTTACTTATGCCTTAACGAGAAACTTGAAATAATTAGATTTAAAAATAAGACTGATCTTTTAAATCAAAGATATGAACTAACAGTTAACTGTAAGCATCGTCTTAAATTTAACTTAGTATAGAAATCATATACTTTCTATGATAATGATAAATGAAACTTAATAGACTATTACCTTTTTAGCATGATAGTCGCCTTATCTATATGAATGTGTACTGGGTACTTACAAAGTAACATACGTTCTGTATTTAGATGTATATATGTGTATGTTATGTAGAGTTATTTCTACTGTAGGATATGTATATGTGTATATAGGGATATATATATGGTTTTTTTTTTTTTTATTTTTTTATGAAGGTATATCGTTGCGTATATTGGCTTCTATCATAGGTTAACCTGTTTATGTGTATGAGTAAGGGAGTAAATTCTGGTAAGTGTCTACCACTAAATGTGTGAGTATATGTATGGGTATATGGGGATATTTATGTGTACTTGTGTGAGTGTAGATATATGTATGCCTGTTGCATATGTATGTATGTGTGAGTGTGCATATATGTATGTATATGTAGTATGTATGTTTCTATGTGTATGTATAGGTTTATATATGCATATATATGTATATATATGTATGTTTAAATATGTATATGTTTATGTATATGTATTTGTATATAGGTGTATATTTATATGTATGTGTGGGTGATTATATGGTTGAGCTCGACTGTCTCTGTATTGTTTATCTGGATGTGTCGATATGGGTATTTATATAGGATTAGATATTTATATATATATGTTGGTGTGTCATTGTATGTGTATTTGTATGTAGGCTTTAGTGTCTTGGAGTGTATCATAGATACAAACTAAAATCTACTTTTGTTGATAAAGTACCTTTAATTGCTTACAGACCGTTGTTCTTTTCTTAAATTATGATTAACTTTTAATATATTTTATCATGATGTTGTTGGAATATTATTAGAATATAAGTTGGTCTATGTATGCTTATTTCTTTTTCCTTTTTTATGCATGTGTCTATATGTTTATGTATATATGTATATGTGTTTGTATGTGTATGTGTGTGTGCGTATATGTGTATGTGTGTGTATGTATATGTGTATGTGTGTTTATATGTGTATGTATATATATATATATATATATATATATATGTATATATGCGTATATATATTTGTGAATATGTATGTATATATGTATATGTATGTCTGTAGATATATATGTGTATATATCTATGTGTAGTTGCGTATGTATGTGTGTATATATATGTACTAGCGGATGTGTATATGCATTTTTATACTCATGTCGTTTTAATTTACGTTTGTTTAATTTTTCATGTATACACTTGTATTTGTAAATGTCTATATATATATTTAGTGTATATACATATATGCATGCGTGCTTATGTATGTACATCTGGATGTGTATGTATGTATGTGTGTGCTTGTATATGGTTGCATCTTTATATGTATTTCTTCACTTGCCTTATTTACTTTTCTGCGTCGACGTATGGGTCAATATATTTATATGTGCTTATCTATGTGTATGTTTATGTACGTAGGTCTGTGTATGCGTACCTATTATCCTTATATGTGTCTATGCGGGTGCATGTATTAATTTATATGCGGATGTGCGAGTGTTCAATTATATGTGGAGGTGGTTATTTACTTTTGTCTGTAAATGTGTCGAAAACTATATGTTTTCAAAAATGTATATATATATATATATATATATATATATATATTTATATATGGTTATTTGTTTAAATTTTTCAAGTTTAAATTCGTTTAATAACATATTAAGCCACGAATAGCTTCGACATTTGACCGTCTGGATAATATTGAATGTAGATGTGTGTGCCTGTGTGTATCGATGTGTGTGTGTAGGTGTAGTGCATTTGCCTATGTGTGGTTTGCTTTTTTGTATGTGTGTGTATATATCTAGATGCGTCCGAGCGTTTGGCATGCCGTTGTTCGAGTGATTTCACGTGAGAGGCGACTAACATGCTGAAATGTAACGAAAAATGTATACATCTATGTCTGGGACTCTAAATACAACTTTCAACTTAATTTCAATGAAAATATAAATTAAATAGCATATATATCTTTTATTTTTAGTTTTAGATTTATTTATTTATTTATTTATTTATTTTTTTTTTTTTTTTCCTTAGTAATTCTACAATTTAAAACTTAATAGAGATCTGATTTAGATTTCTAAATAGGTAATTTTAATTTTTTACTTTTAATTTTAATTTCAAATTTTATAAATCTTTTAATATCTAGATAGCCTTGCTTAGTTGTCAAATTTTTCGAATCATCATATACTTGTTTTTTGATTGGCCACTCTGGCTTACGTAACAGCGTTTACTCTTAGCTAAGGATCGTTGATTAATTTGAAACTTTTAAAACCATTTATTCTATATTCTATATTATCACTTGACAAGACACAAGAAGTGTTGAAACAAAATGGCTACTTTTGTCGTGATTTTATAACATATTTATGTTGTAATATTCAAATAAATAATTATATATATATATATATATATATATATATATATATATATATATATATATATATATATATATGTGTGTGTGTGTGTGTGTGTGTGTATGTATAAACTTATTCATATAATTACGTTTGTATGTGTGTATAAACCTATTAATACAATTACGCTTGTATATTAAAAAATAAAACCTTTTAATTTTAGGTATATATTTATACATACACAAACACACGAACACACACACAAACACACGAACACACACGCGCGCGTACACACAGCGAATGCGAATATAAAAGAAACATTGCAATCTATCTATCTATCTATCTATCTATATATATATATATATATATATATATATATATATATATATATATATTTATTTATAGGAATTTACAGCCTAAAAAGAAAGACTGACAAATATGGATTTATAATTTAAGAAAGAGAAAAAAAATCCGTAATATTTTAGATCAATATTTGTGGAACTTGGTTTAATATTCATTTTATAAATGTAGATATTGCCTTACTTCTGATCTTTATTGACTATCATAATTAAAGAACAAAAAACGAAACAAACTGATGAATAAAAAGAACCCAACCCTAAATAAGTTCTGCTTCCATTAAGAAACCTGGATTTTGATATTTAACAAGTGGAACAATATTTCTACCGAGAGAAGAATTGCCTTAACATCGAGATCCGTGAGCGATGTCATCATACCGCATAAACATCAGAATTGTAAAAAATAACTAACATTGCTTTCATTTGTCAAGGTCATGGCTCTCGTGAATAACCAGAAGTACTTGTAAATAACCGGAAGTACTTGTAAATAATCGGAAGTAATCGATTGGAAGCTTTTGGTCAATTCTTACATAAAATAACCACTGGCTTATATTTACTCGTCATAATTTTCACTCAGTTTGTTTCAAACAATTGTTTATAATCTATCACTTTAAACAGTGATTTTTTAAAAATTAATTATGTTTTAAGGTAAACATAATGCAGTGTCAGCAAAAACAGCTATTTCCATTCTTTGATTTAATAAATCTTTATTTTTAGAAACTTAATAATATATAACTTTTCATCGAGGAACAAAAAGCATGGGTCATTTAAAGACTTACAAGTTCACTTTTTAAAAAAATAATTTCCATTTTACTGTCGGTGTTTTATTTGTTAAATGCCAAAAATATTTGGATAGAGATCTTTGGTTACGATGCACATTATTTTTGAAGGAAGACATGTTGGTTCCACCTTAGAACAGGAAAAAAAAGAATGGTTTTAAGACATAAAAGGAAAAGAAATATCTCAGAACAGGAAAAAATGGTCATAAGAGAGAAAAAGAAAAGAAACAGGGAAAGGAAAGAACGGTCTTACGACAGAAAAAAAGACCAGAAATTTCTTTAAATAAGAAAAAGAAGGATCTTAAAACAGTAAAAGAAAAGTAATTTCTTAGAACAGGAAAATAAAAGAACGGTCATAAGACATAAAAAGAACAAACATTTCTTTGAACAGGGAAAGAAAAGAACAGTCTAAAGACAGAAATAAACAGAAATTATTTAAAATGGAAAAATAAAAGAACGGTCGTAAGACAGCAATAGAAAGAAATGTCTCAGAATAGGAAAATTAAAGAACTATCTTAAAACAGAAAAAGAAAAGGAAATTCTCAGTATAGGAAAATAAAAGAACGGTCTCAAGACATCAAAGGAAAATAAATTTCTTAGAACAGGGAAATAAAGAACGGTCCTAAGACAGGAAAAGAACAAAAATATCTTTAAATAAACAAAATAAAAGAAGGGTTTTAAAACAGAAAAATATTCTTCGTATAGCAAAATAAAAGAACGGTCATAAGGCAGAAAAACAAAAGAAATAGGAATAGGAAA
The DNA here is from genome assembly GCA_964036315.1 of Acanthosepion esculentum. Lineage (NCBI taxonomy): Eukaryota > Metazoa > Mollusca > Cephalopoda > Sepiida > Sepiidae > Acanthosepion > Acanthosepion esculentum. Next base: position 4,530,685 of record OZ038498.1, on the reverse strand, counting down.
ATAAAAGAATAGTCTTAAGAGAGAAAAAATTTCTTAGAACAGAAAAATAAAAGAACGATGTTAAGACAGAAAAAGAAAAGGTATTTCTTACAACAAGGAAAGGAAAGAACGGTCTTAAGAGAGAAAAAGAGACGAAATTTTTTAAAATAGGAAAATAAAAGAACGGTGATGAGACAGCGAAGGAATGAAATGTTTCAGATGAGGAAATTGAAAGAACGGTGTTCAGAAAGAAGCTGAAAAGAAATTTCTTAGAAAAGTGACAGGAAAGTATGATCTTAAGAGAGAAAAAGAGAAACAATTTCTTTAAATAGGAAAATAATAGAACGGTGTTCAAAGAGCAAAAGGAAGAAATGTCTCAGATTCAGAAAATAAAAGCAGGTTCTTAAAACAGAAAAAAAGAAGTTTATAGAACAGGAAAATAAAAGAATAGTCGTAAGACAGAAAAAGTAAAGATATTTCTTGAAACAGGAAAGGAAAGAACGGCCTTAAGACAGAAAAAGAAACGAAATTTCTTAGAAGATTGAAAGGAAAGTACGGTTTTCAAAAAGGAAAAAGAAAGAAATGTATTCCATTAGGAAAATAAAAGAACGGTCTTCAAACAGAAAAAGGAAATAGATAACTCAGAATAAATATATAAAAGAACGGTCTTAAAACAGAAAAAAGTAAAGAAAGGTTTAAGAACAGGAAAATAGAAGAAGGATCTTCAGACAGAAAAAGAACATAAGGGTCTTAAAACGGAAAAACACAAAAATTCTTAGGACAGCGAAATAAAAGAAAGGTCTTAAATCAGAAAAAGATTAAAGATTTAAGAACAGGAAAATATGAGTAGGCTCTTAAGACAGAAAAAGAAGATAAAGGTCTTAAAACAGAAAAAGGAGAAAATTCTTAGGACAGCAAAATAAAAGAAAGTTCTTAAAAGCGGAGAAAAAGAAAGGTTTAAGAACAGGAAAATAAAAGAGGTATCTTAAGACAGAAATAGAACATAAAGGTTTTAAAAGAGAAAAGGAAAAAATTCTCATGACAGCAAAATAAAAGAATAGTCTTAAATCAGAAAAAGAAGAAAGGTTTAAGAAGAGGAAAATAAAATAATGATCTTAAGACAGAAAAAGAACATAAATGTCTTAAAACAGAAAAAGAAAAAATTCTTAGGACAGCAGAATAAAAGAAAGGTCTTAAATCATAAAAAGCAGAAAGGTTTAAAAATAGGAAAATAAAAGAATGATCTTAAGACAGAAAAAGAAAATAAAGGTCTTAAAAAAGAAAAAAAAATTCTTAGGAGTGCAAAATAAAAGAATAGTCTTAAATCAGAAAAAGTAGAAAGGTTTAAAAATAGGAAAATAAAAGAACATAAAGGTCTTAAAACGGAAAAGGAAAAAAAGGCTTAGGACAGCAAAGTAAAAGAAAAATCTTAAAAGGGAGAAAAAGAAGAAAGGTTTAAGAATAGGAAAATAAAAGAAGGATCTTAAGACAGAAAAAGAACATAAAGGTCTTAAAACAGAAAAAGAAAAAATTCTTAGGAGAGGAAAATAAAAGAAAGGTCTTAAAAGGGAGAAAAAGAAGAAAGGTTTAAGAATAGGAAAATAAAAGAAGGATCTTAAGACATAAAAAGAACATAAAGGTCTTAAAACAGAAAAAGAAAAAATTCTTACGAGAGGAAAATAAAAGAAGGGTCTTAAAAGGGAGAAAAAGAAGAAAGGTTTAAGAATAGGAAAATAAAAGAAGGATCTTAAGACAGAAAAAGAACATAAAGGTCTTAAAAGTGAAAAGGAAAAAAATTCTCAGTGCAGCAAAATAAAAGAATAGTCTTAAATCAGAAAAAGAAGAAAGGTTTAAGAATCGGAAAATAAATGAAAGATCTTAAGACATAAAAAGAACATAAAGGTCTTAAAACAGAAAAAGAAAATTCTTAGGATAGCAAAATAAAAGAAAGGTCTTAAAAGGGAGAAAAAGAAGAAAGGTTTAAGAATAGGAAAATAAAAGAAAGATCTTAAGACATAAAAAGAACATAAAGGTCTTAAAACAGAAAAAGAAAAAATTCTTACGAGATGAAAATAAAAGAAACGTCTGAAAAGGCAGAAAAAGAAGAAGGTTTCAAAAATAAGAAAATAAAAAAAGGATCTTAAGACAGAAAAAGAACATAAAGGTCTTAAAACAGAAAAAGAAAATTCTTAGGACAGCAAAATAAAAGAAAGGACTTAAAAGGGAGAAAAAGAAGAAAGGTTTAAGAATAGGAAAATAAAAGAAAGATCTTAAGACAGAAAAAGAACATAAAGGTCTTAAAACAGAAAAAGAAAAAATTCTTACGAGATGAAAATAAAAGAAACGTCTGAAAAGGCAGAAAAAGAAGAAGGTTTTAAAAATAAGAAAATAAAAAAAGGATCTTAAGACAGAAAAAGAACATAAAGGTCTTAAAACAGAAAAAGAAAATTCTTAGGACAGCAAAATAAAAGAAAGGTTTTAAAAGGGAGAAAAAGAAGAAAGGTTTAAGAATAGGAAAATAAAAGAAAGATCTTAAGACATAAAAAGAACATAAAGGTCTTAAAACAGAAAAAGAAAAAATTCTTACGAGATGAAAATAAAAGAAACGTCTGAAAAGGCAGAAAAAGAAGAAGGTTTTAAAAATAAGAAAATAAAAAAAGGATCTTAAGACAGAAAAAGAACATAAAGGTCTTAAAACAGAAAAAGAAAATTCTTAGGACAGCAAAATAAAAGAAAGGTCTTAAAAGGGAGAAAAAGAAGAAAGGTTTAAGAATAGGAAAATAAAAGAAAGATCTTAAGACAGAAAAAGAACATAAAGGTCTTAAAACAGAAAAAGAAAAAATTCTTACGAGATGAAAATAAAAGAAAGGTGTTAAAAGGCAGAAAAAGAAGGTTTTAAAAATAAGAAAATAAAAAAAGGATCTTAAGACAGAAAAAGAACATAAAGGTCTTAAAACAGAAAAAGAAAATTCTTAGGACAGCAAAATAAAAGAAAGGTCTTAAAAGGGAGAAAAAGAAGAAAGGTTTAAGAATAGGAAAATAAAAGAAAGATCTTAAGACAGAAAAAGAACATAAAGGTCTTAAAACAGAAAAAGAAAAAATTCTTACGAGATGAAAATAAAAGAAAGGTGTTAAAAGGCAGAAAAAGAAGAAGGTTTTAAAAATAAGAAAATAAAAAAAGGATCTTAAGACAGAAAAAGAACATAAAGGTCTTAAAACAGAAAAAGAAAAAATTCTTACGAGATGAAAATAAAAGAAACGTCTGAAAAGGCAGAAAAAGAAGAAGGTTTTAAAAATAAGAAAATAAAAAAAGGATCTTAAGAGGGAAAAAGAACATAAAGGTCTTAAAACAGAAAAAGAAAATTCTTAGGACAGCAAAATAAAAGAAAGGTCTTAAAAGGGAGAAAAAGAAGAAAGGTTTAACAATAGGAAAATAAAAGAAAGATCTTAAGACATAAAAAGAACATAAAGGTCTTAAAACAGAAAAAGAAAAAATTCTTACGAGATGAAAATAAAAGAAAGGTCTTAAAAGGCAGAAAAAGAAGAAAGTTTTAAAAATAGGAAAATAAAAAAAGGATCTTAAGACATAAAAAGAACATAAAGGTCTTAAAACAGAAAAAGAAAAAATTCTTACGAGATGAAAATAAAAGAAAGGTGTTAAAAGGCAGAAAAAGAAGAAGGTTTTAAAAATAAGAAAATAAAAAAAGGATCTTAAGACAGAAAAAGAACATAAAGGTCTTAAAACAGAAAAAGAAAATTCTTAGGACAGCAAAATAAAAGAAAGGTCTTAAAAGGGAGAAAAAGAAGAAAGGTTTAAGAATAGGAAAATAAAAGAAAGATCTTAAGACATAAAAAGAACATAAAGGTCTTAAAACAGAAAAAGAAAAAATTCTTACGAGATGAAAATAAAAGAAACGTCTGAAAAGGCAGAAAAAGAAGAAGGTTTTAAAAATAAGAAAATAAAAAAAGGATCTTAAGAGGGAAAAAGAACATAAAGGTCTTAAAACAGAAAAAGAAAATTCTTAGGACAGCAAAATAAAAGAAAGGTCTTAAAAGGGAGAAAAAGAAGAAAGGTTTAAGAATAGGAAAATAAAAGAAAGATCTTAAGACATAAAAAGAACATAAAGGTCTTAAAACAGAAAAAGAAAAAATTCTTACGAGATGAAAATAAAAGAAAGGTGTTAAAAGGCAGAAAAAGAAGAAGGTTTTAAAAATAAGAAAATAAAAAAAGGATCTTAAGACAGAAAAAGAACATAAAGGTCTTAAAACAGAAAAAGAAAATTCTTAGGACAGCAAAATAAAAGAAAGGTCTTAAAAGGGAGAAAAAGAAGAAAGGTTTAAGAATAGGAAAATAAAAGAAAGATCTTAAGACATAAAAAGAACATAAAGGTCTTAAAACAGAAAAAGAAAAAATTCTTACGAGATGAAAATAAAAGAAAGGTGTTAAAAGGCAGAAAAAGAAGAAGGTTTTAAAAATAAGAAAATAAAAAAAGGATCTTAAGACAGAAAAAGAACATAAAGGTCTTAAAACAGAAAAAGAAAATTCTTAGGACAGCAAAATAAAAGAAAGGTCTTAAAAGGGAGAAAAAGAAGAAAGGTTTAAGAATAGGAAAATAAAAGAAAGATCTTAAGACATAAAAAGAACATAAAGGTCTTAAAACAGAAAAAGAAAAAATTCTTACGAGATGAAAATAAAAGAAAGGTGTTAAAAGGCAGAAAAAGAAGAAGGTTTTAAAAATAAGAAAATAAAAAAAGGATCTTAAGACAGAAAAAGAACATAAAGGTCTTAAAACAGAAAAAGAAAATTCTTAGGACAGCAAAATAAAAGAAAGGTCTTAAAAGGGAGAAAAAGAAGAAAGGTTTAAGAATAGGAAAATAAAAGAAAGATCTTAAGACATAAAAAGAACATAAAGGTCTTAAAACAGAAAAAGAAAAAATTCTTACGAGATGAAAATAAAAGAAATGTCTGAAAAGGCAGAAAAAGAAGAAGGTTTTAAAAATAAGAAAATAAAAAAAGGATCTTAAGAGGGAAAAAGAACATAAAGGTCTTAAAACAGAAAAAGAAAATTCTTAGGACAGCAAAATAAAAGAAAGGTCTTAAAAGGGAGAAAAAGAAGAAAGGTTTAAGAATAGGAAAATAAAAGAAAGATCTTAAGACAGAAAAAGAACATAAAGGTCTTAAAACAGAAAAAGAAAAAATTCTTACGAGATGAAAATAAAAGAAAGGTGTTAAAAGGCAGAAAAAGAAGAAAGTTTTAAAAATAAGAAAATAAAAAAAGGATCTTAAGACAGAAAAAGAACATAAAGGTCTTAAAACAGAAAAAGAAAATTCTTAGGACAGCAAAATAAAAGAAAGGTCTTAAAAGGGAGAAAAAGAAGAAAGGTTTAAGAATAGGAAAATAAAAGAAAGATCTTAAGACATAAAAAGAACATAAAGGTCTTAAAACAGAAAAAGAAAAAATTCTTACGAGATGAAAATAAAAGAAATGTCTTAAAAGGCAGAAAAAGAAGAAAGTTTTAAAAATAGGAAAATAAAAGAAGGATCTTAAGACAGAAAAAGAACATAAAGGTCTTAAATGTGAAAAGGAAAAAAATTCTCAGGACAGCAAAATAAAAGAATAATCTTAAATCAGAAAAAGAAGAAAGGTTTAAGAATCGGAAAATAAAAGAAGGATCTTAAGACAGAAAAAGAACATAAATGTCTTAAAACGGAAAAAGAAAAAGATTCTTAGGAGAGCAAAATGAAAGAAAGGTTTTAAATCAGAAAAAGAAGAAAGATTTAAAAATAGGAAAAGAAAAGAAGGATCTTAAAACAAAAAAGAAAAGAAATTTAAAATAGGAAAATAAGAGAAGTGTCTTAAGACAGAAAAGAAAATGTGTCTGACATTAGGAAAATAAAACAGAAAAAGAAAAAAAAAGAAACGAATTTTCTTAGAACAGGGAAGAAATGAACGGATCTTAATTCTGAAAATGAAAAGAAATAGGAAAATTAAAGAACGGATTTAAAACAAAAGCAACTTCTTAGAACAGGCAAAAGAAATAACTCTTAAGACAGCAAAAGAACAGAAATTTCTTAAAATAAGTATATAAAATAACGGTTTTATGTCATTAAAAGTAAACAATGACTCAGATTAGAAAAAAACAAGAACCGTCTTAAGACAGAAAAAGAACAGAAATTTTTTAAATAGGAAAAGAAAAGTACGGACTTAATACCGCAAAAGGCAGAAATGACTCAGAATATGAAAAGAGAAAACGGCCTTAAAACAAAAAAAGAAAAGAAATTTCTATGACCAGGAAAATAAAAGAATGATTTTAAGACAAAAACGAAAAGAAATGTCTTAGAACAGGGAAGAAATGAACGGTCTTAAGACTGGAAAAGAAAAGAAACCTCTCAGAAAAGGAATATAAAAGAACGGTCTTAAAACAGAAAAAGAAATAAAATTTACTCGAACAGGAAAATAAAAAGAGGTTTTAAGAGAGAAAAAGAAAAGAAATTTCTTAGAACAGGAAAATAAAATAATGGTCTTATGATAAAAAAGAAAAGTGATTTCTCAGAACAGGGAAAGGAAAGAGCAGACTTAAGAGAGAAAAAGAAAAGTAATATCTTAAAATAGTAAAATAAAAGATCGGTTTTAAGACAGAAAAAGAACAGTCATGTCTCAGAATAGGAAAATAAAAGAACGGTCTTAAGACAGAAAAAGAACAGTCATGTCTCAGAATAGGAAAATAAAAGAACGGTCTTAAGACAGAAAAAAATAAAAAAATTCTCACAAACTGAAAATAAAAGAATGGTTTTAAGACAGAAAAAGAAATGTCTCAGATTAGGAAAATGAAAGCACGGTCCTATGACAGAAAAAGAAAAGTAATTTCTCAGAACAGATAAATAAAAGAACGGTCTTAAGACAGAAAATAAAGAAATTTCTTTCAACTGGAAAATAAAAGAACGACCTCAAACAGAAAATGAATAAATCCCTTAGGAATACAAACTAAACAGGAAAACAATATCATTGTTTAAAAATGTCTCAAAAGCAATGTATATTTTCAAAAAAGAAAAGTAATATAAACATATTTAAAGAGAAAAAAAAACATAGAAATTTTCTTAGAACAGGAAAACTAAAAGATGATATCAAAAAAGAAGAAAAATATCTCAGAACAGAAAATGAAAACGATGGTTTTAAAAAAGAAAAAGAAGAGGTTTTAGAACGAAGAATGCTCTTAAAATGAAAAAAAAATGTTTCACAAAAGAAAGATAAAAGAACGATTTTCAACAATACAACGCCTGAATGAACTTACATTTTACAAATGAAAAACAAAACAAACTTTGCAATAGAAAAAAAAAGATTATACAACAGAAACATAAAAGAAAGACGTTTGATAAAACAAGATAAAAAATATCATCGTAGGAAAACAACATTTTCAACCGAAAATGTAAGATTCTGCAAAATGTCTTACATGAGAAATCATTAGAAAATTTGTTAAATGAAAAACTGAAAGCAATCATCTTAAAACATGAAAACAAAATATCATACAAGAGAAAAATAAAAATTTGTACGTCAAAGAAGTAAGGAAGAGTCTAGCATCGCAATAAAGAATAATAGACTTACAACCAAAATAAACAAACAAAAAACATAAGAAAGTCTTAAACAAGCAAAACAATTTACTACAGAAAGAATAGAAATCTTTTCCAAATTTTTCACAAATGCCGTACAACAGTAAAAGTTTTTCTTACAACAGAAAACAAAAGGTTCTACAATATTAAAACAAGAGAAAGGTCTCATATCAGATAAAACAAAAGAAATTTCGGCAATCTTTGACCGCAAAAAAAAACGGTGTGTAAAAAGTACGGTTTTTCCCTTGATATCGCTATTATCTGAATCACTTTCATTCCTTCAGCAATGTTTTTTTTAACGAAATTTAAAAATTTTTTTTTATAAAACCTAAGCATGTGATGAAAGTAAATTCATACACTTTTGTTCTTGAGAATTTATAACAGAAATATTAAACCTTATTTATTAAGTGTTTACGTAATTTTATATTTAATATTCTAAAAAATCAATATAATTGTATTAAAATTAATGCAATGCAATATTTATGATTTACAAATTTATAAATAAATAAATATGCAAACAATTTTTTATACATAAATTTATAAACATTTACTAAATGATTAAAATATGTGAATTAACTATAAGGAAATCTTTATTATTTACCGTTGTATAAAGTTCGAATCGATTGGCAATTAGCCAATGTTTTACTAACCCTTTCAATAAATAATATAATAAATAAATAGTGGAAATAAACAATCCAATATATAAATTTTGTTTATTATTTTTGTTGTTAATTCTCAAGAAGAAACACAATGTATAAATTAACTTTCATATATTTAGGTTTTATTACAATTCTAATAATCTATTTTTAAAACAATAAACATTACCGAGGGAGTAAAGGTATTTAAACTAATAGCGGTGTCAAGGGAAAAACCGCCCTTCTTTCATACCGTTCCTTTTTTCGAATACGAAGGTTAAAGATTTCCGAGCGTTCTTACTGGAGACAAAAGAACAGATTTACAGGAGAAAAACAAAACGTTTTGCAACAGATAAAACTTAGTTTTTAAGAGAAAAACGGACGAAAGTTTTACAAGAGAAAAACGAAAGAAATGTATTATAACAGAAATAAAGTGTAGTGTCCTATAACAGAAAAAAAGCAGTTTTGCAAAAGAAAAATCCTACAAAGGAAAAAAAATGCCTTACATAAGAAAACCAAAAGATAAATCCTTAAACACAAGAAAACATCAGAACGATCACACAATAAAAACTCAAGTTAACCCAGAAAATAAACATAGATTTTCACAGCAGATATCTGATCGGTTCGATTAAAAAATAACCTATAATCTACTGTTAACGTGGACAATGAAAGGCTCCAAAATGAAACTGCTCTTTATTAATCATCCGAGTGAACCCTTTTTGCCTGCCATCAACATCGCCGAAGGTAACCTCCAGGAAAGTGACTTGTTGCGCCTTCTCGGATTAAAGTTTCCTGCTGACATGAGGTGGTAAGATTATATCGAATCAACTGCTAGGTCTGCTGCTAGGAAAGTTAGTTTACTATGTTATGCTGGAAAATCTTTTTCTCCAGAATGTATCTTACATATTTATAAGTTACTAAGAAAAATTCACAATGTTATTGGTCCTGACCTGGCATTTCGTTTGTCGTAATATAGCTTCCCTGTGCTTTTTCTATAAATACTTTCATGGCAATTGTTTTGATGAATTTTTCTCTATGGTATCTAGACTTTATGAATTTAAGGACAGCACTAGATTGGCAGTTAGGTCTCATCAATTTATAGTTGAATTGACTAGATTTAACCGTAAGTTCTATGCTAACAGTTTCTTTTGCCGCACTTCTTGTTTGTGGAACTCTCTTCTGTCTTCTTGCTTTCCAGCTAAATTTGATCTCCAAAACTTTAAATGAAATGTCAGTTGCTATCCCCTTTTATTGTTCTCGCTCCTTAATAATGTATTTTCTTTTTCCCTGTGTCTTAGTGGCTTTATTGCCTTGTCTTGTTTGGGGTGAAATGATTAAAAAGATGGTTATACCTATTGCAATGTTACCGTTTGCATAAGAAATCCATCGTCGATATGTCGCTGCTTATTTCCTAAATTTAAGCAATGTGTATTTTACATCCCACGAAGAATCTCAGTAAAATAAAATTATCATTTTTACAGGTACAAATATTTTAGACCTGTCGTTCTCTACCATTCTTGTTTAATGCACCTATTACATCATAAGCCAGAATACTATTCCCCCACTCCGACTGAAAAGGTGTATTCCAAATAATATTCATATATTATTGAAAATTTTCATTCTTTTCCATATATACATATACATTTATATGGATTACTTTATAGAGGTGTTTTACAACTTTAATAGCAACAGAAAATGTTGCTGGATTTTTAAACTTGAATACATCTACAGTAATTTGTTTTACTTCATAACTAATTATTAAATAAATAAACTGAAGCAGACTTAAACAAAAAGTTCAATAGAGTTTGCAAAGAAGTTGGTTCTCTGTGTCGTGCCAGAAGATTTTGACTCCATTCTACACATCTACAAATTTACCATTCGTTCATGCATTGAATACAGTTGCCATATATGGTATGGCGTTCCTGCTGTTCATCTCGAGGTTCTCGACAAAATCCAAAGACAGATTTGCAATGTGATCGGATCTGACTTGGCATCTCGACTCCAGTCATTTTTTCATAGACGTGATGTGGCTTCCCTCTGTCTTTTCTACAAATATTTTCATGGCATCTGCTGTGACGAGCTATTTTCACTGGTGCCCCGACTGCATGTATTTAAGCGTGCTACTAGGTTGGCGTCTCGGTCCCACCTTTTCAATGTAACCGCCACTTCTACTTCAACAGCTTCTTCTTTCGATCTTCCCGACAGTGGAACTCCCTTCCGCTTACTTGATTCCATGACAACTACTATCTTCAAAAATGTAAATGCAACGTCAATCATCATCTTTTGATGCCTTGATCCCTGTTGTTCTTTTTATCCTTTCCTCACCCCCTATACCCAGTCTTTTCTCTTACTTTCACTCTCTGTAACCACCCCTGCGTACTAGTGGCACGCCCACCTTGCTTGGGGTGAAATGATTTAAAAAAATAGAAAAGGAAAAAAGATAGCCAGGGTAGTGTAATTCAATGAACACAAATCTTTACACTATTTATATTCGGACTATTGTCCCCATCTTTGTTGATATGACGTTTCGGTCGTTGTGTCCTCTGGTCTTCGTCAAGTGTATGTCGATCTGGATAACATACAGGGAATTCTGAACTGAACCCTTTAATCAATCTAAGAGGGAGTGAGAGTGGCTGACAACGACGCAAAGACACAGAATATAAGTTAGAGAGAGTGAGAGAGAGAGAGAGAGAGAGAGAGAGAGAGAGAGAGAGAGAGAGAGAGAGAGAGAGAGATAGATAGATAGATGCAAGTCTGGTACGCGAGATGTTGGATTGATGAGAGCCGACGTACCATAATAGATAGCCATCTCATAGCTGACTACCTTTGCTCGTCAATCTGATTACCTTCGATAAGCATTAGCTAACCATTTGTGTTGTATTAACGTGACGCTCCCAGTGACTGCAATCGGCACATCTGATGCTCATATGGACAGACTGAAGACAACGGGGTGTTATATTTAATGAAATCCGTACAATCTTATGTTATTAAAGCTCCAAAGAAATCTTTCTTTTAAATTTTACTGATTATCTTCATCTTAAGCGACAATACATTAATTTTACAAAATCATCGACGATTGAACCCAGAATTTTCATCAATCACGATGAACGGATGTTCGCTCACGTTGGCCCTGTGCTTTGAGGGCCTATTGGGACTTAACCTAGACCTCAAGTGGAACTCATACATACGATCCGTTATGAAATGGACAAAGTCCGACAATTATTTAAAGATATTTTTTTATGTTTATACATTCTTTTTATAGATACAAATATTTAAGTAAATGCTCTGTTTATAATAAACAGTATTAAACAACATTTATCGGCCTGAATGTCCGAGAAATTTTGATAGAAAATATGCGTCCTCTGACAGGAATCGAACCTGCATCCTTTAAGGAACCGTCATATAGCCTGACGTGCCTTAACCGATTTAGCCACAGAGGGGCGTTTCGGTTACCAAGGTCGATTTTACTGCCTTTAAACTACAATTCTCCATGATTTTCCCTCGTACATTCATATCTGCTCGATGCGTATCCAAATGTAAACAAATTATGTCACATATTATGAAATGGACAAAATCCGAAAATTATTTTAAGACATTTTTTATAAAATGTTTTTATGTAAAATCGACCTTGCTAGAAGTCAACACTTAAAGGCGACAGTCTGTTTCCTGCTAGTGCAATCGTCAGGCAACTCTAGCATGAAACAGACTGTCGCCTTTAAGTGTTGACTTCTATGTTCACTTTTATATTTACATACGCTCTATCCCTGATATTGAGCATTTTATCCCACAAATATAGCACACTTGAAGACTATATATATATATATATATATATATATATATATATATATATATATATATATATGCGCAAATATGTAGAAAAATAGGAAAGAACACATTAGGTAAATACTCCGGAGTTCTTTAGTATTTTTGTTTTTATTTAAAAAAAACAGTGTTCCATACAGAAGTAGAGCTTATTATTTTTATTTTGTAAAAAATAATTATATATATATATATATATATATATATATATATATATATATATATATATATATATATATATATATATATATATATATGCGGGGTCCTTAGTGAAAAGTGCACAATATCTGTGATAGAGCTAAAATATTCAGCTGTAACCCTGGGTTTCCTTTAAAAATGTTTTCTCCGTTTTAGTTGAGGTGGTGTGTATTCTCGCTGTTGCCTGTATTTGCTTTTCTTCAGTGAGTTGTTATATGACGTTTTTTTGTCCTTAAATATATCTATGTTGGATGAGTTGTCTGATAGCCTGTGGCTAATGGATTTGGGGATATCCATACAATTGAATATATATATATATATATATATATATATATATATATATATATATATATATATATATATATATATATGTATTGAAAATGTATTTCAATTGAGCACTGTTGAGTGATGAGTTAATTCTATAAACAACAACCACCTGCGATAATGCAAAGCTCTTCAGTAAAATGAATGGAGCACTTCGGCTGCTTGGCGTTTGTTTACATTTGTAAATAAAATATGCTAGATTTAGCTGTGTAACTCTTTCGATTTTAGATAGATCAGTGGTAGAAGCTCTGACTGAGACCAAATCGGTTGGGTTTCGATCCCAGCTTGAGGCATTCGGTTGTCTAGTCGCGCTGAGGAGCTGTGATACAGCGCAACAGTACTGTCTGCGAATGACATATATATGGTTTCTTTTTAAAAAAATAATATTGGAACGTTTGTAAAAATATTGATGGTTCAGTTTTCTTTCATTTTTGATTTTATTTTCTTGCTAGATAATAGTCCTTTTTTTTTTCGTTGGATTTTTAGTACATTTTGACTAGAGAGCCAGTAAGTTGAAATGTTCATAATAAAGATAATAAATCCTTTTTTAGTTCAGTTTACTTACTTATTAGTTTAAATAATTCGGATCAGTAGATGACTTATTACGAAGATATATTTTCCCGCGAAAAGGCGGCCATTTATAAAAGCATAAAAATAAAACCAGATAGACAATTGCACATAATCCATTTTTACGCACACAAGGATTAGCGATTCTGAGAAAGGTATAAAGACTAGAAATATGGCCATCCAATTAACATCAATAAGGTGTATTCAAGCAGTTTACAAAATATAGAAAGAAGTGGACATGAGTCAAAAATATATTTATTAATTCGTGTCTCTATTTCTTCCTTTCTTCCACATACAGAAACAAAGAACATATTCAAATAGAGCAGTTGCACTCACACACTTAAAGAGTCACACAAAGATATACACAAAAGCAAACATACACTAATGTACATTTTTAAACATCACAGTTTCCCTTTATATAGAAATATAGGTACACACGAGCGCTATCATAAATTTCTGCAGACATCGTCAAATTTAAACATTCTTTTATAGATAAGTCCTTTATATTACGTAGAAGTAAGAGATATATAATGCAAAGTATATATAAACATACACAGCTTCCTTGTTTCTCTTTGTCTAGATATATGTGCATCAGTCCTATCTATCTATCGATGTATATACCTATCTCATTTTTATAGTTATGTATTTAAAACATTTGCGCATTCACAAAACCATACACTCAATCAAAGATATCCACCATCATGCCACATCTGATTGATGATCCTTCATTTCAACGCCTATTCCACACGGGTATTGTCGCCGACATTACCGTTCCACAAGACATACATCTCTTTCGTGGTTCCAGCGAATTACTGAAACACTCTAATTTCCCGAAAGATGACATTCCTGCCCGAAAACCTAAATGATAAATCAAAATTATGTTTCCATTTAACGTCAGTGCCGACCCACTTTCAATCTGTAGCGCGGAAATGGCGCGGCCGAGCTTAGAACTCAGCGGATAAATGGTCATTATAAAGTAATCAGTATTAAGAGAACATTCAAGATGGCGTCGAATAAAGTTTACCGCTATTGTCATTTAAACAAAATGGCGGTCGCAATATACTTTGCACAAGAATTATGGCGAGAGGAGCTGGTAGATTTTGATGGAAACATTTGCTAGCGGGCAGCTCGTATCCTTTCACGATTTAAGCGCAATATCCCTAGAAGATATAGTTGGTAATAAAGTAAAGATTATTTGTCATGAGCAGACAGTTTGATGATATTCATCGATTACAAGTTTGGTTTCAGCTTCAAGCTTCCATTCTAATATTTGATTACTGATTTGTTAAAAAGAAAACAGTGTGGTTCATTGTACATTTATCACCTTTGTTTAATATTGATTTCTATTGGTTTTATATGTAAACCAATAAATGGTGTTGTGTGTCAATGATTTGAATTATCTTGCACCTGTAATTTAAATGGCAGGGACTTTAAAAACTGTGGATATTATTTGCACTGAAAAGTGAACAAACCTGCTACAGAGATATTTAGAGATAAATGAGCAGAATCACCTCTCTCTCTCTCTCTCTCTCTATATATATATATATATATATATATATATATACACACACATTTGTGTATTTAGGCAGCAATTCTTCTTTCATGCACATTTCATTAAAAACAACTGACAAGGTGCTTTTATTTAGTTTTTTTATATAATTTCTCGTGCGATCTAATAATGTTTTTCTTTTCAGATGATAAATCATATAAAAACTGTCCGAATATTCTTTTTATCCGAGCGCTTTCGGCTATACATTTAGCCATTTTCAAAGATTATATTTCCACTGTTAGAATTAGGAATAGTTTGTTATATGTATGTTTTATAAAATGTTTCATTTTTTTGTTTCAAAACACGGTCAAGATATTATGTCCATGTTCAAAGAACATTCGGACAGTTTATATATATATATATATATATATATATATATATATATATATATATATATATATATATATATATAATTAATACAGAATCCTTAAAAATCCACTTGGTCAGTTTATAATTTATTTCGTGGACGTCATATGTCTATCGCTTCAGACAAGTTTTACATATGTAAAACTGGTCTGAAGAGATGAAGTCCACAAAATAAATTATCACCTGACCGAATGGATTTTTAAGGATGCCGTATTAATTATTTTATTGCTCTATTCTTAAATAGTGCTCTCTTTGGATTTATAACCTCCTTGGAATTATTCCTACTAATCATTAAGCGTTATTATACACACACGCACGCACGCACGCACACACATATATTTATATATATTTGTTTCATCTACATAAAACTTTGAAGAAAAATCTATGCAAATATAAAAAAAAATTAACATATCTATATCAATATTTACTCATGGATATATTAATGCATACAGCAACGCATATGTAAATATGTAATGTGTCACAGTTGATAAATCTCTTTGAAAATTCAGAGAAACATTGAAACGATAATACTTGCGTATAAAACTTCATGGAAGATAAATGATAAAACAAGAAAAAAACAGCAGCTACAATAACAACATATACAAAAGCAAGAGAAAATGATGTAAATGAAAATGAGGTTTTTGGAAAGATACAAGTAAAAGTGAAGCACATTAATTTCCTTTCCAACGAGAAATAGAAATTTCGACGCATAAAAGCAATCTTATTTATCTATGAATATATTTGATTCAAATTTGATTTTTTCTGCTTTCGGCGAGGAGATAAAATATTCGCATGGTGATTATTTCTTTTTTTTTTTTCATAGCATTTCCCCAAATGGAATTTCTTTCATATATTTTTCATTTCTTTCTTCTTTTTTAAACATTATTTCAGCGAATATTTTTCTGCTTTCGGCGTAAAGATATGATATTCGCTTTTCTTTTTGTCATAACATTTCTAAAAATAGAATATCTTTCATATATTTTTCATTCCTTTCTTCTTTAAAGATTATTTCAGCGAAAGTATTTCCGATTTCGGCGTGGAGATAAAATATTCGCTGGTAACTTTTCTTTTTCTTTTTTTGATACCCTTTCTACAAATAGACGTTTCTTCATATATGTTTCATTCCTTTCTTCTTCTTTAAGGATTATTTCAGCGAATGTGTTTCTCCTTTCGTCTTTGAGGTAAAATATACGCTGATGACTATTTTCTATATTTTTTCAAAATTTTTCTCCAAATAGAATTTCTTTCATATATTTTTCATTCCTTTCTTCTCTTTAAACATTATTTCAGCGAATATTTTTCTGCATTCGGCGTGGAGATGAAATATTCGTTGGTGACAATTTTCTTTACTTTTTTTCATACCATTTTTACAAATAGCATTTCCTTCATACATTTTCATTCTCTTCTTATATTTTTCATTCCTTTCTTCTTCTTTAAGCATTATTTCAGCGGATGTGTTTCTGCTTTTGGTGTGTAGATATAATATTCACTGGTAACTATTTTTCTTTTTCATACGACTTCTCCAAATAGAATTTCCTTCATATATTCATCAGTCCTTTCTTTAAGTATTATTTCAGCGGATATGTTTCTGCATTCAGCGTCCGGATAAAATATTCGCTGGGTCCTATATCCTTTTCTTTTTTTCATGCCATTACTACGAATAGAATTTCCACCATTACTTTTCATGGCTTCCTTCCTCTTTAAGCATTATTTTCATCGTATGAGTTTCTGCTTTCGGAGTTAATATAAAATATACTATTGTGACTTTTTTTCTTTTTTTCACACTATTCAACAATTAGTATTTCCTTCATATATTTTTCAAACCTTTCATCCTTTTTCAGCTTTATTTCATCGAATGTGTTTCGGCGTGAATATAAATTATTCGCTTGTGACTATTTTTTCTTTCTTTCATGCCATTTCTATAAATAGAATTTCCTTCATATATACTTCATTCCTTTATTCTTCTTTATGCATTATTTCATCGAATGTCTTTCTGTATTCGGTTTGGTGATATAATATACAGTGGTGACTACTTTTTTCTTTTTTTTCATGCCATTTTTACAAATACAATTTCCTTCCTATTTTTTCATTCTTTTTTTTCTCTTTTAAGCATTATTTCATCCAATAAGTTTCTGCTTTCCGTATCGATATATATATATATATATATATATATATATATATATATATATATATATATATATATATATATATATATAATATATTCGCATGTGACATTAACTTCATGAGATTTCTACAAATAGTATTTCCTTCACATATTCTTCATTCCTTTCTTCTTCTTCTTAAAGCATTATCCTATCGTTGAGTAGATAAAATATTCCCTGTAACTATTTTTTTCATGCCATTTCGAGAAATAAAATTTCCTTCATATATTTTTCATTCCTTTTTTTCTTTTTAAGCATTATTTTATGGAATGTGTTTTTGCTTCATGCGTGTATGTAAAATATTCGTTGGTGACTACTCCCTTTCCGTTTTTTTCATATCATTTCTACAAATATTAATTCCTTCATATATATTTTCATTCATTTCTTCTTCTTTAAGCATTATTTTATCTAATGCATTTCAGCTTTTTGTGTGAAGATAATATATTCGTTTCTGGCTATTTTTTCCGTTTTTTAAAGACATTTCTACAAATAGTATTTCCTTCACATATTTTTCTTTCTTTTTTTCTTCTTCAAGCACTTTTACATCGAATGAGTTCCTGCTTGAGACGTGAGTGTATAATATTCGCTGGTTAATATTTTTTCTTTTTTTCAAGCCTTTTCTACAAATAATATTTCCTTCATATATCGCTCCTTCCAATTTTTCTTCTTTAAGCCTTATTTCATCAAATGAGTTTCTGCTATAGGCGTCGAGGTAAGTCGTTCGCTGGTGAATATTTTTTCTTTTTTTTTCATGCCTTTTCTTCTTATAGTATTACTTTA
Organism: Acanthosepion esculentum; assembly: GCA_964036315.1. NCBI lineage: Eukaryota > Metazoa > Mollusca > Cephalopoda > Sepiida > Sepiidae > Acanthosepion > Acanthosepion esculentum. The sequence continues at coordinate 4,512,697 of OZ038498.1, read as the reverse complement.
ATATATTTTTATTTCCTAATTTTTTCTTTAAGGATTATTTAATCGAATGAGTTTCTGGTTTTGGCGTGAAGATAAAATATTCAATATGACTATTTTTTCTTTTTTTTTCTTGCTATTTCTACAAATAATATTTGCCTCATTTTTTTTTCTTCATTTTTTTTTGCTTTTCCTTTACTCTTCCTCATCCTTTTTTATTTTTATTAATTTCTGCTTTTTTGTATTTTTTTGTTAATTTTAGCTGAACTATTTCCATATTCCCGTTTTCGTTTTTTGTTTCTCACTTTCATATTTATTGTTATATTTCTCTCTCCACTCTCTTTCTCTCTCATCGTTTATTTCTCCTCTTTCTGCTTCTCTTCCTTTGAGTTGACAAGCTTAGTCTAATACAGACATGGTCTAATAAGGCAGTGAGAGGGGACGTACGCCGTGTTGCGCCAATTCTTCAAGTTGGGAAGGTCTGACTGCTTGTTTAAATAAAAAATGCTGGCTTCTTACGTGAAACTGAAAACTTTGAGAAGAAAGACACAAAGGAGACCGCTGTTTTGATAACTCCGTAGCTTAGTTAAATCTGGCACAAGGCTATACATGTAGGTAGCATCTCGTGAAAAGCACACTATTCCAGTAATTTGATGGTATTTACCAGACTAAGCCAAGGCGATGCGAACCTTACCTTTCCCTTCTATCCTCACTTTTTAAAATATTTTCCGCCATTTCTGAGTGTTTTTGCTGTGCTTCACAATGTTCTTTCTTTCTTTCTTTCTTTCTTTCTTTCTTTCTTTCTTAAACAATAAGATGCAAGGAGTCACTTGGTGTGAAAGGGAATGAGAAGAGTTTAGAATGAACAGGAAACCCAGTCCTAAAAAGGAAAAAAGGGATAAACTTCTACCAATGTTCAAAAGACCGACGCCTTCTTTATTCATATTTTCCATCATTTCTTTGTGATTTTTGTTGTTCTTTGAAATTTTCTTCCTTTTTTCTTTTTCTTTCTTTCTTTCTCTCTTTCTTTCTTATATTTCCGTCTTTTATGAGTGTTTGGGTTGTCCGTCACATTTTCTTTCTTTCTTTCTTTCTTTCTTTTCTTTTTAGTACGTTTTATTGTTTCTTTCTTTTATATCGCTGTTTTCTTTTCAAACTTTCCGTTTTCTTCGACCCATTTCTTCTCTTCCCTACCGATTCTATACCTCCTCTCTCTTACGTTTCTTACTTTTTTCCCCCCATCCTTCTTTACATTTCTAGATCAGTTGTTTTTCATTTACTTGTTGGAGTCATTCGCTAATCTTCTCCATTAACAAATATTTAAATTGTCAACCAGACTTCGATGTCAGCTCTATTATTTGGAGCCGAGCTAACTTGTTTAAGAGACAATGTGCGAAATTATATTCTTATTTTGTTCTTCGCCATTCTTTTCCAATTCGAATATTTAGTTTCCAGGATTTTCTTTCCTCTTGTCTTTTTTCCTAATCTACATAGAAACAAATAATGTGAAATTGAACAAGCGAGTGTACATTTTACTCAGACAGATTTTCGCGTGAAAAAAAAAAAAAAAATTAAGAAAGCATGTTTTAACCGATAAAAAACGTGCTTGCAGTTGCTCATAAGGATTTACAAGTTGTAGAAATAGAAATCCCTGTACACACACACATATATATATATATGTATGTGTGTGTGTGTGTGTGTGTGTGTGTGTGTGTGTGTGTGTGTGTATGTATGGTTGGGTGGGTGGTGTAAATATGTTGGTACCATTATTCCATAGAGGACATATATATATATATATATATATATATATATATATATATATATATATATATATATATATATACACTGATCAGAAAGAGAATTGCTACAATCTGAATCTGTGTTTCAATTTACTCAACATTAAACGTACAGGAATATATATATATATATATATATATATATATATATATATATATATATATATATATATATATATGTATATTATAATTATTTAAAAAAATATGATTTCATCGCGACACAGAAATGACTATGTTTCGAAACTAGTCAGCTGTATTAACTACCGGGTGGCAGTCTCATCCTCAGGCGATGTTTGGAATGTTACGGAATGTTTTACTCATTTATTTTTGAAATGGGGGTGTAATCTAGAGTTTGTTTTTCATTATCAAGCGTTCACTGCTTTGATTGATGTAGGGGTGTTTGTTATATGCCAAGTTTTTGGTATAAAACAATCACTTAAATAATTATAATCTAGGCTCTACTCCTGTATCGACCACTGTTTTTAAAAATAAAAACAAAAATACTAAAGAACTTCGGATCATCAATCTAACAGTTCTTTCCTATTATATCAACACACACACACACACACACACACACACACACACACACACATACATATATATCTATATCTATATAGCATAATGAGGAGCCACGTATACTTTCTTGATATGTATATAATATGGGGAAAACAAATATCAAATATATATATATAAAAATTAAAATAAATACTTTCACAAAAAACATTCAATTTTTTTTCTTTTAATTTGCAACTTTTCAGTTGTTTTCTCCATATTATATATATATATATATATATATATATATATATATATATATATATATATATATACTGTAAATGAACAGATATACAGATCGCTATGTTACCTCCAGCATGGTTAAGTGTGGAAGGGTTCAAGTTTAATACAGTAAATTTTCTTACGGTGAAATCGCCTCGTGGGTGAAAGTATTGGTTTGTGAATTTCGTGACATAGCCGTTGTGAGTTTAATCTCTCGTTCGGGCAGCGTGTACTTACAGTCATGGAAATGGGTATGCAGTAACTGAACAGCATTAAACTAGACGATATCCCGAAGCATGAGCAGTGGGATGAGGACAATCTACCCCCGGAAATTATATAAATTCAGTTCAGAATTCCTTGTAGTTTACCCAGATCGATATACACCCGAGGAAGGCCTGAAGACAAAACGGCCGAAACTTAGTGATTACAACAACAAAGTTGTAGTAGAATTGGTAGGTTGAATAACATATTTTGACTCGTTGCGTTTGTTAGAATAGGCCACTCTTTCATTCTGAAATATTTTACGAGCCTTTTTTTTTTCGTGTTGAATAATTAGGATATTGGAGAAGCTTAAAAGTTTTTCCAATGTATTTTTCTCCTCTTCATATAAATATTGAGGGATACAAATTCCGAGTGCTCTTAAATAGAATTCGATAATTATCACTGATTTTATTTTGTCATACGGTGAGAATAGCAATGTATGCGATTATTTTTAATAATTGATTTGCGATGGAAACTTAGTTTTAGGTTATTGTCAGTACGATGTAACATGATATTTAGGAAAGGGTTATTTTTTTGTTTCGTATGTGAATTCTAGTTATTTGTTTAGTTCTATCTTTGTTTAGTTTATATACAAGGTCAGGTAAAGTAGTTTTGCGTGGATATATTAATAGAGTGTCATCATTATATTGGGAATATATTGACTGTTGAGGTAAAATACTCTGGAAAGGAGCAGATTCAAGAATTTCAAAATAGGCGCTAAAACTCAACTCAGGGGTGAACCCGTTGGTAATCAATAATTATTTTTATAGGTGAAATAGAATTGATTGGTGACGAGTCGGCAGATTTGTATGATTTTATGTTTGAAGTGAGTCGTTTATTTTTTATTGTGTTAGACGCCCCTACCCTTTTTTAGATTTAAGTATTTGTTAACCTGAACGTTGAAAAGAGATTTCACATCTAATCTAGCCATGAGGTTACCTGTCATATTTATTCTCCTTAGTTTTTGTGTTCGTCTTGTCTAGCTTTCACACGTCCGTACGTTGAGAGGGCCTCTCTCGGCTGAGAAAAACACTGGTGTTATATAGCTCTCCCAGTCGCAGATTACTATTGGCTAATACCTGCCCAGTACCGTTCATATGCAAGTAGCGCCACTTACTCTAAGTAGAAGGTATTCTCAGAACAGCCCATTGTGGAAGGGGACGCAACTGCTGGTGCTTATAGCTCCAACCAACTCGCAGTCTTTTATCAGGCTGACCCGATTCTCTGTTACAGTTTTTTTAAAACCAGGTTGCCTGAATTTTGAACATGTCATGGGCTGATTGTTCTGAGGCCACGTGTCCAAATTTTGATGTAGCTTTAGTCAATTTGTGAGGAGCGCTATCAATAGCTACATTCGAATGTCTGCTTTTTTGGCATTTAGATAAAATTTAAATTTGGGGCTATCTTGGGTGATATTCTATTAGTTCCTACCATGATTTGTTTTTATTACTAATTTTATTTTCTCTAATGTTTCTGTAATTATTTAGTGTTCACCTATTTTCTCAAATATGTTTTTAGTTTGTTTTACTGTATATCAACCTCAATAGGTTATTTAATGCCGACAAAATTTTATTGCTGGTAATATTTTCTTTCAAAATAAACTACAGTTGGTAAAATCATTTTTTCTAAAAATGTATTGCTGGTAATAATCTTTTTTTACAAAGTATTTCTGGTATGTATAAAAACCTATTTTTACACTTTCACAGTGCTTTCACCGCAGTTTGGGGGTTACCTATTTGCCCATAGCTGGGGCCCTAACAGGTACTATCAACCCAGGTCAGGGTGGAGCTGGGTACATCAGCAATTAAGAGGTGGTTCCATGCTCCTCAAAACCTCCTGATCAGAAGCTTGCTGTTGGACGTAGTTTATCGTCTCACCCAGGACGCGGATGTAGTTTATCGTCTCACCCAGGACGCGGATGTAGTTTATCGTCATACCCAGGACGCGGATGTAGTTTATCGTCTCACCCAGGACGCGGATGTAGTTTATCGTCTCACCCAGGACGCGGATGTAGTTTATCATCTCACCCAGGACGCGGATGTAGTTTATCGTCATACCCAGGACGCGGATGTAGTTTATCGTCTCACCCAGGACGCGGATGTAGTTTATCGTCTCACCCAGGACGCGGATGTAGTTTATCATCTCACCCAGGACGCGGATGTAGTTTATCGTCATACCCAGGACGCGGATGTAGTTTATCGTCTCACCCAGGACGCGGATGTAGTTTATCGTCTCACCCAGGATGCCTCAAATATGTACCTATCGTCGGGTAGTAAATTCATTTTATCATTGTATGTGTCCCTATTCATAATAACAATCTCACCTCCTTTGTCCGAAGAGGTGATGTGAATTTCTATATTTTTTGCTCGGCTTCTTAGTGCATTTAAGTGTCTCTGTGGTAGAGTTCCTTCATTGTTCGTTTATAGATTGGCAGTAATTATTCCTAGAATGAAGCATTTGATGAATTCGTTGCGTTTATGATTTCAAAATATTGTTTCAAGTAGATCTCCTTTATGAATCACGGTGGCAAATTATAAAGCAAAGCTGAGGGCTTTTAGTTCGGTATTGGACAGATTTATATCTGATAGATTTTTTCTCTTAGGTTTAGTCCTGCTCAGTAAATTTGCGCTAGACCATTGACATTAAATTTGCGTCAAGGTTCATTACAACATTTCAACTTTTCTGGCAGAACATCTATTATCACAATCTGCGATACTTGATAACAAAACTCGTAAAAATATAAACAAAAAGAAATTAAATGAAACTCTGTAGACTATATAGCTAAGCATATATATATATATATATATATATATATATATATATATATCAAGAGAGAGAGAGAGAAAGAGAGAGAGAGAAAGAGAGAGAGAGAGAGAGATTTCAAAGTTTAAAATTTCAGCCTCCGCTTCGTGCGCATATGTAATTACAGCCACATAAACTTCAGTTTAGATCGACTGAAGTCTTAAAGGACAAAACACAGCACACGAAAAATGTTTCCACTTTCATTAATTTTCATTAATTTTCCTAATAATGCTCTGGTATGTAAAAATTATATATCGTTTTTTCACCCCACCCGCATATGATATATATATATATATATATATATATATATATATATATATATATATATATATATATATATATATATGTATATATGTATATATGTATTATATATATATATATATATATATGTATATATATATGTACATATATATATATATATATATATATATATATATATATATATATATATATATATATATAATACAAAAGGCTCAAACGCTAATATTCCATGGTTATAATTTATTAGATTCGAATCGTAATCACGATCAAATTCATGAGATTTACAAATTCTAAAGGAAAACAGAAAATATAACTCAGGGTATAAAAAACAAAATTTCAGTGAGAATGTACGGTCTGGGCGTGTGAAACAAGGGTGAGTGGGGATTAAAATTATATTCTTGCTCTGTCTTGTACATTGAACGCTACTTGGATTTTATCCTCTTGGAAATACATACACACATACACACACACACACACACACACACATATATATATATATATATATATATATATATATATATATATATATATATATATATATATATATGCGGGTTAACAAAAAAAACAATTACTACGTAACGCGTTTTACCCTTAGAAGTAACTTCAGATTAATTTCGTCTTTCTATTTTGTCATTAATTTAGCTTATATATTGATTTGTTTATCACACACACACACACACACACACACACACACACACACACACACACACACACACACACACATATATATATATATATATATATATATATATATATATATATATCGGGTGTAACAGCAAAATGACCCAGATAACAGTAACAGAAAAATTGTCTAATTGATAGATTAAGATTTGAAACATTGTATCTTAGAAATGATTAAAGATATCTTACTGGAATACTCCGAGGTTTTTATAACATTATTGAACTCTACTTTGAGCAATAAGAATGTATAATTATTCTCCAAGCTTCACCGAAGAATCGTGATGAAATCGATCATAATAAAAAATGACATTTTCATCATTAATTAGTCATAGCAAAGGATTAGGAGCACATGAAGGATTGAAATAAAATTCATAAATATATAATTATCTTATTCCAACTTCTTCAAGATGATCTTCGCCCTCTCTAACCTTCTAACTTTCTGTCTTGGAGTAACTAGTTGATTCACACGTTTCACATACGTTTTCATTTTTTCACCGCTCTTTTGAATTGGATCTTTTCTAATTGATCTTTCTAGTTCTAACTTGAAATTATGATCCCTCTTCTTGTCATGACACCTGATCCAGTTTTCCTTTCTACAGTTCCCTCATTTTAAACTTTTGAACTCACAAATGTCAGTTTTAACCTCTTCCCGTGTTACAAAAGCTGTTTCTTCCAAATGATTCTGTAAGCTACAAAACAAATGGTAGTCTGAAGGAGCAAGGTCGGGAGAATAAGGTGGATGAGGAATTTTCTCCCTACCAAGTTCTTCGATCTTTTGTGACGTGATTTTTGCTGTGTGTGGTCGCGCATTGTCCTGATGAAACATCACCCGTTTTCGATTCACTAGAGCAGGTCTTTTTTTCCTCAAAGCTTGGTTCAAACGCTCTAATTGCTGACAGTATATTTGAGCATTAATTGTTGCATTAGGTGGTAAGAATTCAAAGTGGATTATTCCTTGGCAATCCCACCAGATTGAAAGAAGAACCTTTTGCCCATGAAGTTCCCTTCTCGGCTGTGACTTTTGATAAAAGATCCATTTTTCGTCGCCAGTCACAAGTCTATCCAAAAAAGGTGAAACAAGTAGGCGAGAATGAAAAGAATAGCAGATGTCAACTCGGGATTTGAGGTTGTTTTCAGACAATTCATGAGGCACCCATTTTCCAAGTTTAGGAACTTTTCCAAGTTGTTGAAGATGACGATGAACAGTTGTATGGTTTGAACTGAGAACCATTGCCAATTCCTCAACTGATAAAGCAGGATTTTCTTCAAGGGCTGCTTCAAGAAGCTTTTCATCAAACTCAACTGGACGTCCGGTTCGATCTTCATCTTCAAGGGTGTAATATCCACCTCTGAATTTTGCAAACCATCTTCTGCAAGTTCTTTCATTCACACATTCCTCTCCATAAGCCGAGTGGATGTTTCTAGCCGCTTCAGCTGCTGAGTTTCCTTTCTTGAACTCATACAGCATTATGTGCCTCAAATGATTCTTGGGTACTTCCATGTTAGCAGGGCTTTAATCAAACAAAATTTAATTTTATTGTTTTCTGAAATAAAATTTGATCAGTTTAAATGCATCTAAACATAAAAATAATGTTCAGCTCCATTAAACATTATAAAATACTCTTTAAATTTCGTTCATTTTAACAAAAAGTTAAAATTCGGACAGAACTTATGGGATGACATAATATATATATATATATATATATATATATATATATATATATATATATATATATATATATATATATATATGGTGCAATGGATAAACTCTCGTCTAAATTACACAAAAATGAAAATAACTCTTACGTCTCATCTTAACAAATATATTTACCAAAATATCTTGAAATACTAAAAACTAAATTTATTAAACAAAATCGCCATCGGTTGCAACCACGGCCTCCAGACGACTTCGGAATCTCCTGCAATTCTTCTGGACGGTCTTCTTGTTTAAGTTGGTGAATGCTGCCACAATCCTCGCCTTCAGTTCATCTTTGCTGTTACAATGTATTTTGTTGGTCTCTCGCTCAACTGCGCCCCACACATACTAATCAACGGGGTTGCAGTCTCGAGAGTTAGGTGTCCAGATGTAAGTGGTGATGTGGTCGCAGAAATAGTCTGACAGTCATGACTGGGTTTTCCTGTTTGTGTGGCATGGTGCAGAGTCCTGTTGCCAGACATAGTGTCTTCCAGCAGCCACCCTCTTGACTCAGGGCAGCACTACGTCCTAAAATCACTTAATGTAGTCCTCCCTGTTGAGATTGAGGCTCTGTGGGAAGATGAATGGAGTTATAACGTCGCCATCACTATTGGTCACTTCAAACACCTTCATAATCACTATTAGACTTATCCAACTTTTTCCGAATCCTGTGAACTGTCAGCAGATTGACACACTGAAATATTCGTATTGGAGTTTCTAGCGCAAATGCCAAGCAGTACAGCTTGTCGTTTCGAAATTTCTAGCGGAGTTAATTGCGTCATGGTGCTCCATTTCTCACAATCGGCGCCCAACTGACCCTATAAAAACAAAGTCAGAAACAAACAACACACCTGCGCAATATATATATATATATATATATATATATATATATATATATATATATAATCGGTATCATCCCACGCAAGGCAGTAAGATCGCTAAGACACAAGGGGACAAGGGGTTGCAGTATGTAGAAAAATTAGGAACTGAAACATTAATAATGAGTGGGAAGAGGAAAGATTAATGAAGGGGACAGTAGATTGTGATGTAAATTGCATTTATATTTTTGCAGATTAAAGTTGGCTGAAAAGCATGGGGCTGGAAGGGAGTTCCACAAAGGAGAAGTACGAGAGAAGAAGCTGTTAGCATAGAATTTACGGTTACATCTGGCCAGCTCAACTGTCAGTTGATGAGACCTTGACGCCAATCTAGTGTTGCGCTTAAATTCAAAAAGTTTAGGTATTACAACGAAGAGCTTATCCGAACAATTACCATGAAAGTATTTATAAAAAAGATAGAGAGACAGCCTTACGGCGGTGGGTAAGTGACTGAAGCCGAGCCGCCAGACCAGGACCAATAATATTGCTGATTCTGCTTTGGATTTTATCAAGGAGCTCAAGGTAAATAGCAGGGGCACCTAACCAGATGTGATAGCAATATTCTAAGCATGGACGAATAGATATTCCAGAGAGAAAAAATGTCACGCACAACACAGTGAATCGACTTTCATAGCAACTAACCTAGTAATGGATTTAATATAGTCTATAGATGTCAAATACCTACGGATCCTCAATTTGTGAGCACCTTTTAAAAAACAGTAAGTGTGCGGCTGAATTCAGTGTTGACTGGTTTACCGTTTTGTCCCAGTCGCACTCTTTATTTCATCTAAAAGTACCAGAGTCATTGCATATCAAGTTCTGCAAACTGCCTCTGTAAACAGCGTGATTGTTTGCTGGGGCTTGCTATCCTTAGTCTCTCGTACTCTCCCCCACTTTTTTCTTTCCCTTCTTTATCCTCTCATCCACCATTCACTAATTTAAATTTATTGTATTTTTTACTCATTTTCTTCTGATTAAAAACTTTGAAGAGCGGGAGCGAAACCGGTTGTTTTCCTCTTTCATTTTTTACTATCAGTTTTTTTTTAATTATGCCAAGTAATATTCAACTTAATGTTGTTACAGCAATATAGCCTCTCTACTTCATGTCAACAGAGAACGTTAGCTCAAGAAGGCGCAACGAGTCACTTTCCTGGAGGTTAGCATCAGCCATGCTGATGGAAGTCAGAGAGGGGTCACTCAGATAATTAATGGAGAAAGTTTAGTTTCGGAGGCGTTAACATCAACAAGCTATCTTTTGTTCCAGTTAACGACGGACTTGTGGTCTTTATGGACATCAGCTGCCATTTTGACATTGTTGGACATTAGCTTCATAAGGCTGTAACCAGCCTTAGAGAGCTAATGTCATCGAGAAGGTAATTAATGAAAGTTAAATACATCGTAGCACCAAGGATGGAGCCCTGGGGGACACCTGCATTAATACGAAAGGATCTAGACGAGTGGTCGTTCAGGATAACCTTCATTTTACGATTTGATAAGAAAGACTGAATCAGTTCAAAAATGTATCCTGAGACACCGTAACTTTTCAGTTTGAGAAGCCCCAAATGCCAGACCCTGTCAAAGGCTTTCGAGATGTCCAATGCTACAGCTTGGGTTTCAATGTTTTTATTTAGAGCACGATAGACACTTTCCGCAATTATCGTCAGTACATCGGGGGATAACCTGGAGAAACAAAAGCCGCATTGCTTGTCTGTAAAAAGGCCCTACCATTAGAGATGATGAACCAATTCAGCATTGTTTAACGCCTCTAGGTAAGAGGTAGAAGGCTAATAGGCCGATAGTTGGAAGTATAGGACAATTCACCAGACTTCTTAAAAACTGGAAATAACAGACGATGACTTCCAGCAAGCAGGAAAGCAGGAGGCAGCGAGGCATTTATTATAGAGTTTTGAGAGAACAGGAGCCAGTTCGGGAGCACATTTTTTTATGAAGATTAGAGAGATGCCATCGAGCTCACATGCTTTGTCGGGATCAAGGTTACAGATGATAGCAGAAACCATGGAAGGGGGTTATATGCATATCACTCAACAGAGACTCAATTCTAAGTGGAAAGTTAACCGGAGATATTCTAGATGAATCAAGAGTAGAGTTTGAGGAAAATTTACAGGCAAAGCATTCAGCTTTATTAGCAGAGGATGATAACACCTCAAATCGATTGACGTCCTGGGTACGACGTTAAACTGCATCCAACAACAAGGCCTCTGATCAGGAGGTTTTGAGGAAGCGTGGAACCACCTCTTAATTGCTGGTGTTCCCAGGTCCACCCTGACCCGGGATGGTAGCACCTGTTGGGGTCCCAGCTATGGGAAAATAGTGAACTTCCAGGTCTTTTCCAGCACATTGAAACAATGATGTTGCCAACTACACTTTTTTGAAACAATGATGTTGCCAACTACACTTTTTTGAAACAATGATGTTGCCAACTACACTTTTTTGAAACAATGATGTTGCCAGTTTTTGAAACAATGATGTTGCCAGCTATACGTTTTTGATATATTTAGTAAATACTGGATCTGGCATTAAATAACCCATAGTGGTTGATATGCCATAAAACCCCAAACAACCAAACAACCATCAAATCGATTGAAGAGGGGGAAGTAGAGGCCTTGCTCTTATTTAGTACCCTATTACATAGCCGTCAGTAATCACGAGAGCCAAATTTGTTAGAGGCGTCTTATTCTCTTGGCAAACGAGAACTTAGATCCTTCAAGGACTCGCTTACATTTATTATGAGCGGTAACGAATAAGCACCTGTTGTGACAAGAGCTGTCAAACTGATATAGCCGAAAATAGTGGTTCCTGCGTGCTATAGGGGCCGAACATGCTGGTATGAACCATGGAGAAGATTGAGGTTTCACCTGGTATTACCGAGGGGAGATGAAAGCGTCCATAGTGGCATTGATTCAAGAAGAAACCTCAGTGGCGCAATTTTCAATTGGGAGGCTGAAGATGTCAGTCCAAGGGATGTCACGAAGAAAATCATGGAATGAGTCCCAATCAGCATGCTGGTAACGGAAAAAGGTCTTATGGACAGGGGGTTCCTGTTTAATTGATGACTGGAACGAAATATCAATAGCAACCACAGAGTGATTCGAGTTATCAAGAGGGCAGTATTGCGAATCTCGGTAAGGTCGAGGAAAGGAGGTAAGAAATAAATCAAGTAGAGAAGCCTGTCACTCGCTTTTGCTAGGGAAACGAGTAAGAAAGTCCACGATTTGTATGAAGCTTTCGGCAATAGAAAAATTAATATTTGAATACCAGTAATATCAGTAGCTTTAGAATGTTTAAACCACGTGACATTAAAGTCACCGAAGACAAAGATGTTCACAGATGGATGGAAAGAAAGTACCTTTTCTATACTGTCAGCTATTGCATCAAATATACTGCAGTTTAGTAACAAAAGGCGGAGACACATGAAAGGGGAGTCAGCGACCTCGAGAGACAATTCCTTGGCCACCGGAAGAGTATCCCGGACGTAGACACCAAGGCCATGTATGTGAATGCTGGAATCTTTTCAGAAGGAGAAGATAGGCTGGAATCAAGAATTCGTTGGTAGCAATGGAAGAATTCAAGTCGGTTTCACAAAGGGCAAAGATATCTGGCGACCATTACAGGAGAAAAGATTCTACGCTGCAGAAGTTGGAATGGATATCACAATTATTAGAGAAAGAAAGGTTGAGGGGGTAGGTGTTTTTTTTGTTTGATGATTTAGTTGTATTTCTTTTTGTTGTAATTCCCAGGGAAATGACTTCGGAAAGTCCATGATTTGTATGAAGCTTTGGGCAATGGAAAAATTAATCTTGCTGGTAATGGAAAGAGGTCTTATGGTTGGTGTTTCTGTTGAATGGATGCTTGGAACAAAATATCAATAACTACCACAGATTGGTCAGAGTTACCAAGAGGGCAGTATAGCGAAAATCAGCAAGAGTAAGGTGAGGAGGTAAAAAATAAATCAAGTATAGAAGCCTGTTGTTTGGTTTGTTTAGGGTAACAGGTACAGAAGTTCACAATTTGAGTAAGGGATTGGGCAATGAACAAAATTTAATGTCTGAATACCAGCACCATCAGTACGTTTATAATGTTTCAGCCATGTGTCATGGTGAGCATTAAAGTCACCGAAGACAAAGAGATTCACAGATGGATGGAGAGAGAGAGTGCCTTTTTTATACTGTCGACTATTATGTCTAATATACTGCAGTCCTGGGAAGAGGGAGAATGATAAAGGAGAACGAGATAGCTGACAGTTTAGTAGCAATAGACGGAAGCACATGAAAGAGTAGGCAGTGACCTCAGGAGACAATTTCCTGGCCATCAGAAGATTATGCTGGATGTAAATACCTAGGCCATGCATGTGAATGCTGGAATCTTTTCAACAAAGGAGAAGATAGGTTGGAACCAAGAATTCTTTGGTAGCAATGGAATAATTCAAGTCGGTTTCACAAAGGGCAAAGATATCTGGCGACTGTTACAGGAGAAAAGATTCTACGCTGCACAAGTTGGAACGGATATCACGATTATTAGAGAAAGAAAGGTCGAGGGGGGTAGGTGTTTGTTTTGTTTGATGGTTTAGTTGTATTTCTTTTTGTTGTAATTCCCATGAGATTCGTTTTGAGGAGAGAGAAAACTGACACTATCTGTCATCAATGGCAATACAAAAAACAAAACAGCCAGTTCGTGGCTGAGAACAGAGCATAATGTGACCTCAGGGTTGTCCACCAGAAATATATGCAAAGACACCTACCCATGCGCGACATGCCACTACAGATGACTCGACATCATGCAATTGTTGATCGGAGAAGCGTCTCTAAGCGCTAACTCTAACCCTGCCGAGTTCGGGTTCGTAACGACCAATCGGAAGCAGCAGACAGCAAACTGCTAACCCGTTACCCTCACAATAGAAGTCACAGCCAATGATCACCAAAAAGTGAAGACAGTTATATAATTGTGGCTCTGGTAGAAGAGAGAACCGTGCAAAGGAAATCACAGGGAGAAAAGTCTGGACTGTAGGGAGGGAGAGGGAGAGTTTTGATGCCCATCTCTGTCAACACAAAACTTTATTGCATAGCGAGTTTCCAAAGTGTCTTCATGTCTCGCCTGCATTCTGCAAACTGGTCAGCTGTGACAAGCAGTGTTCAATGGTGTGTGTGAAAAGAGGTGTAGCCGTCACCTTCAATCTGGGATAACAAAGGTTGGATGGTCAGCTTATTAAATGTGTAGTAATGATATATCAGATCATTGCAAAAGTTTGTGACAAAAGTTTGGGATAAATGATGAGAATTGTACATTCGCCATATTGTTTCTCTCTCTGAATTTTCGAAAAGAGTAAGTGTCGAAACTGCGACGAAATATATTCAGAAAGTTTATTTGGGTCGTTCTCCAGCTCTTCGAAAGGCCAGAAAGTGGTTTGGCAGATTTTATCAGGGTGATTTTGACTAAAACGATCAACTACGAAATCGGCTCTCCGGTTCCTCCGTCAGAGCCGCTATTCATTACTCCGCCGTCAGACCACCAGATGTACAGGAGATATTAAAATTTCAATGAAATCTAAGAACAGACCACCAGATGTACATGAGTTATTGAAAAATTCCAGATACTAGATGTACACGATTTAATTAAATGTAAGCACAAACAACCAGATGTATAAGAGCTAATGAAATCTAAGAACAGATTAACAGATGAACTTTTCCACGATAGGTTCATGCCTGAATTTTTATCGAATGTTATATTAATTGTTATTAATTTAAATAATAATGAATATAACATTCGATTTAAGTGCATTGAAAAAGAAAAATTCAATATTTGTTGTGCAAATAAAAACTTTATTTCATCATGTCGTCATTTTAATCTTGTGCTGATTTAGTTTTTAGCTTACTGTTAAATTAGTTGAATTTAACAGTAAGATTACATTTGGAGTCGAAGTATCTCAGTCTTATCATTATCTATCTATCTATCTATATATCTATTTCAGTTTTTGAATATATATCCAATCGGGTTGTCGCAAAAGAATTTCTTATGTTGTTGATTATACAAACTCATAAGCACCTCAGCGAAAGAAAAGGTTGGAATGAGGAAATGTAAAAAGAGAAAAAAGAGAATTTGCCGAATTGTATGTACAAGAAATATATGAGTGAATAATATTGTGATGAGTGTGGGTGTATGGCAAGATTTTTAGGCGTACACTTACAGAAGTGTGTTTCTGAAAGTGGTCTGCTTCGTAGTGGTGGTTCCATGATTACACCATGCATCATTACAAGCGTAATGGCGCTGGTGATTAACGACATTCCGCGCTTGTAGGAGACAGAAAGGTTCAAGTAAAAGAGTGAGGAAGCGGCGAGAGGAAGAGGAGTAATGATAGAAAGGAATGAAAGAGAGAGAGGGGGGATAGAGAGAGAGAGAGAGAGAGAGAGTGTCGATGGAGGGGGGCAGAAATGGTAAAGTGCAGAGATTATCACTTGGAGCAAAGCGGATTCAGAGAAAGGATTTCTTTATGCATTTCATACTCCTATTTTTCTGCCATTATTCTTTCTTTCTCTGGAGGTTGGTGATGGGGGCATAATTCCTTCTTTCTTGCATAGTTATTTATTTTCTAGATCATTCTATGAATTTTGTCTAACTTTATATTTTCATCTTTTCTTCAAAAATCATACTTTTCTTTATTTCTTCATTTATTTTTATTTTTTTTTAATATCGTTCGTTATTTTCTCTTTTTAATTTAATTTTCATTCACTTTCTTTTTATTACCTTATCTTTAGTTTTCTGTTTTTTTTTCTTACAGCTTTTTAGTCCATTTTTATTATTTAATAACTTTTAGCTATTTAGCATTCTATTTTCTTTCTTTCTTTCTTTCTTTCTTTCTTTCTTTGTAACGCTGTTTTTTTTTACTTTCCATCTAGCTATCACCAAAGCAATACCTAAGTAAAGACGTAAGGAAAGAAAATTATTCCAACAAATCTATAAAACCAGACACATTTAAAAATGCCGTCACCTATGTTGAGGAACAAATTGCTTAATTTGAATTATTTCTTTTGCATAATAATAGCTTCGATTATCTTTCTTTATAGTGAGTACAGCATTGTATTTTACAACTATCAACACTAGGCAAATATTAGTAGACATTTGTCTACGTGAGAGTGTAATGGTTGTGTGACCAATGTGAAAATTTCATTTTAGAATTAATGTTAGAGATGCAATCGCCTGGTGAGCCCAAGTATATATAAACAACATTGCTTTTCAACCAGCGGGCTTTTTCGAGACTTTGTTCTATTGGTAACGTAAAGGTTTTTTTCTATGTGCCATCATCGCCTCTGTACTGAAGGGAGTTTTGATATGTCCTGTAGGTGTCAAATTCTCTTACCCTTCGTTCCTCATTGTGCGTCCATGAAATTTCAACTATTTCTGATTCTGACTATAGGTCTCTTCTTTGTTGCTATTTTTCTTAAGATTTCAACGTTACTTCCGCACACCATCTATGGTATTCCCATCATCCTTCTGTAGACCATATTTCTGCTACTTTAAAGTATTTCTTCATCTGAGAATTATTATTCAGTGGAGGATTGATATTACATAACAGTTCAGTACTCTTTTTTTGTTTTCTATTTCTTTGTAGTTAGTTTTAAATATCATGTAATAAATTATATAATTCAAGTATTTAGTACAATCATTATCTCATAAGCTTATCACTATCTATCTATCTATCGATCTATCTATCTATCTATCTATCGATCTATCTATCGATCTATCTATCTATCTCGAGCTGTTCACATCTAACTCAAGCTGTTCATATCTATCTATCTATCTATCTATCTATCTATCTATCTATCTCGAGTTGTTCACATCTAACTCAAGCTGTTCATATCTATCTATCTATCTATGTCAGTCTTATCATTATCTTATCTATCTATCTATCTATCTATCTATCTATCTATCTATCTATCTATCTATCTATCTCTCTATCTCTCTATCTCAGTCTTACCATTATCTATCTATCTATCTATCTATCTATCTATCTATCTATCTATCTCGAGTTGTTCACATCTAACTCAAGCTGTTCATATCTATCTATCTATCTATGTCAGTCTTATCATTATCTTATCTATCTATCTATCTATCTATCTATCTATCTATCTATCTATCTATCTATCTCAGTCTTACCATTATCTATCTATCTATCTATCTATCTATCTATCTATCTATCTATCTATCTCAGTCTTATCATTATCTATCTATCTATCTATCTATCTATCTATCTATCTATCTATCTATCTCACCCTTCATATCTATCTATCTATCTATCTATCTATCTATCTATTTATCTATCTATCTATCTATCTATCTATCTATCTATCTATCTATCTATCTATCTAATTTTCTTCATGTCAAGCTAAGTTTATTTATACCAATGTATCTATAAAAGGATATATAAGTTTTTATATATCAAGAACAATTCCAAGGAAAAAACTAAAGTGGAAAATGTTTTCGTGTGACGCGTTTCGTCGTTTAGGACTTCATCAGATTAAAAAGTGGTTTTTACGTTGATGTGACTGCACATGCGCACGAGGGAAAGGAGACGCTGAGGACTTTAAATTTAAATTGTTTTTTTTAATTGTATGTTTTGGATAAATAGCATAGCGAAGCGATCCCCGACCACCAGGTTGTACAGAAAGAATACCCCCCCCCATTTTATTGACTATAGCAGTCTTTTTTATTGTGTTTTGTCATGCACATTGACCGACACCGTCCCTACCCCCGGCATGACATCGGTTCGTAATACAAAAAGTTTGGGGACCGCTGGTCTAGCAGATTAAATTTAGGTTCTTTTTGTTTATGTTTTCATAACTTTTATCCTAAAATGTTGCACATTGTGATTAATAGACGAACTAACAAGAATGGTGAAATGTTGTAAGATCATGGACGTAAATTTACTGTGGATAATCTTATAGTGGGTTATCAGTTATAGTGAAGTGGAAACAGGTTAGTTTGATTTGGCCTTGTTAGTTAGATAGCCCACTATAAGCGGGGTATAAAACAAGAAAATCAAATTGTGAAGTGAAACAACAAATTTATATACATATAAATCAATTAAGGTCTTTACAAATAAAATGAATGTATTTTGGTTGATACAAGGTCGTCAAAATGTTCGTAGTAGTCCTTGAAAGAATGAGTTTATGTGTACGTAGGCAGGAACGTATGTGTGGATGTATGTATGTATGAGCGTTATCGAAGGGTAGGAATATCTTTGAAATAAGCGCTCAGTCTTAAAATGTTCCGTTCGTTTATCAAGTATAAAAGAGGTGAGGGAGATAATAATAACGATCGCTTGAGACTTGTTAATACGCTCGTCTCCTCCTCTCTGGTGACAAGCGAACTTGCCCGTCTTTTATTTTGCTTTTGGGGCTTGAAAAAGTCATTTGGGGATTCACTCCCGGATATGATTCAGGCCTTTTCATTGGACGATGAACAAATTTTTGCATCGGCTCGCGAAAAGGTCCGTAAAAGAATTTGTTTCTGAGAACTGAAGATTATTTGAATTTTGTTTTTAAATGTTTCCTAGTTTTCTATTGACCGAAAAACATTTCGCATCAAGGTGTGAAATTTGACGAGTTTTGTTTTGGATTTGCTTTTGCGTGTGTGTTAAGCAAAGTTTGTAAATTCGAGTCTTTTTAATTTCTAACAAAATCAATGAGTCAGTGCTTAGCATTTGAATTTTAAATCTAGATCTTGTTTTGTTCACTACAATCTAACGATTTAAGCACTTTCTATACATTTTCGTCTTAGTAAATTACTTTACATTTTAATTAGAGTATCTATCTATCTATCTATCTATCTATGTATCTCTTTTCTTTTAGTTTTTCATTTCACTGAACAATCTTCCCTCAAAGACTACTGTTCATTAACTATCAAAACAAAAGCAGTACAATTATTAGTTTCCCTTGAGAATTCTAAGGCTTTTTGATGAGGAAAGAATGTCTGGAGAATTTAACACTCACTGGACATATTGAAGACAATAGTGGCAGCAAATAATCTACCTAAGCTTGTGTAAATGAATGGCAGAACAGAGAGTAAAGCGACATATATTGCTAACAGCTACAAAGTATAGGAAATAGTGGAGAGCTATGATCGCTCAAATTCTCTTCTAAAGTGTATACAGGCTTATGTATATTTGTAACATAACCATAAAACCGTATTAATAAATTTTAAATAAATTATTTATTTTTGAAATGTTTTATCCTTTCGACGTAACGCCTTAGATTTCTCAAGGGAAATTGATAAAGTAACCTGCCATTTTAAGATTATGCCAGATTCCGTAAACTATAATGGGAATCCTTCTAACAGAGACATTTGACGTGAGGCGAATCACTTGAAGGCATTGAACAGCTTTGAATATATACAATGTCGAATATAAATATATCATTAGCCTTAATATTTAATAAGCAAGAAGAAAAGACAACGAAAATCAACATGATGAACAAAATATTTGCATGTCTAAAAATGTTATGTGGATATTTGAGAAATTTCTTATTCAGTTCCCCGAGAAATGTGATTATTTATTCATGTCAGGATCCAGTTTTACTTTGGATCGGACATCTTTGGACGCATTGCTTTTGATTTTGATTGTTAATGTTCAGTAGTCTTTGACGGAAGATTGCTAAGTGAAGCGAAAAACTGAAGAAAAGATAGATAGATAGATAGAAAAATGTTTCCACTTTGGCATAGATTTTATTTCCCTAAAATTGTTCTTGATGTATAAAAAGTATATATCATTTTCTCATAGATAGAAAAATAGATAGTATGTATAAAGGAAAAAAGACAATAGGAAAACTGTAGTTTTAGACGCGTTTCGTCCAATGTGGACTTTTTCAAGGCAAAAAATGAAATGAATTTATTGAAACAAAGTAACAACAAACAAAATATCGTGAGCACCTAGAAGAATTTAGAAAGGCTTTTGTATATTATATGGTCAACAGAAAAATTACGTCAATTACTTTATGTTTGAAGAGAATATTTTCACATATTGTTTGTATTGTTGTGTTGGTGGATTCAACCGTTTTTAAAAAATTTCTTGATATATTTGTTGTGTATATTGGCTTGGGAGAGTAGAGATTATTTTAGGAAATGTGATATTGGGGAAAATCTGGGCGTAGATTAATATTTGGATAATATTAAATGGCGGCACTCCCGAGGATTTTCCTTCTGGGTGAATTATTTTCTTTTTTTATAAATTCATTTCGTTTCTTCCTTGAAAAAGTTCACATTGGACGAAACGCGTCGGCTGAAACTACAGTTTTCCTATTGTCTTTTTTCTTTTATACATATTGTCTTTTTCTACAGGTTAATTCTGAGAATATTTTACATAGATAAATAGATAGCCAATGAAGAGCTTATCACTTATTGATTATACTAAATGCCTAAAATTTATAATTTAGTACAATATTTAAAACTAAGTCCTAAGAAATAGAAGACAAAGTAAAGAGTGTTGAAGTGTTATGTTATATCAGTCCTCCTATATGGCATTGAATAATAGATTGTCTCCTCACAGATGAAGATAAAACCGAAAGCAACAGAAATACAGTTCTACAGAAGGATGATGGGTATAGTATAGGCGTAAGCAATGAAAAAGACTTAAGATAAAATAACAACAAAGAACACTTCTACTTAGAATCAGAAAAGACAACTGAAATTTCTTGAATATATAATAAGGAAAGAAGGCTTGGAGACTTTGACAAAAACATTCATAAATAAATAATTTATTTAATATTTATTAATGCAGTTTCATTTTTGTTATAAAGTCTGTATACGCTTTAGAAGAGAATTTGGTCGATCGTAGCTCTCCACTATTTCCTATCCCTTGTAGCTCTTAGCAATATTTGTCTTCTTATTATCCCTCCCATTCCCTGTTCTGTCATCCATTTTCACAAGCCTTTCTCCCTCGCCATGTCTTTCATGCCTTCAATATGTCCTGTGAGTGTAAAATTCGCCAAACACACCTTACTCATTTTTTATTCAAGAAATTTCAACTCTTTCCGATATTAACTATAGATGTCTTTTTGTTCCCATTTTCCAACAAACTTTTTCATTGTTCACATACCTCATTCATGGTATTCTCATTATCCTTCTGTAGAAGCACATCTCTGTTGTCTCAAATCTCCATTTCATCTGTAAGGAAACTGTCCAGCATTCACTGCCAATATAGGAAGATTGATATTACGTAGCAGTTCAGTACTTCTTTTTGTTTCTAACTCAAATTTTCATTTTTCTTAATACTTTCTTTGGCTTTTGGAAGGCATCTTTCGCAATTCTAATGCGATTGCAGATTTCGGTTTTATCATTTCCGTCATCAGTTAAAAGATCTCCAGATAGTAAAAAATCTCTACTTGCTTGACTTCAAGTCTCCACTTCGTAACTTGTACTTTTTTTTTCTTTTAATTTTCCTTAAAAAACTTCCACGTTGCTCCCTTCTTCCGTCTATGGCATCCTCAACAACCGTCAATAGAACAACATCTTCGATGTCTCAGAGAACCAGTTTTATTTGTGAGGAAATTGTCCAGTATTCACTACTATACAGGAGGATTGATATTCCATAGCAGTTCAGCGCCCTTCTTTATTGCTAATAATATTTTCTCGTTTCTTAATACTTCGTCTAGTTGTTGAAAGCCATCTTTCACTATTCCAAATGTATTTTTTGAATTTCTTTCTTACGTTTTCCGCCGTCTGTTAAAACCCTTTCCAGATAGTTAAAATGTCTGTACTTGTTTGCTTTTGACGTGTTCAATTCGTAACTCGCATTTTAGAGTGTTCCTCTCACTAACGACACTACCGTTATGTTTCCTTACAAATGATCGTTAGTTCTTTCCTTTACCATATTATCTAAGAGTTAGTGTAGTTTCCTTTCTGTGGCTGCCATCAACTCAGTGCCATCTGCGTGTCTTACACTGTTAATATTACGTCTGCCGATAATAAATTCTGCTAGGAACTCAAGTTCTGTTACGACTGCTTCACGTCATGCGAGACGGTATTTCTATGCAAAGACTTTCTGATATTCTCCCATTCGTCCAGGCTTTTAACATTGCTGCCATATATGGTTCGGGGTTCCTGCTATCTATCTAGAGTCTCTTGATAAAATTCAAAGTATTATTTGCCCAGATCAGGCGTTTCGGCTTCAGTCACTTATCCATCGCCAAAGGTTGCCTCTCTTTGCCTTTTCAGCAGGGTGCGAAGGATAAATTGTCGTCTAAATGACGCAAAAATAAAAATAACACTGACATCTTAACAGAAATATTTACCTATTTTTTATTACATAAAATATCTTGAAATACTAAAGAGCAAATTTATTCAGTAAAATCGTCATTTGCTTCAAACCCGGCCTTCAGACGACTTCAGAATCTCCTGTAACTTTTCTGGACGGTCTCCTTGTTTAAGTTGGTGAATTCTGCCATAATCCTTGCCTTCAGTTCATCTTTGGTGTTACAATGAGTTTTGTTGGTTTCTCGCTCAAATGCGGCCAAGACATAATAATCAAGGGGGTTGCAGTCTGGTAGTTAGGTGGTCAGATGTAAGGGGTGATGTGGCCTCGGAAATTGTCTGACAGTCATGACTGGGTTCTCCTGCTTGCGTGGCATAGTGCAGAGTTCTGTTGCCATACATAGGGTCTTCCAGGGCAGCACTACCGCCTCAGGGCACCTGATGTAGTCCTCCCTGTTGAGTCTGAGGCCCCGGGGGAAGATGACCGGAGGCGTAACGTCGCCATCACTAGTGATCCTGCCAAACACCGTGATGTTGACCGGAGATATCATTCAACTCTTTTCGAATCCTCTGCATTGTCCTCGGATAAACACTCTGAGGTGTCCCTTTTGCAGCTTCCGGTGCGAATGCTAAGAAGTACATCATTCCAAATTTCTAGCGGGGTGAATTGCGTCATGGTGCTCTTTTTTTTGTCACAGACGGCACCCAAATGACTCTAATATACTGTGCAGTCGACAAAATCAAAATCAGACAACGCGCATGCGCGAAATGAAAAATATAAAATGGGGACAATTTACCTATCGCACTCTGTGTAAATACTTTCATGGTAATTTTTCGAATGAGCTCTTCGCTATGGTGCCTAGACTCTTCGAATTTAAGCGCAGTAGTAGACTGGTGACGAGTTCTCACCAATTTAAAATAGAGCTGGCTAGAAGAGGTAATCGTAAATTCTATGCTAACAGTTTGTTCTCTCGCATTTCTCACTTTAATCTGCCAAAAATTTAAATGCAATGTCACTCGATATCTGCTGCTGTCCTGATTACACTTTCTTTTCTTCTTGCTCCTTAGCATTGTGCCTGTTTCTAACTCTTCCACACTCAGTAACTGTTGTAACCTAGGGAAGATTACTGAATAGAATAATCACACAAAGGTTGGTAATGAACGATAATACTTAAGACAAGAACAACACATCTACGATTTGCCAGCGGCGCGTAAAAGAAGTAAACTGCTAGAAGTGAGTCAAGTGAATTCCATAATGAATCTCCAACTGCAGGATATCTACCAACCGCCCCACGCAGTCAGGTGTGGCACAAGGCCGAATTTAATGTGGACTATTTGAACCTGTAGGATCAGCCAAAACCTCCCCGTAGACCCCGTATAAAATTGCTTCGGATAGCTGTTTCCCGAGACGAGACTCTGCCTTTCGACATAGCCTCGTCTGGGGATTCTCTCTGGCACCATAAGGAACTGAATATTTACGACAAAGTAGAGACGAGACGACCTTCTTCTATGTATCGTGTCCCTTCAGGACGTGGGCGATTTTCATGGTAATTGTTCGAATGAGCTCTTCGCTATGGTGCCTAGACTCTTTGAATTTAAGCGCAGTATTAGACAGGCGACGAGGTCTCACCAATTTACAGTCGATCTGGCTGGATGTAACCGTAAATTTCATGCTAACAGTTTCTTTTCTCGCATTTCTCTTTTGTGGATCTCCTTTCCTGTTCCATGCTATCCAGCTAACTTTAATCTGCAACAATTTAAAAGCAATGTCAATTGCTATCTGCTGTACTCTTCCTCTGTTCTCGGTCCTTAGCAATGTTCCTGTTTCTAAATTTTCCACACCCAGCAACCCACTTGTATCTCAGTGGCTTTACTTCCTTGCATGAGTGAACTTGATTTTTTTTAAAAATTGCGTTCAGAAGGTATATAATTCTTTTACGTCTGATTCTGTTTTTTGTACCTGCTCATTTTCTACCTGTAGTGAAGTTGTAAAACATTATATTATCGTGATTTCATTGCTTTGATAATTTAACATCTTAGCGACGAATATATATATATATATAAGAACTTTAACTCTGCTACCGTATTATTTTATTAGCAAAGTCCATGAAAACCTTTTAAAAATCAATTATCACTGCAATCTAACATTGAAAATAGATTGTTCCAAATTGTGCTCGGTTGGAACAAAAGTTTGTAGTGTTTTTAAGTAAATGTCAAAGGAACATATTTAGCTATTTATACATAATAGGTGGTAATCTAAAGGTCATGTGAGTACCCCAGGTGTAGTAGAATGTTCTAGCGAAACTATTTATTTTCACCGGGTTTACAATGGGAAAGTGACATTTGCTGTAGTCCTGATGGAAGACAACACTTTCCTATTGGTCAATTCTGGATGTTTTTAATCAACTACTATCTTTAATCGACCCAACTGGGAACATTTCATATTTGAATTCAATGTCTGATTTTGTGAAAGGAGGTAGTAGCAGAACATGCCCATCCAATCCCATCAAATACACAGACTCACCTTCTTCGGATGCACATTAACTTTTGGAGTGATTCACGGTGGCTCATTTCCCTAGGATCTCTTTTTCTCTCCGGATTATTGTAAACAACTCATTTTTCATCGCTCGTGTTCTTTCTTTTTAAAAATGGTTCATTTTTATGGCATTTAAGCAAAGAATCACAAATGGAAATAGGCTTCATTCATTTTTTTTTCTTCCGTTCAATGGCGAGGCGCTTAAACATTTATTGCGATTGCCTCATCTAAGTGCTTTGAAATTCCTTACAACGTTCATCTGACATATGTGGAGTATCTCTGCGATGTCCCGTATTGTGTGACCTGGGTCATTTTTAATCAGCGTTTCGATTTCACCATCATCAACGACTGCAGGCATGCCGGAACGTTTTTGGTTTTCCAGTTCAAAATTTCCACTTCTGAACCTAGAGAACAGCTTACGAATAGTACCCTAAGCTATGGCACCATTTCTATGAACGGCACATATCAGGGCAGATCAAGAAAAAAATACTAATTAGTAAAATTAGTAAACCTACAAATGGCATATAAGACACAGGCGGATTTTAAAAGATATTTTTAGTAAAAGAAAAAAGTGCGCCTTATAGGCTCTCAAATACGGTATGTATTTTAAAAAAAATTCGTAACTTGTGAAACGAAATCACATATTGAGACGCAACCTATTGAAAAACGCAATAGATATCGAGAATATCTCGGCTTTCGGCAAAATCTTCTTTCGAGGGTGGGCTGAAAAGTTCAATGGTTGTTTTACATGACTGTGTCATTGAACTGGTTGATCACCCTCCCTATTTTCCTAATTTGACTATCACCTGTTCACCAACACGAAAAGACACTTGGCTAGAAACCATTATCGCAGTGGTGATGACGTCATATTTACTGTGGATGACTTTTTAAAAAAAGAAAACAAACAGGATGAGCAGTCTTCATTGGACAGTTAGATGTCAATTAACTTGGAAAGAAACAATGCAGTTATTAATAAGAAGAGTTGAAATTAATCCATGCGAGATTTCATAGCTCTAGCATCATTCCTTCATAGTCAGCCTATGAAGTTTTCAGTCTAGCTTCGTATGTATATAATTTTGACGTGATGTGTGCAGAATAACAGACAACTCATGTTATGTACCGCCAAGAAAGATTCAGTATAAAAGAAAGAACATGGAGAAAAATACTTCAGGTTTAAGAAGGTTTGTAGAAAAAGTATTTAAGAAGTTCAGATTTGCAATGATCTCTCCGGCATAAGATATAAATATCATTAATGTTAATGATAAACGAATTAATGTAAATTTAATCATCTGTCTATATCTCTGAGATGAGGTATTATGATTATTTGCATTATTTACATTATTCGCACTGTTATCCTCATCTTCATTGCCATATTCACAATGTTTCAGCCTCTATATCTCTGAGATGAGGTATTATGATTACTTGCATTATTTACATTATTCGCACTGTTATCCTCATCTTCATTGCCATATTCACAATGTTTCAGCCTCTATATCTCTGAGATGAGGTATTATGATTACTTGCATTATTTACATTATTCGCACTGTTATCCTCATCTTCATTGCCATATTCACAATGTTTCAGCCTCTATATCTCTGAGATGAGGTATTATGATTACTTGCATTATTTACATTATTCGCACTGTTAATCTCATCTTCATTGCCATATTCACAACTATTCGGCCGTTGTACATGCCATGCCTCTTCCGGGTAATAACTGAGACATCCGGAAGAGGCATGGCACGCGGAACTAGAACAATATATCCCTCGGTGGACGAAATAAAGCGTTCAGTTCCAAATTCCAATCTACTGAAAAACATTTCGTAAATAAAAACACATTTTTCGTTCTTTACTCCATTTCGCTTTTATTAAACCTACAAACGAGTCAGATCATTTTACCGCACCTTGTACATACGTGTATGCATATAGACATAGGATGTGCTTGTGGCGTAAGAGTTATAGGCGCGGAAAGTGGAATAGGAAGAGGTAACGAAATACCACTTCACTATCTTTTCCAAGAAGTCATGGCAAATAGGGAAACGGAATATGTAGATGGCCATGATCTTCTACGCCCTGACGAAATACAGCATAAAAAAACACTAACATTAGGAAATATCTATATAGCATTCGGATAAAGGTTTTTAATTCGCAATTTAAACTTCTGAAAGTTCTGAAAGCTACAGTTCTATTTTATATTAATAAAAATTGTCACTGAATTTTATAATTGATCTATTGGGCAAAATGTATGCCCCGGTGGTCAGTAGTCTAAACGGTGAGAGAGGAAATTTTCCCCTCTTAATATAATATCAAATGATTAACTTCGGGTTAGACGCTAATTGAAGAGGAAATCTCCAACAGTTGGGAACGCTACAAAATATTAACAGTAAATTACTTTTATAGACAGGCAATCTGAACAAACAAAAATACATATGCTTATTAAACTTGAAGCCGATTTAACCGTGGAAAATAGTGGAAATTAAGAATAAATTAAACTAAAAACATAGAAACATTTTTAAAAATGCACACAAAAACTCACAGTTCCGTATGCATCTGAAAAAGAAAGGAAACAAAATGGCATTATGTGAACATTTCAAAAATAAAAACACATTTTTCGTTCTTTACTCTATTTTGCTATTATTAAACCTGCAAATGTGTCAGATCATTTTGCCGCACCCTACGTTAGAATTCCTAATTCTTATTTTCAACTTAAAGTGTAAGTTTTAGCCTAAATTTAAATTCAAAATTAGATTATAGCGCAATTAAATATTTAACAGCAGTAATAATTCATCCAAACAACACCACGAACTTACGAGACAAAGAAATATTAACCAAACTGTAAACAATGATCAGTAGCTGAAGATTGCATTTGACATGAAACTCCGAGTCGGGCTGTCGGCGTAGCGTGTTATGTATTTTTATCAATATATAGTTAATAGCTCTGTTATTTAGCATTCAGCACTCTTTTTCTTACACCAAAGAATTTATGTATGTATTTGCATGTGGATACTTACACGTACATATATTTATATTTATTCATATGATTATATATATACAGGGTGTCCATAAAGTTTCTTCGCATTTAAAAAAAAATTATAACTTTATTTGTATTTGCGATAGAAATAATATATATATATATATATATATATATATATATATATATATATATATATATATATATATATATATGGGGGTTCTGATTGAATAAATTACAAACATTATGTCTGCTTATTTTTATCACAATCCTTTCATATTTACGAATATTTTTTTATCAAGCCTACCATCCGCAACACAAACGACATTCGCCTTCGTACCGCCTTTATGAATAGATTTCATCAAAGGAGTTAATCGGAAAACTTATTTTCACTCAATTCCCATTTATAGATTTTCATCTGCTTATCTCGACGTTAATCAAACATGTAAATAGTCGCAAACAAAAGGTAAAAATCCTTCCGCCGTATTTTGTTATTTTATATGTAAAACCGCCCTTTTGCTTGTCAATAAATGACAGATACAGTTAGCCACAGTCTATTTGGTGGTATTTCTATTTTGCCAACAGCTAAACATAGGCTTCCAGAAAATTCGTGATAATGGCGGCAGGTGTAGTCAGGAAACTTGTCAATGGTATTTAATAAGCTTAGCTTAGCCTGGCACAAGGCTAAAGGCAATAATAAAAAAATCTCGCCTGTTTGAATAACAACAAGCGTAATGTTTCATAATCACCGAAAAGGCATTGAATTTTCGCCTGACATCATAAACGGTTGTAATCTTAAGGAGGCCCGTTTCTTTGAGCCTTTATTAATAATCGTAATGATAATTTTAGCCGTTTCCCTATAAGAAAATATTTGGCATTCATTGACCAAGGAGCCAGTACTGCTTTTTGTTGAAATTTATAAAATTTTTCTCTTAAAATATTTTACAGGAAAATAGATTTAAGTCCAATAGCTGTTATCTCTCTTTCCAATACTGATAATAACATCTTGATTGTTTTCTCTCTTTCCAATACTGATAATAACATCTTGATTGTTTTCTCTCTTTCCAATACTGATAATAACATCTTGATTGTTTTCTCTCTTTCCAATACTGATAATAACTTCTTGATTGTTTTCTCTTCAAGTTACATGTGCTATGCATTTTAGTTGTTACTGCTGTTGGTAGTCCTCAAGTGATTTGGGTTTTGTTATTTAGTCCCATTCTTTGTAATTTTGTAGCGCCAATGTTCAAAGAATTATGGTCTTCACCAAGACCCCCAGATTTCTCTCAGCCAAAACCATTTTAACCACTGATCTGAAAAAACAAGTTCAGACCGGACCGATCTCCACTGCTTAAGATACTGGAAAAACTTGGTCTGTTCCTTGTAGCTTTCCATAAAGAACCTGGCTCTTTCTGTCATGCTTTGTTTTCTCAAGAGTCAGATCAGACTGAAAATGAAGTCTTGCTGTCATATCAGGACTGAATCTGTCCAACCCTCAACAACACGGCCTTGTGGGTGATTAATTAATTTCCACCCTACAACCTCTTTCCCACTGACGAAACTTCACAAACTTCTCGCTACTCTGTCGCCATTTCCGTGGAAAATGTTTTCACGAGCAACATTCTCAGCTTA
Organism: Acanthosepion esculentum; assembly: GCA_964036315.1. Taxonomy (NCBI): domain Eukaryota; kingdom Metazoa; phylum Mollusca; class Cephalopoda; order Sepiida; family Sepiidae; genus Acanthosepion; species Acanthosepion esculentum. The sequence goes on along the minus strand of OZ038498.1, from coordinate 4,483,177 downwards.
GACCTGCCATGTCACGCACACAGGCTCGAATCATCCAGATTCCATTAATAAGGAAGAAGATCCATTTAGACCGCTTCTTCCCAAGAACCGCTACTTTGTGGAAAACATTCCCGTTATCACTACAGCATTTCCATCCTACAACCTCTATCCCACTGACGAAATTTCACAAGCTTCTCGAAACTTACTTTGAAACACCGGTTCGATCACCAAAGTTAAGCAACGTTGAGCTTAGACGTTACCTAGCTAGGTGACTGCTTGGGAATACCAGGTTCTGTAAGGTTGGGTGTGCGGGTGGTCTAATGGATAACGGCTCGGAATTATTAATCGGAAAGCCGAGTTTCAAATTCCAGTCGGGTTCGTTATATTCACCTTACCCTTAGAAAATGTAAGAATCCATATCTTATCTCTCAGCTATGGGTTAATTAGTAGGACTTCTATCAGTATTTCACTATTTTTTTTTTAAATAATCATCTTCTCTGGCTTTAAATAACCAAAAAACGGAAGTTGCAAAAATGAGTTCAAACTCCGATCACTAAAATCAATGTATTTAAGTCTGGGTTCAACTATTATATCTTATGCTACGTGTATCCTCGTAATCTGCACTTCTTGCCCCCTCCTCTTACGTCCATACAACTCTTCATTGAGTGGCTCTCTTGTAACGAGGGAACAATAATAATAAAAATAGGGCTTGGAAAATGTGATACTCACAGGGCAGATTGAAGGCAAGTGGGACAGAGCAAAACAACCTACCGAGCAAGGTTGAGTAAACGGGTGGTGTAGCAGGGTCTCTCTTACGAGACACCAAATTTATTCACAGCTGCGGCGAAGAAGAAGAAGAAGAAGGAGAAGAAGAAGAAGAAGAAGAAGAAGAAGAAGAACATGACACATGAAAAGAAAGAAATTTGCCCCCCCCCCTCCGATGATCTCAGAAAGAAATGAAAAGTATTTGGGAAATAAAAGTGATTTTCACTGTTAAAGTGCATTTCTCGCCTCATTTGATTGTAATATACGGGAAATATACCGTGAGGTAGCCGATTATGCTTCTCCCCAACTTACTTTTTCTTGCTTATCCGCCAAATAATGTTTGTCTCTATTATTCTTTCCAATCCCTGTTCTGTCATCCATCTACAAAAGCTCGTCAGGTAGGTTACTCGCAGTTCTCCCCTGCCCCTCTTGCTTTCATTATATCCACATTCACCAAACCTCCTTTCCTCATTTTAACTGACACTTTCTGATACTAAGTAAATTTTCTTTTTGTTTAAATTTGAAACTTACTTGTTACTCCCATGTTCGGTTTATGAAATTACTAGCATCCTTCTGTAGAACGACATCTTGATTGTCTCAAAGCTTCTGTTTATCCGTGATGAAACTGTCCAGCATTAACTGTCATATAGGGGGGGGGTAATATTACATAGAAGTTCGGCACTTTCCTCTTTGTTTCTAACGTAATTTTCCTGTTTTTTAATACCTTGTTTAGCTTTTGGAAGACATATTCCGCTATTCCAATGCTTTTTTGGATTTCTTTGTCACCGTTTTCCGGCGTCTGTTAAAACACATCCCATTTTTTTCTAATTCGCAAGTCGCATCTTTGGTTGTCCATTTTCCTAACGATTTTCCTTTCTGTCTCTTTTACCTTCTGTCTAACAGTTGATAATTCTTTTCCCTCCCAATGTGTCCATGGGTAAATCCTACTGAAAAGACTGATTCTCGTTCAATCACCGAAGTTAAGCAGTGTCGAGCCCAGTCAGAATTTAGATGGGGGTCTGCTTGGGAAAGCAACCTCCCAAAATCCGAAATATGTTTCAACATTAATTAACACATGAAAGGGTTGACAATCCGTAAAAATCAAATTCATCTTCCCAATGTTTACTGACACATAAAGTTCAAGTATCCAAATAAAAGATTTCGGGTACTTCACATGATTAATTACATCATCCGATCCGATCATTATCCAATGGCGAACAATTGTGGCCTGATGGCAGACTGGATTAAGATTGGTAAATATCTGCAGACCAAAGAAAAAAATAAAACAAACATGCCGGCGTCTTCTTATATAGAAAATTGGTGCAATACAATCTTACTTCTATTTGCCCAGATATGACCATTGTTCTCTATGTCAGAAGATTTTTAAACTGCTATTTCAGTTAAACACACACACACACAAATATATATGTATATACATATATATCAGTGTGTATTCTATTTGGGCAGTAATCACTCTTTTATACAAGTTTAATTAAAGACGATTAACAAAGTACTGCGTTTAATTTTTTAATTTAATTTTTCTTGTATTCGTACAGTTTTTTTCTTTTCTGGACATAAGCTGTGTAAAAATTGTCCAAATGTTTTGAATGCCTAAGCGCCTTCAGCTGTTCTTTTTGGCATTATCAAGGATGTTTTTTTAAATTTTTACTTATGAAAGCGTAGATTTTTACGTATGTATCTAGAGTTACGTGAAGATATTATTATCAATCTGCAACATACACATTGATAATATAACTATAATAACATCATCGACATGTCAAAAAGATTAAATTAATGGAATCATTGATAATTAAAAAAAAATCCAACATTCAATAATATCAATTAGGAACACGGTCACAATGTACTGACAGTGTTTGGAAAAAACATTCTGTTGTTAAATGAACAGCAGAACGTTATTCACAATGTGTGCAACTTAAAATCTACAAATACCTTTTATCCATATGAAGAATTATCAAAGTTTTTTTTCTTTTTTTCCAATTTGCCTCCATCTTTTTTCGTACGACTTTATATCGCTGGGGCATTGCTTTTCCTACAGCACCCCTTTTGTCTGATATATATATATATATATATATATATATATATATATATATATATATATATATATATATATATATGTATATATATGTAAGCAAATATGTGGATGTAGATCCGACGTTATGATTTGTTTGTTTTGCTGTCAACGTCAGACGTTTCGGTCTAATAGACCATCTTCAGGACATGGTTATTGGAGACATATTTATATTTAAATTTAAGTTAAATGAAGAGACGATAGATACAGGACTAGTCAGAAACAGAAAAACTGAAATTCTAAAGTCAGTGTTCTCTTTTTTGGATTCGGTTACAATGTTATAATTTTCGAATAAATAATTATACACACACACACACACACACACACACACACACACACACACACACACACACACACACACACATATATATATATATATATATATATATGTCTCAGTTGTGTTTCTTCGTCTGTCTGCCTCTGTTTATATTTATTTTTATTTATTATATTCTTTTCATTTACTGCTATTATTTTATCTTATTATTCTCCAAATGAATAGCATTTATTTGCTATAAAATATGTCCAGGCTGATGCCCAGTACTAAAATATTTGACTACGATAGGCCTACTAGGATTGCTTAGAAACGAGGGTCGCATTATACACGCGCTATATGAAAAGGCCATTTTTTTCACAAAAAATTTCAGTAGCCGGAGTATACATGATTTTTATATGGCTTCTACACGAGTATATACGACAGCCCCTGAACTTGTCACAGAAAAACGAAGAATATTATTATTTACTAAGCAAGACTTAGTTTGGTACAAGGTCGCAAATATGGAGCATTTGCTGATGATCGAACTCAGTCATATACAGTGCTGTTCGATACAATACTCCAAGCAAGGGTGAATGGTTGATTTGAAGATATGAAGCATCGATTCCGGGGAGAAGAATTTCCTGGCCCGGCACAGGGAGCCAACTTTCCTTGCGGTGGATGAAGCAATTGACTCAATGTATTTGTTCCATCTCAGGTCAGCAGACAGCGTGAGACCGAGCAGCCGCAGAGAGGAGCTCTCGAGAAGTTGGGCTTCAGACATTCTAATGGGATGCAGGGAAGGATCCCGGTGGTGATTAATGGAGAGCTGTTTTGTTTTTGAGGCGCTAAAGTTAACCAGCCAAGTCTTATTTTTACTTTCTGGTTTTTCTTACCTAAGTTTGTATTTATCAACCCTCTTTCATTTTTTATCAATTGGTAGTTTAGATCTTAGTACTGACAAAAAGGCAGTATGAATGATTTTATTCTATGTTAAATAATGACTTCATAATCGAATGTTTGGGGCTTTTATCGCGATATACAGTGCTGTTCGATAAAAGTGACTCACCAGATTTTTTTTTACTTAAAATTTTTTTCACTTATTGTTTTGGGGTCAAACTAATTTTTAATCTTACTAATATAAAGACCCGTTCCCGACCACCTAGTAAAAAAGTTTACTCACCCTAAGGTATTCTATTGATAATTATAATTTTGGATATAAATGAGATTTAGGGAAAAACTCTGCGCAAAAAAAGTGACTTACTTTCCTGCAACTAGTAATCGATAGGAACATAACCAAACAGCTTTAAATAAAGTATAATAGAGGTATAATTTATTTATAATAGGTAATATAGTTTGAAATATTTAATAATCTATGGGTTCTCCTTTATTTTGAATAACCTTTTCAACCCTTTTTGGCATTGACTTGATTAGGTTCTGGCAAATCTCATCTCCAAGCATTGAATTCCATTCGGATATGAAATTCACAATCAAATCATCTTTGTTGCTCAACTGCTTTCTCAAAAGTCTGTACTTTATAATGCTCCATAAGTTTTCTATGGGGTTGAGGTCAGGAGATTGGGGTGACCATATCATAACACTCACCTGCTTCTCATCAAAGTATTACTTCATCAATTTTGATTTGTGACAGGGATCATTATCCTGCATAAAAATGAGCTTGGTGGGGTCGATTTGCACCCTTTCAGCAGAAGGGAGCAGACAAGACTCTAAAATTCTCTTGTACCGCTCGCTCCTGAGGGTCTTTTCAATAGATTTTAAGAAACCAGTTCCATGAAAAGAAAAGCATCCCCAGAACATTATACTGAACGGATGCTTGACAGTACTTACTGCTAAATTCAAAGAGCTTTCAAGGATTCTTCTTCGGATTTTAGATCGCTTATCCTTTGAATTTAGCTCAACTTTCGTTTCATCGGAGAAGAGAACATTTAGTAAAATAAATCAGGTGAGTCACTTTTATCGAACAGCGCTGTACATATTTAGTAAGCTTTGGTGAGGCACCCAATGATCATCGAACACACGAGTCAACTGATTTGTGAGAAAAGTACTCCTGTGATATAATGGTATTCTAAAGTTATTTGATAAGTTTAGTTTAGTGTGATACTAGACCGCAATTTAATGCTACCCAATGAAGATAAAATTTGTTACTAGATATTTATTAAACTTAGCTTAGGCTGGCATAAGATCGAATTCAGCGAAGGCCAAAATCATTCAAAACAATTTGTTAACTATGTTTACGGTCACATTACGTTGAATACAGCGGTTCTCGTTCGATCATCGAAGTTAAGCAACAGCGATCTTGTTCAGAACTAAGTGCCTTAAGCTTAAATCAGCTCGATAGAGCTCATTAACCTTGTAGAGAGAGGATCCTATCGAAGAGAAGGAAATCTCTGTTGCTTTGTTGCGAAAATATCAAGTAGATGTTACTCCTTAGTCGTAGTGAAAGGAGTCTCTCTGGCAGAAAATTTATCGCTGATATAAAAACCATGCCATGTTTGTAGGAATTTCAGGTTTGCATCTATAATGAGTAAAACCAATCATATGGAGTAGTAACATCTTTGTGGCGGACTTCCACCACATTTATTTAATTTTGATTAGGAAGCCAAACTGATGTGAAGAAAGGACACACAAACAAGACCGATATATATATATATATATATATATATATATATATATATATATATATATATATATATATATATATATATATATATATATATATATATAAACAAATATATGAATTAAACAAAACAATTACAAAGCACATAGTTAACATTGTGTTTGCGTGTGAACATTTGTGTTTGTTTTTGGTGAATGTTCGTATTTTGGAAAAGTTAGTCAGAGTTCGTACGTACGTGAATGCGTGAAATATTATTTAAAATCTGACCGCATGGTCGAGACGATAATTCTATACGACTACATTTTGCAGCAAGAATAGAGAGAAAAGAGAAAGAGGTAAACTCGTGTTTGCTATTCGTAGGTGATCATTGGATCAGAAGTGCTGCGCGGGAAGAATCACCCTTCATGTGCAAAGAATCCGATTGGTCGACACTGACCAATCAGTGAATAAGCTTTGGGGAGATTTCTGGGAGCCGATTCTCCCAAAAGTGCACAAAATCTACTATACGAAAATATAGCGATTTCAAAATTGTCCCATAAAACAGTAGCGTTGATTCTTGTCCAATGAATGATTGTTATTGAAATTTGAATTTGTATAGGTATGTATGTGTGTATTATGATGATCGCTATATGTTGTGGTAGGATCCACCTAATCTGCATAGGTGACTACCGACTATATAAATAATGGTTGGTACCGGAAGACAGGGAAATCACGAGATCCAGCTAGAGACTCTGCCCGACTTAGACTTAGTCAACACATTTTCCAGGAACGGTCTTCCCAGAATATCCAAAAGACTATATGTAAATATTGTGTACACTTTCTTGTTATAATACATTCTTGTTCTAAGTACATTTTGTGTTGCATTATTATTCCATGCATTAGTCGAGATTCAACAATGAGTCAAGACTCAACACTATATTTTCTTTAAACAATCTTGCCTGTAAATATTTCCAGTTCTCGTGTCGGGGTACGACATCGTCCATATTGATCTAAACCAGCACGAAAGAGTAGGCTGATAAAAGTAACATGAAAACGTTAAACCCAAAGATTTCCAAACCAGAGAGTGCCACATCCGGGGCCTCGCCATGCGATCAGGTGATCAGATCAGCGACACAGAACAAATGTGAAAACGGTGATCAGAGGATCAATCTGACAACCTCGGTCGTGTGTGTTACATGCAACCGAGCTCTTTGCAGACAACCAACTCATGTCCGTTCACAAATTCACGGAGGCGGAGAGAGCGAAAAAAAAAAAAAAAAAATAAATAAATAAAATAAAAATAATGAAATCTACGGCAATTTTTTTTTTCGTTTTTCAGAGTGATTGAAAAGTAACTCCCTATGTATAATGGACTCTCCCGTCTAACTATAATTTTTACAAGACGGGAGAGTCCATCATACATAAACTAGGGAGTTACTTATCAATCACGCTGTATATATTCATATCAGTATATGTTGTTTGGAATTATAATCGATGAAAGATTGAATATTTTTCTGTTGTTTGTGATGCGCAAGTGAGGAAGACCTGCTAAGAAAATTAGAAATCGAATTCCTGGATTTCAACCACTAAGGTGGAAAATGGGTCACTATTTCGCCTGTGTTCTTTAATTCATTGAAGAGAGGTAAGTCTTCTCCCAGAAAGTTCCAAATTATCAACAATTATAATTATATTCCAATAATATTTGCGTATCTCCGAACCAAACAATGGAATGGAGGTCAGCTCCGAGAAATCCAAAGTAATGGTGAAGAGCACAGACAGTAGCACTGGTGTCAACATTACCATGAATGGGAATTCACTGGATGAAGTGTCCCGTTTTAAATACTTAAGGGGCAATTTAATCTGCAACTCGGAAATCTGCATACGGATTGCTGCAACCATGGCAGCGATGACCAAATTGGCAAGAATATGGAGGAACAAAATCAGTTTTCAAACAAAGTACTGATTGTACAAATCGCTGGTAGTCTTCATTTTCGTATATAGATGTGAAACGTGGACAGGGTTGGCAGAAACAGAGAGAAGGGTTCAAGCGTTTGAGAACAAATGCATGAGAAAAGTCCTTGGCATTTTATATTGAGAACATAAAACCAACGAGTTTGTGCGGGAAAAGGTTGAAAGTTTTGTGGGCCACAAGGATTCTCGTCTCGCCACTGTCAAACGCGAAAAAATGGCGGTTTGGACACATTACAAGGCACGACAGCCTGTGCGGGACATCATGCAAGGCACCGTGGACGTGGGCGAGGACGCCAACGTAAAAACTGGTTGGACAATGTCAAACAATGGACAGATATGACTATAGCAGGATTACGGATGGCTGCTGTTGATAGACAGTTTTGGAGGAGATACAATATGGCCTCTGTATTCGGATACCCGCCTACGATTACAAAAGTCAAGGGTATGATGATGAGGATGATGATAATCATGATGATGATGAACCAAATAAATGTTTATTTGACTTAAATGTAATCGACAAATATTTACCTATTTCTGAATCAACGAAATGCTTATAGACTGAAATATAAACGCCCGATATTTATTCATCCTCGAACCAAATAAATTCTTATTGACTCAAATATAAAGGGCCCAATATTTATTTATCCTCGAACCAAATAAATACTTATAGACCCAAATATAAACGCCCAATATTTATTTATCCTCGAACCAAATAAATTCTAATTGACTCAAATATAAAGGGCCCAATATTTATTTATCCTCGAACCAAATAAATACTTATAGACCCAAATATAAACGCCCAATATTTATTTATCCTCGAACCAAATAAATTCTTATGGACTCAAATATAAAGGGCCTAATATTTATTTATACTCGAACCAAATAAATTGTTATAGACTCAAATATAAACACCAAATATTTATTTATCCTCGAACCAAATAAATTCTTACAGACTCAAATAATCCAGGGTCAGAAACTCACATCAATATAACCAAATATATATATATATATATATATGTGTGTGTGTGTGTGTGATTGTGTGTGTGATTGTGTGTGTATGTGTGTGTGTGTGATTGTGTGTGTGATTGTGTGTGTGTAATAGTATTGGCTAAAAGAATAGCCGAAAGCGCACTCATACACAAAAGATTCGGACAATTTTTACACCTTATGTCCAGAAAAGAAAACAAAATTATATGAATAAAAGAAAAATTACATAAAAGACTTAAACACAGTAGCTTGTTAGTCGTCTTTAAAGAAACTTGTATAAAAGTGAGAATGTCTTCTTAGATATAAAATAACAGTTATAAAAAATCCCAAAGAGAGCACAAGACAATTCATATTCTCGTCTCCTTTTTCTCAAAGAACTCAATAATGTAAAACAGCCAGTAGTTAACAATAGTTTTTCTAACTACCTCATCGACCACCAGATGAGACTATTTCTTCCTAAATTAACTAATAGCAATACTGAACATACAGATAAAAACAATAACATTAACATCTACAAAAGCCAAATATATGTTAACTTTAAGCAAGAAGTATTTTCTCTTAGAAATATCATAAAGAAATACATAATCCCACGTGACCAGAACAAGAAAATTCAATTATTTGCTACAAAAAACAAAAGAAAAACAAGCTAACATTACCATCAACAATAACAACACAACTGCAAAATCAAAATTACAGATAACCAATATTATTTATGAGTTCAAATACCCCTTAATGATTGTATCTCTGATTAAACCAAGCCGATAAATAATTATGCTGGTCATACCATTATATGCTTATCTAGTCGGTCAGAATGTATACGGGCCATACCACTACATGTCTATCTGAACGGTCAGAATGTTTTCAGCCCCTGAAAATTTCAGGTTTGCATGAAACTCCGAGTCATGCTATCGACGTTGGATATTATGTATATTCACTTATATATATATATATATATATATATATATATATATATATATATATATATATATAGAGAGAGAGAGAGAGAGAGAGAGAGAGAGAGGGTGGCCCAAAAGTTACTGACCCATGAAAAAAAATGATAATTATTTTATTTCTGAATATTTTTCTTTTATTTTTTCATAGCATTTAGAACTGCCCTTCTGACGTCACCATGAGCAGATATAGCACCGAGGAACGAACCCTCATTGTACAGCGGTACTTTGAGCCCCATGGGTCAATTTCGGAAATGCAGCTTTCTTACCGTCGACATTTCAATACCAGAGAAGCCCCGAGCAAAAACACGATTCAGGGAATATTTAGCCGTTTTCAGGAGCATGGTGTAGTTTGTGATCTCCCAAGATCTGGAAGGCCTTGTACGGCAAGAACTGCTGAGAATCAATGAGAATTGGAGAGAAGTCTGGAAGAAGATCCATCTGTTTCAACTAGAAGATCGCAACAAATGGGAGTTTCGCGTTCCTCCTTACAATGTCGATTGCCGAAAATCTCGGAAGTATCATTTTACCTACTGCTAAAATTTTGTAAGTATAACTTGAGAATTATAAAAGTTATTAAAGATTTAAACGGGCCAGTAACTTTTATATATATATATATATATATATATATATATATATATATATATATATATATATATATATATAATTTCTCACGACTCTGAGTATATATATCATCTATCACGACTCGGAGTTTCATGCCCAGCGCAAACTTCAGGTGCTGGGTAGAGACTGACCCATTATATAATTTAAATTTTAATAAAAATATCTTGTTAACACAATGCTGATGCAGTCCATTTATGGGTACGCTTGATTCTGTGAACTTGTTGGAATTTTGTTATTGTGGCGATTAAGATTTATTTTCGACATTAGGGACATCGGACTTCATAAAATTGACCGTGTAATTCTCCTCCGTAAAACAAGTCCAAGAAACATAGACCGATCGAGAAAGGAACTGATAAAATTTTGAAAAAGGTCACGAACGAATTAACACAACCACCAATGCTAAAGTGATCAACTGTCTCGATGTGACCTTGGACTTGTGTACTGA